>JAZKJV010004156.1:0-672528 GCA_037367405.1 Ottelia alismoides | reverse complement strand
TGAGCAATGTTGCAGAAGGATGCAACACCAAAAGGTGAAAGAATTGGCCTCTAGAAATCCGCAAAATCGGGTCAAAAACGAGGCTGTCAGAGTCCACAGGGGTTTAGGACACCTAGTTGACCAGGGTCAACTAGGGTTTGCGCCTGGTTGGTCCACGTGGACCAACTAGGAAAAACCTTGGGTAAAACGTTTATTAATTCATTTAAAAATAGAAAAAAGCCGAATTAAATTATGATTATTAAATAAAAAAATTTAAATTTTGGTAGTATTTTATTATGATTTTTAGTTATTTTTAGGAGGTATAATTTTATGAGTTTCCTTTTATGCCCTTTATAGGTATAATACCTATATATTTTATTCTTTTATTTTTATTTTGGTATTTTTAATTTCTTTAATTATGTTTATTATTTTACAAAATTATAAAATACTTTTATAAACCCAAATATATTTTTATTTTATTTTTCTGATGTGTTTTGTATATTAAATAAAATATAAGTAGGTATTGTATAGGTATGTGTATAGGTATAATACCTATGTATTTTATATACATATATTTTTATTTTGAGTTTTATTTGGGCTTTTATTACTGTTTTAATGTACCTAATTATTATAAGTAACATTTACAAAAGTATAAAATTATACAAATAATGAATAAATAATAGATTGAATATTTTAATCTGTACAAGTATACAATGAGGGTCCAAAACTCAACTTTCAAACCGTAGCTCCGCCAAATGCGAAACCACCACCATTAAATAGATTATTTTATTCTATATACAATTAAAGGTGAGTTTGCTGCATTTGGAGTTTTCATCTGTGAGATACGGGTCTGGGAAGTTGGAATTCTGGATTTTTATTCAGACCACAACTTTTTATCTGTACATTATTTTTCAGTGAAATCAATTTTTTTTTATTTTTCTTTATTTAATTATCTACATCTTCCTTGTACAAAGTTTCTTTATTTGATGCATAAAAAGTGGAACCAAAAATATGTCCCAAAATGAATAAAGAATGAATGGAATAGTGTAGGTATCTGACCCTTATCTCCCCCTACTTTATTCCTTGTCGACCTATTCATCAAGATGCCTAGGTCTCGGGATTTCGGGTCATAAAATATTTACAATATTTTACTCTTTTTCTTTTCTTTTATTTATTCTATAATTTTGGCTTTAATTACAGTATTTTACACACTGTTTACATGCACATGCATGAATGCTAAGATGATCTATTTAAGGATATTTTCAGGCATTTACTAGGGTTTTGAGGCCAAAATGATAGAATAAAGATGATGAAATGTGGATTCATCAATAATCGACTGGAAGATGGCGCAACCATGTTTCTTGGAAGAGTTAATTTGGTCATGGTTGTCTCCTTTGTTGGAGGTCCAGGAAGTTGTGCGGTGCTGACCATGGGTTCCTTATTAGATGAGTAACCATATAGATTGTAATAATCTTGTAAGGTCAACACACATCTCAGGTAGGTGCTAGTGATCTCAATTGTCTTGGCATTGGTATTTTCAGATGTACGATCATCGAAATGGTCGAGACAATCATCAAAAGTTGTGTCTGACTCAATGATAGTTCGGGTTGTGAGTCCTTTATTGAAATTGTCACAGTGGTGGTGATGCAAGCAGAAGAAGTTGTTGATGTATGAAGAGTCTTTGATCCAATGGTTGGCTCTACAGTCTATATCTTAGGTGCAGTAGAGAGATTGGACTCGTCTGTGTGTTGATGGACACGACTGTCACTGGCTATGTGGGTTGCCTTGGGTTGGGGTGTGTCCTCAAAGGTCATGTGCGATCGATGTGTACCCAATGTAGGGAAATTGATCTCCCGGGTGGGATCTATTTATAGTCGTCTTCCTGGTGGCTCACCAATCTTTGCGGAGTCGCCAGATAACTCCATCATCCTCCAGATTGTTCTACCTACATCGCTCTCCAATCTTCGTCTGCAAGATGAATGACCCAATCCCACTCTACCTCCTTTAGCCTTCGGACCTTCTCCACTCCCCCCCAGGATCGCCCTAGTTCTTTAGTTGTGTAGACTAACACTGCAGGTATCGAAGCCCCTCAATGATTGGAGGTCTACATGCACTCCAATATCCATTTTCCTTCTCCAATCGACCATCTTCGACACGACTTTATAGACCACCTCAGGATCTCCTTGACCCACGAAATCCTTCGCCATACCATCAGCACCACCCTTGAGATTTTAGCATCGTGGGAGGAGATTTGAGGGACAACATTTTCTTCACTGGATCTCTGCCCATCTTTCGTCGCACGAGGAGTGGTTGACGAACTTGATGAGCACTCAATATTCAATCTTCTTCACTGGAGACCATCTAATGGTTCAAGATATTCCACGTATCATACCCGAAGCACCACTAGAAGCCTCAGGTCTGGGTATTCTGAGCCAGCACCTGAGCTAACACCAACACACCGCATCGATCTAAGCCAGTCAACATTGCACGAGCCTCCTTAGCATGCGCTCTATGTGTACACTGTGGGATATTTGTAGACAGGATCAATGTAGTTTTCCAAATTGCATTTTAGTTCAGTTGTCGCACACTAGAAGAACGTGGGAGTGGAAAAATTGCATAAGATCCTATCGAGTTTCTATATTTACAAATAAGTTCCTACGTGCATAATTGTTTATCAAGATCTGGTAGCTTTTATGTTTGCACTTGTACCCCTGTGAGGACATTTTTGTGAAGCTTTGCAAAGTTTTTATTAAGTTCTTATTAAATTTATGCCCATGCTTGTATGGTGAATAACTTTTGAACCACAAATCCTTTTTCAATGAAATTGGACTCGTTTTAAAGACAATTTAATTATCTTTGATTTTGAAATTAATTTCTTGATTTGACTTAGTTTTTAAGCATTAAATTTCAGAGAGTTAAATTGACGAGATATGTTCAAGGTGCTTGTCCAAGTTAGGTTATTGTCTAAATGAATCGTATGTGTGTAAGAAATATTCTACTTAGACCAATCAAGATGACATGTGAACACAGTCTTGTGAACTCAAAGAATTAAGTCGCTCAAACTGAAAAGTCTCAACTCCAGTTCTTATAAGGTTCCTCTGAAATTAAGCGGATTAAACTCAAATCAATTCCATCCTTGGTTTCTATTCATAACTAGGTTCAGAACCCACTAACTTTCGACTTTGCATATGCAAGATATGCAAATGACATGCAGATGTTATGAAATGCATATGAATGAAGTGCAAGGTGATTTTTTTAATGAATGCAAGGATGATATGCAATAATAAATAAGAATCCCTTTATATTGGACAATTTTTTTGGTATAACAAGTTTTACAAAAGTATTATTTTACAAGAATTTTTACAAGATTATACAAGTTTTACAGAGATTATTATACACATTGTACATCTTGTATACAATATACCTATTATACAAGTATACATGTATTTTAAATTTTCTTTTTTACTCATTTTACCCATCATGTAATTATTGCATAATATATATAAAAATACATGAAAGTACGAGCTATTGGTAAAGTATATAAGTAATATACACACCCCCTTTACTTAGCGGGTGTTATGTCACCATAGCACAAGAAGCGAGGAAAAGGCATTGAGCGTACGAGAGTGAAAAACAATAGAAGTATAGAATTCGACCTGGCCCCCTATACTTAGGCTCTGATTAGCCTAAGTATAGAAGAAGAGCAAAAATGGGGTGATCGAGGTTAAGAGGAAACGTGGATGAGTATATATGCAGGTGGACATCAGTCCCCCCCCCCTATACTTAGGCTCTGGTCAGCCTAAGTATAGGACAAGATGAAGTAAGAGAACCGATGGGATTGGGGAATATACAAAGAGAATGGTAAAGAAAATATGGAGAGACTTGAGTCACTCTCCCCCCTATACTTAGTATCTGGTCATCATAAATATTATGGAGTCGAGGTGAGTAATACGTCACTAGGCAGGGAGGGAAAGAAGAATACTATACAAGATGAAGAAGAATGTAAAAGGATCCAGAAGGTTTATAATGAACCTTCTTGCGTGAACGACGAGGTAGGGAATATACAGGTGTGTCGGTGTCGGGCTTGTACTCAGATGAATAATAATTATGAGGTGAACGGATCGTCTAACGAGGGTCGATACACAATTTCTTGCTCAAAAAGGGCTTAAGGACAGTCGAACTAAGCTTACTCATATAAATTACCTCATCTGGACCCAATGAGAAATCCTTAGAAAATTCCTTCTCTGGTATGTGTTGAAGGAAACTTTCATAGTCAGATTTCTAGAACCTAAAAAATTGAGAAGGAGAGGAGGGTGATGTGCCTTGGGGGGTTTGGGGGAACACCTCAAGGAATCAATTCTTGACTTCCTCTCACTGGATAACCGACTAGAGAATGGCGCAACCATGTTTCTTGGAAGAGTTAATTTGGTCTTGGTTGTCTCCTTTGTTGAAGGTCCCGGATGTGGTGTGGTTCTGACCATGAGTTCCTCATTAGATGAGTCAACATATAGATTGTAATAATCATGTAGGGTCAACATACGTCTCGGGTAGGTTCTAGTGATCTCATTTGTCTTGGCATTGGTATTTTCAAATGTCCAATCATCAAAATGGTTGAGACAATCAACAAAAGTTGTTTCTGACTCAATGATAGCTTTGAGTTGTGAGTCCTTTATTGAAGTTGTCACAGTGGTGGTGATGCAAGCAGAAGAAGCTGTGGATGTATGAAGAGTCTCTAATCCAATTGTCGGCTCGACAGTCTATATCTCACGTGCATTAAAGAGATTGGACTCATCTGTGTCTTGATGGGCACGGTGGTCAGAGTTGCCTTGGGTTGGGGTGTGTCCTCAAAGGTCACGCACGATCTATGTGTACCCAATGTAGGGAAATTGATCTCCCGAGTGGGATCTATTTATAGTTTCCTTCCTGGTGGCTCACCAATTTTTGTGGAGCCACCAGATAACTCCATCATCCTCCAGATCATTCAACTCGCATCGCTCTCCAATCTTCGCCTACAAGACGAATGACCCAATCTCACTCTACCTTCTTTAGCCTCACGACCTTCTCCATTACCCCCCAGGATCACCCTAGTGCTTTGGTTGTGTAGACTAACATTGCAGGTATCGAAGCCCCTCTGTGATTGGAGGTCTACATGCACTCCGATCTCTATTTTCCTTCTCCGATCGACCACCATCGACACGACTTTTCAGACCACCTCAGGATTTCCTTGACCCACGAATGCCTTCGCCATACCATCAAAATCACCCTTGAGATTTCAGCATCGTGGGAGGAGATCAGAGGGACAAGATTTTCTTCACTGGATCTATGCACATCTTCTGTCGCACAAGGAGGGGGATGAACTTGATGAGCACTCAATATTCAATCTTCTTTACCGGAGACCATCTGACGGCTCAAGATATTCCACGTATCATACCTGAAGCACTGCTAGAAGCCTCAGGTCCAAGTATTCTGAGCCAGCACATGAGCCAATACCAGCACACCACGTCGATCCAAGCCAGTGAACATCGTTCGCGCCTCCTTAGCATGCGCTCTACATGTACGTTGCGGGATATTTGTAAACAGGATTGGTGTAGTTTCCCAAATTGCATTTTAGTACAACTGTCACATGCTAGAAGCACGTGGGAGTGGAAAAATTGCAGAAGACCCTATCGAGTTTCAATATTTACAAATAAGTTCCTACGTGTGTAATTTGTTTATCAAGCTCTAGTAGCTTTTATGTTTGCACTTACCCCCTTGTGAGGACATTTTTGTGATGCTTTGTGAAGATTTTATTAATTTTTTATTACATTTATGCCCATGCCTTGTATGGTGAATAACTTTTGAATCACAAATCCTTTTCAATGAAATTGGTCTAGTTTTAAAGACAAATTAATTATCTCCGATGTGATGAAATTAATTACCTATTCAACATAGTTTTTAAGCATCAAAATTGAGAGATTTAAACTGACTTTTAATCTTTTTAAATTTCTAAATGTTAATCATTACTTTATTTAATGCATGAAATTCACCCTGTTTTGATTGATTCTTTGTGAATTTAATTAAGAAGTTAAATTACCATTTTTCAACATCATTCCTTGATTAAAATTTCCTTAATCATTAAATCAACTTTTATCTTAATAAATTGAGTGCATTAAATGAATAGGTGATTAGTAACTTCATTATTGATCATTGATTTAGATTATCTAGGTTATTTCATCTTGTTAAATTAGATTAATTATGGGCATAGTTAGCTATTGTTCGGACATTTGTGTGCTTGTTATTTGTGTAATTTTGTGTGCATCAATCATCATTTTGTCATTTAATATATTTACATTTAAAAACATCAAATAAAAATCATGCACTGCATTATGTTTGCATTTTTATTGGCCCAGATCTAACTCTTATCATTCATTTACATATTTAACACATGGGTTACATCAATTAATTATATGCATCCTTGTGTTCAATTTTGGACTTATCCAGGGTAAATTAGACCGAGTTCTCTTCAGGGAGATTTTATGACCAGGTTCTGGTCAATTGTTAATTGATCGTATTACAACTAATACATATTAAGATATCCAATTAGTGATTTATCACCGCATCAGCAGTAGGGTTTGGTTCTGGTGTTTTGGAGCATTTCGATTTCAGTTACACTTCAAGGGTGCATACTTGATGGTTCTTTTGCGGTAGTTTTTGTCACATGCTTTGTACATGGGAGACAGTGTTTTGTAATTAATGCTTTAGATGGATAGTTACATGTTTTACATTGTTCTGGACATGCTACTTATGGGAACACTTTGATGTGTGTGTGTGTGTGCACGCGCAAGTGTGTGTGTATCATATGGTGAATGAAACGAATCATGCTCATTCATTTACTTTCTTTGAATGAAATGGATCGTGCTCATTCATTTACTTTCTTAATTTTTTATTTTCTCATAATAGATACATTTGTATGATCGCACATGTGTTGAATGGGAATGTGGTGTCTACGGGATAGTTGCTGAGTATCATGATCCGTGGGATGTGCCCCTACATTCTCCCATCATTAATAGTCCTTGGATTTTTTTGGTTGTCTAAGAAATATACTAAATTATTATTTGTTTGAAGGTTTGGTTAAGAAAGAATCGACTATCCTTGTACCCCAACATTCTTGACCACATGCCCTTCCCAATCACCCCCTTTACCTCCTCCACATGCTTCTCTGACACTTCTTTAAGAAGAGGTAGAGTGGAGGGTAACATCTCTGGACAACAACATCAAGTGGAGAGGTCTAATGGCTTTGATAAGGTACCTAAAGTCACAGACGTTATGGAAGGTGCATGACCTAGTGCACGTCATCATTTAGGACGATGCCAAAGAATGTGGTCACAATGGAAGTTGACAGAATTCTAGCGAAAGATGTTAAAGGAGCTGAGTATGCCAGGTTACCTCGTGCCTGAGGCTACCACCTTCTTCCAGAAGGGAACCTCATCAGCCTTAGATGGTGGTCGGACCAATGATCATCAAAACGCATGCACAGGTTTTGTTAAAGCTCAAACGCCGATCATGAATCTTGTGCAACCTTTTTAAATTATTTATTTACAAGTTAGTCTTTCTTCTTGTATTTTCTTTGTGGTTCAACTCCTGGCTCAGTCAATCCATTATTTTATATTTAATTAAAGTTCTAAAAAAATCTAAAAACCTCAAAATATTTAGTATAAAATTAGTATATTTTGATTTAAGTGTTGTCAACATTTAATGTGTTAATATCTCTGAGTTATTTCTTATTAAAAGTAGTTAATTAGTACAGATCTAGTCGTATAGAACCATGCAATTTGTTGAACCTCTGTGACATTCAGACTTTCTCTATTCATTATTGATTTCTCTATATAGATTGAAATTTTATTCATATTTTACAATGACTTAAAAAATAACTTGTTGTGCATCAATATTATATATCAGCAGGATTGTATGCACAATTCACATAATTTGTATTGCTAGTCGATGAAATTATATACAATTAAATATAATAAAATTTAAGATAGAGCTTAATCAGGAACCACTGGACTAAAATGAATTTTGTGGATGGTCATTTTATTTGTGAAGAAAAATAGGAAGTGTGGGATACGGGACAAGGAGTGTTCCCCCTTCCAAGACGGATCCCCTCTAATTAGAGATGGGTATGGGCCGGGTTGGGCCAGGACCTGAAGGGTCCAGGTCCAAGCCCATCTAAATATTTCGGACCTTGGACCGGGTTGAAGCCTGTAAATTTTGGTGTTGTTCGGCCCAAGCCTAGACCCAGCCCATCTCCTTTGGGCCAGGCCGGTCCAAGCCTTGGTTCATTTCTTGGTCATGAAAATCACAACACGAGAAATATGGAAATGATGGATCATGCTATACATTCAGGAGAAGGATTATGCATCCCTAAATCAAGCGCAAAAAAAGAAGTTACAAGCATAAGAATGTCCACATTAAAGTAGCTATTAAATCATGCATAAGAATCTAAGATGTCTAGAGAACAACTAAGTTTGCACATATCTTGAATCTATAACAACGGCTAAACAGTAGTAATATTCCAATGAGAAAATAATGCCTAAACAGTAGCAATATTGGTACTTCAACAATCGTATACACTATACTTTAGTAGGCAAAACGTCTTGTCTAAGGCCCATGCCTATGTTCGGGCTGGGTCTTGGGCTTTACCCTTGGGCCAACTTCGGGCTATTCCTCAGACCCCCAAACGTGTTGGGCCTTGGGCCGAGTCGGGTTGGGTCGAACCAAGCCCGAGCCCGTCCCAAGGTATTTTTGGATCGACATTTTAGGCCCAGGCCTGACCCAATCCTCTATTGAGCTTGGGTTGGGCCGGGCTTTTTGGGTTGGGCCAGGCTAGCCCAGCCTAATGCCCATCCCTACCTGTAATACAACAGGTGTTATAACGAAGGGATTCGTCCAATGGGTATCAAACGATCCTTATCGGGTGTTGTCCATCCCCAATCCCCTATGAGGGTTGTCCGATCTCCATCAGATAGATCTCTATGTTACAACACCTGTTGTAATACAGAACCGGATCTATTCTCCCTCCCCCCCCCCTTCTACCCTTTTTCCATGGCTTGGGTTTAGCTTCTAGGTTCCAAAGGGAACATGCTAATCTCACAGGTCAAGAGCAGATATGAACAAAGTGAGATGCTCTTGGATTTGATATTGATGCTTTACACTTATCTTCATGTCCTGTCAATCAGATCAGTTGCCCTCATACTTGCCCATTGAATGGGTAGCTCGGTGGTTGCCATGTTTTTTATTTGGCTTAGTATCAAACTGATGAGTCGTACTACAAAATTTTGGGAGTGTACAATCGAAAGAATATTAAGGCAAGTTTCCAAGGAAACTGAAAACCAATTCGGATTCATGTAAGGTGTCTCAATTATTGAAGCTATCCACTGGTTGAGGAGAACAATCTAGATTTATAGAGCTAAAAAGAAACCATATATTATTTTTATTGATTTGAAGAAGGCTTATGATTCAGTCCCACGGGATGTGGAGAGTTTTGGAGAAGAGACAAGTACATGTCTTATACATTAACCTATAAAGAATATGTATGATGGAGCTTCATCTTGAGGATACAGTCTGGGAAGATAGATTTTTTAACATCAGCATTGGTCTGCATCAACGCTCATCTCTGAGTTCATTCCTTTTTTTTACTTTGATTGTGGACGAGTTGACTAGCCACATTCATGATTAGATACCTTGGTGTATGTTCTTCATCGATAATATTATGTTGATTGATGAAACGAGAGATTGAGTAAATAACAAGCTCGAGGTTTGGAGGCATGTCTTAGAGACTAAAAGATTTCATATGAGGAGGGCTAAAACTAAATATATGGAGTGTATGCTTAATGGAAACGATGGTGAAAGACTCGATGTGAAGATTAGAGATGATGTCATTTTAGAAGAAAGATTTTTTTAGATGCTTGGTATCTATTTTGCAATAGGATGAGGAAATTGATGGAGATGTTACTCATAGAATAAATGTATGTTTATTAAAGTGGAGAAGAATCTCTATTGTTCTTTATGAGAAGAAAAACCCTTTGAAAGTCAAAGAAAAGTATAATAAAGCAACCATGAGACATGTTATGATATATGGATCAGAATATTGACATGTAAACCATAGACATATGCAGAGAATGACAATAGCATATACGAAAATGCTAAGGTGGATTTGTGGTCATACAAGAAAAGATCATATTCAGAGTGATGCGACCGGACGAAAAGTTGTTGTAGCTCTGATAGATGATAAGATGAGAGAAAATCATTTAAGATGGTTGCAAAGGAGGTCAGTTGATGCACCGAATATGCAAATTTTTAATGCATTACAAGTGTGTTTTTATGCGTTGTTGTGTGCACATGCGAAAATTGAGATATTCAAATAATTTTTATTTCAACTGCAAGCCAACATATATCAAATAAAGCATATGGCAAGTAGAAGATCGATCCACAGGGACTCGAACATTTTACACGAATTTTTATTCTATTTATAATAATATTTTTGACTTTATTGAACAAAACTAAATATTATTTTTCTTTTTATTTTCAGAGCCTTAAAAAGAATCAAACTATCACTAAGTTCTAGACATCATAAGGATTGCATAAAAATTTTCTGAGAATTTTTCGGATTTCTTTGCTATTTTTGGTGATTTTTGGAAGTGCAAGGGGCATCTGTGTAATTATATGAGAAACTTAGAGGCTTAACTGCAAATAAAAAGAAACTTAAGTGCTTTATTGTAATTAAAGAAAAATTCTAGACAAATAAAATTTACTAAAAAAATTATTTAATTGGAAAATTCTAGAGAAAGAAATAAAGTTTAAGAGAAATGCAAGAAGGCCTCTGGAGGACTAAAACGTAATTAAAAAACTTCAATAGAAAATTTGCAATTAACACAGAATATAAAAAATGCGAAAACAAAAAAATTACGGAACATAAATAAAAGTTTACTGAAATTGGAATAAGGTCCAAAAATTTTAAAAATCAAACAAAATGGAAATTAAGGAGTCGCTGAGACCCAGTCTTCTTGTAGCTATGTTGCCGGTGACGGAAAGCGGAGGGTGGTGTGGGTTGTCACCTGCGCGAAGGAGGATGGGGTGGAGGCCACAGAGGGGCGGCGGAGCACGGAGGAGAGGAGGTGGTTGCGAGGGGCGGCGAGACGGCTGCAATGGTTCTCTGGGTTGGCTAAGATGATCGAGGGCAGAGATGGGTCTCAGATCTCGCGCCACGAGGAAGATGTGGTCACTCGGGTCCCAAATCTGAGATGGGTTCTATCACTCGGTTGGGGTACAACCAAGAATTTCCTTTTCGCAACGATGCCCTCCCCCTTTTATTGTTGTTGAAGGACGAAGAAGGGCCATCTGGAAACACCATCGAAGGTAATAAAAGCTTCGTCGACGGTTTGTATTGGTGTGTAGTGAATGGTGCAACAAACATCCTATAGACGAAAAAGAAAACGTCAAGTGAATGGGGGCCAAATGAGTTTTAAATGAAATATTGGGGAATTACATCACTATATATCATCATGATGTCATTCAAAATTCAACTTAATTTGAGACTCCTATCATCTCCATCAAGACTATCAAATTTTAACTATCTCAAAATTGCTGAAATTGATTCCTTCTAGATGAACATGTTAGGAATGTCTATTTTGCATGAAATTGAAACACATATGCTCTTAAATATACTAAACAAATCCCCTAAAGGTTTCCTTTCAAAAATCATAAAAAAATGTCACGTGTAGGTAGTAACCTATACCCTCGAGTGTAGGCTCCCAGCTCCCATATGTGTATGTATAGGATGGGGAGCTTGCACCATGGTGCATGTAATTGTATATGCACCAATGCCAAAAATGCTTTTTATATATAATTTTTTAACGAATTCGTGTAAGATATGGGGAAATCCTCAAGCGCATCACAGAAGTGTGAGGATCGCATCAAGTGCAATCGGGAGCGACTAGTCGCACTAGTTGCTTAAGGCAGCGGAAATTTAAAATTTTTAAATTGATGAAACCACATGATCCAGGAACACTTCTTGGATCGTTTCATCTTAACAGCAAATAGGTATAAGATTTATCTATTAAAGCGTGGTTGTGATCGAGTCTCTAAATCAAGAGATCTCCTGTCTTAAGTCCGATCCAACGAAGGAGATGCTTGCGAGCACGTTGATGAGACGTGTGCTTCTCGCAATCCATGTTGATGATCCAAGCAGTGGATCTCCTGATCTCGTCACACGAGATCTAACATCTTCTTCATGAGCGAAGCGCACCGAAGGAGATGGAGATCCACGAGTAGATGATCCTGCAGCATAACGACGATGTTGCAGCAATAACGAGTCTCACAAGGGCTCCATGGTGGATGGCCACTATGAGAGAGAGAGAGAGAGGCTTGGCATGTGGACAAAGAGAGAGAAAGAGAGCTTTCATTAATCGTGTATCTCGAAGAGCAAGGGGTGCCTCTTCTTTTATAGGATTTTGGGAGTCCATGGATCCCAATCCATGGACATCATACAATCAATGAGTGAGATTGATTTGTGTTTCTTTCAATGGCCATGATGTTGTTGTAAAAAACACAACAACAAATTATTTAATTTAAATTAATTTATCTTGATAAATCAACATAATTAATTTCAAATCAAATCAATTGGCTAGTCTTGGAGATAATGAGGAGACTAACCACAACCATTAAAAATAGGGGACGACCACTCTTCTCATGAGATATCCTATCTCATGAGATCTCATTATCTCATGAGATCTCATTATCTCATGATATCTCCAATATTTACAACAACGATTATTATAAATTATTTCAAGAAAATAATTCATAATTATCTTGTGAAATATTGCTATCATGCCATTAAAAATGTGAATCACATTCACATCCCAAAACAAAATGTAAATTATATTTTCAATTAATCATACAATGTGAATCCAATTCACATCAATAATTAATTAACAAATATAAATCACAATATGTTCTCTCTAATATATTATAAATATGTCTGATTAATACGGATAGTGCTATCCACATTATTCACATCCATGATAAATAAATGACATTTAATCATCTTGGATCTATATTCTCATGTGCCCAAATAATATGAATCACATTCACATTATTCACATCTCTGATAATTAAATCACATTTAATTATCTCATATAACTCTGCTTATAATATGAATCAAATTCATATTATTCATGATAATTAAATCACAATTAATTATCAATTTTCTCAATGCTCGGATACACATATCAACAATGAAATTATCCATGAACTCTTTCAAGGATAATGTTCTTTATCCGCGAATATTTAGAGATAAGGACATGGTGATTGTATTGTTCCACGTATAGTGACTTGGATATTGAGATAAAATCTCAAATCCAGACCTTGCGGATCTCCCTTAAATGTTTGATTAAATCAAAGCCATATATCGAATCTTCTCATTGCATCTGAATCACATTCAGATCAATGTCCAACATTTGGACTAAGATCATATCACTTCTCTATGAGAGGAGTCACTAAAATCCAGACATATTTCATCACTCCCTCGGAAGGGAAGCATCATGGTTATACAATCGTTTATGATCACATCTCCCTCATGTATTCCCAATACATGTACATCTTGCATACTGGAAGACCCAGATTAAACATTAAGTTTTAGATCTCTTTTAGACTGTCTCCTTCAGGATTTTATCATTATGTTTCTCATTTGATCATTGGGAGTTGGTATCGATCATATACTTTCCAAAAGCATATATCATACCCAGGTATTGATCATATACTTTTCAAAAGTATATATCAAACCTATAAATTCGGTCAAGCTTCCAAAACGAGATGATTGTGCATGGAATTTGATTCTTCCCAATCTCGTGAGTGAGCTCATGTCTTCCGGTTCAATAATGAACTTATATGATCCATTTGAGAGATTGTATTACTCATATGCCCTTGCATGCACACCAGTGCGTCGGTGTATAGACCTTGGTTAGGTCATCAACCTATTGATCTGCCAAATGTACATACTCAGACATATAGTAACACATTTGTCTCCGGTCAGAGGAAGCATGCCTATATCGTGACAGCATACGACATAGGTCTTTGGTTATCTCGATCTCGTTAAGTCAACTCTTTGACCTAACTTATCTAACACCTCCGAATCTCTATTCCTATGTAGAGGACCTGCATCAAGAGGTCGGTTAGATATCAGCCTTTTTGAGAAATGATTGCCATCTTTTACTCAGGTTGGAGATCATCTCTTAACAATCACTTGACGGTGCTTGATGAGTCATCAATATAACTCTTTAGATATTCATCCAAGCACCAACCTCTATGATTTAATAATTGAATCAACAGTTGTATGATCATTAAGATGGCCATGGTACATAATCCTAATTGTACTAAGGGACCTATTATGCAAATTAATTATTCTTCATTTCAGATCAGGGAATGATATTTGCAATAACATTTATTGCATAATGGCTAGCCGTGGACTCGCATGTCCAATAGTTATCATGCTAAAAATTGATTATGCATATTTGATTACTAAATATAGCATATATTTCGAATGTTGTTCTCCCTTACTCGAGATTCTCATTTATGTTCTTCGTTATTTTTTAGTTATTCTCCTTTGACTTCATCAAAAACACCGACAACAAGCTCAAGATATCCATTAAAAAATTTCAGGTTAGTTTTTTTGGTATGGAGTGTGTTCTCGGTATTTTTTCATTTTAAATCCATACATTAAAGAAAGTTCCAAGACAGTTTGATTTGGTCCACTTTTTCATGTTTCATTTTGATTATATATCGATCCAATCTCCAATTATCCTTGATCGGAGATCATTGTTTCTCCTCTATTTTATTTTTCAATCTGTATCTCCAGTCTTCATTTTTTCTAAATACACCTCCATTTTCTGATAAACTAATGAAGTGATGATGAATATGTTTTTGAAGGATTCAACCTCAAATTACATGTTTCTGGTAAGATTTCAATTCATGATTTTTTTTTAAAATTCCATGATTCGGGTATTTTTACAAGTTATCTTTTTTTCGATTAATATATGATCAATTACTAATTGACATCAACACGTAACTTTTACAATAAGAGCGTGGATTTTACAAAAGTCACGCAAAACTTTACAAAAGGATAACGGATTTGATGGGTGCATGATATTAGAAAATACGTTAGCAGGAAAGATAAAAATATCTATACATTGCTAACATGCATTCCATTTTACAAAAGTCATATGCAGTTTACAAAAGAGGCTACAAATTTTACAAAAAAAATACCGTAACTTACAAAGAGTGCTCCAATATAATGTTGGTTGGAAACAAAATTAGATATTAGCATTTCATTTTACAAAATTTACACGTAATTTACAAAATAGATCGCAGATTTTACAAAAAAAAACTTCACAGTTTACAAATTTTTCTCCGACAGATTCTTTGCTGAAAATAAAAATAAATATAATTAAATAAGATGTTACGAAAAAATAAAATTAGATCTATATTATTTGAATATGTCATGTACCATGACACGTATTTTCATAGTTTTAAAAATAAACAAACATATCATACATTTAATACCTCTTAAAAATAGTATGCATATGAAGTCTGCCATATTTAGTTTCTTCGTAATTAAACCTATCGGATTTATTAGAAAATATAGTTGTAATGAAAATTACATCCTTCTAGAAATGTTTCCCATGTATACATCAATTAATTAGCCCGTTATCTAAACATCCTATATATTATGAAAGATAGACACACATAAAATTCAACGTTAAGAATTGCATACAATTTTGTAATCAGCTGAAGAGTTTTGTAAAAAATAATCAACTTTCGTAATATTATGAACCTTATTTTAAAATACGAACCATTATTGCATTGTGTTTGTATGGAAGTTTCAATGCATTCAATGAGTCATATATCTAAATATAGCAAGTTTTATTACTTAGATTTTATTAATAAATATTAACTACGGGAATCCTCCTTTTTAGGAAGTATGGTTAGCTTGAAAACCACTTGTTCAACATGGTGTGTGCTCGCGTGTATGCATGCATGTGTGTTGTGTGTGAGAGAGAGAAATTTGAATGACATATATGAGGGATATATAGATGAATATACATGGTGATATTTTTGAAAAATATAAAAACAAAAAATGAAGGCGGGGCTGTCTGTTGTCTTCTCCAATGGGGAAGCCCCATTGAACCCTATACTTATATGCCATTCAAATTTCATCAGCAACATAGACTCATATGCCCTCCATCTAGAACATGTCAACTACAACAATATTTAGACTACTAAAATTACATGTTCTACATGGAGGGCATAGGAGTCTCTATTTCTGAAGAAATTCGAATGCATATTGGAGGGATATATAGATGAATATATATGGCGATATTTTAAAAAATAAAAAAAATTACGAAATATGGGCGGGGGAAGCCATGTTGGTTGCCCCTATTTTTTTATATATATAGGGAAAATGAGTATGCTCCTCTGGTGTAACTAACTTACATGCTCCCACCCCTTTTCCCCTGTATTTTTTTATTTTTCTGAAGTGAAACCTATTGTTATTTAGATCACAATATGTCACCATAGTGTCATTAAAAAATCAACTTAATTCAAGACTTCTATCCCCTTTATCAATACTGTCAAATTTTAATAATCACCGAATTACTGAAATTGACCCCCTTCAGATGGAGGGCATGGGAGTCTGTTTCTGACGAAATTGGAATGACATATTAGGGGGATATAGTGATGAATATACAAATTTTTATTTTTCAAAAAATAAAAAATAGGGAAAAATTGAGGTGGGAGTAGCCAATTGATTACACCCAGGGTATAGCCTCGTTTAACCCAGAGGTGTAGGTTACCTACACCCATCTTTCTTTTTCATTGTTTTTGGGTTTTTATATGAAATATTGGGGGAGGGGGATTTGGTTAATATATTGAGGGGAATATGTGTTTCAAGCTTCATGCAAAACAACCATTCCTAGAAGGGGTCAATTTCAGCAATTCTGAGACCATTAAAATTTGGTAGCCTTGGTGGAGATGATAGAAGTCCCAAATTAAATTGAATTTGAAATGACATCATGGTGATATATGTTGATCTAATTCTCCAAAAGTTTCATTTCAAAAATATCAAAAAACTATGGGAAAAAAGTCGGGTGTAAGTAGTTACCTACACCACAACCAGGGGTGTAGTTAACTACCTGCACCTGGCTCATTTTTTCTTTATTTTTTGATTTTTTTTGAAATGAAACCTTGGGAGAATTAGATCATTGTATCTCACCATGGTGTCATTCGAATTTTAACTTAATTCGAGACGTGTATCATCTCCATCAAGACTATCAAATTTTAATGATCTCAGAATTGCTGAACCTCAATATATTAAGCAAATCCCCCCAAAGAGTCTCAAACTTTGTTCAACCTCAATAACGGTCTCAGAATTGCTGAACCTCAATAACAGTCTCATACTTGTATCGGGTGTGTGCGTACGTGCGTGCATGTGTGTGTGCGCGCGCGCGCGTGCGTGTGTGTGTGTGTGTGTGTGTGTGTGTGTGTGTGTGTGTGTTTATCTGTGTGTTTGTGTTTCTGCATGTGTGCGGGCATGCGCGTACGCACGTGCGTGCGCGCGTGTGCGCGCGCGCGCATGTGTGTGGAAAGGGATCCTATTCTATGGAGTAGGTAACTTACCTACTCCACTTTCATTTTTTTCAATTTTTTATTTTTTTTAAAAATGCTTTCATGGATTTTGATAATTATATCCCATTAACATGTCATTCAAATTTCATCAGAAACAGAGACTCCTACACGCTCCATCTAGAACATGTAATTTTAACGGTCTTAGATTTGTTGTGATTTACCTGTTCCGGATGGAAAGTATCATAGTCTCCATTTCTGACGAGATTTGAATGACATGTTAGAGGAATATAGTTATGAAAATCAATGGAAGCATTTTTCAAAAAAAAAGTTGAAAAAATGAAAGTGGAGTAGGATCTCTTTCCTACGTATACGTACGTACGTACGTACGTACGTATGTATGTATGTATGTACATAGGTATGTATGTATATGTATGGGGCTACCCTCAAGGGGGAGCTAAGTTAGCTTCCACATCTATTTTTTTAATCTTTCTTTCGATTTTTTTCAGGACATCCAAAGGATTTTAAATCACATAATATCAACATGTTCTCATTGAAAATTCAATTCATTTTGAGCATGTTATCCTATCCATCAAACTTACCAAATTTTATCGATCTCAAAATTTGCTAAAATCGACCCCTTCCATGTAGACAGGATAGGATTGTATGTTTTTCTCTTATTAATCTAAGCTAATCCCCCTGTATTTAAAAAAATAGCATAACAAAGTTAAAAATACAGACCGAGGAATCTAGCTTGGCTCCCCCTTGGGATAACCACATTCATTCGACCACATGCACGCAAGCAAAGATATAGAGAGAGGACAATGAGTAAGTGCCCATGGGCACACACAACATTGTGTGCCCACTAAGTTTCAAATACCCAAGTCCTATTGTAAACACAAACCAACATTGATAAACAATCAATGGCTTTGATAAAATGAGTCCAGCTTCACTTGATTGATGTTTTACAAAGCTCCAAATAACTTGAAATTTTAATACAATCTTCGTTTTATAGTATAAATCAAGATCAACAAAATTGGCTTATATTTTAGTTAAAAAATTATGCAATTTTTATCCATGGGAACACAGTTGTGTGTGATCAAGGGTCATTTTTTTCTCATATTATGTATATATATATATAGGTTTATTGAGACTACTCTCAGGGCGAAGCCAACTTGACTACCACACCCTTATTTGTTTTATTTCTTAAAGCATTTTCTGAAAAAGGCTTAATTGTGGAAAAGGCTTTGTTGTATTTTTTGAAAACATTTTGATGTATATTTAGATCACTATATGATATCAGGTTCTCAATCAAATTTCATCTTAATTTGAGACTCGTATCTCATCCATCAAAATTGTCAACTTTTAACGGTATCAAAATTGCTAAAATTGACCCCTTCTAGATGGACATGTTAGGAGTGTATTTTACACGAAGTTTGAATGGCATGTCATCTAGTGGATAAATCCCCCCACCCATATCCACTTTAAAATAGATTGAGATACACAAGTCAAATCCTATATAAAACGAACATAGTGGCGGGTGAGATGCGGATATATCCATATCTGTTTGCATCTCTAATGCTAGATGATCGTTCCAACAACCAAGTTTCTTCCTACACTACCAATTGTGTGCCCATGATAAAGCTGACACAGGTTTCCTCGAAGGCGCAACACTTTGAAATCAAAACGTAGCACCGAGTCTACTACACAGCACTCACAATTGAGCATTGAGCAAAACTTCTACAAATGATGTGTGCTCATATTCTTCAAGAACACGCCTCCATCAAACACCAGTTCTTGATTAATCTATACCAAGTACAACACCTGATTAATCTATTTTTAACTAAATTTACAGGCTGTGTGAAACTACTCATCAGCCATAGCCAACTCCAAAGCATAATCGTCTCTCGCCTGCAATTCCACAAGAATCAACGAAATAATAACAGTAGAAAGAAAAGTGATGGTTTCCATGAGCATGAATAAAAACCAGATCAAAAACTTACAATAGGACCTCGAGCAAAATACCGTCCAAATTGGAGCCAGTATACCTAAAAATGGAGCACAGACAAACCGTGGTTAAGAAAATGCTCGATAAAATATTATTCATATTTGTTTGTTACCTCATCCTCATCTTGAGTTTCAACCTCCAAATCGGAAGAAGGGAAGCTTACGCAAAGTAGAGCATATCCCTGTGTATGAGAAACCAGATCAACATTCAGTCTTTATTCCACAATGGAGAAGTTATATTTTGATGTAGTCTTTCTACTACTAGATATAAAGAAATTATTTGAATCATGTTGCCTATTTTCAATGAGAAAAAGAAGCGATTAGTTTATATGGCTTAGTCGCATGGTTTTTGTTAGAGCCGAGAATACTCTGTTGTGTTATTCCATGGAGCCCTAGGGTCTCTTATATAGAGAGAAAACCCTTGGGTAAATTACATAGATGTACATAAGATAAATAAGAAATACTCAACGGTACATCTCAACATAACGTAAACATCTACACTCCCTCTCAAGATGGAGCATAGATATCAATCATGCTCAGCTTGGAAGAACATCTTTGGAAAGGTCCTCTGAGCAATGGCTTGGTAAATATATCAGCAGTCTGATAATCTGAGCTGACATGTGACGTGTAAATCAAGCCCTTCTGGATCATGTCTCTAGTATAGAGACAATCTACCTCGATGTGTTTTGTTCTTTCATGAAAAGCTGGATTATTTGCTATGAACAATGCTGCCTGGTTGTCACATTGAAGTTGCATGGGTAAAGAGACATTTATATTCAAATCTTCCAAGACCGCTCGAACCCACATCATTTCTGCGCTCGCTTGTGCCATGGGTCTATATTCGGATTCAGCACTGGATCTTGCCACAACTGTCTGTTTCTTGCTTTTCCAAGAAACCAAAGAGCTTCCTATGAAGATATCAAATCCTGAAGTAGATTTACGATCCTTTGGACATCCCGCATAGTCTGCGTCTGCACAAGCTGAAATAGACAGATATGTTTCTTTTCTAAATAACAAACCTGTGCCTGGGGAGGACTTCAGATATCTCAATATCATATACACGGCTTCCATATGAACTTGCATGGGCTGCTCCATAAATTGACTCACCCGGTTTACTGCATAGGCAATATCCGGACAAGTTATGGTGATGTATAGAAGCTTACCCACCATCTCTATGTATCTTCTTTTGTCCACCTCTTCGGTATCATTGTCATAAAGCCTCATACTTGGGTCCATAGGCGTGCTCGACGGTCTGCATTCAGCCATTCCTGATTCCACAAGCAAGTCGGTGACATATTTTCTTTGGGTCATCACCATTCCTTGTGCATTTCTTGCAAACTCCATCCCCAGAAAATATCGTATCGTGCCTAGATCCTTTGTAATGAACTGGCTTCCCAAAAGAGCTTTTATCATCTCAATCCCCTGAGCATCATCTCCTGTAACCAGAATATCATCAACATATACCATGACAACGACCGTACCTCTAGGGGTCTTCTGGATAAACAACGAATGATCCGCATTTGACCTCTTGAACCCCTGTCGTTCAATCAGCTGGGACAGTTTCTGAAACCATGCCCGTGGACTTTGTTTAAGGCCATAGATAGCCTTATGAAGTCTACACACCATCTGAGTCTCCCCCTCAGCAGCAAACCCCGATGGCTGCTGCATGTAGACTTCCTCTTGTAGATCACCATACAAGAAAGCATTCTTCACATCAAGTTGGAAAATAGTCCAGTCACGTACCACAGCAATAGAGAGTAGAATGCGAAGAGTCGAGTGTCGAGCCACTGGTGAAAAAGTGTCCAAATAATCCACCCCATAGGTTTGGGTGAATCCCCGTGCGACAAGTCTGGCCTTGTATCGGTCGAGACGCCCGTCTACATGATACTTAACTGTAAAAATCCATTTGCAACTCACCACAGCTACGCCCGGAGGAATAGGGACTAAAGACCAAGTCCCGCTAGACTGTAAGGCACGCATCTCCTCTTCCATAGCTAGATGCCAGCAGTCAATCTTCATGGCTTCTTGATAAGTCCGTGGGATGTCAACCGATGAGACAGCTGCTGCGAACCTCTCAAAATCACCCGAGAGACAATGAAATGAAACTTGAGACGCAAGAGGATAGGTTGCACATTGCCTCTTCTGCTTCCTATGAGCAATAGGACGATCAAGGTCATCTGTCACAGTACTACTAGCTGGCGGATCCTCCTCCTGTAGCAAAGGTTCCTGCACAGGTGCATTATCTAACCCATCATTAGTGTGAATATCAGAACATACCTGAGGCGTGCTGGATGGTTGGCGTGTAGCTTGAGCAGGCCCTGACCGCCTTGTGTAGAACTTAGGAAATGGTAGAACGGGTGGTGGTGGTGGTGGTGGTGTGGTGGTGGACTCAGATTGACCCAGACTTGGAGGTAGGGGTACATAGACATTAGTATCCGTGGATGTGGAGGAAACTAATCTGTCACCTGCAGGGGAGAAGTACATAACTGGTTCAAAAAATGTAACATCAGCACTGACATAGTACTTGCCACCAAAGGGATCATAGCAACGATATCCTTTCTGTGTCCTGGAGTAACCCACAAAAACACACTTAACAGCTCTAGGAGAGAGCTTGTCAAGTCCTGGAGATAAGCGATAACAAAATCGACCGTCTCAAAGACACGAGGAGTAAGTGAAAACAAGTCTTTGTCAGGGAAAAGAACAGAGATTGGGGCTTGTTCCCCAAGGACGGTAGAGGGCATGCGATTGACCAGATAGCATGATGTGAGTATGGCATCCCCCCAAAAGGCTAAAGGTGCACAACTTTGAATAAGTAGTGTGCGAGCAATGTCAAGGAAGTGTCGATGTTTTCGTTCCGCAACACCATTTTGTTGAGATGTGTACGCACATGTTGTTTGGTGGATAATCCCCTTCGAAGAAAGGAATCGAGCAAGAGAACGAGTGCAGAACTCCAATGCATTATCCGTGCGCACATACTTGACAGTAGATGAAAAAACATTCTGCACTTCATTGATAAGATTTTGGATAACACTTCCTGCTTCAGATTTATTTTTAAGAAGAAAAGTCCAAGAAACACGAGAAAAATCATCAACTACAACAAAATAAAACCTGTGCCCCTGATGATCTGGGACACGACTCGGACCCCAAATATCTATATGAAATAACTCGAATGGGGAGCGATTGCTCCGACCCTGACGACTAGGAAAGCTCGAACGATGGTGCTTCCCTAACTGACATGCTTCACAACGAAATGATGAAGAAGGAGATATCTGAGGCAGGAGGTGACGCATTTTCTGCAGCGGTAGGTGACCAAAGCGAAGGTGCCATATATATGGAGAAACGGATCCCTGAGAGTGTAATGAGACGCCAGCATAGGACTGTCGTACCAGACGATAGAGGCCATTGTGCTCAGAACCACAGCCAATCACCCTGCCCGTTAGTATGTCCTGAAAAATGACAGAAGATGGGTCAAATATAGCGCGACAGTGTAAATCTTTTGTAATTTGACTGATTGATAACAAATTCATAGAGAATTCTGGTGCATGTAGAACGTTCTGTAAGTGCATAGACGGTAATAAAACAGTCTCCCCCTAACCGACAATAGGGGAATGAGTGCCATCAGCTATGAGTACAGAGCGACCAGACTGAATAGCTCTGTAGGACTGCAGGTGATCTCTATCACGGCAGAGATGATGTGTGGCTCCGGAGTCAACAATCCAACCTGAGAGATCATGGTTATGACAAGAGGCAGAAGCGCTACCTGAGGTATTGGCAGCAGCAGATGTACTAGCGGACGCAGAAGCCGCAACGTCAGGTGTATCAGCACCCTCTGATGATGTCTGTGGCATAATGTCTCGAAGTCGTGCCACTAGCTCTTCGAACCTGTGATCACGAGTAGGCGTGGATGGAACCTGAACATGATCAGCTACACGTGCAGAAGGAGGAAATCCATGCTTGGAATAGCATGTATCCTCGGAATGACCAGTTCGACGACAAAAAGAGCATGTTGAACGCACACAACCTCCTCGGCCACGTCTGCTACCTCCTCGGCCACGAAAGGAAGACGAACTACCTCGTCCTCTAGAGACCGCCATTGCTGACGGAGATGGAGTTGCGGCACTAAAGGGAACGGAGATCCGATTGAGCCTCATGTAGACTTCCTCCATAGGAGGAATAGTAGCATCGGCGAGGATCTGAGACCGGGCTGCTTCGTATTCCGGATCAAGAGCAGCAAGTAGAACTCCTACCATAGTGGCATTGCGAAACATCTTCTGTTGCTCGGGGTGGCCGTGAGCGGTATGGTACTGTATAATTTCTCGAACATCCCACGTAGGGACGTGTATAGAGAATGAAGGGGCCGGCCATTTTGTTTCGTGGTAAAAATATCATGCTGCAACTGCAGCATCTTTGTCTCATTCCGCACTTGAGAGTATGTTGTAGCCAGAATATCCCACATCGCCTTGGCGGTGGGTTGATGAAGGACGTCGTTGGCGATCTCCATCGTGAGCGTCCCTGACAGCCAGACCTTTGCATAGGCGTCATCAGCCTCCCATGAGGCATATATTCCCGTCTTCTCCGGCGGTTCGTCTTCGGTAAGAATATGCTTCTTACCACATGACTTCATAAGACTGAGGAACTGCATAGCCCACAGTTCTAGTTTGTCCCGTCCATTTTGACGATTGGTGCCGAACCTTTAAAGGCACCTATGGCGGGCATATCAACTTTTTGTTCGGACATATTGCCGGAGAAGAAAACTAAGGATGATAGACAAACGAACTGGCGTCTACAAAGACCTCTGTGGATTCAAGTGCATATATAGACGTTATGCACTTGAATCCATCGTCGAATCGAGACCGGTCGAAGAAGAGGTGCCGCAAAGAGCGGCGGTTGTGACCGGCGGCGACGAGAGGAGGCTGGGGAAGCCCCGGCGGGCGAGAGGCGGCGGGAGGAGGGGCCCGGCGGTGGTGCTGGCAGGGCTGGAGGGGCCCGGTGGCGGTGCTGGCGGGAGAGGGGGGCGGCGGGTGGAGAAAACCCTAGATTAGGGTTTTGGCTCTGATACCATGTTAGAGCCGAGAATACTCTGTTGTGTTATTCCATGGAGCCCTAAGGTCTCTTATATAGAGAGAAAACCCTTAGGTAAATTACATAGATGTACATAAGATAAATAAGAAATACTCAACGGTACATCTCAACATAACGTAAACGTCTACAGTTTTAAATATCGTGATAGGCCAACTGTTGAGGAAAGGAATTCGCACAACCACATAATACACAATCCACAATGACACACGGAACCATGGAATAAACGAATGATATTAATAAAGAAAAATGTTCATCATATGGACACCAATGCAATCGCATAACCAAAAAAATGATTGTGAATGCAAATCACATGATATAGGAAATATTTTCCAAACCGTTTCGCATGAACACCGGAATTTCGGAATACCTTTGAAGCGTGTGTATCTAAAGGAAAACATTTTCTGAATCTTGAAGTCCGATCTGAAGGGCAATTGCTCTCGCGGGCACGATGATGAATGGTAACACTTCCCACAAACTAGAGATATCCTAGCAACCAAGTTGTCCATACCAATGTTATAGAAACCTGACCAGACTAGCCGGTCAGACCGGTTCAACCATGAACCGGCCAAGTTTCGGACCGGTTCAACTGTGAACGCCAATTTCAGGTTGATTCAGCATGCTTGAATAAGTGAATTAAAAAAAGAACCGTGATAGGACCATGGAACCGAATCAGTCCAACCTAATTTTCCAATCTGAACCGATTACGAAAACAAAACGTCGCCTTCCATCACCGTGTATCATCACCATTACTGTCCATAACTGATACACCTTTGTTTTAACCAAAATCCAAATGGCTTCCACTCCATGTTCTATCCTCGGCAACCTGAAGCAGACGACGAGCACCCTCTTCTCTGTTAATAGTCCCTCCAATGGCATCTCACATTTCCTATCTCCTTCCCTGAATAGACCTCCACAAGGAGGCCTCACCAACTTGTGCGTCGTGAGATCCGATTATGGTTGAAGTTGTTTTTTTAACGTAGATCTACGTGTCCATCTATTTTACCGTAAGATTTTCTTCTCATCTCTCTTTTCATACTAAAGTATACATTTTCCGTGGGTATTTCTTAAGGGAGAATGGGGCTGCCCCTCGGGGGAGCTAATGTGGCTCTCCCGTCCCATTTTTAATTTTTTTTTAAAAAATGAATCCGTAATTTTCACCATTATATCCCTATATTTTGTCATTCAAATTTTGTGTGAAACAGAGACTCATGGCCTCCATCTAGACAGTCATTTTTTAATGGTCGCAGAATTGTTGAAATCAACCCATTTGAATGGAGGTTGTAGGAGTCCATGTTTCGCATGAAACTTCAGTCAAATAATATAAGAATATAGTTATGAAAATCTATGGAAGCATTTTAAAAAAAGAAAAAATTTTGAGGCAGGAGTCAAGTTAGCTCCCACTACGGGGCAGGCCCCATTTAACCCATTTCTTAAATACTCATATTCTTTCTCCTCTTTCTATTTTGCATGGCATGTGAAGTGTTGCATGTCTCTCTCCCGGGTTTGCAGACAGACAGCAAGCGAGAGGAAATGAGGGGGGTACAGAGAGAGATGAGAAGAAAGAACCTATACCCATACACCACAATCTTAACACCAACATCCAGGCAACCTCACAACCATCTTGGCAAAATCAATCTCGACTATACCAAGGTTGACTGCTGGTAGGTAATGCTCGAACACCACAAACAGTGCCAGCACCCTCTTAGCAGCCCCGCTCACCCATTACAACTATTGGAAGGTGCAGCACATGATTAGAAAGATGGTGGCAACCCTCAGCCTTCTTACTCTTCCCATCGATCCGTCATGGTTGCAGGTTAATTGGTAATGATAGGTTCATGGCATGTATATAGAGGGTACCATTTGGAAAGGGGCAGAGAGATCATGTTTTTGGTGACGTGCCCTCGTTAAAAAAATTGTGTGCAATTATAAACATCTAAATTATAAAAACAAAATGCAAGCATTTATTTTTTCACAAATATGTACAACAACAACAAAGCCTTTTTCCCACAATTAAGTAGGGTCGGCTACATGGATTCTTCGCCTCCATTCAGATCTATCTTAAATCAATCCCGATCTTATATCCACAAAACTAAGATCTCTTTGTATGGTCTCTTTCCAACACTTCTTGGGCCGTCATCGCCCTCTCTTAACCGGCTCAACATCCCAACACTCGCATCTCCTAACTGGTGCATCAGTTAATCTTCTTTGCAAATGTCCAAACCATCTTAAGCGGTTTTCTCTCATTTTATCGTCTATCGGAGCTACACCAACTTTTTTTCTGATTGCATCATTCCGAATCCGATCTTTACGTGCGTGTACCCACACATCAACCTTAGCATTTTCATTTCTGCTACATTCATTCTCTGCGCATGTCTATGGTTCACAGGCCAACATGGATATATGGTATTATTAAATATATTTTTCATAAATATGTATCATGGAAATTTTTACGTTTCAAAGATATATGGATGTCACAACCACAATCTTCTGAAGTTATAAGAAAGTTGAATAATGTATGGTATTATTAAATCTATTTTTTAATTCATAAATTATGTCGAACTGGTCCAACCTTTAGAAATTAATCAGTCTAATTTTTCCCTAATCTATGTGGAAGTTGACGTCATGCTGATGTCATCACCAATTCGATCGGTTCGGGCCACTGGTCCAACCCGATCCAATCGAAATCGGCATATTCGGCACTAGGCCGGTTCAACATCCACTCCGATCTTTTAAACCTTGGTCCAAACAAATAGAGATCAAGAATGACCTCTACCTCTAGATTTCGTCGCACGAAATCAAGTCCTTCAACATGTACACGGAGCAAGAGATTCCTCTCACAAATAACCAAGCCAACGTAGAGAAAGAAGATGCTAATATGGTGCACAGCTAGAATTTTTTGAAGTTGATGGGGGCGGTCTAGAAGAGTCTTCTCTTCTGACTTCTCACATCAATTTTCAAGATGTGGAAGGCACTCTTACATAATTGAATTAATGTACTAGAAAGAGAAGCAATGCCCCTCTTTAAATACAAGAATGGACAGCCTATGGAGACTCCTACTCTCCATGGGCCATGATTGGAGCCTTCAATTTATTTTGGATGGCTAAGAGAGAGTCCTCTCTTAAGTAATTGGCCAACAAAGTAGCCACCTTAATCACCAAAATAAAAAAGGCAAATACGAGATTCCTTAACTAAGAAAGAAAGTGGCTAACTAATTAACCTCCAACATCGTGGACGGTCACATGGCATGCAAGGTGGATGTCTACATGGCATCCTCTCTTAAATTCGGATCCAAACAGAACTTGATATTTAATTTAAGTATATCTTGATCAATATTAATAGAAATTAAATTATAAACATCAATATTGTGAGATTTATAAAAGCATCCTCTTAACAAATGAATCCAATTCATTAGTCCAAAATTAAATATAATTCCAATTCACATTAAATTATGTAAATCATATTCACACATATCTTAAATATATATATATATTATACATATAAATATTAACTAATATGAATCCATATTCATAGTAATCAATAGCTATAACGTGAATCGTATTCACATATTCTAATAATAATTATATCCAAGATAATAACAATTATTATATTGATATTTGATAGCTCAATGTACGATTTCTAATCCAATTAGGACTCGTGAACAGCATTCGCAGATACTTGGAGATAATGTAAAGGAGATTATATAATCTATGTCAGTGTTCACGAAAGCGGCAAAGTAAACCGCAACTCTACTCGTACTCGGTAGCTTTGTCGCTCCAAGTATGGTGAAACGGCCATGTATGCGGTTGACCCGCATATTCGGCCGAGTATACCCTCTATGCGGCTGCCTACTCAACCGCTTTCTAATAAACCTTTTTTTATTTAACCTAAACCCAAATAACCTCACCCGCATAATAACATAAAACCGCATACTCCTCGCATAAAACTGCATACTCTTCCGTATAAAACCGCATACTCCCTGCATGCTCTCCTGACTGAGGATATTAACATAATATTAAATTTTTATTTATATTTTTTAATAATAAGAGAACCAAACCGCATAAAACCGCATACTCCCCGCATACTCTCCAGCATACCGCATACTCTCTATGCAGTGGCCCCTCCAACTGAATACCACATAACCTTCCTGAACATTGATCTATGTATACTAATTTGATATCTAATATCAGGGTTAAAATCATTTTTGAGGCATATCATTTGGATCCATTTGGATCCATTTGGATTCATTTTTCCTGAACCATTTAGGGTCCATTTCCATTTCATTTTGTTCTATTTCCCTTCCCAGCATTTGGATCTAGAAATGCATTATAGAAATGAGTTTCATGATCTGAGATTTAATCCAATAAATTCTCATCATTTAGCCACAAAATGGAGTCACTAAAATCCATCCGGTTTCATATCAACCCAAAGTACTTCCAACTCAAGTATCATATATATTGGAAGACTTTGATTAAACTCAAAGTTATAAACCCTTGTTTGATTGTTTTTTTCGATGATCTATCATTAAAAATCATATGCTTTCCAAAAGTATATAGTAACATTCATGAATTCCTATCTTGTTTCATAAACAAAACGACCAGGCATGGAATTCTAAATGTCACAATATCTCATGAATGAGCTCTGCCTCCTGATTCAGAAAGTATGAACATGTATGATTCCTTCAAGAGATCACACATCTCATATCTCCTCGTGCACATTAGCGCGTCGATATATAGACCTCAACCTAATGGTCTGTCATATGTGCATACTCGGACATATAGAAGTATATATGACTCCGATCAAAGGATGTGTGCACGTTCGTGACAGTTTGCGATACATGTCTTTGATATCTTAATTTCGTAGTGTCAACACTTTGACTTAAACTCAACATTTCGACGTTTTCTCAACATTTGATTTTTAATCAATATTTAACCTCTTTGATCAAAAAATTGTTCTTTGGTCAATAATTTGACTTTTTTGGTCAGCATGTTTACTTTGATCAATACTTTGACTTTTAGTCAACACCTTGACATGACTAATTCGATACCTTCGAACCTTTATTCCTATGCAAAGGACATGCATCAAGCGGTAAGTCAGAAATCGATTTTTATAGAAAAATTGGCATTTCTTTCTCAGACCGGAGATCATTCTTGAATGTAATTTGAATGTTGGTTATGTCATCGATCTAACTCTTTAGATCTACAATCCTACATCAGCCTCTATGATCTAGCTCTTTAGATCGGCAGTTGTATAATATCAAGATGACCATGGTATATTACCCTAATTATATTTAGGAACCTTAATAAAGTACAAACACAAACATTCAATTCAGATGATGGACAATAACTACTTTTATCGCATTAATAAGTCCACAATGGCTTACAAGTCCAACACTTGTATGGGAAAAACCCATGATTGTAGTGGGGAAACATCATGGGCAAAGAAGTTAAGTTCATATGATGAGAAGAAGGAATACAAGAACCCTACGAGAAATATAATGGTTATACTATCTCTCTCGAAAATACAATGCATCTTGATAAGTTGATTCCTTAATCCTTTCAAAACTCTAACCCTAGGAAAGTTTATATAGTACCTCCAGGAAAGGACCCTCCTAATCATATAAAAATAGTTTCAAATCCCAAATACAAATAAGATCCAAATACTAAAATAGGAAAGAGGAGTTCAAGGCATATCGAATAAAATATGATCAAAATCCCAATATGAATAGAATAAAGGATTTAAGGCATATTTAATAAATTTATACCTCGACTTGAACTCCATAAAAAATAGTGTATTTATATCTATTTGCTAACAAGCATTCTAATGGCTTGAATAAACCAACCAAGTTCAAACAATCATTTGAGCTTGGTTAGTGGTGGAAGGAAATGGGATATTTGTGACAAACTTCAGCCAGAACCAGTAGCTCTTCCATGATCTCCTCCAATGGGACTCCTTTGGTCTCGGGGAGGAAGAAGTAGACAACCAAGGTCATGAGGGTGATCCAACTAGCATAAAAAAAGAGACCAAACTTAATAAAATAGAGAATAGAGAGTCGACTAAACTTAATGAAATAGAGAATAGAGTCGACTGAGACATTAATCTTATGTGCTAACCTAATCTCCCATGGGAATATCTCTAGAGACACCATCCATCCCAGTGGAAACCATGACCATGCAGACACTGCCATATGCAGGCATATCATCTCCACGGCCCATCTCGTGCATACCTTGGAGAGATACGTTGTCTCAACCTTGCCAAACTTGAAGTAGATCAATGCCCCTATTTTTAGTTGTTAAATAAATATCTGAGTACCAATTTGTGGAATTATGTGAAGAAAAAGCTTCCACGAAAGTGCTTGTTTCTCTTGCATCACAAGCTTCCTCTGCAACTAGTAATGCCTTTGTGATGCCTTATTGGATTAGGATCGACTCTACCTAGACCTTTCATAAGTCGAAGTTGATGGAACGATCAAATTTTTCGATCTCAAATGTTTAAAACAAAAGCCAGAAATTACAGATTGAAAATTCACATCTTCAATACAAAATTTAATATTATTTCTAACATTCCCAATTTCTAGTCTTTAAGACTGCATTTCACCTTGTCAAGAAAAGTAAAAACACATATCCCCATAGATATATGATTCCAATGACTTGTTCAATGTGGGTTTCAATTGCATACTTCTCAGGTGCATATTATGTTAATAATTTCTTCTTTCCTACAGATTAATGGAAGTAAGTTTCTTAACATAAGGAATTAGATACCAAATAGTATATCATATAAGTTCCTATCCATATCCTAAAGAGTCGTTGTATGCTTTCCTACCGATTATATAGAATAAAATCTCGATTACTTTCATAACCTTTCAAGTTTCACGACTAGGTAAATAGCATTCGTTGACTAGAATAAGCATAATTCAAGGAACTTCATATTCTAACTTATACAAATAATTGTATAGATCCGATCCCATATCACTTGTATTGCTAAGAATTTCTTAAGATAATTATTAAAGGAATGAGTATAACTCCCAAAAAAAACTTAAAACAAACACATCATCCATAGATGTCATTTTCACGATTTGCCAAACTTCGGGTAGTATCATTTCTTTAACAGATAGCATAATGTGAGATGACAGTACAAACAGAACCAAATCAAGAAAATAAAGAATTTACCCTTTAGTATAAATCAATATCAATTTGATATTATCAACGACTAAATAGAATAACAAAACTTTACATATATTTATATACATAATCAAATTTATAATTTTACACTTTTCCTCTCTCTTGGAGCAGCACATGACAATTATATTTACTTTAAGTTATCAAAACTGTAGGAGATGAATTAATATACCCATTTCCAAACTTAAAATCACATGCATTTGCTTAGTATGGAATGATAAAAATTATATATCATTTTTAGCAAGACAGCAGTTAGAATTAATAAATTGACTAAATTTTTATTTAAATTTCTTTTTACTGAATAAGCAGCAACAATATCAGTAAAATCTGAATTTCAGGTTTACTTCATGAACCCCATCCCAAATTCTTAACAAAACAGGAATTTAGTTGTGTAAAAAGTCATGTATGACAGCAAAGATGGAGAGGAATGTACCATGATCCTAAAACAAAAGAAGAATGGAAAGATAATGGATATGAATGGTGTGAGATGACATGCATGGCAGCAAGTGATGGGAAAGGAGGTACCTAAATTTTCTTCAAATGAAGAAGGTCTGAAACTTTGTATTAGATGTGGATTCCTTTGAATGCAGCATCAATCGGATGCTTGGGAGTTGCTGTAGCAGAAACTGTAGCTGCAGGACATCATCAGATTCTGGTCTTTTCTTGGAGTACAACAGCTTAAAGGGCGGAGATTGGAGTTTCTTTAACAACAGCAGCTGTAAGGGAAAGAGTTGAAGCTTCTCCAAGAGCAGCAGCTGCAAGGAGAAGGGCTGGAACTTCTCCAACAATTTCTCCAGAGCTTGCTGGGCAGCAACACAATCAGAGGGCAAGAGCCTTTTCGATGGAATTTGAAGAGAGAAAATGGGAGGAACTTTGGAGGGAAGAAGGGGGCTCTTCGTTGGCTTTTTAGAAGAGAAAAGAGAGGGGATTTGGTGCTTATATAGCCAAGAAGGGAATGTTGCTGTTTGCCAAGTGGAAAAGAAAATAAGAGGCCAGTTGGAGGGATATAAGGCCAAGTGTAAGATTTAAAAAAACAAATGGGACAAAAGTCCAGTGGCCGTCGGTTTGTTGTGTACGACAGCTAGAAAATATATTATTATTATTATTATTTACAACCGAAGTGTCTGTTCAGTGCCTGTTTCAGAAATTTAAATTTTTTATTCATTTATTTGTAATATAAAAAAAATGCCTATATTCGCGCCTCGTATGTCGGATTTATATGCGCAATAGCTTGTTTCGATCGTTTCTTAACGACGATCAAAATGAGTATAATATTGGTATACTTCCGATCGAGTTTTGAATACCCGAAATTTTCGGATACGGTTTTTGTTTAAGAATAATTTTTGTAATTTGAAATATTAAACGACCTCCGATTGACGAACGGTCGATTCCGTTGGTCTTGTATCGTCAAATCGAATCTAATGATGGTTTCCGTTCGTTTTGTGGTTTCCGAATTTGCGTCGCGGCTTTTCACGGCGCGCATTATGCAGTAACCGATTTTTGGTCGATTTCACCCGAACGACTTTTGATTCATGAATAATTGGTCGTTTTAGGTTGTTTAGTATTGACCGACAATGTTTTTGGGTTCATTGGACCCAAAATCGGACGAGTTCGGGTTTGTTAGAATATGGATGTTACAAATATAAAAACCTCAAAGGGAGTCTCGTCCTCGAGACTCGAGTTAAGGATATTAGGTGTCTGGTTGAGATTTCATATGTCCATAAAAACCTCAAAGGGTTTTGAACTCATAAAAACCTCAAAGAGAAAACAAGCCATATATTTATCATGTATCTAATTACAAAAGCTTGTTTTGATGATTACATCAGAAAAGCTGCGGGTATCGTGCCCGCATGTCGGCTTCAGTCTCCCATGTTGCTTCTTTGACGCCGTGTCGGTGCCATAAAACCTTGACCAACGAGATCTCTTTGCTGCGATGCTTCTTCACAGCATGATCAAGTATCTGGATTGGCTTCTCCTCATAAGTCAGATCATGCTCCACGTCAAGATTCTCGTAGCTGATGTCGTGTCGGGGGTCGTGCACATACTTCCTCAGGTTGGATACGTGGAAGACATCATGGATAGCTGAAAATGTGGAGGAAGGGCTACTCGGTAGGCAACTTTCCCCACTTGAGCAAGAATCTCGAACGGTCCAACATATCGTGGCGCCAACTTGCCACGAACACCAAATCTCTATACTCCCTTCATGGGAGATACACGAAGAAATACCCAATCTCCCACCTGGAACTCCAAATCTCTTCTCCGACGGTCTGCATAGCTCTTCTGGCGGCTCTGTGCCGTCAGAAGCCTCCGTCTCACAAGATCAACAGCTCTCGCGGTCTCCTCCAGGAGATCTACGGAATAGAGAGCATGATCACCTACCTCTTGCCAACTGAGGTGTAAGACATCTCCGCTCATATAGGGCTTCGAATGGTGCCATGCCGATACTGGAACGATAGCTGTTGTTGTACGTGAATTCTACTAAGGGCAGATGGTCCTTACAGGACCCTTTCCACTCCAAAGTGCATGCGCGAAGTAGATCCTCAAGCGTCTGAATGGTGCGCTCACTCTGCCCGTCTGTCTGCGGATGATAAGCAGAACTCATCTTCAGCTCTGTCTGTAGTGCTGACATGAACTGATGCCAATAGTGAGATGTAAATCTCGAATCTCTGTCAGACACCACCTCTCGTGGTATACCATGCAGCCTGATAATGTTCTGCACATAGAGCTTGGCCAATCTGGATGGAGTGTAAGTCGTGTTGACAGGTATGAAATGGGCTGACTTGGTCAACCTATCAACAACGACCCAAATAGAATCATGGCCTCCTGGCGTCTTCGGCAAACCTGTGACAAAATCCATAGAAATGCTCCCCCACTTCCATTCGGGAATGGGGAGAGACTGCAGTAATCCCGGTGGTCTCCTGTGTTCAGCTTTGACCATCTGACAGGTCATGCATCGGCTAACATGTAGCGCCACGTCGCGCTTCATTCCATCCCACCAGAAATGTCGACGCAGATCACAGTACATCTTCGTATGCCTGGATGGATAGATAACCGTGAACTGTGTGTCTTATCGAGAATGACTCTGCGCAGCTGCTCGTCATTGGGTACAACGACCCGTCCTGCCTTCCATAAAATAGACTCTGCTACGACAAAATCATCAACTCCGTCCTTGACAGCGAGCATGTATCTATCATGAATCCAAGGATCGATTTTCTGGCCTTCTACAACACGATCCCAAAGACTACTGTATCGTGGAGGCACGGCAGTAGAAATGGATGCGCTTTTCTGAGGATGCCAATTGGTCAAAGATGCGAGCATATCCCACGTATATAGCCAGTTTGTCGTACCCTCTGCATGCGCTCTCCTGCTAAGTGCATCAGCCACCACGTTTCCCTTACCAGGATGGTAAGAGATCGTGCAATCATAATCCTTCAACAGCTCGAGCCATCTGCGTTGTCTCATGTTTAGCTCTTTCTGATCAAAGATGTACTTAAGACTCTTGTGGTCTGTGAAAATCTCGAAGTTCACCCCATATAGATAGTGGCGCCAGATCTTCAAGGCAAAGACAACTGCCGCCAACTCTAAATCATGTGTGGGGTAGTTCCGCTCGTGCGGCCTCAACTGCCGTGATGCGTAAGCAATCACCTGTCCTCTTTGCATCAACACTGCTCCTAGACCTTCTCCAGATGCATCTGTGTAGACTGCATAGTCCTGAGTGCCTGAAGGAAGAGCGAGAATAGGCGTTGTAGTCAATCTCTCCTTCAGTGTACTGAAGGCCTGCTCGAATGAATCGCCCCAAATGAATGGGACTCCCTTCTGCGTCAATCGTGTCAGAGGACGAACGATGCGTGAAAATCCGTTGACAAAGCGTCGGTAATAACCCGCTAGCCCAAGGAAGCTCCGAATCTGCGTGACAGTCTTGGGCTGCTCCCAAGACATAACTGCATCTATCTTCGCAGGATCAACTGCAATGCCTGCTCTAGAAATGATATGCCCGAGAAACGAGACCTGGGATAACCAGAACTCACACTTGCTCAACTTGGCATATAGCTTGTGCTCTCACAATGTGTCCAAAACAATTCGTAGATCATTCGCATGATCCCATTCATTCCGTGAGTAGATGAGCACATCATCGATGAATACTACTACAAACTTGTCCAAGTATGGACAGAAGATACGGTTCATCATATCCATGAAAGCCGTATGTGCATTGGTGAGCCCAAATGACATCACCACAACTCGTAGTGTCCATAGCGAGTCCTGAAAGCTGTCTTTGGAATATCAGACTCTCAAATCCTCAGTTTATGGTAGCCTGAGCGAAGATCGATCTTCGAGAAAACCGAAGATCTCTGGAGCTGATCGAATAAATCATCGATGCGCGACAAAGGATAACGGTTCTTCACCGTTCTCTTGTTCAGCTGTCGATAATCGATACATAATCTCATGGATCCATCATTCTTCTTGACAAATAAAATCAGAGCACCCCAAGGTGAAGTGCTCGGCCCCACGAATCCCAAGTCAAGTAACTCATGTAACTGCACCTTCAGCTCCCGCAATTCAGTTAATGCCATACGGTAAGGAGCCATCGAGATTGGTTGTGTATCTGGTAACAATGCGATCTTGAACTCGATCTCTCTCTCTCAAGAGGTAGCCCTGGTAGCTCATCAGGAAAGACATCTGGATATTCTGATACTACTCGGATGTCCTGTATCATCTGCTCTTGATCAGACACCTCCCGAACAAATGCAAGGTAGGAATCGCAACCCTGATCGACAAGTCGTTGGGCTCGCAACACTGAAATATACTCCATGGTGGAGTCGTGTATGGTACCCTCAAAGGTGAACTTGGGTAACCCTGGAATCCTGAAGACAACTGTCTTCCTAAAACAATCAACTAATGCATGATGAGTAGATAGCCAATCCATGCCTAAATCAAGTCGAACTCATCCAGCTGTAGGAGTAGACAGTCGGCGATCATCTCATGACCGCCAATCAGTATGCGCAAGTGCCTGACTATCAGAGAAATGATAAACAACTGGCCATCTGACCCTCGGATGTGATATGGAGAAGAGAGAGTCTATGCGACTCTACCTAAAGAAACTAGTAGTCTCAACGCAAGAAAAGAATGAGTCCAACAAAATCAAATAGAACATGGAAAGGTTGATAAGAATAGTCAGTATGTGTGTTACTTGGTTAGTCATCTCCTGGTCCGGTCGGAATGACATGGCTCTGCATGAGAACCATAACTAGTCATAGAAGTACTATTGAAGATACTTATAATATATGCTTTTTCTCTTCTTGGGATATAATATGAAAATTAATGAAATTGGTGACATCTGTGGTGATTGAATCTGAATGTCATATTTCCTTTCTCGAACTCACGACAAGTCGGAAGACTGCCGCTATTCGAGAACTTAATGCGATCGGAATTGAAATACTGCGAATGTGCATATCGGGGTACCACTGCTCTGATACCAAACTGTGAACCCCCTAGGATCCGGGTACCCGTTTACACACATTTCGCGTTAAAACATTCATTCGCATTAGATCGCATAAGCTACGAAAATACAGGGAAATTTTTCCCAACTGTTGGATGGAGAAATTTGTAGCAAGAGAGTAGCCTCCAGCAGCTCCTTTGGATGGAGTCTCCTTGTTTTCAGCTTTTGGGTGGGGAAGAAAAGAAGGAAGAATATATGGATTCTTGCTGGAGAAAAGAAGAGAGGCAATTCGAGAAATTGGGAACTACGATGGAGAAGAAAGAGAGAAGAAGGCTCTTCTTTCTCGGCTCGGCTGAAGGAATTGGAGTCTTGGAGAAAACGTGAAGAGAAAAGAGGGGGTATGGTTTGGTATTTATAAGGAAAATGATGTCTCTGTTTGTGGACAAGTGGTGGAAAGCAAAGCCATGTGAAAACACTGCCCCTTGAAAAGGTCATTCCTGCCAAGCCAGATAGCCTAAAGGGCGGCAAAGGGCCTGGACAAATCCCCAGAGGACCCAAGCCCCACTGAACGGACCGACCCCCAAAAAGAATCCAGGTCCGCAGCATCCCAAACCTGCGCCGATGTCCTGCAACCGATGAAGATGTGGTTTGCGTCCTCTACCTCCTCCTCGCACCTGTTTACACACATTTCGCGTTACAACATTCATTCGCATTAGATCGCATAAGCTACAGAAATACAAGGAAATTTTTCGCGCGGATAATTTTCCACATGACATTCACATCCAAAATTCATAACCACAAGCTAATGGAACAAATGTCACCAAAATTTTTCATTTCATTAACTTCCATTTAATTTACAACATGTACAGTGAATGACAGTACATACATCATCCCAAAATTTTGACTGAAGAGAAGAAGCATAATACAATATAAATTGAACAAAAATTGGCACAAAATAAACCATACCATTGGGTATAAAATTTATCTCCTGAAATCATTAACCCGCTACTGTGCTAAAGGCTCCTTGCCTGCCATGCGTGCAAGGAAGAAAAGGCGTCAGCGGGTGCTGGTACTTCCCGTAAGTTTATATAAAAATAACATGCATTTATTATTTACAAAAGAAAGCAAGTACAGAGGCATGAGCAACTCAATTTAAAATTTATTTCTACTTGCAAATGTAAAAGGTTTCCAAATTTTTAGTAAGAACATCTCATGATCAGCCCTTATCCCCACATTTCCCACATAAGCATATGTCTACGGTAACTCATTGATCATAGTAAGTATATTTCATTCTCATATTACTTAGAGATCATATTTGTGGATTTTGATGATGGAAAAGATGGGATGAGAAGATATAATGATTTATTAAATTCTTAAGTCTAGTGGATAGTCTGTGGTCTTGGTTCGTGTGAAACCTCACACTATGACTCTAAGACTTGGGAAAAGTCTTAGGGTTGGGGTGCCTCCGTAGGCATGCGGTGTGGTATAATGCATCCTAACTAAGTTCCCAACACGTCCACTAGCTTAATTAGATTTCGAATTAGACTATAGTTACTTCCATTTACTTAACTTAACTATGATCTTTATGGGGATTTCAAAACTGATTATAGTCACTTCTAATTATCTCAATTTTAAATTGTGATTTCCTCCAAACCATGACTGTAACTCTCTCTCTGATGTAACTCTCGATGATGTAGATATAGATGTAGATATGGATGATCTGGATGTAGAATCGCCAAGTCTGTTGGCGAAAGAAAAACTCAAGCGGTGAAGAAGCCAACAAAAGGGCTCTTCCGTCTCGCCCCCTAATTGGAAGGACGGTCCAATAGAGGGATAGGTCTACTCCCAACTACGCCACTGAGACGGGTGAGAGGGACTTCCCGGAAAAGTCACTCTAGAAGAACAGCCCGACCGGTAACGGGCAACCGAGCTCGTACGTAAAACTGAAAAACCAGGATCCCCCGCCTGGGCATCCTAAAACAGGGTCAGCGGAACTGGTCTAAAGTCGGGATCCCAACGAGGCGTAAAAACACTGCGAGCTCGCGTAAAAACCGAAAGGGGACTGGGATCCTAGACCCGCGCACTCGGCGGTCGCTGCCCTATCTGGGCTTCCTATTCTTCCGCCCAGTTGAGGGTCACCGCGCCCTCGCACGGTCAGGTGTAAAGGTCACCATGACCGGCAAAATTAATTATATCAGTCCATATTGATTCACTACTATCTTTACTTTGATCACTTAACTCTTCGTAATTCTGATGATATGAGTGACAGATCCAATATCTTTGTGAATATAAATATAGTTAATCTTAGATATACAAATCGAACTGATCAATATCCATTATTAAGGTCTCAAAATCATAGAGATTCAAAGTGACATAGCGTAGTACTAGGATTCGTAATATTATTTGTAAAACAAGGATGCTCGTCATTTTCCTTAAAAAGGCTCTTAGAATCCAGTAGTACCTGATCTATGTTTAAGTCTCCTTGATAGAAATATTTACAAGCATATTCCAGTTGAATAACATGATAACAGAAGTTGAGTCATAGATCGATCATATCCAATATATGATATATTTTAGAGTATAAAAAATTATAGAAAACTAACTCAAAATAGCACATGTGTGGGAATGTGTTCTTGTCAATCTAATTTTTTATAAAAAAAAATTAGAAGGGCCACACTGATTCTAATAATAATTTAAAACAAAAGCCAGAAATTACAAATTGAAAATTCACATCTTCAATGCAAAATTTAATATTATTTCTAACATTCCCAATTTCTAGACTTTAAGACTGCATTTCATCTTGTCAAGAAAAGCAAAAACACATATCCCCGTAGATATATGATTCCAATGACTTGTTCAATGTGGGTTTCAATTGCATACTTCTCAGGTGCATATTATGTTAATAATTTCTTCTTTCCTACAGATTAATGGAAGTAAGTTTCTTAACATAAGGAATTAGATATCAAATAGTATATCATATAAGTTCCTATCCATATCCTAAAGAGTCATTGTATGCTTTCCTACCGATTATATAGAATAAAATCTCGATTACTTTCATAACCTTTCAAGTTTCACGACTAGGTAAATAGCATTCGTTGACTAGAATAACCATAATTCAAGGAACTTCATATTCTAACTTATACAAATAATTGTATAGATCCGATCCCATATCACTTGTATTGCTAAGAATTTCTTAAGATAATTATTAAAGGAATGAGAATAACTCCCAAAAAAACTTAAAACAAACACATCATCCATAGATGTCATTTTCACGATTTGCCAAACTTCGGGTATTATCATTTCTTTAGCAGATAGCATAATGTGGGATGACAGTACAAACAGAACCAAATCAAGAAAATAAAGAATTTACCCTTTAGTATAAATCAATATCAATTTGATATTATCAACGACTAAATAGAATAACAAAACTTTACATATATTTATATACATAATCAAATTTATAATTTTACACTTTTCCTCTCTCTTGGAGCAGCACATGACAATTATATTTACTTTAAGTTATCAAAACTGTAGGAGATCAATTAATATACCCATTTCCAAACTTAAAATCACATGCATTTGCTTAGTATGGAATGATAAAAATTATATATCATTTTTAGCAAGACAGCAGTTAGAATTAATAAATTGACTAAATTTTTATTTAAATTTCTTTTTACTGAATAAGCAGCAACAATATCAGTAAAATCTGAATTTCAGGTTTACTTCATTAACCCCATCCCAAATTCTTAACAAAACAGGAATTTAGTTGTGTAAAAAGTCATGTATGACAGCAAAGATGGAGAGGAATGTACCATGATCCTAAAACAAAAGAAGAATGGAAAGATAATGAATATGAATGGTGTGAGATGACATGCATGGCAGCAAGTGATGGGGAAGGAGGTACCTAAATTTTCTTCAAATGAAGAAGGTCTGAAGCTTTGTATTAGATGTGGATTCCTTTGAATGCAGCATCAATCGGATGCTTGGGAGTTGCTGTAGCAGAAACTGTAGCTGCAGGACATCATCAGATTCTGGTCTTTTCTTGGAGTACAACAGCTTAAAGGGCGGAGATTGGAGTTTCTTTAACAACAGCAGCTGTAAGGGAAAGAGTTGAAGCTTCTCCAAGAGCAGCAGCTGCAAGGAGAAGGGCTGGAACTTCTCCAACAATTTCTCCAGAGCTTGCTGGGCAGCAACACAATCAGAGGGCAAGAGCCTTTTCGATGGAATTTGAAGAGAGAAAATGGGAGGAACTTTGGAGGGAAGAAGGGGGCTCTTCGTTGGCTTTTTAGAAGAGAAAAGAGAGGGGATTTGGTGCTTATATAGCCAAGAAGGGAATGTTGCTGTTTGCCAAGTGGAAAAGAAAATAAGAGGCCAGTTGGAGGGATATAAGGCCAAGTGTAAGATTTAAAAAAAACAAATGGGACAAAAGTCCAGTGGCCGTCGGTTTGTTGTGTACGACAGCTAGAAAATATATTATTATTATTATTATTTACAACCGAAGTGTCTGTTCAGTGCCTGTTTCAGAAATTTAAATTTTTTATTCATTTATTTGTAATATAAAAAAATGCCTATATTCGCGCCTCGTATGCCGGATTTATATGCGCAATAGCTTGTTTCGATCGTTTCTTAACGACGATCAAAATGAGTATAATATTGGTATACTTCCGATCGAGTTTTGAATACCCGAAATTTTCGGATACGGTTTTTGTTTAAGAATAAATTTTTGTAATTTGAAATATTAAACGACCTCCGATTGACGAACGGTCGATTCCGTTGGTCTTGTATCGTCAAATCGGATCTAATGGTGGTTTCCGTTCGTTTTGTGGTTTCCGAATTTGCGTCGCGGCTTTTCGCGGCGCGCATTATGCAGTAACCGATTTTTGATCGATTTCACCCGAACGACTTTTGATTCATGATTAATTAGTCGTTTTAGGTTGTTTAGTATTGACCGACAATGTTTTTGGGTTCATTGGACCCAAAATCGGACGAGTTCGGGTTTGTTAGAATATGGATGTTACACATCCAACTGATAAATTGGCCAATTCTTGTTAGCGGCAACAGAGAGAATTGTGCGAATGGACCCCATCCTAGCCACAGGAGAGAAGGTCTCAAAGTAATCGACTCCATATGTCTGGGTGAATCCTTTTGCCACAAGTCTGGCTTTAAGTCTGTCAATAGAACCATCTGGAGATTGTTTGGTCGTAAAGACCCATCTGCAAGCAACAGGCTTAATACCTATAGGACATGGCACAAGATCCCATGTGCCCCTGGATATGAGTGCATCTATTTCTTCATTCATGGCCTGTCTCCAACCTGCATCTTGGAAGGCACTGTGATGATCTTTCGGAATGGAGATAATCATTAGTGCATCGGCATATTGTTTGTCAGTGCATGAAAGTCCAGCAGTAGTAGTAAAGTTAGACATAGGATAAGTGGTACACTTTCTCTTTTGCTTCCGCAATGCAATCGGCAAGTCGTCTGGATCATCCGGGACAGTAGTGGAGGGGACTGTTGAAGCTGGCATATCATCCTGAGGCAGAAGTATGGGTAGAGGGACATCTGGTGATGAGGTCTGAGATCGATGGGTATGGATGCTGGGTGATGGAGGAAGATGTAAAGGGACATTGGTAACAGGCTGTGTGAAGAAGCTGGTTTGCTCAAAGAAGGTTACGTCTGCAGAGATGTAGTATCGACTGTCAATAGGATCATAACATCTGTAACCTTTTTGAGTGTAGGAGTAACCAAGGAAAATGCATTTGATAGCACGAGGTGATATTTTGTCCTTGGTGTGAAAATTGTGTACGAAGGAGACACACCCAAATATTCGTAGAGGTAGAGGAAAGGGAAGATCATTAGGGTGAAGCAAAGAGAATGGTGTAGAGCCTTTGAGAGTAAGAGAGGGAATCCTGTTGATAAGATGGACTGCAGTGAGAACAGCATCACCCCAGTATGTTTTGGGAACTTTCATTTGGGTAAGAAGGGAATGGACAATGTTTAAAAGATGACGGAGTTTGCGTTCCGCAACCCCATTCTGCTGAGAGGTATAAGGACAAGAGGTTTGATGTATTGTCCCATGGGAAGCAAAGAAATCAGAAAGATCTCGTTGAGTAAATTCCAAGGCATTGTCTAAGCGGAAGACCTGAATATTAGATGAAAAATGATTTTTGACATAAGCAAAAAAGTCTTTGACAATTTTATTGATTTCTGAGCGTTCTTTAAGAAGATAGACCCAGGATGATCTACTGTAATCATCCACAAAGACAATAAAATAGCGGTGTCCACCGATGGTTCGGACAGGACAAGGTCCCCAAACATCACAATGAATTAAAGAGAAAGACATAGCTCGACGGGGTTCAGTCCTAGCAGGAAAAGATGCACGGTGATGTTTTCCGAACTGACATGCCTCACACTCGAAGGGTTTAAGCATGGGCAGTTCAGGAAACATCAAGGAAAGAGCTTTAGCATAGGGGTGACCCAGACGAAGATGCCAGAGAAGAGGATCAGCAGAGATGGAAGTTGCGCCAGCGAAACCAAAGTTGGAAGGTATATCAAGATAATATAAGCCGTTCTTCTCATGTCCTCCACCAAAGATCTGTCTCGTCCGGATGTCCTGAAAATAACAGCATAAATCATTAAATATCACACGGCAGTTGAGTTATGTACATAATTTGTGAACAGACAGCAGACTGAGGGGAAAAGCAGGAGCACAGTAAACATCCGTTAGCCTAAGTTTGGGGCCAAATTCCATGGTCCCCACACCAGTGATAGGTGAGTAGGCGCCATTGGCCACACGAACGTGCTTCACCGTAGAGGGCTCCCTGGGAGAGGTGAGGAGACTACATTCTCCTGTGAGGTGGGTTGAGGCACCCGAATCGATGATCCAGGTAGAAGTAGAGGTGGAGGCAGAGCTGGCAATTGTACCTGTGGTGGCTGCTAGAGTCGCAGTAGGCCCTGAAGGTGTAGTGTCAACAACTGGGTTCTGAAGGAGTTGGCGAAGACGAGCACATTCTGCAGCAGTAAAAGATACTGAAGCCTCTGTGAGAGACTGAGCTTGGGAGGTTTCCATAGTATCATAATTTGTGTCAAAAGATGTTGCCTCATATGCATTATTAGCTTTGGGCATGCCAAAGGTAGCCCAGCATTTGTCAGATGGATGGTTCCAGCGGCCACAATGAGTACATGCTGGATAACGAGCATTAGAAAAATCACGACCACGGCCGCGTCCTGAGTCACGTCCCCGTCCCTGCTCTCGTCCTCGACCGCGACCAAACGTACGGCCTCGTCCTCCTTGGAAAGGTGGGTGTCCTCCAGCAAAGTGGGCAGTAGTGTCTGTAGGAGGTGATGGGTTGGGTGACTCCAGCTCCTGTAGTCTGCCAAAAATAGTTTCAAGAGACGGTAGGGCAGCCGCCGTCAAGAATTGATCTTTAACAGATTTATATCGAGGGTGTAAGCCTGAGAGAAAACGATACACCTGCCATTCTGCTCTTTCACCTATTTGCTTGTCACAGCATGCAGGTTGAAATATAAGCAGTTCTTCAAATAACCCTGTGAGGAGCCAGTAATATTCTATCAAGGATGTTTCTCCTTGACTTGCAGACCAAATCCTTGTGTAAATGTCAGAAAGCCTGGATTTGGTTGTTTTCTGGGAGTATGTATTCTCAAGACTCTCCCACATTTCTTTTGCAGTTGTTTTGTAGAGCAAATTTGACGCAATATTAGGATCAACACTATTCGTCATCCAAGTGATGACTTGGCAATTGTCGACGTACCAGGTGTCATAGTTGGCGTCTGTCTCGGCAGGCGGAATGGTAGTGAGAACATAAATCTTGCGTTGGCCACCAATGAATATTTTGAAGGATCGAGACCATAGTACGTAGTTCTCCGATCCCTTTAGTTTGATAGAGGTGCCATGTACCATCATAGATGAGGTAGGGTACAGGGGCTTGGAGTCCGAAGACGCAGGAGCAGATGTCATGGTGACCGCAGTGATCAAAATACAATGACCTAGTATGCAGAGAAAATAGAGATCATACGCAACTAGCAAACCATGCCGATGTAGTCCGTGCAGAAGACCATCAATCTACGGTTGGAAGTCTAGGGCGCATAGAGCCAAGGGCTTTGCGAGGAGGACGCTGCAGAGGGCGCTGGAGCCGTTGGGCCGTGTGGCAGGAGCGGTTGGGGCAGGGGCCGTCGGGCCTGGGGCCGTGGGGCAGGGGTCGTGGGGCCGAGGGGCAGGGGCTGGAGGCCGTGGGGCAGGGGCTGGGGCAGAGGCCGTGGGGCAGGGGCCGTGGGGCAGGGCTAAGGGAGAGGGGGGGCAGGGGCCTGGAGGTGCAGCAGGCGTGGAGCAGGGGCTGGGGCAGGGGCCGTGGGGCCGTGGGGCGAGGGCCCTGGAGGGCGAGGTCTTGCTAGGAGGGCGCAGGAGGCGTGGAAGCCTAGAGGCCTGGAGACGGTGGGGCGCGTGAGGCGAGGAGGGTGGCGGGCGTGGAGGCCTGGAGGCGGGAGGCGGTGGGGTGCGGGAGGCGTGATGGCCTAGGGCGGCGGATGCCCTAGGGAACGATCATGACGAGGCTGGTAGGTGGGGTAGGGGTAGGGATCGAACATGCTCTGATACCATGTTAAGGAATGTAAAACTGTATATATTCTGTGAAGTATAGGGGTCCTTATATAGGACTAAACCCTAGGGTGCTCAGAGGAGAACTTACATAAATACCCCTATGGGGTTACATAGGGAAACAGTTCATAAGGAAACAGTAATACATGGAAACAATGCATAAGGAAATAGAGGTAAATAAAGGAGCAATAATATATGGTATTCTCTAACAATAACTATATGGGTAGAGGAACATTTATATGCAAATCTGCTAACATTGCTCAAACCCACATCATTTCTGTACTTGCTTGTGCCATAGCCCTATATTCAGATCCGGCACTTGATCTAGCCGCAACTGTTTATTTCTTGCTTTTCCAAAAACAAGAGAAACTGCCAACAAATACTGCAAAGCCCGAAGTAGACTTTCTATCTTTAGGACACTCTTTATAGTCAACATGAGCACACGAGCATCATCTGAGTAGTCAGATAACTGAGGGAACGCAAAGAAGACAGGAAGTTGATGTCGATATGCCCATGTCAGGTTGAGCAAGTCACAACAGTAGAAAATAAGGGAAGAGACGATCCTATAGTGATGTGGTGATATCACCACTCACATAATGAGGTCTCAGAAGAGTCAAAAGGTCACAAATACTGAGGATCTCCCCCTTTAGACCACTGATTGGCTCGAGCAAGCTCGGGTCCTAGTATATAAGGGCCTTGTGGCTTGTTTAAATGTCATGCCGCTTAACTATCCACTCTTGACCACTACAGCCAGACACAGAGAGAGTTTCTCCCTTCTTGAAAAATAATCCTGCAGCTGGAGAAGATTTTAGATATCTCAATATCATGTATATAGCATCCATATACACTTATCGAGGTCGTTCCATGAACTGACTCACTCGACTCACTGCAAAAGAGATATCTAGTCTGGTAATAGTAACATAAAGGAGCTTTCCCACCATCTCTCTATATCTTCTCTTATTAACCTCAGTTGTATCAACATCGTATAACTTCATGCTAGGATCCATAGGAATAGTAGATGGTCGACACCCAATCATGCCCGTCTCAACAAGCATGTTTGTAACATATTTTCTTTGGGTCATCACCAGACCCTATGCATTCCTAGCAAATTCTAACACTAAGAAATACCTTAGGGTGCCCAGATCCTTAGTAACAAAATGAAGGTCTAGAAATTCCTTTGCCATCTTTATCCCCTGCATATCATCTCTTGTAAAAAGAATATCATCAACATAGACTATGATGACAACAGATCCTCTAGATGTCCTCTGCACAAATCGTGAATGGTCTGCATTTGACCTCTTGAACCCTTGCATCTCAATCAGATCCGAGAGCTTCTAAAACCATACCCTTGGACTTTGCTTAAGGCCATATATCACCTTACGGAATCTACAACCCTGCTGACACTCCCCCTTAGCAGCAAACCCCGGATGCTGCAGCATGTAAACTTCCTCCTGTGGATCTCCATACAAAAAACATTTTTAACATCCATCTGAAACAAAAGCCAATCACGCACCACTGCTACCGACAGTATAACATGCAGTGTAGAGTGACGAACCACTAGAGAAAACGTGTCCAAGTAATCCACGCCATAGGTCTAAGTAAAGTTCCGTGCCACTAATCTTGCCTTGTAACAATCAAGGTTGCCATTTGCATGATGTGTAACAGTAAACATCCATTTGCTACTGACCACAGAGGCACCAAAAGGAGCAAACACCAAACTCCATGTACCACGTGATTGCAAAGCATCCATCTCCTCCTCCATAGCTAAACGCCAGCGTCTATCCTTCAAGGCCTCCTGGTAATTCCACGAAGTTTCCACGACAAATAATGCAACTGCAAATCTCTAAAAGTCCCCTGGCAGGCAATGAAAAGACAACTAAGAAGCAAGCGGATATGAAGTACATGTACGCTTTTGCTTTCTAATTGCAATGGGTATGTCCAGATCCTTGGGAACCTCCTCCATCCGTGGTCCAGCCTCCTGCAATGATTCTTGTATAGATATATCTCCAGACCCATCGTTAGAAATAATGTTATCAGAACAAACCTGCGGTGTGTTGGATGACGAGCGATAACCATGAGCAGAAGCAGGCCGACGGGTATAGAATTTTGGTAATTGTGGAACAATGGTCACAGGCATCTGTGTAGAAAGAAGGGGTGGAGGTAGTGGTGGTGCAACAGGCACGAGTAGAGGAGATGACTGACTCGTAGGAGAAGGTGGCATGTAGATGTCAGGTATCTTCAAGGATTAACACCTTGTGGGAGGTAGATTCTGGAGAGGGAGATGACCAAAACGTAAATGTCAGGTAAAAGGAGAGACTGGTTCGGTTGAGTAAAAGGATGCACCTACATAAGAAGTTCGAACCAAGCAATAAAGGCCACTCTGCTCATGACCACGCCAATCACTATGCTCGTAAGAATGTCCTGAAAAGCGAGAGACGATGGGTCAAAAATAGTCTGACAATGCAAATCCTTTACAATATGACTAATAGAGAATAAATTCATAGAAAAATCAGGAGCATGAAACACATTCTGCAGACTTATCAAGGGCATCAAACTGATCTCCCCCTGTCCTATGAACGGAAAATGAGTCCCATCGGCTATCACAACGATTCTTCCTATAGGAACCTATTTATATGCTGTAAGCTGCTCTCTGTCTTCACATAAATGAGGTGCCTTGGAGTCCATAATCTACTTTGTGATCTCAGATCCATGACAAAATGTAAAAGCATAAGTAGCACCTGAGGTGCTAGCTGCGACGGAGGGAGTGGCAAGGCAGAAGCCGCCACATCTGAATGGCCTCCTGGAGATGAGGCAGGAGGCATGATATCCCTTAGTCTGGCTACGAGGTCATCAAACATCTATTCTGAAGTAGGAGTCGTTGGAGACTCAACCTGTTCTGCTACTCGTGTTGATGCTGGAAAACCATGCTTGGAATAGCATGTATCCTCTGAATGGTTGTCACGATGACAATACATGCAGAACTGACGAATTTGACCCTCTCGACCACGGGGTCCATGTCCACGAAAAGTAGATGAGCCTCCTCTGCCCCAGGAGGCTGCTATTGCCGAAGAGGTCTGGCTAGTAGTAGTGGACGGGACAGTGATCCTACTAAGTGTGCGGAAAGCTTCCACCATGGGGGAATAGCAGCATCCGCAAGGATCTGAGAGCGAGCAGCGTCGTATTCAGGATCAAGGGTTAGAATGAATACACCAACCATGGTAGCATTCCTGCATATCTTCTGCTGCTCAGGAGTGGCCGTCAGAGGCATGAAGCTATGGAGCATCTCAAACATCCCACGCAAGGATGTATACAACGACTGGAGAGGTTGTCTATTCTGATTGACTGTAAATATATCATGTTGTAGTTGGAGGATCTTGGTCTCTTTCCTCGCATGAGAATAGGTTGTTGCGAGGAAATCCTACATAGCCTTGGCAATGGGCTGACGTAACACGTCATTGGCGATCTCTATCGTCAATGTACATGAAAGCCAAACTTTGACATATGCATCATCTGCCTCATACAAGGTGTGAATCCATGTTTTCTCCACTGATTCATCCTCGATAAGAATATGCTTCTTACCATTAGACTTCATAAGGCTCGTGAACTGCATAGCCCAGAGCTCATCGTTCGTCCAATCCATCTTAACAATTGGCATCGAACCTTTGAAGGCGCCTGTGGTGGGTACATCGACTTTGATTTCTGACATGTTGCAGGACGAAGATCATAAGGGTTTTGTAGACCGATATATAGATTCTACACTGATATGTGGGAATTTGATTGCATATGTAGACTTATGCAACTAAACACATCAACGAAAGTGAACAAAGAAGGAACGACGGAAGCAAGGGGACAACGGCAATAGGGGCCGACGGCCTAGAAGCAACGGAGGCGGGGCCCAAGAAGGGTCGACGATGCCGAGGAGGCAGTGCGCGCCGACGACGGCGGAACGGGTCAAGGCGATGACAGAAAAGGCGATCGATGGACTGCGGCGCCGACGGAAAGGGGGGGTGGCGGCAGCACCGAGAATGAAGAGAGGAGAGAGGGGAGGCAGCGAGTGTGAGTTAGGGTTAGGGTACACGAGCTCCGGTCTAGGACCGTCGCTCTGATACCATGTTGGAAGAAATGAGTGTGTTGTTTATTCCAAAGAACCCTAGGCTCTCTTATATAGAGGAGAGAACTATGGGTAAACTACATAAGATGGATACAGAGAAAATAAAATAAGGAAAAGGTACATAGAAAATATGAAAATATATAAATATGTCTACACAAAGAAATAGGATCCAAATTCTAAAGGAGAAGGATCCAAATCCCAAAGGAAATAGAATCTAAACCCAAATCAAATACGACTTCAAATCTCAAAGCAATCATGCCTTTGAATCCCAAAGATGAATACCAAAACAAATAGGACTTCAAATCCCAAAGCAATCTTAAATCTTAAAGCAAACAGTACTTTGAATCCACAAACAAATAGAACTTCAAATCCCAAAGCAAATAGAACTTTGAATCCTCAAGAAAACATCACCCGAATCCCAAAGCAAATAGGACTTCAACTGCCAACATTGAGGAGGTCATATCACAAGCTCTACAATGTATCAACTGAACATATGGGTTAGGATAAAAATTTGAATTCAAATGGATTCTAAAATCAATTAGGATCCAAGGCATGACAGTCATCTCCATCATGAATTGAATACTCAAATCGTAGAATGGCTCGGAATCCTAATATAAATAAGAGAATAATATTCAAGACATTATCAATACTCTTTATGTTGAATTAAACCCCCATAGTTGTATAACAACTTCTCCAGTTCCAAATATAAATAGGATAGTAGGATATAGGGCGTTGTCAACAATGTCCACCTTAAATTGAATCCTCTGAAATATCAAAGCAATAACTGCCGCAAATCCTAATATAAATAGATATAACAGGATTCAAGGCATTATATCCACTCTCCACCTTGAATTGAATCTTATAGTCACGGTATATCAATAGCTACAATCCTAATATAAATAAGATAGTAGGATTTAAGGAATTATCAACCATCCCCACCTTGAAATTGAATCATCGGATCACGAAAAAACAACTGCTCCATAATTTAATGTAGATCGGATAGTAGGATTGAAGGCATTGTTAACAATTTCCATCTTGAATTGAATTCTCGTATCATAAAACATCAGTTACTCCAAATCCTAATAGAAATTGGATGATATGGTTCAAGGTATTATCAACAATTTTCACCTAGAATTGAATCCTCGTATTGCAGAAAAGCAACTCTCTAAAACCTAATATAAATAGATAGTAGGATTCACGGCATTGTCAACAATCTCTCCTTGAATTGAATACCCATATCGTAAAACAATACCTGCTCCAAATCGTAATATAAATAGGATAGTAGGATTTAATGCATTATCAACAATCTCCACCTTGAATTGAATCATATGATCATAGAACATCAAATACTTTAAAACCTCGTATGAATAGGATAATACGAGTCAAGGCATTATCAATGTTGGAGTTGTTAGAGTTATTTGATTTTGTGATAAGAAAAATCCTTTGAAAATCAAAGGAAAGTTTTACAAAGCAGATGTGAGACCTGCTATGCTCTATGGATCTGAATGTTGGCTTATAAACCATAAACATGTGTAGAGATTGGCAGTAGCAAAAATGAAAAGGCTAAGGTGAATGTACGGGACACACGTAAGGATCGGATTCGGAATGATGCAATCAGAAGGAAAGTTGTTGTAGCTCCGATCGAGGATACGATGTGAGAAAATCGCTTAAGGTAGTTTGGTCATTTACAAAGGAGGTCAGTTGATGCATCGATAAGGATATGTGAATTTTGGGATGTTGAGCGAGCTAAGAGAGGGTGAGGAAGGCCCAAGAAGTGTTTGAATGAGACTAATATACGAAGAGATCTTAGTTTTTTGAATCTAAGCTCGATAATGGCCCAAGATAGATTGGAATGGAGGTAAAGAATCCATGTAGTCGACCCTACTTAATGTGGGAAAAGGGTTCGTTGGTGTTGTTGTTGTTTATCTCTTTATCTCTATATTGAGTCATGTAACTACTTCGAAGTTACTTATGTAATTATCTCTTTTTGGGCTTTAAGGTTTCATGCTATGTAAGAATCATATACCCCTTAAATAAAGTATCTCATTCATTCTCAACAACGCTTCAAAATGGTACCAGAGCAACGGACCTTCGTGTAGTGCCAAAGCACCACCGATTCTCCAGCACCTCCGCCAGGAGTTCCTGACCCTCCGCCAGGAGCCCTTGCTCATTGCCAAGGCACCAACGATACCCCAGCATCTCCGCCAGGAGGTTTGACCCTCTACTTGGGGGTTGTGTACCTCTCTAAGGCACCTATAGTGACCCAACACCTCCGTCAGGAGGCCTTGGGCATCCGATTAGGCTACAACGGCCCCTGCCAAAAAAATCTGTGGTATTCCAGCCACAATTTGCTACTCACAATGCCCAAGGAAGGCTTGAAAAGGTGACCTAGGTCACCCTCATACTTGATTAAGACAATAGATATTTTCTAGGTCATTTTTCTCTTGACTTGCGCGATCACCATAATGTCCATCGAGACCAAGTCTGTGTACCTGACTTCTTCTGTGATGGTACAGGGTAATTTTTGTTAACGATGTGAGTCCGTGGCGAACCATTTATGCAATAAATGTTATTGTCAAGGTTGCAAAAGTCGGTAGTCGATACTCGGTAGGTTGGATCACTGACTAAGGATTAATCGGTAGTCGGGCGACTCATCGGATTTAGTCAGATTTTAATCCGCTTTAAATTTTATGATTAATTTAAATATATAACTCATTTTTATACATATATTTACACAGATTTTGTACATTTTTATACTGCCATAATAAAATAAAATAAGTAATTGAATTTAATATTAAGCATATTATAATAAGTTTGGTTATAAAAAAGCAAAACATTAAAAAAAATATGGTATCTCCAAGCAAAAATTGATCGATTATTGTACCTAGTCGGAATTAGTTAGTACTCGATCGGCCACCCCACTAACTAGACGAGTCGGAGCTACTAGTCGGGCCAGTCGGGCAACTTTTACAACACTGGTTATTGTAATATTTGATATATCAATAAAAGTTATTGATTTATTCCACTCCATGTTTGAGATTAAATTAATGAATGTACTATAAGGTCCCTTATTACAATTACGATTATGTACCATGACCATCTTAATAATCATACAGTTGTTAAACAATTGTTGAATTATAGAGGCTGGTGCTTGGATGATATCTACAGAGTTAGATTGAGGATTCATCAAGCACCGCCAAATGATTGTTAAGAAATGATCTCCAGCCTGAGAAGGAGATGGCAATCTTTCTTTATAGGTTGATATCTAACCGTCCTCTTGATGCAGATCCTCTGCATAGGAATAGAGATTCGGAGGTGTCAGATAAGTTAGGTCAAAGAATTGACTTAATGAGATCGAGATAACCAAGAACTATGTCATATATTGTCACGATATAGGCATGCATCCTCTAACCAAGGACAGGTGTATTGCTATATGTCTGAGTATGTACATTTGGCAGACCGATAGGTTGATGGCCTAATCAAGGTCTATACACCAGCGAGCTGATGTGCATACGAGGGCATGAGTAATACGATCTCTCAAATGGATCATACAGGTTCACTAGTGAACCGGAAGACATGAGCTCACTCATGAGGTATTGGGATCGATCAAATTCCATGCATGGTCTTCTTGCTTTGGAAGCATGCCAAGAATTTGTAGGTATAATATATGCCTTTGGAAAGCATATGATCGATACCAACTCCCAATGATTGAATGAGAAACTTAATGATAAATCCCTAAAGAAGACAGTATAAAAATGATCTAAATCTTCGAGTTTATTCTAGGTCTTCTAGTATGCAGGATGTACGGGTATTAGGAATACGTAAGGGCGATGTGATCGTAACGATTGTATAACCATGATGCTTCTATTTCGAGGGAGTGATGAAACATGTCTGGATTTTAGTGATTCCTCTCAATAGAAAAGTAATCTAATCATTGTCTAAATGTTGGATATTGATATGAATATGATTCAGAAGATTAGATTTACGGCTTTGATTTAATCTAGCATCTTTGAGAGGTTCTTGAGATCTGGATTTGACATGTGATCTCAATATCCAAGTCACTATACGTGGAACGTATAATCGTCATGTCCTTATCTTGAAGTATCCACGGAGAAAGCGCATTATTCTTGAAAGAGTTCAAGAATAATTCCATTGTTAATATGTATATCTGAGCATTGAGAAATGGATAATTAAATATGATTTAATTAAAATGAATAATGTGAGTATGATTCGTATTATTTAGGTGCAGGATAATGATGATCCAAGATAATTAAATGTGATTTAGTTATCATGGATATGAATAATGTAGAGAGTACTATCCATATTAACCATATATATTACAAATGTGATTTATAATATATTAGAGAGAGCTATTTGTAAATAGTATTTACAAATTAAATGTTGATGTGAATTGGATTCACATTGGACAGTTAATTGAGAATACAATTTACATTTTATTTTGGATGTGTGAATACGATTCACAATTCCCAATGGAATGATTAAAATTGTCACAAAATAATTAGAATTATTTTTGTAAAATAATTTGCAATAAAAATTGTTGCAAACAATTAAAGGATTGTTTTTTTAGAAAACAGGGGTCTCCTTCCATATGGGGAGGGTGGACGGCCACCCTTAGTCCTAATTCAAGGTGGTCGCCCCCCCCCCCCCATAATTGGAAGGGAGCTTGCCTCCTTTCCTAACTTTTAATGCATAATGATTCGATTGAATTAATATATATATATATATGGGGCTGGGGAAGCTGCACCCGGGGGTGTAGCTAACTAGTTGCACCTGGCCATTTTTTTCATTGATTTTTTGTGTTTTTGAAATGAAACCTAGGGGGATTTAAATCACTATATATCACCATGATATCATACCAATTTCAATTAAATTCGACATTTCTATCATCTCCATCAAGGCTATGACATTTTAACGGTTTCAGAATTATTGAAATTGACCATATCTAGATGGGCATGCTAGGAGTGTTTGTTTTGCATGAAATTTGAAACACATATTCCACACAATAAACTAAGTAAATTCTCCATAAGTTTCCTTCAAAAAAATCAAAAATCAATGAGAAAAATACCCGGGTGTAGCTAGTTGGCTGCACCCCCCGGTGTAGCTTCCCTTTTCCCTATATATATATATATATATATATATATATATTGATGATTATTCAATATATTTAATTTAATTAATTGTTGTATTTTTTACAACAAAAATCATGACCATTGAAAGATACACAAATTTATCTCAACCATTGATTTTGTGTTGTACATGGATTATGATCCATGGACTCCCAAAATATTATAAAAGAAGAGGCAACCCTAGCTCTTCTTTTTACACAACATAATTCACAAGCTCTCTCTCATCATACACGCCTCTTTTCTCCCTCTCAAGAGTGGTCGCCCACCTCTTGACCTAGAGAAGATCATCGTCACTGCTACACCATCATGTTGTCGCTTCGACCGATCATAGATCTTCGTCTTCCTTGATGCTTCTTGTACGCGAAGAAGATCTTAGATTTCGTGTAATGAAATCAGGAGATCCATCACTTGGATCTATATCTTCGATTGCGAGAAGGATGTGTCTCATCAACACGCTCACAAGCGCCTTCTCCGTCAGGTCGGACTTGAGACGGGAGGTTTCTTGCTTTAGAGACTTCGATCGCAAACACACTTCAAGGGATATTCCGATATCTACTTTGTAGTTTAGATGAAACGATTCAAGAAGTGTTCTCGGATCATGTGGTTTCATCGCTTTAAAATTTTCAAATCCCGATGCCCCGATCAACTAATATGAATAGTCGCTCCTGATCGTATAGATGCGAACATCATGCTTCCGTGATGCGACTAAGGTTTTTCCCATAAACTTTACTTCTATCAAAATGAAAGGCTCAAAGAACTATGTATTATGGTCTCACTTGTAGCACCTCAAACATAGTACCACATCTAGTAATCACAAAATGTAATAGTAGCTTATAAGGGCTACTACTAGATAACCCGAGCTTAAGTATTTTGGGTTGTGATTGAGGGCTCCAGTTGGGCCCAAGACAAATAGGTTGTTTGGTCTAGTAATCCGAATAATAGACCGCGCCTACAGTTTGAGACGTTATAGATGGTATCAAAGCCAAGTTCCCTCTATAATGGAAAGGGTTGCTTAAGAGGTGGACGTTAGACCTCTTTAGCGAATTATCGGGGTTGCGCATTAATGGTAACAAATCTAAGGTTATTCCTTTTGGACTCCCGGAGTCGATGGTGATGGATTTTGCGAACATTCTGGGCTCTGCTTTGGGCAGCCTTCCGCTTGACTACCTGGGCATTCCCTTGGTGGTTGGGAGGCCAAGACTTAAGGATTGGAGTGTGGTGGTGGAGAAGGTTGAGGCGAGATTGGCAGGTTGGCGCGCGGCGCTTCTTTCAAAAGGAGGTAGATTGATTCTTCTTCGTTCGGTCCTTGCCGCCATTCCAGTTCATTTTTTGTCGACTCGACGTCTGCCTGCTGGGATTTGCAAGAGACTTGAGTCTTGCTTCAAGAGGTTCTTATGGGGGAAGTCGGGTATCGGAGGGCGTGGGATTCACCTGGTCGCTTGAGAGGAGGTGGCGAGGGAGAAGCTGGCTGGTGGTTTGGGGGTTAGGCACCTCAAGCTGATCAATGATGCGTTCTTCCTTAAGTGGGCAAGCAGGGTGTGGGGAAGAGATGAAAGCTTCTTTATTGAGATCTTGAGGAGCTTCATGGGAGAGAGTGGGTTGGCGAGGGCGATTCGGGGGTTGTGTCTGCGAGCTCTCTGTTCTGGCGTGGTCTTCAGGAGGTATTTTTGAAGAACAGAGCGTCCTTTAAACCTGTTTTGGGAGACGGCTGTGCTTTCTCTTTTTGGAACGACTGCTGGTTGGGGGGGAGCCTCTCTCAATCCGCTTCCCTCGTCTCTTTGCTCTGGCAGAAAATAAGGATGTCTCTGTCGCTTGTTGCTGGGTGAATGCGTCTTGGTCTCCTCGCTTTCTGGGGAACTTCTCGGATCAGAGGTTCTTGGATTTTCTTACTCTGATGAACGTCCTTGCTCAAGCGGATTCTCCCTCTGTGGGCTTGGATCACTGGATTTGGAGGGATGGTGACTTCTTGACTCGGAAGGCCTACGCATCCTTGCTTGATACTTTGCCTGCTCGTTCGGATTCCCTACTGAGAGACTGCGGTTTCTTCTGGAGCTTGGGCCTGCCCTTGCGTATTATCTTCTTCTTACGGCTCGTCCGCAGAAAGAGGCTTTTGACGCGCGATCGTTGTTCCAGATTGCTGCCCTCGGTTTCCAATATCTGCGGCCTGTGTGATTCAAATGTGGAATCCCTAAACCATATACTCTTTCTTTGTCCTTTGGTCCGGGGGCTGTGGGATAACCCCCTCGTGGCTTGGGTGCATGCTCGTGATGTGGAGACCTTCTGTGATTCCCTCTTCTTGAATAGGCGTATGGAGAGAAGGCGATTCTTGGCACCGGTGGCTTGTTTATGGTCGATATAGCTGGCTCGCAATGAGGCCATATTCTCTGCACAGCGGTTCTATCTGGAGAACGTGCTATGTCGCGCTAGGGCATTGGTGGTTGACTGGAGTCGCGTTTAGTGTCTTTGATTTCTTGCTTCTTTTGTTTCTTGGCGCCCAGCTCTGGAGGCTCCTTGCCTCCTTCGATGGGTCGCTAGTTTTAATTTCTTGTTTGTATCCCTGACCTTTCTTTTAATATATTGGGGTGAACACCATTGAGTGTATCCCCCTTTTCTTGGCTTCAAAAAAAAAGAGGTGGAGCCGCCCTAATATAATGTTAGGAGGAAACGGATATCCAAGAGGTATAGTCAAAACTGTTATTGGGAGTAGGTAATGGGCCATTGTGCAACGAGGACGTTGCAAATATAAGCGTAGTGATTGTAGCACCTCAAACATAGTACCACATCTAGTAATCATTAAGTGTGGTAGTAACTTATAAGTAGTATGGGCTACTACTAGATAACTTGAGCTTAAGCATTTTGGGTTGTGGTTGAGGACTCTAGTTGAACCCAAGCCTAACAGGTTGTCTAACGTTGTAATCTCGGATAACAGATTGAGCTTACAGTCCAGGACGTTATATTGATCCTTCAAGGTGTTCATTGGGGGCCAGCGCAGTAATTGTGTTCCTACTAAGGATTCGCGCAAGGAGACGAACAAGAACTACGACACCTGGTATGTTGACAACTGTCGGGTTATCAATTATCACTTGGACGACCAACAACGTCGATCCAAATATTGTGGAAATCTCCTCTACAAGGATACTGTCAAGGCGATGTGGGAGAATCTTGAGCATATATACTCCCATAAGACAACCAAGTCTCGACTCTCTGATATATACACGTGGATCGGGTCCACTTCTCAAAGATATTCGAGTATAATCGAGTACTACATGTGGACGTGGGCATGATCCTACCACTGCTCATTATCCGGCGTGCATACACTGTGGACGTTGGAATCATCCATCTGAACATTGCTAGTCTAAGTTTGACATACAACCTAATGCCAACAATTCCTATGAGATAACTTCGTATGAGGCATTCTATGATACCTTAAAGAACATGCCCTATCAACACTCTGATGGAGCACAGGTGTCTTTATGGCTTCTGAATATGCCTATCTGAGTAAAATACTGTAGAACTCCGGCTCCTCCACCAGTGACAGTACTACTTCTGCTCTCACTGCTAGTGTGGTTACTAGTTCAGGTACAATAGTTAACTCAATTTCTACCTCCAGTCCTGATTGGTATATTGACTCGTAAGTCTCTACATATCTGATAGGAGAAGGTAGTCCGCTTACCTTCTCACAGTCGTCTTCATCTATAAAGGTTGTTCGGGTTACCAATGGAGCCCATTCGCATGTTATTGTTGTTGGCACTATAGAGTTTTCACCAAACTCTGACTGACTGGAGTTCATTGTGCTCATGTTTTCCCCCTTAGTCTATTATTTGTTCAGAAGCTGCGTACTAAACTTAACTGTAGGGTTGTTTTTTATGAGTTCTGTTGTTATTTTCAGGAACTCAAACCATGGTCGGTCCCAAGCCCGGGTAAATGAGGAGGGTTGTGTTAGGTCGCCGATAGCCAGCGTGAAACAGTCGGAGACAACTTCCTAAATAATATTTTTTTAAATACTATTTAGAAAGTTGCCTCGTGACAGTCGGAACTTTTCAACATGGATTTAAGCAAACATTTAGATCTGAATGGAGGCGAAGAATTCATGTAGCCGACCCTACTTAATTGCGGGAAAAGGCTCTGTTGTTATTATTTTCAGGACATCCGAACGAGGCAAATTTTTGACGAGGGACATGAGAAGAACGACCGCTATTACCTCAACATCACATCTAATTCCGATTTTACCGGCATGGTATCTATCTCCAACGATCCCCTTCTCTGGCACCTTCGTTGTGGTCACCCTTCTGCCAAGGTTATCTCCATGATGTTCCATGAACTCTCTATGCTCAAGACATTTGACAGCGAGGCGTACCAGTTCGAGAAACATCATCGATCGTCTTTTCCTGCGTGTACCGAACCTCGTCGAGAAGTATCATTTCCTCTAATCCATTACGACATATGGGGACCCTATCTGGTCCGTACAATGAGTAGACAAAAGTATTTTCTTATTTTTATTGATGATTACAATCAATCCTCTCGGGACTATTTGGTAAAGGAACAATCGGAGATTAATAATATTGTTGAAAAATCAATATATCAAAAATATTTTCTCCACTGGTGTTCAAATTTTTCGTTATAATAATACCTTAGAATTCACTCAACATGATTTGACAACCTTCTTTGCTTCCCAAGGTATCATCCAACAAACCTCTTCCCTGTATACCTCTCAACGAAATGGGATAATGAAACGGAAACTCAGGCATATTCTTAACATTGCTCGCCCCCTTCTCACTCAGATGAAAGTTCTTAAAATCTACTAAGGAGATGCAATACTTATTGGCGTCCATCTTCTCAACGGAGTCCCCTCTACGTCTCTGAATGAATCTACCCCTTTTACATTACTATATCCAAATGATTCACCCTTTCCTCCACCTCTAAGGATGTTTAGGTGTATAGCATTGGTCCATAATTTTCATACTGCCGACAAACTGTTTCCTCGTTCGATCAAATGTGTTTTTCTTGGTTATTCTTGTACATTAAAGGGTTACATGTACTATGATTTGTTGACCATCGATATTATATCTCTGTTGGTGTGACCTTTTTTGACCAGTCTAGCTTCTTTACTCAATTTGTCACAGATATACCTTTAGACCTTCCTCCTCCACCCATTGTGTATAAATGCAAGCATACTTCTACACTAGCGTTTGTTCCATTACATGACCCTTTGTTGCAGGATAATATGTCATCTTCAAGTGTCAACACCACTACTGTCTCGGATGATCCTTAGGAGCTTCCCATCACTCTTTGCAGAACTAAGAGGAAATGTAGTTTTCATCCCATGTCTCATTTCACATATACTGCTAGCTTAGCATGCTCCAACAGAAGATATACAGATGCTCTCATGACTGTTTACGTTCCCAGAGACCACCATATTGCCTTGCAGCATCTGGTTGGCGACAAGGCAATAAATGAGGAGATGGAAGCTCTGACATCTAAAGGGACATGGGAGCTTGTACAGTGTCCCAAGGGGACTATACCTGTGGTTTGCATATGGGTCTTCACGACTAAGCAGTCACCAGATAGGTCCATTGACATATTGAAAGCAAGGCTTGTGGCTAAAGGTTTTATACAAACATGACTACTTCGAAGCATTTTCTCCTGTTGCACGGATGGGCTCTATACGGACTATTCTTTCAGTGGCAGCAAACAATGTATGGCATATCTTTTAACTCGATGTGAAGAATACTTTCCTGTATGGAGTTCTCGAGGAGGAGGTTTACATGACGAAACCCCATGGTTATGAATTCGAGGGGGAGTGTGTATGTCAACTTCGCAAGGCAATCCACGGCCTAAAGCAGAGCCCAAGGGCATGGTTTGACAAACTTACTACCGAGATCAGAACTCTTGGCTATCAGAGAACAACATCTGACTACTCTATTTTTGTCAGAAGACAGCCAATTGGTATTGTTATACTTATGTTGATGATATGGTTGTCACATGTAATGATGAAGGTGTGCTATAGATCAAGGATTTCCTTCAGAAGGCCTTCGTCACCAAGGATCTTGGTCAATTTCTCTACTTAGCATAGAAGTATTACGTACTGTAGAAGAACCTCATCTCTCATAGAGGAAGTATTGCATGAACATTCTAACCAAGGATGGATTACTTGAATGTAAGACCTTTGGTATTGTTGCGGACCTGAGGAAACACTCAACTTCCACTGATCCTATATTTGAAGATATCGCATGGTATAGAAGCTCGGTAAGCAAACTTCTTTGCCTTATTGTGACTAGGTCGGATATATCCTACGTTGTAACCAGAGCCAGCCAACACATGGAGCAATTGTGTTATAGTCACTAACATGATGTTCTTCAGATCCTATACTACTTGAAGGAGTCACCTGGACGTCGCCTCTTCTATGCGGCAAATGGCTACACTGATATTACTGTAATGTTGATGCAGATTATGCGAGTTCACTTGAAAATCATCGCTCCATTAAAGGATATGCGATGATGATTGAAGGAAGTCTTCTTACTTGGAGGAGCAAGAAGCGGACTGTAGTCTCTAGATCCGGTGCAGACGCAGAATACATGGCATGGTTCGGGCTACCTATGAGATTACTTGGCTACTGACCTTTCTACAGGAACTTGGTATTGTTGTTACTACCCCTATTCATTTATACTATGACAACTGTTGGGAGAAGAAATTTCCATAGCATTAGAATAGACCGAGGGCTCTCCTATATAGGAGAAAAGCCCTTGGGTTAATTACAAACTTAATCCTGAGAAAAGATAACAACATAGAATAGATATAGAAACATATATATTTATCTTAACACTCCCCCTCAAGCTGGAGCATATATATCTATCATGCTCAGCTTGGAACAGCACTTCTGAAATGGACCTCAAGAAAGAGCCTTGGTGAAGATGTCGGCTGTCTGATCCCCTGTCGAAATATGAGAAGTAGCTATGAGCCCTTTCTGTATCATGTCCCTGGTGTAGTGACAATCCACCTCAATATGTTTTGTTCGCTCATGAAAATCAGGATTATTAGCAATGAATAATGTACCTTGATTATCACATAAGAGTCGCATTGGAAGAGGCACATCAATAGTAAGATCAGTTAACACCGATCTAACCCACATCATCTCTGTACTTCCTTGTGTCATGGCCCTGTACTCTGATTCTGCACTTGATCTGGCTACTACAGTTTGCTTCTTGCTCTTCCACGAGACAAGTGAACTTCCAACAAAGACTATAAATCCCGATGTAGACTTCCTATCTATGGGACAACCTGCATAGTCTGCGTCAGCACATGCTGTCACCTCCAGGGATGTATCCCTGCAGAATAATAGACCAGTACCAGGTGAATTGTTCAAATATCTCAAAATCATGTAAATGGCATCCATATGCACCTTTCTGGGTTGTTCCATGAACTGGCTAACCTTGCTCACTGCAAACATGATATCTGGTCTGGTGATAGTAACATATAGTAGCTTCCCTGCCAGTTCTCTGTATCTCCAGCTATCTACTTCCTCAATATCCTTGTCATATAGTTTCATACTCGGGTCCATAGGTGTAGTAGCAGGCTTGCATCCAGTCATACATGTCTCAGAGAGAAGATCCATCACAAACTTCCTCTGGATCATTACTAGACCGCACTGGTTTCTGGCAAATTCTAGCCCCAGAAAGTAACGAATAGTACCAAGGTCCTTAGTCACAAACTATTGACCTAGGAATTCCTTGGATAGTCCAATGCCCTGAGCATCATCACCTGTAATAATTATGTCATCTACGTAAATAAGAATGGCAACCGTACCTTTCTTTGTCTTCTGAACAAACAGTGTGTGATCCGCAGTAGATCTCACAAAGCCATGATATTCAATCAACTCCGATAGCTTCTGGTACCACGCTCTCGGACTCTGTTTCAGCCCATAAATCGCCTTATGTAGCTTGCACACATTCTGGGACTCCCCCTCAGCAGCAAACCCAGGTGGTTGCTGCATGTATACTTCTTCCTAGAGGTCACCGTAGAGAAACGCATTCTTGACATCAAGCTGATATAACGACCAATCTTTTGCAATTGCTACAGAAAAGTATCCGCAGTATAGAATGTCTCGCGACCGGAGAAAACGTGTCCTGGAAATCCACCCCATAAGTTTGGGTGAATCCTCGTGCCACCAGCCTTGCTTTGTAGCGATCCACGCTACCATCTGCGTTGTGCTTGACGGTGAATATCCACTTACAACTGACAATCGAAGCACCATTGGGAGCAGGAACAATGCTCCATGTTCCTCTAGACCGTAACGCTGCCCTTTCTTCTTCCATTGCCTGGCGCCACTGCGTGCTTTGTAGGGCCTCTGTGTACGTACGTGGGATAGTAACTGCGGATAGTCCCACTACAAACCTCTTATAAGCATCAGATAGATGATTTAGAGAGGCATGCGCTGCCAGCGGATATGTAGTACACCTGCGTCGAGGCTTCCTAAGGGCAATAGGAAGATCATCATCCCCACTGTCCTGATGATCTAAATCACCCTGTATGCCATGAAGAACGCCTGTAGCATCAGATGGAACAATATTATCCTGACATACTTGTGGCGTGTTGGATGATATGGACGGCCTAGGAGCAGAGGTGCTAGTATTCGACCTGCGAGTGTAAACCAAAGGTAGGAAACGTTGTGGAATAGCTGGAGGTGGTAGTGGTGGTGGCGGAAGTTGTGTTTGGTGTTGAGTGCCATGAGATCCATTTGGTGGAAGGGACGGTGGAGGAGGAACAACAATTTCCTCTCCAGTAGTACTATTGGATAGCCTGTCACCTGTGGGAGAGAAATACATGATGCATTCAAAGAAGGTAACATCAGCACTCACATAGTATCTTTTGCCAACAGGATCATAGCATCTATACCCTTTTTGGGTGCAAGAATATCCGACAAACGCACATTTGACAGCTCGAGGAGAGAGCTTGTCACGACCAGGAGTGAAATCATGGACAAAAGCCAGACACCCAAAGACTCTGGGAGTAAGAGAAAATAGGTCCTTCTCGGGAAACGCAATCAAGAAGGGAATTTTCTCTCCAAGACTAGTAGACGGCATACCATTAACCAGGTAACCAGCGGTGAGAACCGCATCCCCCCAAAAAGAATGTGGTATACGACTCTGGATCAACAATGTGCGCTTGACATCAAGAAGATGGCGATGTTTTCTTTCCGCCACACCATTTTGTTGTGAAGTATAATTGCATGACGTTTGATGAACAATACCCATCGAACTTAAAAACTCTGATAAGTCAAGAGTTGTAAATTCCAGTGCATTATCTGTAAGAATGAATTTAACGTCTGCAGAGAAAACATTTTCGACTTCTAAAAGAATTTTTTTTATAATAGCACCTGCCTCAGATTTGTGTTTCAACAAGAACACCCACGACACTCTAGAATAATCATCGACAGCCACCATATAATAACGATGTCCCTGATGATCAGGAACACGACTCGGACCTCAAATGTCAAAATGAAACAACTCAAAGGACCGACTACTATAACGACTCGGACGACTCAGAAAGGAAGAGCGATGATGTTTCCCAAGCTGACAGGCTTCACAATGCAATGTAGTGAGGGTGGAGATCTGTGGTAGAACATGACACAGCTTCTGCAGCAGTAGATGACCAAAGCGAAGATGCCAGAGTAATGGTGAAACGGGTCCAGAAGGAATGGTAGCAGCGCTAGCGCATGATGGTAAGGCAAGCCTATACAAACCTCTCTGCTCACGGCCATGTCCAATCACCCTGCCAGTCAGTATGTCCTGAAACACAAGAGGATGGATCAAATATGGCACGACAATGGAGATCTCTTGTAAGTTGACTAATGGACAACAGATTCATCTGAAAGTTAGGTGCATATAAGACATTCTGAAGAGTGGGAGAAGGTGCAATAGATATCTCCCCCTGACCAATAATGGGCAATCGAACCCCATTGGCAATGGCAACTGATCTGCTAGGTGAAAGACCTCTGTAGGTAGAAAATTGCATCCTGTCGCCACACAAATGATGGGAAGACCCTCCATAATCCTATCTATCAGGTCTGAATATGAACTACTAGTGAGCGCATAATGAGTACCTGAAGAGCTAGACGACGCTCTGGCGGATGCGGCAGCCTCTGTGGTACCTGGAGACGAAGATGCTGGAATAGACATCATCTCTCGGAGCCTGGATACAATGTCATCAAGGTGAGTGTCAGACGTAGGCGTTGCGGAAGCCTCTGTCTGCTCGGCAACTCGTGCTGAGGCTGGATAGCCATGCTTATGGAAGCATGTCTCCTCAGAGTGACCAGGACGATGGCAGTGAGCACATGGGCCATGATGTCTACCACCTCCGCGACCACGCGGTCCACGACCGCGAAAGTGAGATGAACTTCCTATGCCTCTAGTAGCAGCCATAGCCGAAGGAGTAGACTGTGCAGTTGTCGCTGAAGTAGTAATCCTGCTCAGGCGCTTATAGACCTCTTCCATTGGTGGAATAGTCTCTCCAGTCAGAAGTTGAGTACGTGGTGCATCGTACGCAGGATCAAGAGAAGATGAAAACACTCCAGTCATGGTGGCGTTACGATACGCCTGTTGTTGCTCTGTGCTGGTAGTGATGGACATGAAACTGTGTAATCTCTCAAACATGCCCCGCAAGTGAGAGAAATGAGCATGTAGCTGGCGACCATTTTGTTTGGTCGAGAAGATATCGAACTGCAATTGAAGTATCTTGCTTTCATTTTCGATTGGTCATACGTATCCGCCAGGATATCCCACATGGCCTTCGTCGTGGGCTGATTCACAATGTCATTGACTATCTCCGTAGTCAATGTCCCAGAGAGCCATATGCGGAAATAAGCATCATCTTGTTTCCATGTTGCGTTAATCCCTGTCTTGTACGTCGGCTCGGAGTCAGCCAATATGTGCTCCTTATTGTGGCACTGCATGAGGGTACGGAACATAGACCAAAGCTCGTAATTGATCCCATCCATCTTCACAATTGGGGCTGGTCCTTTGAAGGCACCCGAAGATGAGAAAACGTCACCCTTGTTTTCCGCCATGATACGGAAAAACCACGAAACACGGACCGACGGAGGGATAGAATGAAAGATCTTTGTCTACACAATTATAGATGAGATTGGTTGTATGTGCAGACTCATACAACCATCTCTACCGCCACAAGTGTGCCTCTACCCCGGCTGTAGAGGTATTGTTCTTCGCACCTAGGTCTGTACACAGACCTCTAGGCTATTCCACGGAAGCCCTAAGGGACTGCACCACCACAGGCAGCCCTAAGGGCCCCTTTTGGGCGAGATTGGAGGCCGCTACGGTGCTCGGGGAAGCAAAGGACGCCGCTGCGGCAACCTGGACAGCAAGCGGCGCACAGGTGCGTGCAATGCACGGGGTTGGAGCAGCGCACAGCGCGGCGTAGGGGAAGATGCAGCGCTCGGGGGCGGCGCCCAGGAAGGTGCGGCGCGCAAGGGCGGCGCACTGAGGAGGGGGGCGGCGGGTGTAGGGTTAGGGTTTCTGGGTGGTATACGGGAACCCCAGTCTAGGACCGTTGCTCTGATACCATGTTGGGAGAAGAAATTTCCATAGCATTAGAATAGACCGAGGGCTCTCTTATATAGGAGAAAAGCCCTTGGGATAATTACAAACTTAATCCTGAGAAAAGATAACAACATAGAATAGACATAGAAACATATATATTTATCTTAACAACAAATCCGCCATATACATTTTTACAAATCATGTTTTTCATGAGTAGAACAAGCACATAGAGATAGACTTCCATTGTGTGTGATGTCGTACGAGGAAGGAAGATTACTACTCCATATATCACGACGAATCTTCAGCTTGCAAAAGTATTCACGAAGGCCTTACCTAAAAAGCGTCGCTCGTGGATAACTTCCAAGTTGGGCATGATCGATAAATATGCTCCAACTTGAGGGGGAGTGTAAGTGATGTGTTTATCCTATTTCATTGTAACCCCTCTAGGGGTATTTATGTATTGTCCCAGTTATGAGCTCTCTAGGGTTCCGTCCTATATAAGAACGTCTAGACCTCTTGAATAAATTATCTCATTGTGTTTTCTCTTCGTCTTTTCCATAGGCCTAAAATCACCCACTCTATGTTCAACCTCCTTCGAAAGATGGAAGATCATATCCATGTTTAACGTTTCCACCCCATGACTATCGCTCCTTAACTATACAAGAAAAATCCATGACATCATCTTCAACCCCATCTTAAAACTCTCTAAAAAGAACACTAGTAGATGATCTAGTAGGAGATCCGTCTGCATTAAGGTCAAAAACTACATCATGAACCTCGTCCATGCGGAAATCACTAACTAGCAATTCATCATGCTCCAGTGAAAGACTCTGCCCCCCTCCTACCTAGCCAACATGCGCCTGTCGTAAGGGTTATGCAATTGGTTTCTCAAAAATGTGCTACCGTTACCTCCCTACAATGTTACCCCCCTAAATTTGTCCCTCCCCACTCTGATGATGTTAAATGAAGTTATGTCTCTTTTTGCTTTCCATAGCATAGAAAAATTGTGTTGGCATCACCGTATTTGACTCAATCTTTGCACTCATTCCCCTTCTCTTTTTATCCTCTTCAACGATGCTCTTTTATTTTTTTTGAACTCAAAAACGGGAGAGACACTCAGTGGTGTTCACCCCGGCAATATATTGAAAGTAAGAAAGAAAAAGGGAAAGAACAAACAAGAAGCGCTATAGGTGTTGCCAAGAGCGCGGCAGACTCAAAGCTCCAGCACAAACATTCTCCACGTAGAACCTATGACCTGAGAACACTCCGTTTCTAGACAACCATATAGACCACACCAAAGCAAGGGGACGCAGAAGCTCCTCCCGCGGTCGCAGCCTGGCCGCCACTAGGCTTTTGAAGAAATCCGTCGTGCCGGTCCGTCCCACCCAGACAAGGACGGGGTCGTTCCAGATGGGGGCCACAGAAGTGCAGTCGAAGAAGAGGTGATCCAAGGTCTCAATCCCGATCCCGCAAAGCAGGCATCTATTAGAGATGGAGCCCAACAGACGAGCACAGTGGTCCCTGGTCCTCGTCCTCCTGAAGAGCCAGAAGAAAAAGGCGATCCTCGCGGGCAGCCTCAATTCCCACAAAAAGTTGCAGTCACTAACCAGAACTATAGCAGACTACTTCCACAGGTTTTCCGCTAGAGCTGTGGACCGGCGTTGGAGATGGACAGGAGAGGGGGTTGTGCGTCTTTCGGACGCTCACGCTTCTAGTCTGACCCTGTCAGTAACTACGGAGGAGCTGAAATCGGCGGTTTGGAACCTAAACAGCGACGGCGCGCCTAGCCCCCATGGCTTCCCTGTTTCCTTCTACAAGGATTTCTGGGACCCGGTGGGTTTGGAGGTGCTTGATGTGGTAACCGAATTCTGCCATGGCAATGCGGGCTTCGAACGGTTGAACAAGGCGCTCATACTCCTTTTTCCAAAGAAGCCAGGAGCGGAGCAGATTAAAGACTTTAGGCCTATTGCAATATCCAACGCCTTGTACATGATTGTTGATAAGGTCTTCGCAACTAGACTTAGCAGGGTCCTGGAGCACATCATTTCCCCTGTCCAGCCGGCCTTCATTCCTGGGCGATAGATTGCGGACAGCTTCGTTTTGGTTTCTAAGATGATTTCTGACTGGAAGCGTAGTGGTAGGCATGCCCTTCTCTGGAAGGTGGACTTCTCGAAGGCTTTTGACGCTCTGGACTGGCATTTTCTCTGGGCTGCGCTCCATAGGCGGGGTTTTCCCGGGCTCTAGATCTCCTGGATGAAGAGGTGCGTGGCTACTGCCTCGATGACGATCCTCGTCAATGGGCGTCCGGAGGACGGTTTCTTTCAGCCTCAGAGGGGGGTGAGGCAGGGATGTCCCCTCGTCCCTTTGCTTTCCATCATTGCGACGGATGTCCTAGCTTGTATGGTTGAGAGAGTCCAGCTGGCAGGGCTCACGTGCGGATACTCGAGGGACAACTTCAAGATCCCTCTCCTCCAATATGCAAACGACACTCTTTTTTTCATCGAGGGGGGCCTTGACAAGGCTAAGGGCATGGCGGCGGCGTTGGAGCTCTTCAGTGAGATGTCTGGACTGACACAGAGCAGCGGTAAGTCCAGGCTTATCCCTTTCTCTATGGACTTGGAGTTGGCGAGACTATGTGGATCTGAGCTCGCAACTGAATGTGCGGAGTTGCCGATTAATTACCTGGGTCTGCCCCTCACCACTGGGAGGACAAAGACTTCGGACTGACTGCCACTTGTTGAGAAGGTGGAAAAGAGACTTGTGGCCGCTTCCCGGCCGCTTCCCTAGGCTTTTCGCTCTGGCATCGGATCCCGACGTCCACGTGGCCTCCTGCTGGGTGGACGGCAACTGGATGTCAGCCTTCCGCACAAACTACTCTGACCAGCGCCTGGAGGATTTCCTGCAGCTGTTGGATTCCCTGCAGAGGGTTGCGGTTGTCTCCTTGGGTCGGGACCATTGGATCTGACGTGGGGGATCTTTTACAGTGCAGAAGGCTTACTCGACGATCTACAGACCCCCTCCCTCCCTCTCGCCGGCTCAGGTTAGTGACTGCAACGATGCTCTTTTATTGTGTTACCTTGAACTACAACTCCTCTACACTAAGCTCTTGTCCTACTCTATACTGCCATGGCATGAAACCTCAATCACTTCCCTGGTGTGTTGCACATCTCGCCTTTGGTAGGCCTCTGTCATAAAGAGCATAAGTAGACTCATCAAGCCCTGGATTTTCTGTGTCATCCTTCTCGTAGCTAATCCATCTACCTAATGAGAGCTCCTTAAAGCATTCTTCCATCAGCCAGGATTTTTTAACCTGAACAAAGATCGAGGGCCCATTTCCTCTCCAGAGGCACAACAACTAGGTATGTGGTTAAAGTGGAACCTCAGAAGGGCCTGGACTATTGATAAGGGAAGAGTTCCAACAGGTCAACAGACGCTAGAATCTGGTCCATTCGGGATTCAAACGAACTATTATGTTGTGTGTGCATTGCCCACCACTTACACTCTATAGCCACCAAAAACTGATACCTCCTAGTTACCCATCTCTCCCCTTTCACTCAATATCCATTGCCCACCGCCTCCTCTCTCTCTATCTCTACCTTGGGTGAGCCACCTCCTCCTAGCCAAGACTTGTGTTTGTGCTTTGTGTTCGTGACAGAAGATTGGTCGCATAAGATGTTATATGAGATTCAAGAAGGGGGACTCAACTGAGGGTATTTGGTTGTATACAAAGAAAGGAAGGATTTCTTGAAAATATTCGAGATTGTGTTTTGTGCAAGTTAACATTGGATAAAAAATAAATACCCTAAAAAAGAGAAGTACATGAATACCCTCGATGGGGTTATAGTGGAATATTAAACACAATCTAATGTGATCTCTAACAGCTACAATAGGAGACTTATCCGTTTGGAGGTTTTATACCTCAACAAGTATAACCCAACCTCACATGGTGCACGGAATTATTCTATGTCACGTGATTCTAAGATTTTACGTTCTATTTATTATCTACCCATACGACATGATGATTTTTCAAATACGGATCCATATAGTTTTTCATTATTTTCTACGATGAGTAGGATTCGATCCGTCTAGTAAGGATTTGACGAAGGAAGGGAACTTTCTTGACATCTTTAGCATGCACAAGGTAAGAACCCAAGGGGTCCATAGGCGGTACCTCATATGTCTCTAAGGGGAGTCACTTAAGGATGTACCCCGGGTTAGTCCTACCAAAGATGCCCCGATGGGACCCTTTAATGGGTCGAGATGCTACCCCTAATTCATGGGTCAAGCCATATTATTAGGAGCACCTAGTGATTCATGTATAGGGCCCCACATCTTGACTTCTTTTCCCTTTTCTAAAAGGGGGTAAGGATACTAAATGTCATGCATTAAGGACATATTCCTCATCTTGGTAGGGTAAGCACTAGGCATCCTTAAGTTTAGGCCTCGAGGGACCTCAGTTCCCCACATATGTTATCCCTAAGAGGACCTCTTAATTCTAGACTCACTTATCCTTGTGACAATGAGATTACCCTTGCACCTTCAGTGCATAAGGCACATATTATTTAAGTCAGATGTGTATGTTCCCCATTACGCATAATATGCTTGTCGCGGAGCTGCTTTTAAGGTGACATTTGAGGAATATGGAAGACTTTACATATTGTGGCTAGATGATTGATCAAGAAAAGCGATATTGGAGGAGGATTTTTGAGATTGATAGCACTCAAGCATGTAAAAGATGGTAGCACGGTGCTTGGATTGCTGTGGTTACCTCACTTTGCAATATTATTAAAGAGAGGTTTGCTGAGTTCTCTCTCATCACAATGCTAAAAGGAGTGGTATCTATGGATCTGTTGGGAAAATGAAAAAACATGTTTATTCAATCCGCCCTAGGCTCTCTTATATAGGAGAGCAGCCTATGGGTAAACTACATAAAGAGTCCAACAGAAAAATAGAAATATAAGAAAGGTACAGAAGTGAATAATATATCTCTACACTCACCCTCAAGATAAAGCATAGATATCAATCATACTCAGCTTGGACAAACACTTCCGGAACGGTCCTCGAAGTAACACCTTGGTAAAAATGTCTGCAGTTTGATCCTCTGAGCTAACATGGGATGTAACAATAAACCCCTTCTGAATCATGTCACGTATGAAGTGACAATCAACCTCAATGTGCTTGGTCCGTTCATGAAATGCTGGATTATTTGCAATGAATAGAGCTGCCTGATCGTCACATTCCAGAGCCATAGGAAGCGGGACTTCTATATATAGATCTGCAAGCACAGCCTTTACCCACATCATTTCTGTACTGACCTGGGCCATAACCCTATATTTAGACTCAGCACTGGATCTTGCTACAACCGTTTGCTTCTTGCTCCTCCGTGAAACTAGAGAATCTCCAACATACACAACAAATCCAGTGGTGGACTTCCTATCCTTGGGGCACCCTGCGTAATCTGCATCTGCACAAGTTGATATAGTAACCTCCTTGCCTTTCTTAAACAGCAGACCTGCGCCTAGAGATGACTTAAGGTACCTGAGTATCGTCTGTATAGCATCCATGTGTACCTGACGTGGTTGCTCCATAAACTGGCTCATTCGACTCACAGCAAAGGAGATATCGGGCCTGGTAATAGTAACATAGAGAAGTTTGCCCACCAGTTCCATGTATCTTCTCTTATCCACCTCATCAGTGTGTCATCATCATATAATTTCATACTGGGATCCATATGTGTAGCGGCAGATCGGCAACCAAGTATTCATGTTTCACTCAACAGGTCAGTGACATATTTCCTCTGGGTCATTACCAACCCATGAGGATTTCTGGCAAACTCCAGTCCCAGAAAATATCTAAGGATCCCAAGATCCTTGGTAACGAACTCACGGCCCAGCATTTCTTTCGCCCCCTGGAGTCCCTGTTCATTATCACCTGTAATCAGGATATCATCTACATACACCATAATAGCAATAATACCTCTGGGTGTCTTCTGTATAAACAGGGAATGATCAGCATTAGAACGTTTGTACCCTTGTTTCTCAAACAGGTCTGAGAGCTTCTGGAACCAAGCTCTGGGGCTCTGTTTAAGGCCATAGATAGCCTTATGAAGTCTGCACACCGTAGGACACTCCCCCTCAACAGCAAAACCAGGTGGCGGTTGCATGTAGACTTCCTCCTGTAAATCACCGTATAGGAATGCATTCTTCACATCTAACAGGTATAGCGGCCAATCACGAGTAACTGCAACAGAAAGGAGTATCCGTAGGATGGAATGGCGAGCAACCAGCGAGAATGTATCAAGATAATCCACCCCATATGTCTGTGTGAAGCCACGAGCAACAAGGAGAGCCTTGTATCTGTCAATGCTGCCATCTGCATTCTGCTTAACTGTAGAGACCCATTTGCAGCTAACTGGAGACACATCAGCAGGTGCAGGAACAAGGCTCTAGGTGACTCTGGACTGAAGAGCTGCCATTTCTTCTTCCATGGCCAAGCGCCATCGACTATCTTTCATTGCATCTTGATAATTACGTGGAATATCCACTGTTGACAATGCGATGACAAAGTTCCTGAATTCTCCAGTGAGACGGTCAAACGACACAGAAGATGCTATGGGATATGATGCACAGCTCCGCTTCTGCTTGCGTAGAGCAATAGGTACATCTAAATCATCTGTCTCCTCAGTTGGCCTCTGTAACACATCCTGCTCAGGAAAATCATCAGATTCATCAATAGTAATATTTTCAGAACATACCTCAAGCGAGCTAGAGGATGAGCGGTGTCCATGAGCAAAAGCAGGCCTACGGGTATAGTGGAATGGCAGTGGTGAAACAGAAACAGTGACAGGAGGTGTAGAAGATGGTAGCAGTTCTGGTGGTGGTAGTGGTGGTGGTGGTGGTGACATGTATATAGCATCAATAGTGTCAGAGGGAACCAGCTGATCACTTGTAGACGAGAAGTACATAACAGTTTCGAAAAAGGTGACATCAGCACTGACTAAATATCTCCTGCGCAATGGATCATAACACTTGTACCCCTTCTGTGTTATGGAGTACCCAACAAAGATACACTTGACAGCACTAGGAGAGAGCTTGTCAGTCCCGAGAGACAACTGGTGAACAAAGGCTACTGAGCCAAACACACGAGGAGTAAGGGAGAACAATTCTTTGTCAGGGAAAATAAGAGAGAATGGAATCTTCTCACCTAAGACCGATGACGGCATTCGATTAATAAGATAACATGTCGTAAGAACAGCATCACCCCAGAAAGATTGAGGTGCATGACTCTGTATAAGAAGCGACCTAGTGACATCGAGTAAATGACGGTGTTTCCTTTCAGCAACCCCATTCTGTTGGGAAGTATAGGCACAGGATGTTTGGTGGATAATCCCTTGAGATGAAAAATAACTGGATAGGGTATGAGTACAAAACTCCAAGTCATTATCACTTCTCACAATCTTAACAGATGCAGAAAAAACATTACAAACTTCATTAATGAAATTGATGATAACATTCCCCACTTCAGATTTATTCTTTAACAGAAATACCCACGACACACGAGAGAAATCATCCACAACAACTATATAAGACATGTGTCCCTGATGATCAGGAACACAACTAGGACCCCTCGACATGAAATAACTCAAATTTGGAGTTACTACTCCGACTCTGACGACTGGGAAAAGTAGACCGATGATGTTTTCCCAACTGACAAGCCTCACATTGAATGGACGTGTAAGGTGAAACCTGAGGTAACACATGACGCAACTTCTGAAGCGGTAGATGTCCAAAGCGCAGGTGCCACAATAATGGGGAGATAGGTACAGCAGGTAGGGTTGATGTTCCAGCATAAGGAGTCTGACTAAGGCGATAGAGACCGCCTTGCTCATAGCCACGCCCAATCTCGTTGCCCGTAAGGATGTCCTGAAAAACAAGAGAGGATGGATCGAAAATTGCTCGACAATGTAAATCCTTTATAAGTTGGCTAATAGACAACAAATTCATCGAAAAATCAGGTGCATGTAACACGTTCTTGAGATGCATGGATGGTGTCAATCTAATCTCCCCCTGACCAATAATCGGGGAATGTGTTCCATTAGCAATAACCATTGTACGGCCTGAAGAGACCTGTCTGTATCCTGTAAGTAGACCTTGATCACCACACAAATGATGTGTGGCACCAGAGTCCATAATCCACTCTAAATTATCTGATCCACTACAGCTAGTGAATGCATAGGTGCTATCTAATGTATTGGTGGATGCAAATGCACATGCGGCAACATCTGCGTGACTCTCAGAAGTAGATGTTGATGCAGTGGGACCAGATGGAGGAATGATGCCCCTCAGACGGGCTACAAGATCATCAAAGCATTGATCCATAGATGATGCGGCTGGGGGCTCGATCTGTCTAGCGACTCGTGCAGAAGCCGGAAATCCATGCTTGGAATAACATGTGTCTTCGGTATGTCCAGAACGATGACAAAAAGTACATGATGGCTGTTGGAAGAAATGAGCGAATTATTATTCAAGGGAGCCCTAGCCTCTCTTATATAGAGAGAGGCCTCATGGGTAAATTACATAGTAGTCCAGAAAGCAATAAGAAACTATGAAAAGGTACATAGAACATAATAATAATAATAATAATAATAATAATAACACTCTCTACACTCCCCCTCAAGGTGGAGCATAGATGTCAATCATGCTCAACTTGGAAGAACATTTCTGGAAGGATCCTCTGAGCAACGGCTTGGTGAGAATGTCGGCAGTCTGATCCCCTGATCTCACATGAGATGTAGATATCAAGCCTCTCTGAATCAAGTCTCTAGTGTAGTGGCAGTCAACTTCTATATGTTTAGTTCTCTCATGGAAAGCTGGATTGTTAGCAATAAACAATGCTGCCTGATTGTCACACTGGAGCTGCATAGGTAACGGTACGGCTACGTGTAGATCCTCGAGTACAGATCGGACCCACATCATCTCCGTGCTTGCTTGTGCCATGGCCCTATATTGCTTCTTGCTTTTCCAAGAGACCAAAAAGCTCCCAACGAACACGGCATATCCTGAGATTGACTTTCTATCCTTAGAGCATCCTGCATAATCGGCATCTGCACATGCTGAAATAGATAGATCTGTGCCCTTTTGGAATAGCAAGCCTGAACCTGGAGAGGACTTTAGATACCTCAGTATCATGTGTATGGCATCCATATGAACTTGTCTTGGTTGCTCCATAAACTGACTCACCCGGCTTACTGCAAAGGCAATATCAGGTCGAGTTATGGTAATATAAAGGAGCTTACCCACCATTTCTCTATATCTCCTCTTGTCTACTTCAACAGTGTCATCATCGTATAGCCTCATGCTTGGATCCATAGGAATACTCGAAGGTTTGCATTCAGCCATGCCTGTTTCAATTAAGAAATCTGAAATATACTTCCTTTGGGTCATCACTATACCATGTGCATTCCTGGCAAATTCCAACCCCAGAAAGTATCTTAGAGTTCCAAGATCCTTCGTGACAAACTGATGGCCTAGGAATGCTTTTGCCTTCTCTATTCCCCAAACAGCATCTCCTGTAACAAGGATATCATCAACATAAACCATGATGACAACCGTACCTGTAGAGGACTTCTGAATAAACAATGAGTGATCTGCATTCGATCTCTTGAACCCCTGTCGTTCAATCAGGTGAGAGTTTCTGAAACCACGCCCTTGGGCTATGTTTGAGGCCATAAATTGCCTTGTGAAGTCTACAGACCATATGCTTCTCCCCCTCAGCAGTAAACCCAGGTGGCTGCTGCATGTAGACTTCCTCCTGCAGATCACCATACAGGAATGCATTCTTGACATCAAGCTGGTATATAGTCCAGTCACGTACCACTGCAACTGAAAGAAGTATCCGAAGGGTAGAATGACAAGCCACCGGAGAGAATGTATCCATATAATCCACACCATAGGTTTGTGTGAAACCTCGAGCAACCAACCGAGCCTTGTATCGATCTAGACTGCCATCTGCATGGTATTTAACTGTGAATACCCATTTACAGCTAACAATAGATGCATCAAGAAGAGGAGTAACCAAGCTTCATGTGCCACGAGACTGTAATGCCCTCATTTCTTCTTCCATAGCCATTCGCCAGACATCACTTTGCATAGCGTCCTGATAGGTCCGTGGTATCTCCACGGACGACAAGGCTGTAGCAAAGCTCTGAAAATCTCCTGTGAGGCGATGAAAAGATACCTGAGAAGCAAAGGGATAAGATGCACACGTCCTCTTTTGCTTCCGAATAGCAATAGGAATGTCCAGGTCATCGTCCAGTGTACTGGAAGGTGTAGTGTCCTCATGTAAGGAAGAATCCTACACATGTACCATATCCGACCCGTCAGTAGTAATGCTATCAGAACATACCTGAGGCGTGATGGATGTTGGACGTATAGCCTGAGCAGGGCCTGACCGACGAGTATAAAATTTTGGTAACGGTGGAATAGGAGGTTGCGGAGGTGGTGGTGGTGGAGGTGATGGTGGTGAAGTAGACGTAGTACCTGGTTCGGTAGTGGACTCCGGTGAACCCCACCTAGGAGGTGGAGGAACATAGACATCATCATTGGTAGTGGATGGTACCAACCTGTCACCTGTATGAGAGAAGTACATAACAGACTCATAGAACGTGACGTCAGCACTCACAAAGTATTTCTTGTTTATTGGGTCATAACAACGATAGCCCTTCTGAGTCCGAGAGTAACCGACAAAGACACACTTGACCGCTCTAGGAGAGAGTTTGTCAAGTCCTGGAGTGAGAAGATGAACAAATGCAACAATACCAAAGACACGAGGTGTAAGTGAGAATAAATCCCTATCAGGAAAAAGGATAGACAGGGATTTTCTCACCTAGGACAGATGACGGCATACGATTGACCAGGTAACAAGCTGTAAGAACAGCATCCCCCCAAAAAGAGAGAGGAGCACAACTCTGAATAAGAAGAGTTCGAGTAATATCCAGGAGATGTCGATGCTTTCCTTCTACCACTCCATTCTGTTGTAATGTATAGGCACAAGTAGTTTGATGAATAATGCCCTTTGACGAAAGAAACTGAGAGAGAGATCGTGTACAGAATTCAAGAGCATTATCTGTACGAACATATTTGACAGTAGAAGAAAAAACATTCTACACTTCATTAATCAAATTTTTAATCGCATCTCCTGCTTCAGATTTATTCTTTAAAAGGAAGACCCAAGATACACGAGAGAAATCATCCACGACAACTAGATAAAACCGGTGTCCCTGATGATCGGGAACACGACTAGGACCCCAAATATCAATATGAAACAACTCGAACGGGGAGCAACTGCTCCGACTCTGACGACCTGGGAAGCTGGACCTATGGTGCTTTCCCAACTGACACGCTTCACATCGAAAGGAAGAACTGGGAGATATCTGAGGCAGAAGGCGTTGCATTTTCTGGAGCGGGAGACGACCAAAGCGAAGATGCCAGATGTATGGAGACACTGGTCCGGTAGAGTAAGAAGAGGCAGCAGCATAAGAATTCCGGACCAGCCGATACAGACCATTTTGCTCAGAGCCACAGCCAATCACCCTGTCTGTTAGTATGTCCTGAAAAATAAGAGAAGAGGGGTCAAACATGGCACGACAGTGCAAATCCTTTGTAATTTGACTAATAGATAACAGATTCATGGAGAACTCGAGAGCATGCAGAACATTCTGTAGATGCATAGAAGAGGATAGAACGACCTCCCCCTGTCCAATAAGAGGGGAATGGGTACCATCTGCGATCTGTACTGAACAGCCATGGAGAGTGTCCCTATAGGACTCAAGTCTCTCTCGATCTCGGCAGATGTGATGTGTGGCACCAGAATCTATAATCCAATCAGATATATCATGACATGACGTAAATGCAGTAGCACTACCTGAGGTACTGGCGATAGCAGAGGAACTAGTAGAGACAGAGGCAGCAACATCAGAAGGTCCATCAGAAGAGTCTGCAGAGGATGGTGGCATAATATCTCGTAAACGTGCCATAAGCTCCTCAAAATGGTTGTCTGCAGTAGAGGTTGGCTGGGGCAGAACATGCTTTGCTACACGTGCCGATGCTGGAAACCCATGCTTAGAGTAGCATGTATCCTCCGAGTGCCCTGTGCGGTGACAGTACGAGCAAGGGTGACGAAAGCGACCACCCCTACCACCTCCACGTACACGTCCACGTCCACGTCCACGACCAGAAGACTGACCACCTCTTCCTCGCGATACGTCCATCGCCGATGGGGGTGGAGTAGATGAGCTGGAAGCCACGGATATACGACTGAGCCTTCGGTAGACATCCTCCATTGGAGGAATAACTGCATCAGCCAAAATCTGAGAGCGGGCAGCCTCGTACTCAGGATCTAGGGCTGCAAGTAGAACGCCCACCATGGTGGTGTTCCTAAACGTCTTCTGCTGCTCAGGGGTTGCTGTAAGTGGAATGGTATTGTATAGCTTCTCAAACATCCCTCTCAAGGACGTGTACAAGGAGTGAAGTGGTCTGTCGTTCTGCTTCATTATGAATATATCATGCTGAAGCTGTAACATCTTGGTCTCGTTCCGTACTTGTGAATACGTTGCAGCCAGAATGTCCCACATTGCCTTAGCAGTGGGCTGATGGATGACATCATTGGCAATCTCCATCGATAGTGTTCCTGACAGCCAAACCTTGGCATATGAATCATCAGCCTCCCACGAGGCATATATCCCTGTCTTCTCTGCAAGCTCATCCTCGGTAAGAATGTGCTTCTTACCGTTCGACTTCATGAGGCTCATGAACTGCATCACCCAGAGCTCATAGTTCGACCCATCCATTTTGACTATTGGCGCAGGACCTTTAAACGCGCCTATGGAGGGCATATCAACTTTGGATTCTGACATATCGCCGCTTGAGAAGAACTAGGGTTTGTAGACAAGATGACAGATGTCTACACAAACTGCATAGGATTCGAGTGCGTATGTAGACGTTACGCACTCAAATCTATAGATCCGGAGAAAGAGGCCTAGCCGTGGACGGCTAGGGTACGGTCTGGAGATGAGGGGTGCGGCCCTCTACGCACTGGAAGGCACCCCTATGGGCTTGCGGCGGCAACTGGGTGCCGCTAGGGCTGGGGTCGGGTGCCGCTAGGGCTGGCGGCGGCGAGTAGAGGGGTTGGCGGCGCCCCTACGGCGAGGGGAGGGGCTGGCGGCAAGTGGGGTGGCTAGCAGTGCCCCTACGACGAGTGGAAGGGGCTGGCGGCGAGTGGTGGTGGCGGCGAGTGGGGACGGTGAGAGACCCGAGAGAGAAGGGGAGGGGGCGGCGGGTAGAGAGCCTAGGGTTTAGGCTCTGATACCATGTTGGAAGAAATGAGTGAATTATTATTCAAGGGAACCCTAGCCTCTCTTATGTAGAGAGAGGCCTCATGGGTAAATTACATAGTAGTCCAGAAAGCAATAAGAAACTATGAAAAGGTACATAGAACATAATAATAATAACACTCTCTACAATGGTTGAACACGGCCTCCTCTACCGCGAGGTCCACGGCCACGAAACTGATGATGGCCTCCATGCCCTTGATTGGCTGCAATGGCTGAGGCGGTCTGATTCGTAGCAGACGAAGGGACAGTGATACGGCTCAGCCTACGAAAGGCTTCCTCCATAGGAGGAATAGTAGAATCTGTTAAGATTTGGGAACGTGCTGCCTCGTCTTTTGGATCAAGGGCGGCAAGGAAAACACCCACCATAGTGGCATTCCGATAGGTCTTCTGTTGCTCTGGAGTGGTTGTCAGAGGCATGAAGCTATAAAGCTTCTCAAACATTCCACGTAAAGACGTGTACAGTGAGTAGAGAAGCCGTCCATTCTGCTTGATTGTAAAAATGTCATGCTGAAGTTGCAGAATTTGTTTCATTCTTTGCCTGTGAGTAGGTAGCAGCCAGAATGTCCCACATTGCTTTGGCAGTGGGCTGATGAAGAATATCGTTAGCAATCTCAATTGCTAATGTTCCGGAAAGCCGAACTTTGGCATATGCATCATCTGCCTCCCAAGAAGCATTAACCCATGTCTTCTCAGCAGGCTCTTCCTCTGTAAGAATGTGCTTCTTACAAGTTGACTTCATCATGCTCATGAACTGCATGGCCCACAGCAAGGTTCAGGAAAGCGGTATGCGTATGCGTTCGGACAGGTCACTGAATAGCGCTTAAGCGGTATGCTGGGGCATATGCGGGGTATATGCGGTTCTACACGGTTTCCTAATTTTTTATTTAAAAATAAATAAATATATACAAAAGTGACTACAACAGAACTAAATTTATGTATAATTGTGGACCAACAGAAGATCTAAGAAAAATAACTTTCATAGAGTTCAAAACAATCCTTATCAATCAAATATCAATACTTCAATAAAACGGTTAGCACACAAAATAATTGACAACAATCAACAAAATAAAAAAGTTAGCGCACAAAATGCCTCTATTGTTGAATATAATGTCATTTATCTATATCATTATATTTATAATTGATCCTCCATCAAAAATACCGAACTTTACATATAATATATTACATTCATAATAACTATTAGTTGACTAAATTAGTTTCCTAAATTATTCGTATATTATTCTTTTTCTTCCTTGCATGTTTACTCCAATCTCGCAGTACAACTACTTTGACGATGGAATATAAATGGTCATAGAATGCTTGGTTGGCATACATGCAAAAGTAAGGAAAACATGGCACAAATAACACAATAAAACATGGCACAAATTAAAAAAAATAAAAAATAAATAAATAGAGTGTAAGTGGCCGCACAGACCGCATATGCGGCCTGCATAAGCGCACAGAGCGCATAATGCGGGGCTTCAGGAAAGTGGTGCGCTGAGGGCACTGCATACTCATATGCGGCCGCATATACGGCCGCACGGCCCGCTTTCGTGAACACAGGCCCACAGTTCATAGTTTGAACCATCCATCTTCACAATAGGCGATGGACCTCCGAAGGCGTCTGTAGAAGAAGTATATGCCTTGCTTTCTGACATTATGATATAGGAAGACTAGGGGTGTAGACTGAATAAATGATTTTGTCTACACAGACATTAACGGGTTTAGTTGCATGTGTAGACGCAAGCAACCAAACCCATCAATCTGTAAATGCGCACGCGGAAAGGCCTGGAGTTGCACGCGCGCTAGTCTAGGATTGCACGCGCACGGAGATGCACAGGCGCGTGTTGGATCACGGCACGGGAATGCACAGGCGCACACGAGCAGATATGCGCATGGAGGATCACGCAGTGCGTGCACTAGTGCGCAGATGCGCGAGTGCAGCGGCGGAAGTCGCGCGATTGCTACGAGTTCTATGCGTACTGGAGATGCAGCGCGCAGATGACGGCGCACCGGCGCTCGGTTGTCCGTACATGCAGGCACCGGAGGCGGCGCACAGAAGGAGGTGCGTGCGCAGGAGAAGGTGCGTGCGCAGGTGGCGCAGGTGTACGCGAGCGACGCAGGTGTGCGCACGGCAGCGCAAAGCGGCGCAGGCGCGCATGGAGGGATGGAGGGTGGAGGCTAGGGTTAGGGTTTTGGCTCAAGAACTCCGGTCTAGGACCGTCGCTCTGATACCATGTTGGGAAAATGAGAAAACTTGTTTATTCAATCCGCCCTAGGCTCTCTTATATAGGAGAGCAGCCTATGGGTAAACTACATAAAGAGTCCAACAGAAAAATAAAAATATAAGAAAGGTACAGAAGTGAATAATATATCTCTACAGGATCAAATGACGGCTACTAGGGAACATACCAAAGAGAATTATTTTGTATTCGAGGCCTATGAATTCTTGAGGGGTTATGCTTTACCTAGAGTTTAATTTGGATTATTGGCAGTTTGGAAGTCCAAATCACCTTTAAAGCTTCGATTGCGTTCGTAGTTACGAGACGTGAGAGGTTAGTTGCCAATTTGTTAAGAAGCAAGCACAGTGTTGATTTGATATGTGAACATAACATGTTCGATTTGTGGTGGCACGACAGAGGTTGTGAACCACATGTTATTCTCCTGTCCAAGCACGATCTTGGTATGCGGGACAATGGAGATTGTTTGAAATGTCAAAATGCCCTTAAAGTTGAGGTTGCATTCATAGTTGGTGAGTCAAAGAAGCTAGTTATTATGTTGTTAAGAAGCAGGTTGAAGGTTGAATTGGACTTTGAACAGGAACATGTCCAGTTTGCCGTGGTAGGATGGAGAATGTGGACCACTTGCTCTTTTCTTGTCCAAGTAGGATCTTGATGTGAGGAATGATGGAGATCACATGGAATGATGTGAGCAACTAGGAACAATTTGGGCAAGTTTCAAATCCAAAAGGGTTACAAATGGTGTTAAGACCAAATTGTTCTCAAAAGTGACATATTGTTTAAAAAGGTGGTGTGCAGCACAAATGTGTATATGCATTGTAGGGTTTCTTTGCAAATATGTATTGTAGGTTTTGTTGCACCGATAATATTGTAAAGGTGTTGTATTGTTTGTTTCTTGGTTTCTTGTGATATTTTTGAAATACCATCCATAGGATGCTCATACTTTGACTGCGAAGAAAAATAGTTTTGATACAAAAAATATTTATCTATGTACATATGGGTATGTGCATTTACAAAGGATGTTCTGTTGCACGAAATATTGTTAAAAAGGGTGGTGTGCAGCACGAAGGTGTGTATGCATTGTAGGTGGTGTTGCGTCAATAATTTGTAAATGTGTTGTGTTGTTTGTTTCTTGGTTTTTATGATATTTTTTAAAAAACATCCATAGGGTGATCACACTTCGGCTGCTCAGAAAAATAGTACTGAGACATAGAAATGTTATAAATGACTATATAGGTATGTGCATTTAAAATGTAAGATCTTTCTTTGCATGAAATATTGTCATGAATGTAACACAAAAATCTCTTTATTTCAGTACATATACGTTTTTCCCATACAAAACATGGATCCCAAACTAGATATAAAAAAATCAGAACACGGCGCTATAATATAAAATGTAGGATTCATTTAATGGCAACATTATCTTAAATATAGATAAACATCATCAAAAACGTGTTAACTCTGATTAAACACCAAAAATAAATTAGATAAACACTGTAAAATTTACCTGTGCTTTCAGCTCTGCTGATATCCCTAAAGCGGCAGGTTGTCTTATTTCTCCTGATTTCACGCGAACAGCACAGCTAGTGCAACAACCTATGGATAGCAAAGCCAACCATAATGAATTGTAATAATGATGCCAGAATTCATTTTCCGTTCAATCTATTTTTAGCCATCTTCAACAGTTATTTAGAGTGCAACAACGTGTAAATAGCAAAGCCAACCACATTGGATAGTAATAGCGATGCCTGAATGCATTTCCCCCAGTTTAACGTAATTTTAGCCATCTTCAGCAGTTACTTTATTGTAGGTGCATGAAAGAGAAAGTTAATGGAAAGAAAAAAATATCTGCCTTGCAAGAGTTTGCTTTCTACCTAATTTATGTATATCACATACATCAAACCATCTACATCCAGTGCAAGCATTATATCAACATCTAACTCTTGTATCATGTCCACCACAAAAGATGTTTTCTCTCATTCATTTTGGCAGGGAGAGCTGCTCAAGTCAATTTAAGATCTTTAACATGTGTATCAAGATGTTAAAGCTGTTAGAAATATGAAATGTGGAAGCTTAATCAGAGAAAAAGAAATAGGAACATGAAGAACATCGGGATCTTTACGTGGAACCCTAGTATCTAAGGAGCGGGATGAAACCACGGGAGAACGCCTCAAAGGGATGATTCGTTCATTGAACTTTCTCATCGATTACAGTAGGTGTGGGGCTTCTTATATAGCCCCCACTGAATCTCCACGTCCCGCAACTGGTAGATGTGGAACTAAACACTAGATGTGGTAATTGGATCCTGGAATGATCTAACTACCCATCTACATAAGTGAAGCATATACTCTAACACTCTCCCTCAATCTGGAGCATGCAATGCTCAGCTTGGACATATAGAAAGGAATCAATCAAACTCACAATATAAGACACTACAGACAATGTTAACTCAACGCAAACACAACTGTCAGTTGTTGTCGAGAACGTTGCTTCTTATGTCATGCCGGTGAGGAGGAACAAATGAGTTGGGGTGTGAGTCGAAATGGGTCTCTTCGTCAGAGAACATGTGCTTTGTATTGTGCATGTCAAAGTCATGGAAACTGAAAAGAGTCTCCTCGTCAGAGTACTCTAGCCCGCCACATGTAGAAGACTAAATCATGTGGACAACTACTCCATCTTTGAAGGGCCGAACTGAAAAAGTTGTGCAAAACATCCTCGTCGGAGTCCACAGTCGTTGGAGAATGGAATCTGAAAAGTCTCCTTGTTGAAAAATTAGGTCCCTCCCATACTGGCTCAGAGAATGGGATCTCCTATCTGGAGTCCCTATGAAACCACATGAAAACCCTAGTCAACATGGCATAGAGAATAGGATCTATACTCTGGAGTCCCTATGGATCACATGAAAATTCTGAAACCAAAAAGCAAAGATGGAAACCACACAAAAGATGACAAACATGTGCACATCAAACTGAAGACTCGGAATCTGATCGTCGAGTCTGAAATCTGAACTGTAGAGTCTGACATCTGGCAGGCATGGAATATGAAGAATATGATATATGAATCCGACCTGTAACTATACACAATACTCCCCCTTTCTCCCATACTGCTCGGAAAACAATGACATCGAACAAATTGGGAGAAGACATGAAAATGAGAAAAATAAGAAACCAAGCTTGTAAAAATCGGTCGACTAGGCTGACTAGTTGATCCGACTAATCGAGGTTAGGGGGTAGCCGAGTCGACTAGGCCTAGTCAGGCTGACTTTTACATCAATCTTTTTTTTTTTTTGCTTTTTGCTTTTTTTAAAGCAAACTTATTCTACTATGCTTAATGTTATACTTAAAGTCAATTACTTCTTTTGTTATATACAAATCTATGTTAATACATAAGCAAACTTATTCTAATATGCAATAATGTTATATTTGAAGTCAAATACTTCTTTTATTTCATTATGAAAATATAAAAAATGTATAAATCTATATAAAAAAATGGTTTATATATTTAAAATAATTAAACAATTCAAAATCGACTAATGACCAATTAAATCTGATTAGTCACCCGACTGCTGATTAATCCTTAGTCAATGACCCCGTCGATCGAGTACCGACTACTGCTTTCTGCAACCTTGCAAGAAACCAATAAGCCATCAATTGTTTTTTCGACTTTTCTTCTCAATTTTTTAAATCATTTTTTTCGTATAGATTCTTTTTGTACGATCCCTTTTTTTGGCCATTTCCTTCTTCCTTTTTTATAGTGGTCTCATTCATCATTTTTTTCCGTGTACGGTTTTTTAATACGCACATTTTCCAAAAAAAAATCTCTTCCCTTTTTTTGCAAATAAGGCCACTTTTTTCCTCTCCTTTCTTTCCTTTTTTAACAAACCGGACCATATAGGTGGCCCAAAAATAACCGTCGAGCTTCTATTTAGGATTCCCTTGTGGGAACCCAATTCCTATCTCCACCCTTGATGGGGTTTTTCCGCGTACGGTTTCTTTGTACGCACATTTTCCAAAAAAATCTCTTCCCTTTTTTTTGCAAATAAGGCCACTTTTTTCTTCTCCTTTCTTTTCTTTTTTAATAGACCGGACCATATCGTTGGCCAAAAAATAACCGTCGGGCTTCTATTTAGGATTCCCTCGTGGGAACCCAATTCCTATCTCCACCCTTGATGGGGTTTTCCGTTGTTGCCGCCTGTTGGGAATGGAAAAGGAGGGTGCGGCAATGGGGGTGGCGCCTCTTGGCGATGCCCTGGAACTGCCTGGGCTTGACAGGAAGAGGAGAGGAGGGCTTCGCCTAATGCGATGGTCCCTGGATGCGTTTGGAGGAAGAGGGCTTTCGATCTTCTCAAGATATTCGCCCCCTGGAGAGAGCGCAAGGGATGAATCTGAAGGAGATGAGACTCACCGCCTGGAGATCGAGATATCTACGAGATGGAGGTGTGCAGATGAAGGTGTGCCACATGAAGGTGTTCCGAGTCGATGGTGGTTGCTCTGATCTTCAGAACATGGAACCGTTCAAAATTAGGGTTTCAATAAACCCTAGAACTTGGGCTTGAATAAATCTGAATACAATAGTCTTCAATAAATCTTCAAGAACATAATTAGGGTTTCAATAGAAACCCTAAAATTGAATCTCGAATCTCGAACAAAACAAAGAACATAAAATCCTCGAGAATCAAATCCGCTCTGATATCATGTTAGAATTTAGAAATATGAAATATGGAAGTGTAATCACATAAAAGGATAACAATAAGGAACACCGGGATTTTTACGTGGAATCCTACTCCCTAAGGAGTAGGATGAAACTACGACAGAACGTGTCAAAGGATTGATTCATTCATTGAACTTTCTCATCTGTTATATTAGGTGTACGGCTTCTCATATAGCCCCCACTGAGTCTCCACATCCCATAACTGGTAGAAGTGGAGCTAAACATTGGATGTGGTACCATCTACATTAGTAACGCATATACTCCAACAAAATCAAATAATGTCCCAGAAGGATTCTCCACATTTGGTGCAGATATACACACATCTTTCTCTTTTGTATTCATTGGATCATGCAACACAATCGGATTCATCTGCACAAGCTACCATCAGGGCTCGAGGGGCAGATTTATACAGACGATGATAATAACAAAGCATTGGCATAGGTCCGATCAGTTATTAGAAAGTTGATGGTACGACATGACTACTCATATGACTATGACGTCTTCCTCTGGTAGCACTTGAGAAGATTCACATGGTGCTCTCGCTCAAGTTACCATATAAGGAGAGGACGAATTTTTGAAGTTTCCGTCCCATAAAATTTCGCTAATTCTCGTTTTGCCATAATACCGAAACTTTGTGATAAACAATAAATGCCAAAGCCTTCTCCCACTTTAAGCAGGGCCGGCTACATGGATTCTTGCTCAAATCCATGTTGAAAGATACGACTATTTTTTACACTGGTTGTTCGCTACCTAACGCAACCCCAACAAGGGGGGATTTGAACCCTGATCTTTTAGGTGGTAGACACATTGCACTACCACCAGAACATTGAAGTGGGTGCAAGAGATCAAGGTAGTGGTGTTCACTTCTTTCCCCATGAAGACAAAAGGGCTTGATGATGTCAGGACAAAACTTAGCCTCCAACAAGAAAACAAAAATTGCATGGGTGTATGGCCGAGTATAGACGATACGGAGCAAGAAACATGCAAACCTCTATCAAACCCTATAGGAATTCAACCGAAAAATAAATAGTCTTTTTTACAACATATGATAGAGAATGTTCACCAAAAATAACTAGCCTTTTTTTGCAAGAGATCAAGGTAGTTGTGTTCACTTGTTTCCCCATGAATTCCCCATGAAGACAAAAGGGCTTGAAGATCTTAGGGGAAATCTTAGCCTTCAACAAAAAACCAAAAATTGCATGGGCTTATAGCCTAGTACAGTGGATATAGAGCAAGAAACATGCAAGCCTCTATCAAATCCAAAAGGAATCCAACCGAAAAAAATTAACCACAGAAGCTACTGTAAAAATAAAGGTTCTCCAACATGTCCGGCTTGTTTGGGCCCAGACCTGTCTTTCTTTGATAATAATCAATTCGAACCTTATGGGGCCCCTCTGAATGAAATTCAATAGGATCTATAGAGACCATATCTTCATTCATGGAATCCTACATGCTCGGATTCGATTCTATCTAAACTACTTATTTTCAAACAATATCCACATTGTTCATGTTAGAAAATGAGGAATGCGGAAGCGAATTGATAAACAGAGCAAAGAAATCTAGAAAGAATAAAATATTGACACGGGGATTTTTACGTGAAACCCTACTCCCTAAGGAGATGGATGAAACCACGAGAGAAGGCTTCAAAGTGCCATGTGTTGCATTGCACTTTCTCATCTGTTACAGGGGGTCTGGGGCTTCTTATATAGCCTCCACAGACCTCCAAGTCCCACCACTAGTAGATGTGGGACTAAACTCTTGATATGGTAAATGAATCTTGTAAGGATCCATTTACCCATCTACATATATAAGTGGCACATACTCTAATACTCCCCCTCAAGCTGGAGCATGCAATGCTCAGCTTCGACAAGCAGAACGAAATCTCAAACTCGCACTACAAGACACTACGAACAATATCAACTCAACGCAAACACAACTGTTGGTTGTTGTCAAGGACGTTACTTCTCATGTTGTGTAGGTGAGGAGGAACAAACGGGTTGGAGTGTGAGTCAAACTAAGTCTCCTCGTCGGAGAGCATGTCCTTTGTACTGCACCTGTCAGAGTCACTGCAATTGAAAATGAGTCTCCACCTGGAGAACTCTAGCCCGCCACAATTATGTGGACAACTACTACATTTCTGAAGGGTCAAACTGAAAAGGCCGTGGAGACATCATCGTCGGAGTCCACGGTCGATGGAGAACGGAGTCTGAAAAGTCTCCTCGTCAGAGAACTAGATCTCAGCCATATTGGTTTTAGAGAATGGGATCTCTAATCTGGAGCCCCTATGAAATGACATGAAAACACTAATCCACATGGCATAGGGAATGGGATCTCTATTCTGGAGTCTGTATGGAACACAAGGAAACTCTGAGACCAAAAACAAAAGATGCGGGAATACATAGAAAAGATCGCTTACATGTGCATCTGAAATGGAGTCTCTCTCTGGAGAACTCGGAGAAAATGGGTCACTCAGATATGGAGTGCCTCGAACTTGGACTCTGAACCAATCCGCAGTCTAAAACTGAACTGTAGAGTCTAGAAATTCTGGCCTGGAGAATCTGAATCTGGAACAGACTTGTGACTCTACACAATACTCCCCCTTTCTCCCATACTTGTCATAAATCAATGGCATCGACAAAGTTAGGAGAAGACAACAAAGATGAGGAAACAAAATTCGAATCACATAAGCCGTCTACATTTTTCCTGACTTTTCTTCTCAATCAATTTTTCCCGCTATTCCAAAAAAAATATAGCCTCTTGAAACTGAATTATATTTGCCAAAGATGCCATTGCTTGCAATATATGTTTAGCAACAAAAACCCTAATTCTTGTAAATCTTTGATGAACTCTTGTGTAAAAAATTGTACCTATCCTTTATTCCAAAAATATTTATTTTGAAAAATCCTAAAAACATTTTAATTTTTTTTGAAAAATCACATAAAAATTTGCAAAATCATTTTAAAAAATCCATAAAAAGTTCAAAATTTGAAAATTGCATCATAAAAATATTATTTGCATTATGCATGACATTTGCATTTTTCAAATTCAGTTTGATGATTGAACAAGCCTAAGTATAATCCGAAAATTGGAGATTTGTTGGAGCTTAAATATACCATTTTTTCTCTTTACTTTCGGCCCAAATGAACTCAGCCATGGCCGATCCCAAGCCCAGGTAAATGAGGAGGGTTGCGTTAGGTAGCCGACAGCCAGCGTAAAACAGTCAGAGACAACTTCCTAAATAGTACTTTTTTCTAAAAAAATACTATTTAAGAAGTTGTCTCATGACAGTCGGATATTTTCAACATGGATTTAAGCAAACATACAGATTTCGTTGGGCGTTCCCTACTTGCGACGCGTTGCATCGTCCGAATGCAATGAAAAATTGGCAAGGGCCGCTACATCGCAGCCTGGATGTAGTTCAAAATTTGCAAGGGTTCTCGCATGAGGAACGCATGCGGGTAATTAAGCTAGTTCTGCTGCATCATCCCCCGGATGCAATCAAAAATTTACAAGGGTTCTCGCATAATGGACGTATGCGAATAAAGAAGTTAGTCCAAAAGAGATTACAACGGAAGTTGCGGATTGGTAGTTGGAATATTGGCACTCTAACTGGAAAGTTGATGGAGTTAGTGGATACGATGGAAAGAAGGAAGATTCATATACTATGTCTTCAAGAGACTAAATGGGTTGGAGAGAAAGCGAGGGAGATTGAGAAGACAGGCTTTAAACTTTGGTATTCAGGTAAAGATAAGGGTAGAAATGGTGTTGGGGTGGTTGTTCATAAGGATTTGAAGGATTGTGTGGTTGAGGTGAAAAGATTCGGGGATCGAATTATTTTGCTAAAATTGGTGCTTGAAGAAGAAATTCTGAATATCATCTCAATTTATGCACCGCAAATTGGTTTAGATGAAAGAACTAAACAAGCTTTTTGGGAGGATTTGAATAAGGGTCTACAAGCAATCCCACAAAGAGAGATGATTTACATCGGTGGAGATCTTAATGGACATGTGGGAAAAGATGCTTCCGGGTATGCTAGTGTTCATGGAGGACATGGTTTTGGGGATAGAAATGAAGACGGAAAAGCCATCCTGGATTTTGCAATGGCATATGATCTTTTCATAGCAAACACTCTCTTAACATTTAGTTACTTATAAGAGTGGACCAACTAGAACACAGATAGATTACTTTGCATTGAGGAGAAGAGATAGGTTGTGTTGTAAAGACTACAAAGTAATTCTAGGAGAGAGTTTGACAACCCAACATCGTTTGTTAGTCTTGGATGTACAAATGAAAGGGTTGGTAAAGAAAAGAAGGGTTTCTAAGATAACTAGAACTAGATGGTGGAATCTTCCACTGAAGCAAGCGAGCTTCAGGGAGAAGGATTTAGAAGACTTATCTTGGGATTGTAGCGGTGGTGCAAACGAGATGTGTGAGGAGTAGCATCTTGTATCTGAAAGGTAGCCAAAGAGATGCTAGACGAGTCAAAGGGAGGAGCTCCATGTCAAAAGGAGGCTTGGTGGTGGAGTGAAGGGGTGCAAGAGAAGTTAAAAATAAAAGGAGCTTGTTTTAAAGCTATGTCTAAGGATAGAACAGAGAAAACTGACACAAACTACAAAATAGCGAAGAAGGAAGCAAAGAAGGTCATAAGCGAAGCTAAGTCAAAAACTTATGAAGTTTGTATAAAAATCTCGACTCTAAGGAGGGACAGAAGGATATATTCAGGTTGGTCAAAGCAAGAGAAAGAAAAATCAAAGACCTTTCTCAAGTGAGATGCATTAAGGACGAGAAAGGCCATGTGCTTATTACTCAAAAGGATATAAAGACTAGATGGGAGCATTACTTCCATAAACTTTTCATTGGGGAAGGAAATAGAGATATCACTTTGGGTGATCTAGCATGTAGTGAAAGTTACTTGAATTGTGCATGCTATAGACAAATACAAAGAAAGGAAGTAGAGCAGGCTTTGAAGGTTATGAGACCTGGAAAAAGTGTAGGACTGGATGACATCCCTGTAGAAGTATGGAGAGTTTTAGGTGAGCGTGGTTTGACTTGACTTACGAATCTATTCAATGTTATTTGGCGAAGCAAGAAAATGCCTGAAGATTGGAAGAGAAGTATCGTGATGCCTCTTTATAAGAATAAAGGAGACGTTCAAAATTGTTCAAATTATAGAGGTATCAAGCTGATGTGTTACACTATAAAAATTTGGGAACGTGTGATCGAAAGAAGGTTAAGGCAAATTTCCAATGTAAAAGAAAACCAATTCGGATTCATGTCAGGTCGCTCAACGACTGAAGCTATCAATTTGCTGAGGAGAACAATGGAGATTTATAGAGCTAAAAGGAGGAACCTCCACATGATCTTTATTGATTTGGAGAAGGCTTATGATTCTGTCCTACGAGAGATATTGTGGAGAGTGTTGGAGAAGAGACAAATACTTGTCCTATAAATTAACCTCATAAAGGACATGTATGATAGGGCTTTATCTTGTGTAAGGACCCCATCTGGGAAGACTGGATATTTTGACATCAACATTGGTTTACATCAAGGTTGTGCTTTGAGTATGTAGAGACTTATGTTATGATATTATGTACCATTCCTTATTTTCTGTTTATTTTCTGGACTCTTATGTATTTTACCCATGAGGTCTCTCTATATAAGAGAGCCTAGGGTTATATGGAATAACAACTCTTTCATTTCCACCAACATGGTATCAGAGCCAAAACCCTAACCCTACCCTCAAGCCCGCCACACCTCTCTCTCTTCTCTCTTTCTCGGCGGCACCGCCAGCCTTCTCTTTCCTCTCTCCAGCCCCTGTCGACTTCCGCTGACCTCCTGTCAACCCCAACCAGTCCTCACCGGCCCTGCCAGCCCTTCCGCCGGACCCGCCAACCCACGTTGGCCGCCCTCTTCTAGCCCTAGTCGGCTCCCGCCGGCCCCGCAAGTCTCCGCCGACCACTACAGCACTCGTCGGTCCCTCCAGGCCTATCGTGTAATGGATTTGAGTGCATAAAAGTCTACATATGCACTCAAATCATGTCATGTCTATGTAGACACCGGTTTCTTGTCTACAAACCCTTGTTTTCGTCTCCGACAAGATGTCAGAAAGTAAAGTTGATATGCCCTCCATAGGCGCCTTCAAGGTCCAGCACCAATAGTAAAGATGGACGGGACGAACTATGATCCTGGCCGATGCAGTTCATGAGTCTCATGAAATCGAACGGTAAGAAGCACATTCTTACCGAGGATGAACCGGCAGAGAAAACGGGGATCTATGCCTCCTGGGAGGCCGATGATTCTTATGCCAAGGTTTGGCTATTAGGTACACTGTCGATGGAGATTGCCAATGATGTTCTCCATCAGCCCACCGCCAAGGCGATGTGGGATATTTTGGCCGCCACAGATTCACAGATACGGAATGAGACCAAGATGTTACAGCTCCAGCATGATATTTTTACGATGAAGTAAAATGGGCGACCGCTTCACTCGTTGTACACGTCCCTGAGGGAGATGTTCGAGAAACTCTATAGCACCATACCACTCACAGCGACTCCAGAGCAACAGAAGACATTCTGGAATGGTACCATGATGGGCGTACTTCTAGCAGGACTTGATCCTGAGTATGAGGTAGCCCGCTCTCAGATACTTGCCGACGTTATTATTCCTCCTATGGAGGAGGTTTACCGAAGGCGCAGTCGCATCTCTGTTTCTTCCAGCACATCTACTCCACCTCCGTCGGCGATGGTCGTATCGCGAGGGAGAGGTGGTCAGTCTTCCTTTCGTGGGCGTGCATCTCGTGGCTGAGGAGGTCGTTTTCGCCAGTCGTGCTCCTTATGTCATCGCACATGTCACTCAGAGGATACATGCTACTCCAAGCATGGGTTTCCAGCCTCGGCGCGTGTAGCTGAGCATATCACGTCTCAGTCAGCATCCACTACAGATAACCGGTTTGAAGAGCTTGTGGCACGTCTACAAGACATTATGCCTCAATCCTCTACCGATTCTCCATGTGGCTCTTTAGATGTTGCTGCCACATCTTCTGCTAGTTCGTCTGCCGCTGCCAGTACCTCAGGTAGTGCCACCGCATTTACATCTTGTCATGATCTCTGTGATTGGATTATAGATTCCGACGCCACCCATCATTTCTGCCATGATAGAGAGACTTGAGTCATACAAGGACATCCCATCTGGTCGCTCAGTGCTGATAGCAGATGGGACTCATTCCCCCATCGTTGGACAAGAGGAGATCTCCTTAACACCTTATATGCATCTACAGAATGTTCTACATGCTCCTAAGTTCTCCATGAATTTGTTATCTATTAGTCAGATTACGAAGGATTTGCATTACCGTGCTATATTTGACCCATCCTCTCTCATTTTTCAGGACATACTAACGGGCAGGGTGAGTGTTTGTGGCTCTGAGCAGAATGGTCTCTATCGTCTGGTCCGGAATTCTTATGACGGTGTCTCTTTACGTTCAACCAGATCAGTTTCTCCGTGCATCTGGCATCTTCGCTTTGGCCATCTCCCGCTCCAGAGGATGCGACATCTCTTGCCTCAGATCTCTCCGAGTTCGCCATTCGTTGTGAAGCATGTCAGTTAGGAAAGCATCATCGGTCTAGCTTTCCTAGTCCTCAGAGTCAGAGCAGTAGCTCCCCGTTTGAGTTGTTTCATATTGATATTTGGGGTCGGAGTCGTGTACCCGATCATCAGGGGCACAGGTCTTATCTAGTCGTGGTTGATGATTTTTCTCGTGTATCTTGGGTCTTTCTTTTAAAGAATAAATTTGAAGCAGGGGATGTTATTAAAAATCTGATTAATGAAGTGCAGAATGTCCTCTTCTACTGTCAAATATGTCCGTACAGATAATGCATTGGAATTCTGCACCCGTTCTCTCTCAGTTTCTTTCGTCCAAGGGTATTATCTACCAAACCACATGTGCTTATACTTCTCAACAGAATGGAGTAGCAGAGAGAAAGCATCGTCACCTTCTTGACATCACTCGAACCCTACTTATCTAGAGTTGTGCGCCTATCACTTTCTAGGGAAGTGTTGTCCTTACAACCTGCTACCTTGTCGATCACATGCCATCATCTGTTCTTGGTGAGAAAATTCCACTTTCCGTTATTTTCCCTGATAAGGAATAATTCGCACTTACTCCTCGTGTATTTGGTATTGTGGCATTTGTACATCACCTATCTCTTGGCCTTGACAAACTCTCTCCTAGAGCTGTCAAGTGTGTCTTTATAGGTTACTCTCGGACTCAGAAGGGGTATCGTTGCTATGACCCCATAAACAAGAAATATTTCGTCAGTACTGATGTTACATTTTTTAAGTCAGTTATGTACTTCTCCCCTGCCGGTGACAGGATGGTCTCGTCTACTTCCGATGATGAGGTCTATGTTCCTCCTCCTAGTCTGAGTCCACCTGAGTCCAATCCTACTCTTGTTGCTACGCTACCACTACCACCACCTCCACAACCACCTGTCCCACCTTTACCTAAATTCTATACATGTCGGTCAGGTCCTGCTCAGACTACACGCCAGGCATCCATCACGCCTCAGGTATGTTCAAATGGCATTACTAATGATGGGTCAGATATTGTACATGTGCAGGATTCTTCATTGCAAGAGGAGGTTGCACCATTCAGTACAGCGGATGACGATCTTGATGTTCCCATTGCTATTCGGAAGCAGAAACGAACTTGCATGTCCTATCCTTTTGTTTCCCAGGTGTCTTTTCACCGCCTTACAGGTGACTTTCAGAAGTTTGCTACGACTTTGTCTTCCGTGGATATACCACGGACCTATCAGGAAGCTATGAAGATTGATTGCTGGCGATTAGCTGTGGAAGAAGAGATGCGTGCTTTACAGTCTCGTGGTACATGGAGCTTGGTCAATGCTCCATCTAGCGCATCCATTGTTAGCTGCAAGTGGGTATTCACAGTTAAATACCATGCAGATGGCAGTCTCGATCGGTACAAAGCACGACTTGTTGCGAGGGGTTTCACACAAACTTATGGCGTGGACTATATGGATACATTTTCTCCAGTGGCTCGTCACTCTACTCTTCGCATTCTTCTATCGGTTGCCGTAGTACGTGACTGATCTATATCTCAACTTGATGTCAAGAATGCCTTCTTCTATGGAGATCTGCAGGAGGAAGTCTACATGCAGCAGCCACCAGGGTTCACTACTGATGGGGAGAATCATATGGTGTGTAGACTTCACAAGGCGATTTATGGCCTTAAACAAAGCCCAAGGGCATGGTTTCAGAAGCTTTCCCACTCAATTGAACGACAGGGATTCAAAAGATCAAATGCGGATCACTCGTTGTTCATTCAGAAGACTTCTACATGTACGGTTGTCATCATGGTCTATGTTGATGATATTCTGGTTACAGGAGATGATGTTCAGGGAATAGTCGTCAGTTTGTCACGAAGGATCTGGGTACCCTAAGATACTTTCTGGGGTTGGAATTTGCCAGGAATGCACAAGGTCTGGTATGACCCAAAGGAAATACAATACATATTTTCTGATTGAAACAGGCATGGATGGATGTAGACCATTAAGTACTCCTATAAACCCGAGCATGAAGCTGTATGACAATGATACTGAAGAAGTGGACAAGAGAAGATATAGAGAGATGGTGGGTAAGCTCCTTTATATCACAATAACTTGACCCGATATTTCTTTTGCAGTAAGCCGGGTGAGTCAATTTATGGAGCAGCCAAGACAAGTTCATATGGATGCTATATACATGATATTGAGGTATCTAAAGTCTTCTCCAGGATCAGGGTTGTTATTTCGAAAGAGCACAGATTTATCTATTTCAACGTATGCAGACGCAGATTATGCAGGGTGTCCTAAGGATCGAAAGTCTACTTCAGGATTCGTTGTCTTTGTTGGGAGCTCTCTGGTTTCTTGGAAAAACAAGAAACATACTGTTGTGGCAAGATCGAGCGTTGAGTCTGAATATAGGGCTATGGCGCAAGCGAGAACTGAGATGATGTGGGTTCGAGCTGTGCTAGAAGATCTACATATAGTTGTACCTTTACCCATGCAGCTTCAGTGTGACAATCAGGCAGCATTGTTTATCGCCAACAATCCAGCATTTCATGAACAAACAACACATATCGAAGTAGACTGCCACTACACTAGAGATATGATCCAGAGAGGCTTGATATATGCGTCTCACGTTAGCTCAGAGGATCAGACTGCCAACATATTTACCAAGACGCTGCTTAGAGGACCCTTTCAGAGATGGATGGATAGATAGAAATCCTCCCGGCCCTACCTCTACTAAGAATGAGGGAATTCAGAACTATCCCAACTAGTAATGAAACAATGCCCTTCGGGCCGAAAAAAAAGCTTGGCTGCTTGTGTTGTTGGGCGTGGGTCTGTTTCCTCTCTTTCCTTTGTTGCTTATTCTATCTCAATTAGGTTCTATAATCTCAGTCGCTGCCTCACTCCGGTCTTTAGCCTCAGTCCCTCCACGAACCTCCTTTGCCTTTCACGGAGGAAGCTAGTTCCCACCAGACTTCCGTACAATACTATAACTAGACTTTCTAATATCATTATCTCAATTTTTTGATAACATATTTAGATAATTGCGAATATTCGCCAAAAACCCGTTCATATCTGGATCTATGATAGATCCCTCAAGAAGAGGGGCAAGTTGACTCTGAGAATACCTACGGAGAATAGGGATAGGAAGAAGACGGTCATATCTACCTTTGCCAACTTTATCCACCATCAGGCAAAGAGAAAGAATGCCTATAACCTTCAGGTTGCTATGAAGGTTGTAGAAAACTTTGTGGAGGGCTCTGCACCCTGCCGTCTACGAGAACTTTCTCACTACTGCTCCTCATTGACGGGTTCTACCCCATCTCTATTCCAAGCTGAGCATGATAAACATCTATGCTCTACCTTGAGGGGGAGTATAGAAACTTATGTTATGATATTATGTACCATTTCTTATTTTCTGTTTATTTTCTGGACTCTTATGTATTTTACACATGAGGTCTCTCTATATAAGAGAGCCTAGGGTTCTATGGAATAACAACTCTTTCATTTCCACTAACAGAGTCCATTTCTTTTTACTTTGATTATGGACGAGTTGACCAGTCACATTCGGGATGAGTTACCTTGGTGTATGTTATTTGTTGATGATATTGTGTTAATTGACGAGACTAGAGATGGAGTAAATGAGAAGCTTGAGGTCTGGAGACATGAGTTGGTGACTAAAGGATTTCGTATAAGTAGGGCTAAGACGGAATATATGGAGTGCGCCTTTGATGGAAGCAATGGTGAAGGAATCGAGGTGAAGATTGGTGACTATAACATTCAGAAGAGAGATTCCTTTAGATATATGGGATCTATTCTGCAACATGATGGGGAAATTGATGGAGATGTTACTAATAGAATAAATGCAGGCTGGCTAAAGTGGAGAGGAGCCTCTGTTGTTCTCTGTGATAAGAAAATTCCTTTAAAGTTTAAAGAAAAGTTTTATAAAGCAGCCGTGAGACCTGCTATGCTTTATGGATCTGAATGTTGGCATGTGAACTACAGACATGTGCAGAGAATGATTGTAGCGGAAATGAAAATGCTAAGGTGGATGTGTGGACACACACGTAAAGATCGGATTCGGAATGATGCAATCAGAAAGAAAGTTGGTGTAGCTCCGATCGAGGATAAGATGCGAGAAAACCGCTTAAAATGGTTTGGACATTTGCAAAGAAGATCAGCTGATGCACCAGTTAGGAGATACAAGTGTTGGGATGTTGAGCCGGCTAAGAGAGGGTGAGGACGGCCCAAGAAGTGTTGGAAAGAGACCATACGAAGGGATCTTAGTTTTGTGGATATAAAACCCGAGATTGGCCCAAGATAGATCTGAATGGAGGCGAAGAATCCATGTAGCCGACCCTACTTAATTGTCGGAAAAGGCTTTGTTGTTGTTTCGGCCCACCTGAGCCCTTACAATGAAAAAATATTTTTTAATACAGTGGGCTTTATTTAGGGTTCCCAGTTGGGAATCCTCCTTCGTCGACTAACCGCCCCCGATGGGGCTTCTCCTACCACCACCGCCTGTCGCATTGGAGGAGCGGGACCCACCACCCCCGATGGGGCTTCTATTGTCGTTGTCACCTACCGTCTTAGAGGAGCGGGCTACTACAGGCAGTCGTAGCTTGATGCGCCGCTGAAGGGGCCTCTGCTTGAAAGGAATTTAGGGCTCCACCTGGCGATGGTGGGAGAATCGAGGAGGCGCTGACATCATGCCTGGGATTGGAGATGCAGTCACGATCCGCTCTGATGTATGGAGCTTGAGATATTACCTTGAGCAATGGAGCTCTGCCTAGGGTCGGATGACAGAGGGATGGCACCTTGCAGGCTATCGACACCGATTGGAGATGCGTCTTTATACAAGATGGAGATCGACGCCTTGCGGTATCTTGGAATCTGGAGCACGAGGGATGATGGTGAGATTTGCCGCCGTCTGGCTTGTTAGGGTTCGGATGGGAGAACCCATCGAAAGCGTGGGTTCTAATGCTGAGATGGATCTGCCGCCTACGGTCATCTTGCACCATATGGAGATGAAGAGAAGGATCTCCATGGAAGTGGGTTGTTCAAGGTCATCTCGTGTCGAGATCCGAGAGAGGAGGATCTGCGAGTATAACTCATGGATATTGAAGATGCGACAGGTTGGAATTAGGATTTCATTAGAAACCCTAGAACGACAAGCATAATCTCCAGAACTTGCAATTGGCAACCTTAACTTGCATGTTTTAGGGTTTCAGAGAACCTTAAAGCTTGAACAAATAATCTTCAAGAACAACACATCAGAAAAAAGAATCTTGAACAAATCAACATAAATCGTTGAGAATTGAACCCGCTCAGATACCATGTTAGAAAATGAGAAATGCAGAAGTGGATTAATAAACAGAGCAGAGAAATCTAGAAACTATAAAATATTGACACATGGATTTCTGTGGAACCCTACTCCCTAGGGAGCGGGATGAAACCATGGAAGAAGGCATCAAAGGGTCATATTTTGCATTGCACTTTCTCGTATGTTACAAGGGGTCTCCGGCTTCTTATATAGCCTCCACAGACCCTCCAAGTCCCACCACTTATAGATGTGAGACTAAACTCTGGATGTGGTAAATAGATCTTGGAAGGATCCATTTACCCATCCATGCATATAAGTGACGCATCCTATAACAGTTCACAAATGTTCATTTTTTATTAAAAATACAATTTAGTCATAACAATTTTCGCATTGAAATTGAACCATAAATGTCTGTATTTTTGTTTTTATCAAGATCATTAGATCTTCCACTTATATTAAAATCATGGCCATTCTCTTAAGTTATTGAATGCAAGTTTCCTAGAGATGTCTTCTTTCCCAATGCCAGGACAACTTTGGACGCTTCCCTAAGCCAAGACAGAGGTAGAGTTAAAGCGGCCAACATGTTCACTTGCATAAGAAAGATCGGAAGCGCAACCCCAATAACAGAACTTTTAGTGATTTTTACCACGAACTTGAATATTTAGCTTCAAGACATGAACCACTTCGTCCAGTAGACAACTGTAAATCTCTAGTTACATACAAAACCTTTCTAATGCCCAGGTTGTGCCAAAAATAATCAATGAGTACATAGAGTCCGCAATGGCTTTTTTCTACTACAAGGTTAGTGAAGATTCACCTTCACTGTTAAATTTGGGTCATCATAAGGGCTCTTTCCCCGAGTACTAACTTGGAAGCAGGGTCGTCACCTTAAAATATTACCACATTTTTACTGGAATTTGGTGTTAGAAAAGGTTGATAAAAAAGACTGGTCTATGAGAAAAAAGTAATCTCTCGCTACCTCCAAAGCAAATTATTGCGAACTCCGTGATTACTCCATTGACCACGTACAACATGTCCAACTCTCTTATCCTCAAAGGTGTTATATACAGGATTGACTCTTACAGGGCATGTTCCCTTTGGAATGGTATGTTGAGGATAACAAGCTACAACTCATCAATTGGTTTCTAATTCAAGATCTAAAGAGAATAGCGGCTGTGATATTACTGATACCCGTTGTTTCAATCTGACTTCGCTGGCAAAAAATCATGGAATATTATCACCATAGTGGCGTTGACAAACCAGTGGTGGCATTAACAAACCGGTAATAACTTGAATAGTGTGTCTTGTGGGCATCATTTACCGGTCGATGTGCATGCCTACTTTCTTAGAGAGTAAAATATTTAGGTTTCTTTAAAATTGGTATCCATGCAAATATCAAAAAATATACGATTGCAAACACTTTACTTTGCAGGGATGCTGAGACAACTCGGCGAGATCTCACAAAAATAAAGTCAACTCTCTGCCTGTTTTCAAGGTGACTTCTTCTAAAATGAGGAATTTTCCTCTATTTCTCTTAAGGATGGTCCTGGTGGGGCTTCTTTCTTCGGCAAATCCTTGTTTTGCACCTTTGGTTTTTTTACAGAAACATGAAGTTCAATGGGATTCGGAGCCTTTTCATAATCGGATTTGACACACCAAAAATAGCTCCCAAGGTCTCTCTCTTTTTTGGTGGCTATTTAAGGATAAAGTCCTCACCTTAGGTAACAACAAACTTAGTGGCTTTTACTTTGCAAATAAAGCTCCACTTTGAAGAGAAACAAAATGCTTCACATTATTATTCATTGGACTTCTATCAATTAGGGGCTTCATGACAAAAAGCACCAAAGCCTTCTTCTACATTAAGTAGAGTCAGCTACATGGATTTTTTGCCTCCATTCAGAGCGGTGGAATGAAATGAATGGATTGATTATTCATGAGGACATATGGTTCTCTTATAAAGAGAGGAGAAATAGACGGCGAATTACATAAGAAAGAAATTATAAATAGATAAATAGAAAAAACTCTCAACACTCTCTCCCCCAAGATAGAGCAGAGATGTCAATCATGCTCAGCTTGGAATAACACTTTTGGAATGTCCCCTTGCTAGAGCCTTGGTGAAAATATACGTTGCACATTCCCCTGAGCTGACATGGGAAGTAGAGATGACATCCATCTGAATCATGTCTCACGTGTACTAGTTATCTACCTCGATGTGTTAGGTCCTCTCATGAAAAGATGGATTGCTTGCAATGAATAAAACAGTATGATTGTCACAAAGTAACTACATGGGAAGATGCGTGTCAATAATTAGGTCTGCCAAAAACATACCCATATCATCTCAGTGCTCCCCTGCATCTACTCTGTATTCGAACTCAGCACTCGACCTAGCAACTACAACATGCTTCTTGCTTTTCCATGAGACCAATGAACTCCCTACGAAGACTACAAAATCAAGATAAAATTCCTATCTTCAGGGCATCATGTGTAGTCAGCATCTACACATAAGGTGATGGCAAAAGAGATGTCCTTATGCTTAAAAGCAACCATGTACTTGGAGAAGACTTTTGATATCTCGTGTAGACTGCATCCATGTGAGCTTGTTGTGGTTGCTCCATAAACTGACCAACTTTGCTCACTCCAAAGGAGATATCTAACATGGTAGTAGTCACGTAGATAAGCTTTCCAACAAGCTCCGTGTATCTACTCTTATCTACATTGTTTGCATCATCATCATAAAGCCTTATGCTGGGATCCATAGGAGTAGTAGCAGATCTGTGGTCTGCTATTCATGTCTCCAAAAGGAGATATGTAACGTATTTCCTCTAGATCATTACAAGACCTTTCTGATTCCTGAAAAACTCAAGCCTAAAGAGGTATCGTTGTTCGCCAAGGTCCTCGGTGACAAATGGTTGTCCAAGAAACTCCTTAGCTTCGTTGATCCCCTGTAAGCCATCTCCTATAAATGATGCCATCAACATAAACAAGAATGATAAAAATACCTCTCTATGTCATGTGTAAAAAAGCAAGAGATCTGCATTCAATCTCTCAAAGCCCTGCTGCTCTATCAAATCCGAGAGCATCTGTAATCATGCTTTGGAACTCTACTTAAGGCCATACATAGCCTTATGAAATCATCATATCTTCTGACACTCACCGTCAGCGACAAACCTGGGTAGTTGTTGCATATAAACTTCCTCTTGCAGGTCTCCATATAAGAAGGTATTCTTGACATCAAGTTGGAAAAGTGGCCACTCATGTACAACTGCAACGGAGAGAAGGATCCGAAGAGTACAATGATGAACTATGGGGAAAGCATATCCAGATAATCTACCCCATAGGTCTAAGTTAACCTAGTGCTATAAGATTAGCCTTATAGCGATCAACATTTTCATTTGCTCTCTGCTTCACTATAAACTGTAAAGACCCATTCGCAGCCAACCACAGAAGCCCTTACATGACAGTAACCAAACTTCGTGTGCCACGTGATTGGAGTGCAGTCATTTCCTCCTCCATAACAAGATGTCACTGACTATCTTGCATAGCATCCTAATATGTTCGTGGTATAGCAACAGCTGACAATCCCAACACAAACTTCCTAAAATTCTTTCATAGGAGTCCCAGTGAAACATGGGTTACACACTTACAAGAGGTTACTAGTACAAGTACGTCTCCTCTTCTGAAGATCAATAGGTTGATTAAGATCCTATGGACGATCTATCTCCTCTACCACACTCTCCTGAGATGCTCCAATCTTACCGTGTAACGTCTCATACTGTACAGACATTATCAACAATGCCATCAGTAGAAACCAATTGTTCATAATTAACATAGGCATGTTGGATAATGAAGAAGGCACATGGGCAAGGGGTACAATAATCAGTCTACGAATGTAGTAACGAGGCAACGTCTAAGCCACGGGACGAGAAGGAGGATGTGAAGTAGGAGGTGGAGGCCAATGAGTTGGAAAGTAAACCTCCTAACCAAACTCAAACGAAGTCACCATGTCATTTGTAGAAGAAAAGTACATAACATGCTCAAAGAATGCGATGTTAGCACTAATATAATACTGCCATCTAACAGGATCAAAACATCGGCACCCTTTCTGAGTCTGAGATTAGCCAACAAAGACATACTTGACAACTCCAATGGAGAGCTTGTGACAACCAAGAGTCAAGTGATAAACAAAAGCCACAGTTCCAAAGATATGATGTGTTAGAGAGAAAAGGTCATTATCGACAAACACAGTAGAAAAAGGAACTTTTCTCCTAAATTGGAGGACAAAATATGATTGACCAAGTAGCATGCAATGAGAATAGCGTCCCCCTTGTCCCCGGCCAGCAGAACTCAACCCACTTCACAAGAGTAAATCTCCACCCGAAGCACCATATCCTTGTCACATGAATCTCCTTTAAAGGGTATCCCTGCAAAGGGAATCTTCTTTGTAGTACATCTATCTACCTAAGCAATGCCAACAGGAACCACAAAAGTAGACAAAACGTAGATGAAATACAGTGAAGCATGTGTCATAATAAAACCAAATGGATTTCCCTAGACAACACCTTGGAGGACCACCCCTCCAGACGTTGCTCATCTACCATGACTCCAGATATATGTGCAAAAGTATGGCTCCTAAGATGACCAAGGGTAAATTCAAGTAAGTAATCAGCAAACTTATGCTTAGGTTAGACAGCATTATTGAAGACCTCAATGAAATGTGCTCTTTGAAGCAGGAAGCTATGAAGTTAGACTTTTGATGATTCACCTTCAACCTCAAGACCTCCAAAAAGATGTCCAATAGAAATCTCATCACATAAGCATGCTCGTCTCATCCCCCCCCCCAAGAAAATGATATCATTTGCATTCTAGAAAAGGCGAATAACCGTGGTATCTTCAATTTCCCTACGAAATCCCCTCAAACACCCCGTGCTAGAGATACTCAACATCAATGACTTAAAATTAGGAAGAGCACCAACAAATAAACCTCACTGGCATCTTATTATAGACAAAATCCAATAACCCATTGCTATATTGCTCACCTAACGAACCAAAGAATCATTTTATCTATGCCAGCCATATGTCTAGATCTTCACCTCCTAGATTTTATGCAAACAAAAGACCATCTTAAAGTGCCCTTATCCTTGTTGAAGTCCACCTTCCAAAGGAAACCCGATGTTTCTTGTCTCTTTCACGAAACAATCACCTCAAATGCATCCACGAAACACGCCAAAATAGAGAGACTTGTGATAAAGGCACTACACCAGGGAGATCATATATTTCGCATCTCCCACTGACTAGGCATGATCAGGTATACAGTATTAGAAAGGGAAATGGGTCAAAACTCCCCCACACTCTCTACAGTGGCACTCTTTAATATATAGCATGGACAAAAAGAATATATTGAATAACCTCACATTCCCCTCAAAGGAATGATGCACCATTACCATCATATCCTCCCCAACCATGGGCCAAAATTCTCTATATAACAAAACAGGACTCATTTAGACATCATGATCCCTCAGTTTCAAAGACTTCAAAGTCGCCATCACCCATCATCAAGTTGCTTGTAAACTCCAAAGTCAATCTGCATGCACACATCCCTATCATCTCCCAAAACCCATATCTTACTCAACCGTGAACTATCTGAAATGGAGGACTTTAGCAGTCCCAACGTCCCTCCTACCACCCAAGTCCTCGATTCCAACAGAAAAATGATCAAATGTGTTATGTTGCATCCCTATTACTAGCATATAAATAGAACACATAGTATTTGCATGTATTCCTTTTAGCCACGTCTATCACAACTGTTGCCTTCAATTTATCTCAATCTTCTCATCATCACTCCTACGTCCTCTTGACCGATCGTTCTTCCTTCACCTTCGTCGATACTCCGACAGAAACAGATGCAATAACTTCAATATGGTTGCTAACCTCCAGGTCATTTCCCAGTTGAAACCTCTCCACTCGTGATCTAATACCATATTCCTAAACTCCAACTCCCAAATCCACATCTTATCAAACTTGAAGTCGGATTAAATCTCTCTAATCTACCATAAAAATAACAAGAGTCTAACTTGAAAGAGCCTCTAATGCATACAACCTAAACTTGAAAGATCTTGAACTCCTAAATGCACAACTTATCGAATTCCAACACATGTGACCTGAAAAGAACCTCAAAAAAAGCCCTGATGACCACAATCGGGTAGGGTAGGCTTCTGCGAATCCAACAAAGTAAAGAAATCAATCCAAGCATGTTCCACCAAAAGTACCAGCCAATTCTATACTGACAAATCCAATAATCCAAGCTCCTTCACTCCAACGGAAAAGCCAAACGCCATCAATGCCCAAACCGACCAGGTAGTGTCTTCCATTCATGAATATTGCTAATGATCTCACTCAACCATTAGCTATTGATTAACCGATACATAAATAGATACGCATTACGAGTCTACCAATAAAGTCAAACCTCGAAGGCATCGGTTCCCCCTGATCTACCCACCGCTCCCACTGTATAGAAGGAAAAGGTGAAGCATATCACATTTTAACTCATTGTCTGCTACCCACGGAGTCAGCTTTGTCTTCTACAAAAAAAATGATGTATGCCCCCCATTCATGTAGACATCTTCCCACCATTATGGGTTTTCAACCTCCCCCAACCCTATGATATTACAAGTTTAGATCTTCATAAATCAACACATATAGGCATCATCATGGAACTAATTGTATCATATTGGCTCTCCAAAATATGTAGCATTCTAGCAATGCAAGTAATTTGTTTTCTTTTTTTAGCATAATGGTCCTCACATAGAACCAAGGGATTTACTTGAGTTAGTTTATTTAAGTTAAGGTTGAGTTAATCAAACCACAACATATCCAAGGCTGATTTCCTCCCTTCTCTCTCCTTTCCTTCTCATCTTCCCATGCTTCCTCTCCCTCCCAGACATCCCAACTTCATCACCACCACCATGGGCATCACCACCAAGCAGAGCCATTGTTGTCCTTCCTCCTCTCACGAGGGACGTCAACCATCATGAGACCAACGAGGGTGGTGACAACCTCAGAGTAGTACAGAGGGGTGGGGTAATGATGAAGATGGGTTTATTGTATATCATATCAGCTAATATCAACGACCTGGGAATAAATCATATCTGTGCAAGACAAAATGCCACATAAAGGATAAACCATATTAACTTGATCTCCTAAACCAGAAGAACCGAAGGTTTGAAATGACAAAAAATACTACACAGACTAGATCCATAGTTTCCAAGAAAGAAGAGAAGCTCCAAATTAGTGATAGATAAAGAAACAAAAAAATAAAAATGAAGCGGGGATCGAAAAAATATTCAATAAAATTCAGCTCAAAAATCACATTACATGACATGCACATAAAAGAGCTCCGACCTCCCGAAGGCATGGCATCAGCTGGCCGACGACATGAAGGGCCATGAGGGTCTTGACGCCGCTAATAAAGGCCCCGGTGATAAAGAGCGTCGGCAAGGAAGAGGAGGAGGAGAGAAGAGGTGGAGCAAACACGATCTCGGAGTCATCACGCTTAATGTTGGTGGGGTAGCCGTTGACAATGGCGAAGAGGCGGCGCATGATGTGGCACATGCAACATGTGCAACTACTGAGGATGAACACAAGGTTCGCAGCCACCACTAGCAACACTCAATTCTTGAGGTACTCATCATCCACTATGAAGAGCATTGTTGCCTTCACAGGGACCTACAGGTCCATGCAGGTGGTTGTCGTCGAAGGAGGGTGCAACCCAAGGCTTTGCATTAGTTTTCACAAGTGAGGAGAGGAGGAGAGAGTGAGGATATTGGATTGAAGTCATCTTTGGGGTTGGGGATGCTATAAGAGTAGAAAATGTGTGCTGCTTGGGGTTGGGGACAAGTGGGATTGGGATTGGTCTTCCAGGAGGCGAGAGAGATAGTGGCCATTTTTGGGAGAGGGTTTATTTATTTGTTGTGCACTAAGGCGTACACCAAACCGGGGCAAAAGAAGAGATGGATGAGGGAGGCGGAGTACTGTTTCCGACCTCCTGCTCACACTACAGCAGCGACCCCTGGTCACCCTCCTCCTACTTACATTGTAGCTACTTATCGTCATTATCGACCAGCTTGACATGGGAGAGGGGGGAGGAGGTAATGGTGGTGTGGGAGGGTTGGAAGGAGGAAGAGAAGGATTAGAGGGAGAAATGTATTAGATGTAAGTTCCTTAAATAATTAGGGCATGCATATCCTTTTTTGACGGATTCTATCCACGTGTAAGGGATAAATGGATGGAAGTAAACCCCAATGGTTGTGGTGTAAGAGTTCTCAAGTTTATAGGGGTCCTAGGATAAACATGAAGAATACAGGAAGGAGCAGGTAATAACAAATTTATAGGGGCCGTGGTGTAAAAGTCCCTTGAAATAATATGTATGTCTCTTTTCACATAAGGATGCTTCTTTTTGTCCAAAAGGCATGCCTTTTGAGTGGATTGTCTCTATATAAAACCACCCATATTTTTATAAAGGAGGCTAGATGGAATAAATAAATTATAATTTAGCTATTGGTTGCATTCCTCTTTCCCCTTGGTGATCTTTCTTCTCCTCTACCCTCAAATCCCCTTTTTGATCCCCCATTTTTTCTCCCCCATGCAGCTTGTTGTGCTCCCTCCCTCCTCATGTCATCCTTGCGCATTCTCATCCAAAACCTAACGTGACCGACCTAAAATTCATTATTTTTCCTATCCACTACTCTCATTTTTCTCCGTTGAAAATCCATACTACATCATTTGGTGTCAGATATGTCAATAACTCGCTACCTTCCCGCCAATCTTCCATCTACTCGATGAACGCAAATTCTTAAAACTTGTATTGTGTTATAAAAGCATTCTCCACCAATTTATCACTATCTTATCACCACTACCACTCTCATGCATCCATCTCTTTTTTTAATCTCAACCAACTTAACCACCACCCCTTCCCTGCGTAGAATCAGATCTCCTCCTCCATGGGTCACCCTACCTTGTCATCAACATCCATCAGTCCATATACATCCATCACCTTCCTCCTCTTACTTCTTCCATCGGATCCTTATCAGACTCACACTGTCTCCAAATATTTCCCCTCATCCTAATCGATCACTACATCGACCCTCGCCACTAACTCTGCAGTCACATTCCTCCATTAGATCCTTACCAAACTCACATTATCTCTGGATATTTCTCCTCATCCTAATCAACCCCTCCATCGACCCTTGCCACTAATTCTAGCCTTTAGTCAACTGGCACCCACAACACACCCTTTTACAAGATCCATCAAACCCCAACTATCACCACTACATCGATTGAAGTCGTTGGTCACTCCTCCTAGTGCCTCACTCATGCCTTGATGAGTCCTCTGGTCTTAGTCTTAGCCCAACCCCCACCCCCACACACACCTCGATGCTCGTTGATATCGTCATGAGCGGCTTCATCTTCTGTCAACGCTATTATAGTCAAAAATCCATAACTACAGTTATCGAAAGCCCATCATTGAGAATCATATGTCATCAAGAGCCCTCTACCTACTCGTGGCCTCCTACCTCTTTTAATCTATCCTTATTCCCTACCATCCACGTTGGCTTTCTAACTTAGTTGCTACACTACCTTATCGAGCTCGATCATCATTGCCAAGCTTCATGTTAAAAATATAGGATCTTATCATATCAAACTCTAATGAGTTATTTTTTCACATTTTCAAGTTATCTAAATCTTAAAGGCGAACAAGAAAAAAATGAAATTACAAGATTGCCCTTCTTTCAAAGCCTATCTTTGAAAAAAGGAAAACCACATATAGCATCCTCACAATTTGCGAAGTATAAGAAATGCCCATCAATAGTGTCGTGGTTTAGTAGAAAATGGAAATTTGAACTAGTATTTCCCATTGAATAATTATCCCTTATATAGATGGAAGGCTACAGTTATTGAAACAATAATAACTACAGCCCAGACTATGAACTAAAGTTTGTATAATAAAATATACTCCAACACTCCCCCTCAAGCTGGAGCATAGATGTCCATCATGCTCAGCTTGGAGATACATCTGGTGAATAGGGACCGAGTGAGAGGTTTGGTGAAAACATCGGTTGTTTGTCTTCTAAAGTAACTATGTTGTTTTGATGTTTCCTTGTTATATCACATCCTTTGTATAATGGCAGTCTACCTCCATATATTTGGTGTGTTCATGAAAGGTAGGATTATTTACAATGAACATTGCTGCAAAATTGTGATAACGCATTATCATAGGGATCCGGTCTGGTAAGTGTGAGTCCTTTAGAACTGACTTGATCCGCATTTGTTTAGTAGTGCTTGGACCATTGCTATCTATTCAGATTCTGCACTGGATCCGGCAAATATTGTTTGCTTTTTGCTTCTCCATGTGACTACGTTACCACTACGGTAGGTGCAGTAATCAGTAGTAGACTTTCTATCATTAGGGCACCATGCATAGTCCACATCAAAATATGCAATAACATCAAGTGTCTTTCTACATGTAAATAAGAGGTCTTTCCCTAGAGTGAATTTCGCGTGACTCAAAACCATCAACAATGCCTCCCAGTACACTTGCCATGGTTTGACCATGAACTAACTTGCTCGGCTAACAACAAATGAAATATCAAGACTAGTAATGGTAACATACAGGAGCTTTCCCTCCATACCCATGTTTGTTTTACATCAGCATACATAGACGAGTCCTCATACATCAGCATACATAGACGAGTCCTCATACATTCGTGCACTAGGGTCCATGGGAATAGACATTAGCTTAGCCCCTAACATTCATGTCTCGTGTGGAAGATCCATAACATATTTTCTCTATGAGAGAATCAGGCTACCAGTATTTCTTGCGACTTGGATGCCCAAGAAATAACGAAGTTCTCCTAAGTCCTCGGTGACAGAATGTTCTGCAAGATACCTTTTAGTATCGATTATGCCACTAGATCATCCCCAATAGAATTATGTCATCAACATATACCGACGTAGCAACCATCCCTTTCTCTGTTTTCATGATGAATAGAGAATGATCTGCAGTAGAGCGAATAAAACCAACTTTCAACACAATGTCAGATAGTTTTTGAAAGCAGACTCTGGGGCTCTCAAGGTCTGGAGCTTCCAGACTCTGGGGCTTTGCTTGAAACCATTATATTGCTTTTTAGAGTTTACACACCATCTGATACTCTCTCTTGATCTCAAAATCAGGTGGTTGTTGCATATATATACTTCCTCATGCATATCAACATAAAGAAACGCATTTTTCACATCCAGCTGGTAAAGTGATCATGAGAGCTGGATTGTAATGGAAAATAAGAATTTTCCTCGTAGGGAGGCGAGCTACTCTGAAAATGTGTTGAGATAATCCAGACCATAGGTTTGAGTGTACCCCTTGGCTATCTGTTGAGCCTTATAACATTCCATAGAACCATTTGGAAGATGTTTGGTGGTAAATTCCCACGGCTACCAATCACAGTTGCATCCTTTGGAGGATCAACTAGCTGACATATATCCCTGGACAGAAGAGTCATCGTTTCTTCTTTCATGGCAGTGTTCCACTTAGGAACCAAATAATGCATGCTGAGAAGTGGAAGGACGTGTAACAGTCGATAGCCCAGCCAAAAAAGTCTTGTATTGTACTGACAGACTCATTGCTGACACATGGATGGGGATGGGATGTAGTGTACATGCATGTTTCCCTTTCCGAAGAGCTATGGACAGATCAGAAGAATCTAGGGAATCTTGAATCTCCTCTTCAGTAGCTCGTTGCATGTACATATTTTCCTCAAACACAATCTCATCACTGTTCTTATTTCGCATACCTTGGGATCATGTGTTCGTGTGATAATAGAAGGTGCCCTCCGACGAGAATACGCTAATTGAAACGTTGTATTATCACTATAAGTGACACTAGTGTCTTGAGATGGAGAACCACGCTAAGGAGTGCTCCACTCAGGAACCAAATAATGCATGCTGAGAAGTGGAAAGACCGATAACGATCAATAGCCCGACCAGAAAAGTCTTGTATTGCGTTGACAGTCTCTTTGTTGATACATAGTTGGAGATGGGATGTAGTGTACACGCATGTTTCCCTTTCTGAAGAGCTATGGGTAGATCAGAATGATCTTGGGAATCTTGAATATGCTCCTCAGTAACCTACTCGCATGTATGTGTATTCCTCAAACACAATCTCATCAGTGTTCTTATTTAACATGCCTTGGGATCAAGTGCTGGTGTGATAATAGGAAGTGTGCTCTGACGGGAAGACACTAACCGAAACGGTGGATTATCTGCGAAACTAGTGTCTTGAGATGGAGAACCATGTTGAGGAGATGGCATGGGAAGATTGACAATTCATTTGTCATCAAGAGACACAACCCGAGCACTAGAGGTGGAATAGTACGTTATAGACTCAAAGAAGGTCACATCCATACTAACATGGTAATGATGACGCATTGGGTCATAACACGAGTACCCCTTCTGAGTTCTGGAGTAGCCTACAAAGACACATTTCACAAAACGGGGAGAAAGTTTGTCATGGTCGGCAGAATGAACGTGGGCAAAGGAGGTGCTTCCAAAGATCTTAAGTGGAACATGGAATAGGTTCTTATCGGAGAAGAGCAGAGAGTAAGGTGTTTGCTCTTCTAATATGGTGTACGATATACGGTTTATTAGGTACATAGTCGTGAGAATAGCATCTCCCCAAAAGGTGAGTGAGGTCGCACTTTAAACAAAAGTAAGGTGTGGGCCCATCAAGGATATAATTGTGCTTCCTTCCGGTCAAGCCATTCTGTTGGAATATATATGGGAATGATGTTTAGTGGATGATCCCCTGCTCAGCCAGAAAAGAACAAAGAAATTGATTACAAAAATCAAGAGCAATATCAATACGAATAGTCTTGCCATGAAAACCATGAAAACCAGACACAATTTTCATTTCCATAAAGAAATTTTTGAAAACAGTACTAACTTCATATTTTGATTTCAAAAGAAAAATCAACGAAACACAGGTAAAGTCACCAACAGCAACAAGATAGAATATGTCCAGAATGATTTAGAACCTGACTAGACCCCCACATATCAAAATGCACTAAATCAAAAACAGACTTGCTATCACAAGTAGGATGACTTGGAAACGAACTATTATGATGTTTTCCAAGTTGACAAGCTTCACACTAGAGTAATGTGGATGCAAGAATTTGAGTTAGGATTCTTCTTAGTATTAGTAGAGGTAAATGACCAAGACATGGTTGCCATGTATTGACAGATGACTCCTCGATAGATGCAGAAATACGACCCGCAAAAAAGGATCGCATCAAGTAAAATCCTAGACCGTCAGCATATCCTAAAAGACAAGACATTGGATCAAAAATGGCTCGACAATTAAGCTTCTTAGTAATTATGGATATAGATAAAAGACTCGCAGGAAATTCAAGAGGTAGAAGAACATTATTTAGTCAATGGTTTAAGCCACTTGAACCTCTGCATGTCTAGCAATAGGGGATTGTTTGCCATTTGTCATCTACCACCACAATGGTATGGCCTGGTGCAACCTCTCAAAGTGTAGAGAACTCATTTTTGTTGCCGCTAGTGTATTATGATGCACCCGAGTCTACCAACCAATCAAAAGAACTAGATGAACTCCTACAGGCACAGCATAATGTAGGTATACCTGAGGGATCAGCAAAGGCTACAATATCGGTAGAGGTGGTGTCCATGGTGGTTCCTGCTCTGGAAGAAGGTTGCAATGCAACTCCATTTTGACTCAGTCGTTGCATCAGATCCTCAAATTATGCTTTAGATATACTCGAGGAGATATCAACCAGCTTTGGGATGGCTTGATGAGCCATCGAAGGTCTTCCATGCTTCCCTCAACAACGGTCTTCAATGTTGCCTATGTAGCCACAAAAGGTACACGGGAGCTTTCCATGCCCGAAATCATGACCTCTCCCCTATCTCCAAAGAAAGTCCCTCGATATCTGCCTGAGGGTGCAGCCATAACAAGTGGGGTCTCAACATGGGTCTTGCTGGAAGAATGGAGATAATCTATTAAGTTTGTTGAAGGGTTCTTCCATGGACGAGACCTTGGATGCAGTGATCATCTATGCTCTAGTGGTTTCATACACAATGTCTAACCCTCCAAGAAAGAACTCAACCATCAATTGAGACATGAAGGCAATCTGCATCGGGCAGGTACAAATGGGCATATAGGAGTTCAATCTCTGGAACTCTGAATTCAATGACGAATTGAATTTGGCAAGGGGATGACCATTTTGCTTCAGTCGAGACGTCACTTCTTCGCATAATTCTTGGCATAATTCTTCTCTTCTAAGTACGTCTTGCAAAGATTGTCCCATATGCATTTAGTTGTCTAGTAATGCAATTTAGTTGTCTAGTAATGCACAATATCATTTGTAATACACAAGATGAAGCTATTCATAATCCATGCCTTGACAATAGCATTATCCTTCTTCTATGTTGCATACGTGGCAGTCTTCTCGGTTGGTTCCTCCTTGTCCTTGGAAATGATGCCATCCTTGTCGGGGCGATGGAGAGGAAAAGACGTGAGAGGCTGAGGTGGGTGATACGGGCAGGGGCGGCGGAGTGGCGGAGGACCTCCAACGCGCAGGGCTCTTCTATCGGTGGAGGCCTTGCCAGCGGTGGCACGCGGAGGGTGAAGAGGTCAAAAGATGGTTGGAGGTTGTGTCTCATCGAAAGCGCGGTGGAGGTGTTTCAGGTGCGGGCTTGGGGGGGATTTAGCGGCGGTCTGTGCGTCCCCTCCAAGATGTTTCTCGTGCGGGAAGGTGGGCCATTGCCGCTCCTCCTGTTTTTCTGCCCGTCCGCAGGCGGATGGGGGGTTTGGGGGGAGCCTCGCGAGAATCGGCGGAAGCCATGTGCCCAGTCGGCTGCGTAGAAGGGGGTGGAGTCTCGAGGGCTCTTTCACGCTTCTGCCGATAGGCTCCTCATTGTCTCTTGGGTGAAGGGCTCCTCCTCCGTTTCGGAGGTGCGAACGGCCGTGGCGCAGGAGTTTGATGGTGAGTTCACCGGGGACGTGGTGGCTTTGGGAAGTCAAAGGTATTGTGCGAGGGGGTTGACGAAGCTTCAGAGGATGCATCCACTCGCGACGAATGGCTTGGGTGGAATTGAATAGAGGCCTCCAAGATTTGCGGATGGCGTTGTTGATCATTGCTCGAGGAGGGTGGCGGAAGTGTGGGGGTGTCGTTCCTTTCTCGCACGGTGTCTTGTTTGGATCCGCCTCTTAGGAGGTTTGGATCGGTGCTGCAAATTCTGGCCGATGGCACGCTCCCGGGTTCGGACCTCGAGGTTACTCTCGTGCTACTGGAGTACCCTGAGTCTGGTTATCTCTCTACCTCGGCGGAGCTGGTCGTAGGTCGCTTCTTCTTTCCTCTGCAGGTTCGCCTTTTAGATCCTTTGGTGCCGTCTCTGCCGGGGGACCGGGACGGGGGCGGCGAGTCCGGCTCCAATGATTTGACTGGCGAAGGCGGACCGTCTTCAGGGGGTGTCTCTGATGGGAATGCTCCCCCTTCTGGTGATTGGGCGGCTCGTGTCGGTTCAGCTGCCACGGGAGCGTCATCCTTTCAGCTTGCGTCGGCTCATCTTCTGGCGCCCTTTAAGAAGTTCCCCTTGGGATTTGCAGCCCTATTGTTGGCAGCTCCTGGGAGCCCGCCATTTTGCCACCCAACTTGGGGACGCCTGTGATCCGTTGCCTCGGGCAGGGAAGATCCGTGGTTTCCTTTTCAACGACTTTAGATTCTCGTGCGATGCGTTCGCGGGCGAATTGCGTTCTTAAAGATGGCGGATCGCTGGATCCGATTATGGGCAGGCTCTTGGTTTCGGATCCTTTCTTCTCGGGTGGTTCTGGCTCTCAGGTTGACCTTATGCGCTTTCGAGGTGGCCAGAACGTTGTGGCAGTGGTTTCTGGGTTGTCTGAGCGCGGCTAGAGCTCTCTCCCCTCTGGCGCACCCTCGTTTGTTGCCGACCGGGAGTGGGGCTCCCAGGCGCTGGACGGCGTTTTGCCTGATGCGGGGTCCAAATCACCCGCGGGGTCCGTTGAAGAGTCGACTTTGGTGTTGGCCTCTTCGGAGGGTGTTTGCAAGCAGATTGGTAAGAGGTACAGAAGGCGCCCGTGATAGCGAAGGCAGGAGAGCGAACTTCCACCGGTATCGGATCGTAAAGCTCAAGTAGCTGCTATGGCAGGAGTTGTCCGCCATTGGGGGAATTACGATGGTTCTCAATGAGGATCCTCTCATGGAACATAAGAGGTCTGGGTGACTCGGAAAAGAGGAAGATTTTGGATTCTAGATTCCTTGAGTGGGGCTGCGACATCGTGATGCTTCAAGAAACCAAGCTTGAATCTTGTTCAGGAGAGATCTGGAGATCCTTCGATGCAGGCTCCCTTTCTGGCTTTCATGTGATTGACACAGTTGGGTCTGCGGGTGGACTGTTGGTTGCGTAGAAGGATCAAAGTTTTGTGCTCCGTTCAGAGCTAAGGGGCACCCATGACCGTGCTTTTGGAGAGTCTCTCCTCTACGTCGATTGTTGCGGTCTCGTGCGTCTATGGGCCTTGCCAACCGGGGGCTAAGCAGCGGTTATGGGAAGATCTGCATTCGGTCAGGGCTTCCTTTCCCGAGGCTGCTTGGCTGGTTGTTGGTGATTTCAATGTTACTTTGCTTTCCTCGGATCGGCCGGATTTGCGTGGGGGTCAGGACCTGGGTTTAACGAATTTTGTGGAATTGGTGGACCTTCTGGAGCTCGAAGTGATTGACGTTGCGGATGTTAAATATGCCTGGAGGAACTCGGGGTCTCGCTCATGCCTCGACCGCTTTTTAGTTTCTTCGGAACTCATGGAGCTCTTTCCTCTATCCTTTACCACGAGTAGGATCCGGACTCGATCGGACCACTCTCCTCTGATTTGGGAATCGGGGGAGCAGTCGTCGAACAGGGGCTTCTTTTAGATATGAGAAGGCTTGGTTGTTGGAGGCCTCCTTCCGCGAGCTGGTTTCTTCCCACTGGACCTCTACGGTGGTCTCAGGTTCTGTTGTTGCGAGGTTTGCTCAAAAGCTTGTTTCATTGCGGGGAAGGCTTTGCGCATTTAAGAAGGAGTCACGTGAGGCCCGTCAGGCAGCCAGGGCCTCGGCTGAGGAGGAGCTCGCTTACCTCGATAGAGTGGAGGACTCTGGGCCGCTGTCTTCGGATGACATAGCTAGGAGGGCGGATGCACTTAACAAGGTGGCTCTTGAGCATAAGAAGCGTCTTGCGGAGTGGAGGCAGAGGTCTAGTCACAGATGGCTTAAGGAGGGAGATGCCAACACTGCGTACTTTCACAGACTCGCTAACGGGAGGCGTCGCAGCAATGTTATTCAGTCGGTCATTGTGGATGGTATCCGGGTTGATGGTGAGAGAGAGATGGGAAGGATGATTGTGGACCACTTCCGTGCATTCTCGTCGAGGACTCTCTTTCGTCGGTGGAGATGGTCGAGGTTGGGGGCGAAGCAGCTCTCTAGGGATCACGCCTCAAGCTTAATTCAGTCGGTCACCTTGGAGGAGGTGAAGGCTATTGTTTGGTCGCTCAACATGGATGGGGCGCCCGGCTCGGATGGCTTCCCTGTATCCTTCTATAAGGATTTTTGGGATCTGATTGTGGGAGAGGTGTTGGACGTAGTTCAGGAGGTGTGTCAGCGAATCAATGGATTCGACAAAATAAATAGAGCTTTGATCCTTCTCCTTCCGAAACACGGTACGGCCAAACGCGTTGAGGATTTCAGGTCGATTGCTCTCTCCAATGGCTTATATCTGATTGTGGCTAAGGTGTTTGTTGTCCGCTTAAGTAGGGTTCTTGAACATATTATCTCCCCTTTTCAGTCAGCATTTGTCCCGGGCAGGCAGATCGGGGATTGCTTGGTAATGGCTTCTGAGATCATTGATGACTGGAAGAGGCATGGCGTGAAGGCTATGCTTTGGAAGGTAGATTTTGCAAAGGCATATGATACTCTTGACCGGCGCTTTCTATGGGAGACTATGCATCGACGGGGTTTCCCGGACGTCTGGATATCTTGGATGAAACGTTGTGTTACCACGGCTTCACTGGCGATCCTTGTGAATGGCCGTCTGGAGGGTGGTTACTTCCAGCCTCGGTGGGGGGTCAGGCTGGGGTGCCCTTGGCCCCTCTGCTCTTCGTCATTGTCGTTGATGTGCTGGCATGTTTAGTTGCCCAGGTTCAGAGCAATGGTCTCTTTTCGGGTTTCTCAAAAGCCGGGCTGATTGTTCCTATTGCTCAATTTGCGGATGACACTATCTTCTTCATTGAAGGTGGCAGGGAGGAAACCAGTGTTGTCGCGGACATTCTTGAGTTGTTCGTTGAGCTATCGGGTCTCGTTCAAAACCGCGACAAATCTATTTTGGTGCCTTTTGCGTTCTTTGAGGAGGAGGCACGGTGTTGTGCTGAGGAGTTGGGGGTGGCCTCTGGCAAGTTGCCCATCCGCTACCTTGGCTTGTCGCTGACGATCGGCAGGGTCAAGCTGGCGGACTAGCTGCCGGTTGTCGAGAAGTTGGAGGGCAAGTTGACGGGTTGGCGATCCTCCATCCTGTCCAAGGGGGGACGACTGGTCCTGTTGAAGGTGGTTATTGTTGCGGTTCCGATATTCTTCATGTCATCACACATCTTGCCCAAGGGGATTCGTATGCATATTGAGAGCTTGATGAAGAGGTTCCTCTGGCGCATGAGCGATCAGGAGGCTAGAGGCATGCACATGGTAGATTGGGATACTGTAACCTTGACGAAGGAGGAGGGCGGGTTGGGAGTTAGGCAGTTGGATGCTATGAATGAAGCCTTGATTTTAAAGTAGACGTCTAGGTTGTGGGGAGTGGCGACGATTTATGTTGTGAGCTGGTTCGACGCATCTATGGTCTCACCAGCTCTTCGCCGGTTGGACTCACTGCGAGGATTACATCGTCCCCTTTCTGGAAGGGAATTCTTTCCTTGCTACCTCGGTTTCATGATCTTTTCGGGCCAGTGTTGGGAAACAGCCTTTCTTTCGCCTTCTGGACGGAGGACTGGACGGGGGACGGGTCGCTCGGCGACCATTACCCGCGGCTCTTCGCTTTGGCGGCAAACCAGGATGCGAGGGTTGCTGGTGCGATGGAAACTGGATGCCACGATTTGTGCAAACTTTTTCGATCAAAGGCTCGAAGATTTCCTGCATATGTGTGACTCACTGGCTAGCTGTGAACGCCCTAGGGGGGCAGAGATCACTAGGTTTGGAGGGGTTCTTCTTTCTCTGTCAAAAAGCCGTACGCTGCGATTCGCAGGCCACCTCCTGCGCAAACTGACGTGCTTATTGGGGACTGTAGCTTGGTGTGGAGTCTTCGACTGCCGTAGCGGGTTGGATTCTTTCTATGGCTTCTTAGGCGCAAGCGTTTGATGACGCGGGGTCATTGCGCGCATTTCTTTGGTACGACCTCGGATTGCTGCCTCTTATGTGGTATTGGCATCGAATATGTAGATCATCTCTTCTTCACCTGCTCTTGCACTGCTGGTGTGTGGGAGGACCTCGGGCTAGATTGGGTTAGTTCGAGGTCCTTCGACGATTTTTAGGGATCGATGCGGTCGGCTCGACAGCGGAGGGAGATCCTGGACCCAATGTCTTTGCTTTGATCTATTTGGTTGGCTAGGAATGCTCTCCTTTTTCTGGTGAAAGGTTCTATCGGGAGAATGTTTATATTCAGTCCAAGGGCTTTGTTAAGGGCTGGAATCTGGTGTAGCTGTCTCCCATGTTGTTTGTTTTGCTTCTTTTAATCTCTTTTGACCATGCTGTTTGTTTTGCTTCTTTTAATCTCTTTTGAATAAAATTTTTAGGAGGGCACCATAGTGTGTTACCCCCTCCTTTGGACTTCAAAAAAATGATGCCATCCTCGTCATGTCCTTCTATTACATTCAGAAGAGATTGGGACCACATCACATAATTTGTACCATCTAACTTGGCAATGGTACCAAAGATGGGACTCTTCATTTCCCTTCGTGAGTAGATGTATCTACTACCTCAAACATAATTCACAACATATAAAGGACCAACCCAAAATTCACAATAAAAGCAACAGGAATAGATCGCAATAAAACGAATCTGAAATCATGTACTCTAGGTCATGATAATCTTTTCAAGTATCAACCACACAATCAACAAAGAAATACTATAGCAGCCTCAAGGTGGATAAAAAGTATGCAAACCGACAGCCTTGACAATCTGGACAGCCAAGATCTGGCTCACTTGAGGTATCGAAGGTGGTTGACGGCATCATTGGTGGCCGGCAACAGCGCTTGTAGGCACTGGTAACTGGCAAGCAATGGTAGCGATGGTGCTAGGTGATGGTAGGTGTTGGTAACGATGGTGATAGGCATTGTACGTGTTGTACGCGTTAGTAGCCATTATAAGTGTTGGGCGATGTTGGTAGTGTCAGTTGAGCGATGGTGATAGTGTCCAGCGATGGTGGCTGATGAGCGATGGTGGTTGTTGGGAAAGTGGTTGCCGAGCTATGGAGTGCTAGAGGCGATGGAGTGCTGGAAGCGGAGACGATGGAGTGCTGGAATCGAAGGTGGGCCCCTAAAATTAGGTCATGGGGCCCAAGAGAGAGGGAGCCCTTCTCAAGGCTCTGATACCATGTTGTGGCTTACTACACAACAACAACAACAAAGCCTTTTCGTACATTAAGTAGGTTTGATACCATGTTGTGGTTTACTATACATGGAAAAAATAAAGTTGTATTTCTCATTGAATAGCTATCTCTTATATAGAAGGGAGGCTAGGATTATTGAAACAATCACAACTACACTCCTAGGCTATGAAGTAAAGTTCGTACACCAGAAAATATACTCCAAGAAACAGCAAATTATCGCATTCTCGACTTAGGCAATTGTTAAATCAACTCTAAAATTTAACTAGCAGAGTCGAATTTTCAAATACAGGAAGAATCGATGTAGTCCAAGTCATTTCTTTTTCCATCCTTTGTATTTTGTAATTAAAATATTAGGAGTGTGCATTTTCATGTAAGGATGCTTTTGTTTATCGAAATAGCGCTTCTTTTTGTCTAAATAGCATGCCTCTTGATTGGGATATCATCTACATAAGACAACCCGCACTTTTGTAGAGGAGACATAAATGGAATGAATGAATTGTGATTTAACTATATGATTTATGCCTATTTCCCCTTGGTTTTCTTTCTTCTTATATAAACCTAGCCCCGCCTCTTCTCTCTCACATTGCTTGATGTACTTACTCTCACGTGTTTATGTGTATTCTCATCCACCTCTTCTCTCTCACATTGCTTGATGTACTTACTCTCACGTGTTTATGTGTATTCTCATCCAAAACCTCATACGATCAGTGTGTTTCTCATTCATTCATCCGTTTGTTATCCTCTCACTTTCTCAACCCTCATTCTTCTTCAAAGATCAAGTTCCATCGTAAGGCTACCAATGTTGCTCTTGTAAACCCCATCCCTGTTTGCAGTCATTGATTTCCATGGTTACATTATGTGTGATGCTCCGTCTAGCCACTTGTGAAGGCAATGAATTAACGAATGTCAATTCCTTCAGTATGTGTGCCCATCCTCAGAGCATTGCCACCATGATGCTCCGTGGGGAATGGCCTCTCAAAGCAATAGCCCCATGCTTGACCCTTATCGAAGCAACCCCCTGCCCCCAAATAATCCCCAAAAGAGATCCCACAAGCCCATGGATATGAATCTCAGAAGTCAGAACCCTCCAAACAAATTCAGCATAGCACCTTCAAAAGCTCAATTGATCCAGGAATCCCACTGCCGAACCAGATCCAAATACATTCCTACTGCCTAAACTCAAAATATCAATGCCACAACAGGATTCGAATAGGACACATGTGATTGCCTTTAAAGTTGATGGCTTTGAAGAAAATGTTGACTGGTGTGCGACAATAGGGGAGGAGAATGCTTGTATAGGAGGAAGATATCACGTTGGATAGAGCTGACAATAATCGATCCTTAGCAAGATGAATTAAATGATCACCGAGTGCAGCATAGCATTGTATTGGAATAGATTGAAAAAGTGAGTTAGGATGGAAGTGGAGGTTAAAGGAGGTCTATGTGAACATGGAGTTCTCGATGCCATTCCTAATCAGAAGCAGCGGAAAAAAATCATCCATGCTTTCGAGGTCAATGGTGATTATTGATCGACTCCAAGGTGATCGAGAAGTTGGTGTGATTTAATGGATCACTTCCAGACATTAGAAGGCCCAAGATGGAGGTAGTCGAGACAGAGATTGAGCAGAATCTTACATGTCCACGAGGATGGGCAGGATCTTCGACTATAATTTTTTTGATCCAAATGTAGATGGGTCACCGAATTCATATGGGTTTCCTAAGATTTTATGGAAGTAGTGAAGGTTGGTGTTGTGGTTGCTTTTTAGGAGTTTGAGACAGGAATTTTTAGACACGGATGCATGAATAGGGTTCTTGTCTTTTTATTGCCTACAAGGGATGTTGCCATTCATATAGAGAACTTGACCGTTTCACTCAAAAATTTTATTTATTTGATTTCGGCAAAGGTAACACGAAATCATCATAAGAGTGCGTTATTTATGACATCATTTCTCCAAAGTAAACAACTTCTGTTCCATGCCAATTTATGATGGACAACTTTGTGATGGCAACAAAGATAGTGGCAAACTGGAAAAGACAAGAGGTCAATGGGATTATTTATAGAAAGAGTCAAAGCATGGTATAGAAGGTGGACTTCTCCAAGGCTTATGACTGATTGGATTGACAATTTACTTGGGCCTCTATCCTCAAGAGAAATTTCCCTGAGACTCAGGTTGCTTGGATGAAATGATATGTCACGACCATCTATTTGGTGGTTGATAACAAGTTGAAAGGTGGTTTCTTTCAACCTCAAAGTGGTCTGAAAGGGTTGCCCTATCACATCTCTATTGTTAATTATTGAGGAGAGCACTTGTACTGCGAAATTTAGACATACGATTCTTTGTGAGGTTTGCTCAAGGTTCAAGATGGGGGATCTTTCCATCTTGATTCTTCAATATACAATTTTTTAAAGAATGGAGCATGAAATTAAGGAGATTTCAATGTCCAGAAATTATTTTGATACCATCTCAAGCCTCAAATGAACGAGGGAAAGTCTATTTTTGTTCCCTTCAGAGTTCTCTAATTGTGTGTTCCGTTGGGGGGTTACCCCCCACTTTGGGTGGGTTACTCCCCAAAACCCATATCCCTAACCCACTTGTGGGGCCCACTATCTTTTTATCACAAAAAATATATATTATACCATCATATCATCTAAAAATCATAAAATACTCAGCTTCTACTCATTATTTCAAACTTCAATACAATCATATCACAACAACTACCCGCTTTTTCAAATTCCAATACAATCATATCATAATAACTACCCACTTTTTTAAATTTCAATACAATCACATCACACAAACCCACCCAACCCTTAACCCACCAACCAAACACACAAATACAAAAACGGGTTATCCTCCCCCAGATAACCCATGAACCAAACGCACCCTAAGGAGCCTTGATCTTAAAGGAGGCTTTGTATAGCTTTCCTAGTTCACGTGTTGAATATATACTTTCTTCTAAAGGCTAGCTTAGGTAGTCCTTTAAATAAGTCAAAACTTCTAAACTATTTTTTCTATATGAAGGAGGGTGAGCCCCCGCGTTGGGGATCACCGAAAAATTATATTTAAAGAAAATTTAAGTTACATTAACGCGAAAGCCAGAAATCATAGAGCGCATTACAATGATTTGTTACATTTAAGGCGGAAAAGCTCCTGTTGAAGACAAGCTAGTTTCTGCCCAACCAGATTGCCCACAAGGCCGCAAAAGCTTTGGCACAATCATCCGTGGAGTTGTAGCCTACCCTCCGGATTGCATCCCAGAACGTCGCAACATCGCCCAACGACAGCCAGGGAATCCCCACCGCTCTCTAAACCTGCTCAGATGTTGGGCACCTGAAGAAGAGGTGCTCGGCATCCTCCTTCGAGCCCACGCACCTGTCACAACGAGCCTCAGCTACCCCCAACATACGTCTCCTCCTAACCTTGTCACACACCCGTCCTCTCCTCAAGCACCACAAGAACACCTTTACCCTACAGGGGACCTTCAATGCCCAGATCACGCGCATGTCGCGATAGAGCTCCTCAGCCATGCCAACCGTAGACGGCCTCAGAACCAGATAAGCCTTCTTGATTGAGAATTTCGATCCCCCCCAAAGGACGTGGTCCCTCCCCCTCGAAAGGTCTCCCGGAGAGAGAATTGCTGCCTGCAACCCAAGGTACTCCTCCAGGCGTTGAGCAGAAAGATCTGCCAAGAAGGTCGGAGTCCAAGACCCCGAGGAAGCCACCTGAGCCAGAGAACTGTCCTTCGAAGCCGAAAGAGCAAAAAGCTTAGGGTATATGTCCCGCAAAGCACCCTCGTCAGTCCAGTCATCCTGCTAGAACTAGAACAGCATGCCATTGCCAACTTGCGAACAGAGGTTAAGCGCAATGTTCGGTAAGACCGCTCGTATGCCCGCCCACAACGGAGATTCAAAGCGAATTCTGGCCGCATACAAACTAGCTTCAACCTCATAGATCCTCCTAATCAGTCAGACGACAAGTGAGTTCGACGACCCCCGTATGCATATGATCCATTTTGTAATTAAAAGCCTTATTCATGCATTCGACGTCACGCACTCCAAGACCACTGTCCTTACACATCTTTGTTACTTCTTCCCAACCAACCAAGTGCACACCATGTCCTTGATGTTTCCCGTCCGACCAGAAGAAAGTTCTCATCAGGGTCTCAATCCTCTTCCTGACCCCATCGGCATTAATATTGAGGTATGGAAAATATGGGAACAGCCGACAGAACGTGCTTTAGCAGGATCAGCTCCCCCCCCCCACTCGACAGCATGACCGCCTTCCATCCCGCTAGGCGCTGCTCAAGTCTCTGAACCACATCATCCCAATCTGCCTTCTTCAGCTTCCTCGCGACCAAAGGAAGGCCCAAGTAGCATATAGAGAGAACACCAAGTGGGCACTCTGTCGACCCTGCCAGTATGGCACTCTCCTCATCGCTCATCCCGAAAGTGATCATCGTCGACTTCTGCTTATTGATGTCGAGGCTCGAAATACAGCAAAAAATATGTACCACTCGTATCGCGTATCATTCTGCTCCTTTGTTCCGCCGAGTAGGATAATCGTGTCGTCGGCATACTGTAGGAGGGGGACCGAAATGTCATCCTTGCGAAAGCCCTCGCACCACCCACCCTCGACCGCCCTCCTGAATAGCATGCTCAAGGCATCTGCCACAATGACGAAGAGCATAGGGGCCAATGGACACCCATGCCGCACCTCACGCTGCGGCTGATAAAATCCCCCCTCCGGTCTACCATTCACGGCTATTGAAAAGGAAGAGACAGTGACACACCGCTTCATCCAGTCGATCCACAAGGTCGGGAATCCACGCCGACACAGGGACGCCCACAAGAAACTCCAATCGACGTTGTTGTAAGCCTTGGAATAGTCAATCTTCCACAGAGCCCCTCTCGAGTTCATCCTCCTCCACTCGAGACGAATCTCCGACACCATGACCAGGCCATCCGCCATCTGCCTCCCATGTATGAATGTCATCTGACCCTCGAGCACCACATCGTCCATGACTCCTTTTAGGCGATTTGCCAAAACCTTGGTGAGAATAAGATATATTGCATTCGAAAGTGCTATAGGCATGTAATCTTCCACCCGAATAAGGGTATCCTTCTTTGGCAACAAGACCAGCAACGCCTGATTCACCTTCTCAAACCCTCCATTCCTTTCTCTGAACTCATATAGAAGGTCCATTATCTCACCCTTCACGAGATCCTAGAACTCTCGATAGAGTAGAATGGGGAAGCCGTCCGGTCCCGGGACCCCATATGCGTTTAGTCCCCAGATAGCCCTCCTTGTTTCCTCCTCAGAGAAAGGTGCCAAGAAACCTTCAGCCTGCGCATCCGACAGAGTTTGAACCACTCTCCCCACCCAACCTCAGTCGTGCCCGTCCTTCCTTCTAGACGCCTCGACGAAATGGCCTCGTAAGGCACTCCCAATTGCCGCCTCCCCCGAGATACGAACCCCCCCCCCACCACGTCAATCTCATGCAACCGGTTCCTTCTCCATCGCCCGAGGCCGCAGCATGAAAGAATCTAGTGTTGGCATCCCCTTCTTTTAGCCCTTTATGTCTTGATCTTTGCCTCCATTCCATCTCCTCTTTGTAGTCCTCCAGACGCAGCTCCTCCAGTAGTGTGAATGTGACCTAAACTTTTATGCTAGAGTAGGGAATCTTTTTGTGAAGTTGATAACCAATCTAATGATGAATAACAATAGTACGATATAGGCAAAATGAGGACACCCATATCCGTAAAAAATGAAATTGAATTGAAATCCCAACTTACAACCGACAAATTGAATCGCAATATATCATTGATATATTGCGACTTTTTCAATTGATATATAAAAAAAGGATGTCCTTGGTAATATCGATTTCTTCAAGCCACTGATACAGATGCATCATCGATATGTCACTAATAGATTGTGATATGTTGCTCCATGTTGACTGCGTCAGAAATATGAGTATATGATACTATTTTCTCGCAGACACCATACAATGAGGATGCATGTGGAAGTGATGTTTGGCGAGCAATGTCCATATCATAAAGAAATTGCGCAAAGATAATTATGAAATAACAAATGCGTTGTCCAATGTAATAGTCTAAATACTCGTGTCCCCTAACTGCCATAGTATATATATGAAAAAATGTGTATATGAACCACATAAAAAGAATATCCCTGTGATTGGTTCTCTTCTCAAACCATCAATTCTTATTACCAGCCCATCCCCTTGCACATTTTCATTCGGATGTATTCTCATGTCTCTTCCCCTCACCTCATCTTCCCTCCTCACCGGAAATTTCTTTCCACTAATATGGACATCACTAGTTATCTTAAAAAACATCGCTAATTATCTTCAAAAACATCTTTTAATCTATAACTAAGATGGTCTCTTATCCTGAGTCATCTTGATCATAAAAGCTGCCTACTAAATCACTACATTTTGCACTAAAGTTTCGATCTTGGAGCTGGTGGAGAATTGCAACTTGCGAACAAACAAAGTAAAATGTTTCCATTCCAACTTCAAAGGAAAACATGAATACTAAAAGTCAAGCATACCATGCCGGCAAGCAAATGGCAGCGATATGTCTTGAGCCTCGGCAGTGTGCAAAATATACTGGTCCTGCACTAACAAAAACATATGAGAAACTAAACCGACATCGAGCAAGATCCAATCTTTCCCTCAAAATTCACCCTCCTATCACTACCTCGGGCACTTGAAACTGGTGAGTGACACCCTTCTGCCGATTGTGCACGGTGATCGTATGCACGGGGGTCGTCGGCGAGGAGTAGGGAGACGGGTCGATCTGCACCTGCACCTCAGATCGTATAGCAAATGTTCTGGGCGCAAAACGGGCGCTACCCTTGCTTAAGGGTTTCGTTCGCAGGTGGTTGGTGAGCGAGGAAACGGAGAAAGTGCAGGGGATTTGGAGATCCATCCGGGCGGCTTTTGTTCCCAAAGGAGAGAGGAGAAGATGAAAGAGACGGAACGGCAAATATTCAGCGGTTCGTGCGGAAAGGTTGCGCTCATTATCTCTTGATGAGTGCCCATGGTGCTACGCTTCTTTCTGTGTGCGCGCCAACGTCGTGGACTATAACGTTATCTTTTGAGATTGCACGGAACCAAGGGTAATGCAGATAAGATAGAAAAAGATTGTTGGACCCAACAATATACCTAAAATCTTATTCATTCAACAATATACCTAAAATCTTATTCATTCTTATGTGAAAACCAAATGTGGAATAGTAATGCACATCCACCCCCAAATCCAATTGTTTATAAAATATAGACTGAGTAATTTTTTATAAGGTCCTTTCTCCGGACATTCGGCACATCGCTATCACCATCACCCCTTACCTCCGAGCCTTGTCGTATTTATTGAGAAAAGATAAACAGCATCCGTTGTTCTCATGGTTGTGTAAGTTATTCAACAATTATCATATTCGCATTGACATTATGCATGCGATAATCAATGTCAGTTGTGTAGGTAAATCAACGGTTGTATTGTGATTTGTTTTATACGTGATTGGGAACCTAGGTAACTTCCTTCTTGACGAGATTTTCACCCATGATCATACTTCTCGTTGTGAATCTCACTCGTTGGAGAGGGCAAACAACGAACACGGTGTACCGTTATCTAAACTCTATTGAAACGATGATATGTGGTGTGCTGAAGTGTGTTTTTATGGGGTTGTTGTTTATACACAAAAAAATCGAGTGAATTGAAGTAAATTTGTTATAAGTACAAGCTAAGCGATACAAAACAAAGTATACATGTATTTTTGATCATATTCAACTTGATTAGAAGACTGATTTCTTTTTGTGCTCATGCCTGGAAATATAGTGAAACTACAAATATTAAATTGTAGAGATTTCCGAGATCACACAGTAATTTTTAAGATTTCTCTGCTATTTTTTGTAATTTTGAACAATCTAAAGGTTTATGCCTAAAAAATGAGAAGTTTGACGGTCTTAATGCAGAGAAAACTTTAAGGTTCTTTTATTTATGAAAAGTCCATAAAGGAACTAAAAAATTTAATAATCAACTAATTAAGTTAAAATTGTAAACATTAAGAACATATTCATAAATGGAAATTTTGCGTCATGAAAGAACGAAGTTTGAGAACTTGCATTTTAGTGTGATTTTTTATCGTGAAAATTTGAGAGAGATTAATTGCAAGTTGACCCCAAGGGGCTTAGGGTCAAAAGATGGTAGCGAAGCCATTGCCGATGGTGGCTTGCGGCAACTTTGGTGAAGAAGTCGAGGAAGTGGAGCTCGCGATCAAATTTGTCCTCATGGCGACGAGGCTCAGGGAGCACGTTGAGTTTAGGGGAGGAAAGGCAACGGCGACGATCACCAATGGCGGCGGTGGCAGGTCGAGACTGACTTGGGCAATGCCTCCACAAGAGAAGTGATGGTTGTTATGGGAGGTTTGACCACGTACTATAACAAGTCGGGTTCTAGATCTAGTCTATTATCAGGAATTACTGGTCTAGATGACATGTTGGTCTTCGGCCCAACCGGAGCCCTTGACCATAGCCCAAAATGTTTGAGCTCAAGTTACCTAGTAGCAGCCCCAACTACTTATAAGCAACTACGGTACTTTGCGATTACTAGATGCAGTACTATGTTCAGGGTTCTATAATCATCCACACTTATAATCGCAATGTCCTCGTTGCGCAACGGGTCATGATCTTATTCTAAGTAACAATGGTGGTTTCATCTCCTGGGTTGCCCTTTCCTCCTAACTCTATGGCAGGGGTGGCTCCACCTCTTGGGTAGTCCTTTCCATCATTAGAGGGAGTCTGCTTTAGTATCATATGTAACGTCTCATATCCTATATCTGGTTCGTTATTGGGGGTTACTAACCCAAACAACCTGTCGGGCTTGGGCCCAACTAGAGCCCTTAACCACAGCCCAAGCCCGAATATACGATCTGAAGGATATGGAGAATCCTTAAGCGCGTCACAGAAGCGTGTCGATCGCATCGTATGCAATCGGAGCAACTAGTCGCACTAGTCGCTAGATGCGGCGGAAATTAAAATTTTTAAAACTAAAGATGAAACCACATGATCACGAGAACGTTTCTCGGATCGTTTCATCAAACCAAAAGTATAAGGAATACCTCTTGAAGCGTGGTTGTGATCGCGAGATCCCAAACGAGAGATCCTCCTGTCTCAAGTCCGACCCACGAAGAACGCACTTGCGGGCACGATGATGAGTCGCGTCTTTCCCGCAATCTTTGACGAAAAAAACCAAGCGTCGAAAGCGAGGGCAAGATGCTCTCCTTCTCAATATGCAAAGTGGACGGCCACTTGAGATTGAGAGAGAGCCTAGTCGAGAATGAGAGAGAGAGAGAATAGTAGTCTTCTACGACTCTAGATGATGTACTTTGGAGGCTACCCTAGCCCTCCTTTTATATTAGTTTAGGATCCAATGGATCTCAATCCATGGGACACATAGATCCAACGACCAAGCTTGGTCCATGTAAAATCAATGGCTATAATTATTGTTGGTTAAAACCAACAACATTTATTTATGATTAAATTAAATATATGTTGCAACATTATCAACACATTTTTAATTTAACATAAATAAGTTAGTTGAGAGATTAATCATCATAATAAAATGGAGATAATATTGCCTCCTAAAAGCAAGGGGCTTTATTTCTCCTTTTTATTATATTACATTATCTCTCAATTATCACAAAAATATCCACCAAATTAATTCCAAATTAATTTGTGAATATTTCAATCATGCCGTTGAAAAACTGTGAATCATATTCACAACCCAAACTAATTTGTAAATTACATTTCCAATTAATTAATTAATGTGAATCCAATCCACATTATTAATTAACAAATGCTATTTACATAAATTCTCTCTCTTCAATATATATGTATTATAAATCATATTTATAATACACATATATCATGGATAGTATTCTCAAATTCTCTAATCCTTGATAATTAAATCCCATTCAATTATCTTGGATAATAATATGAATCACATTCATATTATGCTTGATAATTAAATCTCATTTAATCATCAAGTCCTTCTCGCTTGGATATGTATTTCATCAAATGAATTATTCTTGAACCCTTTCAAAAATAATGTGCTTTCTCCGCAGATACTTGGAGATAAGGACAGGGCGATTGTATTATTCCACATATAGTGACTTGGATGTTGAGATCTCATCTCAAATCCATATCTTACGAACCTCCCATAGATGCTTGATTAAATCAAGACCGCAAATCTAATCTTCTCATTGTATCTGAATCTCATTCAGACCAATGTCCAACATTTGGACTAAGATCAGATTGCTTCTCTACTGAGAGGAGTCACTAAAATCCAGACATGTTTCATCACTCCCTCGGAATGGAAGCGTCATGGATATACAATCGTTTATGATCACATCACCCTCAGGTATTCCCAATACCTGTACATCATGCATACTGGAAGACCTATGATCAACCCGAAGATCAAGATCAAATTTATATTGTCTTCTCCATGGTTTAATCAATAAGTTTCTGAATTGATCATTGGGATTTGGTATTGATCATATACTTTCCAAAAGCATATATCATACCTAGGTCTTGATCATATACTTTCCAAAAGTATATATCAATCCTACAAATTCAGTCAAACTTCCAAAGTGAGACGACCATGCACAGAATTTGATTCTACCCAATATCTCATAAGTGAGCTCGTCTTCCGGTTCAGTAGTGAACCTGTATGATCCCTTTGAGAGATCGTATCACTCATATGCCCTTATATGCACACCAACGCGACGGTGTATAGACCTTGGTTAGGTCATCAACCTATTGGTCTGCCAAATGTACATACTCAGACATATATCAATACATCTATCTCCGGTCAGAGGATGCGTGCCTATGCTGTGACAGCATTCAACATAGGACTTAGGTTATCTCGATCTCGTTAAGTCAACTCTTTGACCTAACTAATCTGACATCTCCGAATCACTATTCCCATGCAGAGGACCTGCATCAAGAGGTCGGTCAGATATCAACCTATGTGAGAAAGGATTGCCATCTCCTACTCAGGCTGGAGATAATCTCTTAACAGTCATTTGACGGTGCTTGATGAGTCATCAATCTAACTCTTTAGATATTCATCCAAGCACCAGCCTCTATGATTCAATAATTGAATCAACAGCTGTATGATCATCAAGATGGCCATGGTACATAACCCTGATTGTACATAGGGATCTATTATGCAAATTATTTATTCTTCGTTTCAGATCAGGGAATGATATTTTCAATAACATTTATTGCATAATGGCTCACCGTGGGCTCACATGTCCAACACGATCTGGTAGTAGCCCTAACTATTTATAAGCTACTACCATACTTTGTAATCACTATATGTGGCATTGTGTTTGAGATGCTACACACACCTTAGAAATATGGAATATATGAAAAAAACTTCGAAAACATTAAGCTCGTCGCATGAGCAATATATCAATCACAAAAAAGATGGTTGCAATGCAAAACCACATGGATGCGCAAACAATCTCGCATCATTTCGTGAACCACACGAGAAAGGAAATGTTACCTTTGATGCGTGTAGTCTTTGATGGAAGAGACATCCTTATTTGAGTTTGATCTAATGACTACGACACTCATCGGCACGATGATGAATCGTGGGCTTGCGTGCACATAAGCGGTTATTCTCTCCTCCATTGTCTGCACTGAAGATTACAGGAGGATCTTTGCACTCTCATATTTCATCTTATGAATCCTCTTCTTCTCAAGCATGAGGCACGTAAAGGAAGATAAGTCATGTGCCAATTGGGCACATATGAATCTTTGATTCATCTACATTACTAAAACTTTTTTTAAATTCCCAAGTAAAACACAAAAAAAACTTGAAAATGATATATGAAAATCAACTCAATAAATGAAAATGGACTAAAGTATATTACTAACTTGTAAATATGTTCAACGATAAAATAAAAATAAAATAAAACCCCAAAATTAAAGAGTTGAAACATGTATATATTTCCTTATATAATGTACAATCTTCATTCATTTTTAATAAATCACTTTTAAATCAAAATGAGATAATGGCGACCTTGACAAATGAAAAATATAAAAAAAGTTGTAGATATTGCAAATAAACAAAAATAGTGAATTGAGAAGATTGAGAATTAAATGAAACTTTTCTTTGTGTGCATTCTCTTATGAAATTCTACTAAAATTTGAATTAATTTACATTCAGTTACACATAAACACATGGCAAAATTCAAAAGAAGCATAGTTCTTGTGTGGAACCTGGGTTTTGAGACCTAATTGCATGGTGTACAACTACACTGATATTTTAATCTTTTTACTTTTTCTTTTTTTACCTATGTTTATCTAAATAAAAAACAAAATTAAAAAAACACAAAATTATTTAAAGGATAAAAAGCAAACTTGTATATATTGGCTCGTAATCATGCACATATTTCCCATTTCTTTTTTTACACCTCGTTTTTATCATAAAAATCCAAAAAAGAGACTGATGTGTACATATTACATTGGTATTTTGTAAAAAAATATCTTATGTGTGTAATATTAAGATAAAAAAATATGTATATAACCGTAAATTTTAGGTATTTAAAGCATATAAAATATCTTCAAAATGTGTCTTGTACGTATGACTTTATTTCGATTTGAGATATTTATTAATTTGGTATATATCATTGAGATCTTCAACTTTAGTTTTGATTATTTTTTTATTTTGAATTAGTCTCCAATTTATCTATGCTCTTCTTTATTTCATTTTTATGTAAAATATTGATATACTGACTAGGGATGTCGAAAAAATCTTAGGTTCGACATTCGCTCAGATTCGATTCGCTAAAAGTTCGATTCGAATTCGATTTGAAAACAAACAAACTGAACATGAACATAAGCTTAGGCTCAAATAAATAAACAAACCAACCCTCAAAATCAAAGATTCACTCAAACTTGATTCGTTAAAAGTTCAATATACATATACATATATGTCTACAAACACACATACATACACATATTATATATATATATATATATGGAAAATGAGATGTTGAGCCCCAGCACTTTGACTCGTATGCAACGTTCTCCCGTCACCATTAGATCATAGTTGAAAAACATCCAAGGGTGGATAAAAAAATTATTATTCCAAATTTCCCGAACCCCAACTCCCTTCATGAATTCCCTTTATTCATTGCAACCTACACCCAACGAAACTCTCTGTCTCCTAGGTCTTGTAGCTCCCATCTCCCTCCCCACCCCAGCTCCCCTGCATTTTCGCATAGTCTCACCTCTGGGTCCCAACTCCCGCCCTACTTCATCTCCCCCCACACGGTTGCACGGTCTCGCCCCCAACTCATTCCCCGGCCCCACACGACCAAGTGCGGTAGTGGCTTCCCTGCTCAATGTATCAACCCTGTTGTTTCCCGAACTAGATTCACAAGTTGATGCCTTTTGTCTCTAATTGAGTAAGAGAATATGAGGCTTGTGCGTGGTTCGGGGGATTTTCCCTCCAACATCGCCTCTTGTTAAGCTTCTTGAGCCTCCTTATTCTCTATGGACGACGAGTATGGGGCTGAGACTGAATGTGATCCGAGCACACTACACCCATATGTGATTATCCCTAGAAAATATTTTCTTCTTATATTATATTATAGTAAAGAAATTTGATTGTTTATTAATAGCAAGATATGAGTAGTTAAAAGTACAGTAATTTTGATCTATTAAATATAGGTTGAAATAAATCAGGTTTTTTAATCCCATTAGATGTATATTCCTTTGATATAGTAGATAATTTAGTCATAACACTCGATGTAGCTATGAACCAATTGATTTCCTGATATCGATGTTAATAAAATCAAATGGTTTGTACAAATATAATGAAAATACATAACATGTATTGTTGAAGCATTGCTTTTAAAAAAGCCTTGACCAATGCAAAAGTATCTCTAAAATATGTTATCATCCAATGTTTGTTTAAAATGAACCTTTAACAAATCGAACCAATCCTTTATGAATCTGAACCGAGCTGAAAGTGAACCTGAACACGATTTTCATTTTATCAAGCTAAACGATCACACCCCTCATCCTAACATGTGGCATGTCAACTTATTTCAATCAATCGCCACTTGACACCTTCCAATTTGACGCTCCCTTTCGCTCGTCATCTCAATGCACTTGTTGACTCCCTTAGCAATGGTGTTATTTTAAAGCTCTTTTTCTATGCTCGCTAATAATAAGTCATTGCAGTAAGATCAGATATAAGGTGACAAATCAAACCCAAAATATACACGAGTTAGGGTCAAGGGGTGTATTATCCAAATTGGGCAAAGCAACAAAAAGAAAGGCCAAAGATATGTCTCAAGTGAGATGCATCAAGGATGAGGAAGGGCATGTGCTTGTTACTCAGAAGGATATAGAGACTATATGGAAGCATTGTTTTCATAAGCCTTTCATTGCAGAAGGGAATAAAGAAATCACTTCAGGAGATAGTGTTGGCAGTGAAAGGTACCTAAATCATGCAATCTGAGGCTTTGAAGGCCGTGAAACCCGAGAAAGTAAAACATGATGACATTACTATAAAAGTATGAAGAGCTCTTAGTGAACGTGGTGTGACTTGGCTCGAAATTTTATTCAATGGTATTTGGTAAAGCGAGAAAATGCCTAAATAATGGAGCAGAAGCATCATGGTAACTCTTAATAAGAACAAAGGAGTCATTCAATGTTATTCGAATTATAGAGGTATAAATTTAATGAATCGTACTTTTGAAATTTTGGTAACATGTATAAATATATGAAATTAACCTCTTCATATGCTATCGTTTATATGGATATTAGATTCAGTATGACGAGATGAATCTAACAGGACTTGTTTTGCCTTAATCGGAGGTTGTTTCAAATAGTATGAATTTTGAAAGTAAAGATGTTGACGTCAATTAAGCTATCATTAACCCGTAATTACTACCATCAGTACTAATAAATATTTAGTAAGAATAGAAATAGTCATTAAGATTACTGATCATGGTTGACGAATGTTGATCATGATTTAGTAGATGTTAATCACAATTACTAATAATTAGTCATAATCAGTGCTAATTAAACATAATTAACGTTAATGAAGAGTCATTAGTAAAATCACGGATTTCGTGATAAACACGGATGAACTCAAGGGTGAAACCCATGGGCTTTGAAACCATGGTATTGAAGGAAACCATATTCAAAACCACGGATTTCAATGATCACGAGCCTATAAATACTCCCCCATCCATTCATTCTCTTCAAGTTTCATTCCATCCACCGCAATCCTCAGGGCCAGGGTCGAGAGATTGAGAGAAGTGGAGGGATGTAGAGAAGAAGCGTCAATGATGCGTTGTCGAGAAGAAGAGGAGAAAGAGGACGGTGTGCTCATTCCTCAACATCTTTAAGTAGAAGGTAGGTGAGTCTAGGGTTGGGCATTGGGCTGGGCCGGCCCGACCCGGCCCAAAACCCGACCCGTATAACCCGACCCAAACCCGAACCCGAAATTTAATGGGCGGGCCGTGGGCCCTAAAATGAGCCCATATTGATTAACGGGCCGGGTTTGGGCCTTAGAAGGCCCAAACCCGTTAGCCCGATAGCCCGATCCATTCTAAAGCAAGTATATTTATATCCAGTACGGTATAATTATATCAATTATATTCATGTTCATTCCAAATACCATGTTCTAACTTTACTATCCTTATTCAAGTGTAGAATAAATGCTTAGATACATTAATAATCATATCCAATAGTGGATTGAGGATATTATTACATTAATATACAAGATTATTACATTAATATGCAATAATGGAATCTGTGTCCTCAAGTGTTACAGCATGTACAACTGTAAGTAACCAATTTGTATTGGGTCATAGTGCCCGCATCTACAATAGAATATGTAATGGTGAATTGAATGGTGGTTTAAGTCGCCATATTTTTACCACATTTGTATTTCCAACATACAACTAATGTTAAAATCACAAATTAGTTAGCATACTTTATAGTTTTAAACATGCACACATGCATAAGAAACAACCACACAAATGCAAGAAGAATGGGAGACATGATATTCGTATACATAGGTGTTAAATTGGGCTGGCCCGACCCGAACCCGACCCATTTTATTTGGGCCGGGTTTGGGCTTGGGCCTAATTTTTGAAAATAAAATGGGCCTAGGCCCGACCCGTTAGCCCATATTCTAAAATGGGCTTGGGCCGGGCCAAGGCGAACCCGGCCCGAGCCCGGCCCATGCCCAACCCTAGGTGAGTCTATCTTTATCTAGGATTTCAAGTCACTTCAATACTCTTTCATTTCCTATGTTAGTATCAGCATATATAACGGAGTTATCTGAGCATAGCCCTGCTTGGATGCGGCTGGTTGTGTCATCAGTGAACATGCTTCACTCACCCATAACATGAGACTACCCACTTCTTCATTGTATGATGATATTATTTCTATATGATGTAGAAATCTGAGTAACGCCCTACTTGAGTACATGCGGTCGGTCCGTCAGTGAAAGTATGTGTCACCCACCGAGGATGTGATGTGTATTGATGATTACGCATTATTTCATCTTTTGATTCATTATTTCAAGTCTCGTTTTATAATAAAGACGCACTATTGAATTTTGCTTTATAATATCACCCGATGTTAAGAGAAATTCTGTTAAAATTTTCCTTATAATTTTACTTTAAAGATCACCTGATATAAGGGGAAACTCTATCGAAATTTCCCTTGAAATATCACCCAATATAAACGGTCGGGATTCTGAGAGTTTAATTCTTCGTGTTCTTCACTCGTTCTCTGTGTTTTTTCATGTTCTTGATGAAAAAATAGATTTTAATCGTTTTAGATATCAAAATTCTAACTCTTGTTGTTGCATTTTCAATTTAACTAGATAAAATTAATGTTTATTGTATTTTTTATTTTGAAGAACGTTCACATGTTTCATAATTTACTATGTGCAATATTATAATGATATTAACTGAAAATTGATATGGCATAAATGAGATCAGATTACAATTTTTGTAATATCTTTTACAATAAGAATGACTTGCAGTATATACTGCAAGTTAGGCATGCAACTTTGTAGATTTGTCAGAAGATCACATGTATTGGCATGCCATACCTAGATGGTACACAGTTGTTCTGATATGTTGATCACAAGAAATAAATTATTTGCAATGCATGGTGCTCGACTACCATTAGGGACAGGGGTGCATATGGATCAAAAAAATTCGTAATTCAATCCAGTCCATTATCATTGGATTGGATAGGTTTGGATTTATAAGTCTAAGGAATCAAATTGAAATTTTACAAATCCATTCATTTATGGGTGGGAGAGGATTCCTATCAAAATCTGATCCGTTAATCTGTTAATAAATAATATATAAAAATCCATTTGCTATCAGATGGTATCGTATATTTAATTTTATTTGAAAGATAAATATCTATGCTAATCATATTTAATATTTAAACCTCATTCCAACTCAAGCATCATGCCACCGCACATGCTGGAAACCACATTACCCCATCCCACTAGTTGGTTTCAAAACAGTAATATCAAAAAACATAAACCTAATCCTTCTTTTCGGCCCTTCCATACGAAACATCCTCCCACATCGCACACTTCTCCACCCTTGGTTGCATATATCTCTGTCGGTCATCATCCTTGTCCCTAATCGCACACACATAGCCAAATCTCTCTCACACACCTACAACCAAACCTCTATTGTGCATGTGCAGCTAGACCTCATCCTCGACTCTCCCATACCTTCCTCGTGTATGCGCAACCAGGCACCTCATGTGCCTCCCTCTTGCATTGTGCAGTTGCGCATGGTCCTTGCCCCAGATCTCCCACGTGCACAATTTTCCCACCAGTACCACACAATCAAGTAGGTCAATTTTAGTTCTCATTTGATATGCAAAATCATTTGATATGCAAAACCAATTTTATTCAAACTCAATGTGATGTTTCTATAGTTTCTATGTATTACAAGTATGTTATATGTATTTGGTTATATAATGATTGTTCATACTAAATCAATACAAGCATATATTCTTTTTGTTTCTCAAAATTTAAATCATTTATTTTCATTTATCCATACTCTCAATTTTAGAAACATGATTCAAATGCCGAGGTCTAGTGTGGTACAAACTTAATCATAGCTTATGACGTGAGCTTAAGTGATCATTGAAAATCTGATCTGGTCTAATCCAATATGTAATCAGGTGGTTTGGATTAGATTGGATTGGATTGGATTTTTGATGGATTGCATTCGAAAAATCAGGAATTCGTTGAGTATGGATTGGACACAGATTAAGCTAAAATCCAATCCATGTGCACCCCTGATTAGGAGATTTGACAGACTGAAGATGTAGCTATGTCATGTGGAGGAACGATTGGTCAATAACGATCGAGTCACGATAATATGTAGTTGAAGATTTGTTATAAATGATTAAATGTTATCATGTGGTTTTAAGCTATTAAGACCTCGAGGACGGTGTGCTTCCTTATTTGATAGATTGAGGATTTGGAACAATGTATAATGAAAAAAAGAATTGTCATAGTAGCATTGGATGATTGACCGAGGTGACTTGCGACAACATAATCTCATCATATCAATGAAATCTCCAATATCGAAGTGTCCACAACTTCGAAGTCCGTGTGAGCGAGTCAAACCACTTGGAACGATCCCTATAGTGGAGTAGAATGAATAAGACTTAATATAACGAGAAGAGATGAAACTTTTTAATATAATAAGTTTTGCTAAACTGCATTGCGCGTACTTTTCCTTTCGTTGTTACTTATCACTCGCTAATATTTATCTTATGATTTCTGGAAGCCCAACCGATGTCGGTGAGTCATCTCAAGGACCTTAACCTGCTAGCCAACAATAGTAGCTTATAGTCTAAGGTAGTCAGTATTTTTTTGATCCTTTCCCTTTATCTTGATCTACATGTATACGAAAATAGTGTGGCATGTTTTTTATGTAAGCTTTATTTTATAAATAGAATAAAAATGGGAGATGCTTTATTTGTAGCATTTTATTGCTATATGTTCTGAATATTAGTTGTTATTGTTATTAGATAAAGCTATTGTTAAGAAACCAGATGCGGTAAATGTGACAACCTGGCGGTCACGAACTAGGGTAGGGATAGATTGGTATCATAGCCTAATTACTCCAGTAGCTTATTTAGTTATTAATAGTGGTGTTCAAAATCTAAAGATATGTCAAGATCCATTGATCTCATTAATTAACTTCAAAAATACTATCATTCACAAGTGAGTGACATTAATGTACATTATGCTAGGTAGAATAAGAACTAATCGATTACCTCAATTCATCTAAGGATCATGGCAGATCAAGACTTGGTAAGGCAAATGGCTATGATGATGGTAATACTCCAAGAGGTTGGGCAAAGGCAACATGCATTAGAGCAAAATCTCGATGCATAGACTGAGAGTCTCGAGGCATCCATATCTATGGATGCTAGGGTGGAGGGTCATATTCACCTTTTCTAAGGAAAAATCTAGTTACCATCCCTCTAATGAGTCTGCTCCTACCCCAGCTAAAGGAGCAATGGAAAAGGTCCTTATTAAACACCAAAAGTTTTTTGACTTCTACCATAAAGATAAGATTTCAATAGAGGAACAAAATCCTCATCTACTTATGGGAATAGGAGGATAGATATTTAAAATTTAAGAGATCTTATACAACTGTGTGGTAAATATTGCAAGACATCATTTACATGCTTCTCTACTACTTATTGAAATGGATGATTTTGACTTTATCCTTGGGATGGACGGTTGGAAAGGTATCATGCATGCATTGGTTGTTTTCATAATATAGTAACCTCCGGTCTGCCAAATGTTGGACATGCAAGCCCATAGAGAGACATTATGCAAAAAATGTTATTGCGAATATCATTCCCTGATCTGAAACGAAGAATAATTAATTTATATAATAAGTCCCTTAGTACAATTAGGGTTATGTACCATAGCCACCTTAATGAACATACAACTGTCGATTCAATTGTTGAATCATAGAGGCCGATGCTTGGATGAATATCTAAAGAATTAGATCGATGACTCGTCAAGCACCATTAAAATGATTATTAAGAGATGATATCCAGCCTCAGAAGGAGATGGCAATCCTTTCTGTAAAGATTGATATCTAAACAATCTATTGATGCAGGTCCTCTGCATAGGAATAGAGATTCAGAGGTGTTAGATAAATCAGGTTAAAGAGTTGACTTAAAAATATCGAGATAACCAATGACATATGTTGCATGTTGTCACGATATAGGCATGCATCCTATAATCAGAGACATATGTGTTACTATATGTCTGAGTATGTACATTTGGCAGACCAATAGGTTGATGACCTAATCAAGGTCCATACACCGACATCATGGCGTGCATATAAGGGCATATGAGTAATACGATCTCTCAAAGGAATCATATAGGTTCAAACTAAACCGGAAGACATGAGCTCACTCATGTGATATTGTGAAGGATCAAATTCCATGCATTATCGTCTTGCTTTGGAAGCTTGATTGAATTTGTATATTTGATATATGCTTTTGGAAAGTATATGATCAACACCTTAGTATGATATATGCTTTTGGAAAGCAAATGGTCGCTATTGACTCCCAATGATCAAATGAGAAACTTAATGATAAGACCCTGAAGTAGACAATGTAAAATTGATGTAACACTTCGGGTTTATTGTAGGTCTTCCAACATGCAGGATGTACATGTATTAGGAATACCTTAGGGTGATGTGATCCTAAACGATTGTATAACGATGACGCTTACATTCCGAGGGCGTGATGAAACATGTATGGATTTTAGTGACTCGTCCCAGTAGAGAAGTAATCTAATCTTGGTCCAAGTATTGGAAGATATGAATGTGATTCGAATGCAATGAGAATATTAGATCTACGACCTTGATTTAATCAAACATCTATTGGGTCCCGCAAGATCTAAAGTTGAGATATGATCTCAATATCCAAGTCACTATACATGGAACAATACAATCGTCATGTCCTTATCTCCAAGTATCCACAGCGAAAGCACATTATCCTTGAAAGAGTTCAACTATAATTGTATAGTTATGTTGGGCATATTCAAACGTACCATGAGTTTTGCATATTGGTCCTTAAGAGCGATAGATAATTGGTTGTAGCTCGAGAACTCATCTAAGAAACATAACGATTATGTTCCCACCAATCTCTCCAAGATCTGATAAATGAATAATAATGGGAAATAATCCTTTTTTGTTGCATCATTCAAGCATATGTAATCCAAAGCAGACACACCACAACATGGGTACTCTTGTCATGATCTCCTCTCCATCCTCGTTAGTGCTTACCTGAATTCTTGACTTTTTTGGACAACATGAATGGGTGCCATACAATTAGAATCAGAGATGGGATAAATAAAACTTGCTTCCCACCATTTTCTCAAATTATTTTTTCATGACCTCTCGCAAATTGGGATTTAGCACGCACTGGAATTCACGAGAGGGTTTGGCTTCATTCTTTAGATAGATATGATGCGAACATAGATGAGGATTTATCCCATAGAGATCAGAAATGCTCCACCCTATCACCTTGTGATTTTCCTCCAGGATCTCTACCGAGCAAGATTCTTGCTACTCAGTCAATCGTGAATTGATGATAATTAGAAACTTCTTCTCTTGTCCTGTGAGGAAGGCATACTTGAGTGTTGTGGGTAATGTCTTGAGATTAGGTAAAGGGTGGTCATCAAGCAAATCTGGCTCAATAAACTCTGGTTATGTGTTGACAGTGGTTGGATCTGTCTCTGAAGTAACATCCACCAACTGAATCGGCCCTGGAGTCGGATTGTCAAAAGTATCGAGGCAATCGGCAAAAGACACATCTAACTCGTCAACCTTGTCTTCTATTTGTCCTGAAGGGGAAATGACTTACAGACACAGTTAGGCCTCTGGATCATCGAATATGTAGGGGGATGCAATCTCTGTGTGATATGTGCCTTCCTATTCATTTCGAAGGGTCTCGCAAACTGTCTCATGTACAAGATTCCCTCTAGAGGAGAGGGACTCATCTGTGCTAGATGGGTTCTATCTCCATGGCCCCGTTATGTCTCCATGAACACAATCTGCTTCTGACAAAGAGTACTCAGTGCTGGATTCAAAATCTAGCCTCTGCCGCCTCATCTGCTTCATCTCTAGTTCCTCATCTCTGCCTCGAGTTTGGAAGTGAATCTTCTCGACCTCGTAGTCAAATAAGGAACGTGATGTCTTCAAGAAGGGTTGTTCAAGTATGATCTCAGAATATTTCCAATTTTAAGGGATCTCCATATCAACGACTATGAAGTTCACCACGTAATCACATCCCTCGACGTTGATGATAATGTTCCTCCATTCTCCCTTGGACCTTTTAGTGGACTTGTCAGCAAACTGAAGTAATGCTCTGGATTTCCTAAGAGGTCCTAGATTTAACCTCTCATAGTGGGTTGTTGGCATCAGGTTAATTAAGGATTCATTATCCAGGAGATTACATGTAAATGCAATGTCATCGACATGACTCAACACATAATGGGTACCCATGTCCCTTCGTTTCCTTGGAAATGCATTCTTAACGGTGCAAGTAGCAACTGCTAACTGAACATGATTTTCAACATGGCTTCTTGTTTTCTGCTAACCCTTGTTGGTTTGCACTTTGTCCTATGATATTTTTGAAACACATTTGACATATTCGCATACTTATCAAAGGGGATTGTGACTTTGATGTACTTGTTACAAAACCCGTCATCTTAGGGTCATCTTTTGCATTTTTGATTTCTTATTTCCACCCTTAAGAGCACGTGGAAAGGGATTATTGAGGACAATTCAGATTCTAGAATCGAAATATATTAATTCAAATGAGAAAATGAGTTCTGTACAGGACTATGACTCTGACACATCTTCTATTGTTGCCTATGCATCCTCCTCAGATGAAGGTGCAAGCTCTTCATCAAGCTCGCTTGATTCACTGTTGGTGCACCTCTCCTTTTTTTTGTTCTTTTTATTTTTCTGCCTTTTTAGGGATTCACATCCCTCTTATTCTGTTGAAGGAGTTGGTGTTGGTGGTGATGATGTTGATCCTCTACCTCTAAGTTCTCTTCAAGTAGAAACTTGGCGGTGTCCTACTGCTCCCGTGCCCAATCAGGTATGGTCACAATCTTTCCGCTCATGAGGGACACATGATTGACATTATCATACCAAAGGATCTCATGTTCAGATCTGGAATAGTCTGAATGGTATATATGATCTTGTGGTTATTGTTGGCTCTGATTCAAGTTGTTGGGATTGGCTTGAGCCTAGCTGGAAATTGGAGTCCTTTGTGCCATATGTTGATCTCGATGGCATGATGCATGTTTGAGATCTGTCCTTGTGTCATGTCAGTTATTATGTATTGTTGAACCTTATCTGTCAAAGACTGAATGGCCAAGATAAGGGATCCCAAATCATTGATGGGTGGGGTCGGGTGTTGCTGCTGGCTGGAGGATGGGTGATTCTGATGTCTATATTGGCTTTGATGGCTCTATTGGTACTGCTATCACTGATGGGCTATGAGGAGTAAGTTGATGGTGGACCCTTCTGACCCAAATGAAAAGTGTGTTGCTACTGCTGCTGCTGTTGAGGTAGGTATCCTTGTCATGTCCTGGACTGTACAAAGCGTAATGTGGGGACGGAGCTCGTGTGCTAATAAGCTAGGGAGGTCGATATGGCTAACCACTTTCTATCCCTGAATGTCTACCGACGACGTCGTGACTGTAGCACATCTCGTTGACCTCAAACACATATGGAGGCTTCTAGTAGACTGACTCCACTTGCAGGGACGTGTGTTGCTCCTGCTGAGTGTATTGCTAGTCCTCGACCCAATTACTCCGAGGCCCCTACACATGCTCTTGTACGAGGTGAACTCAATTTAGAGGTGTAGATGGTGCAGAAGGGATAAGTAATCACATCTTGGCTACCCTCTCAAGCAAATCCTCCACTTGCTTCAGAAATCTTGAAAATGCCTAAAGGTTAGTGACCCTTTTGTGAATATGCTCTACCATGGTAAGCTTATCATCTATTATCCCAATGTTGTGGCTAAGGTCATTTGTCAGATCCTCTACAATCCCCCTAGGTGTCTCATGGGATAGACATGAGGGAGACACTTGATAGGCCCTGGTGACCTGAGATCTTCCTATTTCCACCATCTGCCCTAAGATCTTCCATACATCATCTTCATTATTGTTCATATAGCTCCCTCCACAATCTGCACTCACTAACCCCTCTGTCTCAGAAGTATACCATAGAACAAGGTCTGGACTAAGATCGCTTTGGTAATGCCATGGCAGGGGCATTTTTGTGTCAGATCATTGAATCTATCCCATGCTTCATAGAATGCCTCGTGGGGAGCCTGGGATGAAACTATAGACATTTGTGCTCATATGGTTAGTCTTGTTGAGTGGGTAGAACTTGTTCAAGAATAGATCTATGCATTATAACCAGGTTGTATATCTAACATTGAGATTATTCAACCAATGAGCAACCTTAACTCCTAAGGCAAACGGGGTGGCCTTCAGCCTGATGTAATCTTGTCCAACCCTAGGATGACTCAGGTTGTTACACACCAACTCAAAGTTTCCTAGGAATACATACGACTCTTTTGTGGCATTCATGTTAAACTTTGGTAGCAACCTATGAAAGTAGGGCTTCAACTCAAATGCATATGGTGAAACCTCGAGTACAAGCGAGTTGTGTATCTCATTCTCAATTGAGTTGTAGGCAACCACCATCGGTCTGTACATTCTACCAACCTCAATCACATGTCACATACGAGCCATAAGTCCGGCATTTTGTTGTTTAGCTTTAGCTAAATGGGTAAGGAATGTTGCATGGGGTCATCTTTGTGATCCTCATCCTTATGGTTTATATTAAGAGGCATCTTGATCTCTGGTTCGTCTTCTTTACCTTCATAATAAAGAGGATTTGAATTAATATAGCTAAAAGAATTAGATCTAGAAGCATTGAGGTGAGGGTCTTCCTCGATGTGGTGAGAGAAGAGAGAATTTGACTAGGTTTGACCACCCTCTAGAAGAAAAAGTGAATTATTGGTTGTGGTCCAATGGGAAGAGTTCCATGGAACAATGGGGGCTTGGGATGAGATTGTCCCCTAGCCCACGAGAATGGTCAGTTTAGGGTGGTCAGTGAGAGGCTCGCGAAGTCTGAGCAAAAATCACCCCAATCCTCCATTCTCAATGTCAAGTTGTTCAGATAGAGAGATCACGAATAATGAAGTCAAGAGAGACGATGAAGGCACAAGTGTGCAATATTTAGTGATTGATCTTTAATAAACGTACACAACGCGAACATAATACAAGCCCCAATTTCACAAACTACACAAAATGAAGGCCGTAAAGGTCCGACCAATTATCTTTTCAAAATTATGTTGGTGATAAAACAATCTTACAAGTCCATTACACACAATGTGTCTCCTTATGCACACGATGCTCCTGTGTACTCCCAATCAAAGAGGTGACATTCCCGGGTTATCGAACTCAATATCATATTGATGAATTTATGATTCATCACTCTAAAAGTTGAAAATAGAGCTTTGTTCCCGAGTAATTAGCTGCATATATCCACTTATATTGCATCATTAGCATTCATGCGTGCATAAATAATATCTGCATTTTAGCATTCATAGTTGCATTACATAAGAAGTCAAATTCGCTTGTAAAAATCACCAGTAAATACTCTATTTGTATACATTTTATACTAACTCCAAATCCAATAAAATAAACTCTATAGTGTATATATTACTAACACTAACTATGGAAAAATATCAAAAAACTACTAACTTGTAAAATTGTCCAATAAAACCCAAATTCAAGTTTGAAACTATGACCTTTAAATTGCACATATCTCTCTCATGCAGTGTATGATTTAGGTCTACTCACATTTAAATTAATATACATTCAAAGACCTTCAAAACTAGACTAAATTCATGACAAATCGGATACCGTATGTGAAACTTGGGTTTCGGGCCCCTATTGTATATTGTACATATTGACAAAAATGCCCTTGCATTTTATCCTTTTATTAAAAATAAAAAATAGATTAATTTGTAAATAATCCTTTCATATTTTCTCTAACTTTATTTCGATTTTTATCATATTTAGAAAATAATAAAAAATGCAAAGACAAAAATGTGTTATTTTATACCTACAAGGTACCACTAAAAAAATACACTTTGTACAGATGATTTCATTTCATTTTCGACCCTTCACAAAAGTTGTAGATCTTGTTAAGACGAACAACTTTTGTGTTGACCACTTTTTAATGTAACAACTTTTGTTTTTTCTTTTTTATTTTTTACATTTAATTTTTGAATTTTCTTGGGAGCGACACATGGCAGCTCCTGGAGCCACCGCGTGTCACCCATTTTTTTAATCATTTCTATCATTTTATTTTAATTAATTATTTTAATTTATAATTATTATTATAAATAATAAAAAAACCCGCCACGTGGCGCCTTCTCTCTCCTCCATGCACGTGACCTTCCCCCTCCCTTTCCTCTCTGCGTCCCCTGCTCCGCCTATCTCCCTCTCGTGCACATGTGCCAAATCCTCTGCGCCTTTGGCGCACGCATGCAACCACCTCATGTGCAACTGCTCCACCCCTCGCGTCTTGCGGCGCACGACGACCATGACCATCTCAACCACCCGTGCAACTCCCTCTCCTCCCTCTCAGCCAACGTCCCCCGCCTTTTGTGGCCCACTCCAACTTCCTTTAAAACCACACCGCTTGCCCCCTTCACAACCCATCCGCCATTTCGAGAAGGAAAGGAGCGAGCTCGTCGCTACCTCCAGGTGACAGCAGTACGTTGCAAGTCTCAAGCGACGACCCCTCCGACTTCAGACGAGATCCAAAAGGGGCAACCCTTGCTGCAGCGGTTCAACGTCGTTGCTCGCGCTCGGGCATTTTACCGACCCTAGAGCAACGACGAGGGCTCTGTTCGAGAACCTTTTCTTCCCAAGCATACCCCTCCAGGTATACATCTCCTTCCTCTTCCTCTCCCTCTATTCTTCTTCAAACGTTCTTCCTTCTTCCCTCTCCTACTCTGTTTTATTCTCCCCTCCTTTCTCTCTCTCTCTCTCTTAAATCCACCTCAATCCTTTACCATTTTTCAAAAGCGTTGACATTTGTATGGATAAATCACACGTTACGAATGCAACAGTGATTTTTATCGAAATTTAAGGGGAGTTTTCTTAAACCATTTAATCGAAAATTCAAGGCACAAAAACAAGCACCCCAACTTCCCCTGTTTATGTACTCGTCGCCCCTTTGTATTCATCAGCCATCAATCCCGCTGGCAGCTCACACGTGCACACGTCATGAGCACGAGCCCACAACTTGCTTCCGCCGTGAAGGACTGCGCCTCTGCCCTCAGCCACATCGAGCAGAACCTCCTTCAGCTTCACGTTCACGACCGCCATTGCGTCCTAGACCGTGTGTCAGCCGAGGCTTCCTCCACAAGCCGCTTCCATCGCATCATTCCAACAACAGCCCTCTGCCTCGCCTCGGACGCACGCCACCATTGATTACCCTTCAGTAGCTGCTCAAAGCCCCCGCCTCTCTAGGACCTCCAAGAAATTGCCAGCCGCCATCGACAGTCCGGAGAGCCTCACCACTTCGACACCAGCTACCTCGAGCTCCGCGCTTCCTCCTCGGTCCTCGGGTGTGTGTCGCCTGAGGTCGGGGCTTCGCTAGCTCTCCAGTCGCGCCCTCCCGCTGCTCTCCAGCAGCCACTTCAACTCAATGCCAAACTTCCCTCCGATAGACCTTGCTCCGTGCCATCCCAGGCTCCTCACGTGAGGTACATGCGAGGCAGTAGCCCGCGCCCCTATGGTCTTGCGTATTCTAGAGAGATCTCGTCACCGGGAATCACGTGAGGAGCACGAGCTCCGTGGAGATTTTACAACAAAGGCCCTTGCCAATCCAGTTATTTCACGAACCAATCCATGCTACTAGAGATAACGTGCATCATTTGACGTCTGGGGGAGAAACTGCATAAAACCCCCTCAGAGTTTAGGTAACTGCATCTGTGTTTTGTCCGCGTGTTTAGTATTTTTAATTTATTTCTGTTTTGCATTCATACCTCTATCTTTGCAAATTTATTTGAACATCAATTTAGCATCATTTTGTCATTCCAAAAATTGCACATTGTAGAAGAACTCATATTTTATCACGGTGAAGGTTGATTATATCTTTTATGAGCAATATTTTTATTTAATATAATTATTTTTTATGGAAAATAGCATATTCTGCCCACTAATTGTTATTAGTTGTTTATTAAATTAATCGTTGATCTGAAAATTACCAAAAATTCACAGTAGGTAGAGTCCGAGTCATTCTATTTTGGTCCCAAATTGCATGCCATTTGCATGTAAATCGAGGTTTGAATAGATTAAGCGGTGTTTCGTCTAATCGATTTTTAATAAGTAAAAAAATATTTAATTTTGGGATTTCGTAATTTTCCTGAAACCATTTCACATAGAGCCATCTAGGATAATTTTAGTTTCTAAAAAAAATTAGTTCGGTATTTATGAAAATTAAATTTGCGAAAATCACCCTACATTTATATTTAATTCATACTTAATTCATTTTGAGTCGAAAACTTCTAAAAAAATAGGGTAGCTTCATTTCATCGTAATTAACATTCTGGCCAAGTTGGAGATATTTTGGACTTAATCTGATCATAATTTATATTTTTACCCTCGAATTTGGTATGAATTGCATTTGCATTTTAATTGCATAAGAAACCATAAAAAATTATTCTTCTGAAAACCTGGTATCTTGATCAACTTAAATTAATCTAAGGAGAGAGTTGCCTCCCGAGTTTGTCTTGGGCTTGGTCAAGTAAAAAAAATTGCTGCTCAATATTAACTGAGAAATTAATTAAAGTGGTTTTTGATAAATCCGAATTTGCCCGACTACAATGAACGACCACATTTATTTTAATCGTTAATTCATTTGAATTAAGAAGGGTAATTTATGGTTTTTCAAATGGCGTCGTTGCCGGGAGGCACGACTTAGGATAATTTTTCGAAAATTTAGATTTTAGGTTTTCCATCCCCGGGTATCTGATTCTCAGTCTTTCTTGTAAATATTTTTTTCGTCTATCTGTGCCACTCTCTCTGACTATCGTTTTTTTCATGCGAGGAACACGAGGCATCGAAGGCAATTCATGAGGCGAGTCAAAGATCCTGCATCGATTTGAACTAAGTGGTTGCTGATAAAACTGTAAAAAAAGTGTTTGCATTTACAACGGTTCCTGTTTGGGTTCTCGCGTGTGTAAGAGGATAATAAAAAGCGTATCTATGTATTGTGTGGTTGCTTAACATAGGATAGGACCTGCTCTTGCGGCTTTTAGAGATTTCTTATGATTGTTTGTGCTCGTAATATCTAGGACCACATTTCTCCATTAAAAGTTGCACTTAGACCACATGATTATAGCCAAATTTAACTTGTTCTTCACTCGCTAATAGAACTGCTTGACTAGTGGCGGCTTTTCATCGACTGCATTCATAAAATTTCAATTATGTTTTGCATCCTTCATCTAAAGCACGAGGATCACTGTAAGTCTTCTAAACATGGCATACATCATCGTTTTATCGTGTATCAACTTTTCTCGACTCCTTCCCCCTTGGTTTTCTAACTTAGGATTTAAACGAAATTGGGACTGGACGATAGGCGTGCCTTGTGTGTTAGACTAATCAAGTGGTTATCTAACCTAAAATCGAGACTGCTAAACAAATTGACCCAAAAAAATCAACATAAAAATCGGAAATTCTGTTTGCGGGAGAATAACCCCAACCTTGATTTCAGGCTGAGTGATGGTACAGAGTGTGTGCACACACCCTAAGGCAAAGCCAAAAACCCCGCCTTCTATATCACGTACCTCGATCCGAGCAAATATCACATGCTAAATTCTTATAGGTTCCACTGACCAGCGCCAAGTAGCCTCTGCCTGTTTCGGTAAGTAGATAGGGGCGAAGCAGCGGTGCACCACGATAAGTTGCTAGTAACCCTTCGAGGTGAAGTTAAAAGCCTTGTCAGCCTATGTCTACTTCGGTAGGTAGATAGGGACAAGTCCTTGAACTTCTCAACTAGGGATAGGAGCAAAGAAAGGAAGGGTGTTGGTATCTTAGGCGACAGGTTAAACATGGGAGATGCATCCGGCTTTGAGCCAACTTCCCTAATAGGCTGCATAATCCTTGCTATTTGCTTGAAAAATCACACTTAAAATCAACCAGATTAATCAGACTCGACTTCGGGTCCTTCACCGTGTTGAGTGTGAACTCAGGGTTTGTGATTCATTTGCTTGCCTCAGGTAGAAGACAAATCATATCTTTACACACTTCTACTCCCAATTCCTCTTTCTGCCATTAAAAATGACTGACTGGGGGGGATATCTACTCAAGCTTCGCAAATCTCTCATTGAACCCCTCACGAAGTGTGTCTTCATCGGCCCAGACGCAACTTGGTCCAACCCGAGCTCATGACCCTCTTGAGTTCGGGATCCCCCACTCTCAGGATGGTTACCCTCAAACCATTCCTTTCCTCTCCTCTCATCTCTCCGAGGAAGACCTTCACCTCAGTGAGCACATCTTCATTCCTGTATCTTCTTCTAATATTGACCACATTGTTGTATCAGGTGAAGAAGATCAACCCGAAACCAAGATGCCTCCTAAGAGACCCCCAGATGAAGAGGAACGCGGAGATGATCCTATGCATCAAATCCTTGTCCGTTTATCTAGAGCAGAGCAGCTGAATGCAGATCTTATGGTCAGGAATAAGGCTGGCTATTGAGCCCAATGAGCCGATCCAACCACTGGCTCAGGCTCAAGCTCAAAGCTCAGTTGGGTTCAGGCTCGAGCTCGGGCTCGTTCGAGCCCAGCCAAGCAAGCTCGGGCTCGGGCTCGGTGAGCGCGAGCCCCTTATCGAGTTGGCTCAAGCTCGATAAGGCTCAAGCCGAGCCTTGAGCCCGACCTCCTTATCGAGGAAAACTAATAATACTCGATGAAAAAATGTTCAATTCTCGACGACGTCAGGGAAGACCCGGGTCGAGGAGGGTGATTGGAAATAGTTTTCAACCAGCAAATGACGGGCCTCGGTTATAAGTTATAACCTCACTAGCCGAGTCATTGCCCCAAGCAAAGATACTGTCCCCATTGGCAATCCCCTCCTCTATTAAAGGTGTTGCTCTCCTATGTTATTTCGGGCCATCCAATGTGGGACTAAAACTCTGTGGTTCCGAACCCACCATTGTAATCTCACATAAATAGCCAAATCACCTTATGGGAACGTGTGCAGGGGGCTTCCTGTTGGTCACCTATGCCAAATACCTCACCTTCTCCTCTAAGGTGTCAATTATATAATATTATCTATTGGGTACCCAAAACTTTGGTGCCTATTATATATATATAATATGTATATATATAATATGTATATATGTATATTCCTTATCGAGCCTTTTATTGAGTTATCTAGCCGAGCTCGGCTCGTCAATCTATCGAGTCCAAAATTCTGGCTCGGGCTTGGCTCCATTGCTGAATGAGCTAGGCTCATGAGCCCTTATCGAGCTGAGCCCGAGCCTGGCTCATCGATTCGTGAATCAATAGCCATCCCTAATCAGGATGGGACAGGCGACTGAGGTAGGTGGAATTGACAGACCGATGGTAGATGCCTACAACCCAGTTGAGAATGAGATACATAGCTGGCTTGTACCTGAGGTACCCCTAGAAGCATTCGAGATGAAGCCCCATTTTCTTAGTTTGCTACCGAAGTTTGATGGAAATACCACCGAAAAACCATATGCTTTCCTGAGAAACTTCGAGCTCGGTATGCAACAACCTTAGTCACCCTAGGGTTGGACAAAGATTACATCAGGCTGAAGGCTACCCCGTTTGCCTTAGGAGATAAGGATGCGTATTGGCGGAAGAATCTCGGGGTCAGATGTACAACCTCGATGCTATTCAAAGATTCATTCCTGAATAAGTTCTACCCACTCAGTAGGACTAACCAGATGAGGACAAAGATCGCTAGTTTTTCCTAGTGTCCTCACGAGCCATTCCATGAAGCCCAGGATAGATTCAATGATTTAATACAAAAATGCCCTTGCGTGGCATTACCAAGGCGATCTTAGTCCAGACCTTGTTCTGTGATATGACCCCGAAATGCAGGGGTTAGTGAGTGCAGCTTGTGGAGGTAGCAATCTGAATAAGAATGAAAATGCCGTATGGAAGATCCTCGAGCAGATGGCGGAAACAGGCAGATATCAGGCCAACATGGCTTATCAGGTGTCTCCCTCAAGCCTGTCTAATGAGACATCTAGGAGGACTGTAGTAGATCTGATAGATGACCTAATCCCTAGTATGAGGATAATAGATGATAAGCTCACCATGGTAGAACAGATCCATAAGAGTGTCACCGGCCTTGAGGGGCTTTCACAATTGCCGAAGCAAGTGTAGGAATTGACTGAGAAGGTAGCCAAGATACGACTACCTCCCCCTTCTGCACAACATGTACCTGTACATCGAGTTCATCTAGCACAGGAGAAGGTACAAGGGCATCAGAGTAGCTGGGTTGAGGAGCAACAATACACTCAGCAGGAGCAACAAGCACCCCCAGTGGTGGAGTCAGTCTACGAGGAGCCTCCTCAGGTGTTCAAGATCAACGGGCTGTGGTACAGCCATGACCCCGTCGGCAGATAGTCGGGGATAGGGAATGGTCAGCCACACCGACCTTCGCTAGCTTACTAGGAAACCATCTCCATCCCCACACCGCGCTTCGTATTGTCTCTCCATGACAAGGATACCAGCCTCAACAATTCCAGCAACAACGCACATTCCACTCAGGCCAGCAGGGCCCTCAACCACCTTACACCGCATCGTCCCATCCGCAGAAGTATCGGCAAGGCCAACAGGGCTAGTACAGACAACCGAATCACTCATACTCTAGTCAGCAGAAGCAAACCCCACCCACTAGTGAGTTGGAGTCCCTCACCGTGGCCATCCAGACTTTGACTGATAGGGTTCAACGGATACAAAATAATTACCTGGATATAAGAACAAATCTGAACCGTGTCTCACGCTACCAGGATCAGAAGATGGTACCAAAGACCCCAATTCCCGCCCAGGTTCAAGCCAACCCTAATAGCCTGAACCAGGGTCAGCATCATCCATGCGATCAGGCATAATATTCAGATAATTCTCTATATGAACATGAGATCCTTTCATACGATAATATTAATCATATGTCCCTCAGGAGCGGAAGGACCTTGACCGTACCTGATCAGATGCGGTACATAAGGAAGACGCTGCCAAGTCTCTATCCGAGGAGAACTTGGAGATAGAAGAGCAACATCATCACCACTGACATCCACGGAATAAGAGGATTTACATGTCCTTAAAGCAAAATGGCAAGAAGAAGGAGAAGAGCACCAACAACGAATCGAGCAAACCAGATGAGGAGCCCGCACCTCCATCTGAGGAGGACGCACCAGGAGTAGCGGTAGATGCATCACCTATTTCATTACATGAATTTCTGTCCAATCCGAGTCAGTGTTAGAGTCAGAGTCCCATTCCTGTACAAAACTTGTTTCCCATTTGAATGAGAAAATTTCAGTTTCAGAATCTGAGTTGTCTTCAATAATCCCTTCCCCCCGTGCCCTTAAGGGTGGAAAGAAGAAAAAGACCAAAAAATCCAAAAAGATGTCCCTAAGATGGTGGAGTTCTTCAATAAAGATATCAAGGTCACAATCCCATTTGATATGTATGTGGATATGACACATGCATTTCAGAAGTGCCTTAAGATGAGATGCACACCTACTAGGATCAATAGGAAAACTAGAAGCCATGTTGAGAAGCACGTTTTGTCAGTAGCCACTACTTGCACCATCAAGAATGTGTTTCCAAGGAAGTGAAGGGACATGGGTGCCCATTATGTGGTGAGTCACGTCGGTGACACTGCGTTTGCACGCACTCTCCTAGACAATGGATCCTTAATTAACATGATGCCCACAACCCTCTATGAGAGGCTAAATCTAGGACCTCTTAGGAAATTTAGAGCCTTACTTCAGTTCGCAGATAAATCAACCAAGAGATCCAAGGAAGAATTTAGGAACAGTATCATCAAAGACGAGGGTCAAGATTACATGGTGGACTTTACAGTCCTTGATATGCAGACCCCTCGAAATTTGAGAGATTCCTAGATCATTTTAGGAAGGCCCTTCATGGGAACAACATGGGCCTTATTTGATTATAAAATTGGGAAAATTCAGTTCCAAACTCGAGGCGGAGATGAGGAACTTGAGATAAAGCAGACAAGGTGTCAGAGGCTAGATTCTGAATGTAGCATCGAGTACACTTCGTCCGAAGCAGATTATGTTCATATAGACACCGTTGGGCCATGGAGACAAAACCCAACTAGCATCGATGAGTCCCTCTCTGATAGAGATAATCTTGTACATGAGACAGTTTGCAAGATCTTTAGGAAAGAATACATCGCATATCACACGGAAAATGCATCCTCCTACATCTCTGATGACACAGAGGCCCAGCTGGGCCTATCAGTCCTTCCCTCCTTAGGATAATCAGAAGATGAGCATGATGAGTCGGACGTGGCTTTCACCGATTGCTTGAGCAATTTTGACGATCCGACTCCAGAGCCGAATGAGTTGGTGGCAGTTTCTTTAGAGACAAATCCAACCACTACCAACATAGAACCAGAATTGATTGAGTTAGATTTTCTTGATGACGACACTTTACCTGAGCTCAAACCATTACCCACAACCTTGAAATAAGTCATTCTTGCGGGACAAGAGAGAAAATTTCCGGTCACCATCAATTCGCGATTGACCAAGGAGCAGGAATCTCTCTTGCTTGAGATCTTGGAGAAAAAAATGTAAGGCAATATGTTGGAGCATCTCCAATCTCCATGGGATAAATCCTGCTCTGTGTTCGCACCATATCTACTTGAGAATGAAGCTAAACCCTTTCGTGAATTCCAATGCATGTTGAATCTAAATTTACAAGAGGTCGTGAAGAAGGAGATTGAAAAATGGTGCGACGTCAGTTTTATTTACCCCATCTTCAATTCCAAGTGGGTGGCACCAATCCATGTTGTCCCGAAAAAGTCGGGAATTCAAACAACCACCAATGAGGACGGAGAGGAGATTGTGACACGAGTGCCTACATTGTGGCGTGTTTCTGTGGATTAGAGACGCTTGAATGCCGCGACAAAGAATGATCATTTTCCCCTACCATTTATCGATCAGATCACAGTAAGATTAGCGGGAAAAGAATTCTTCTTCTTTGATGGATTCTCGGGCTATAACCAAGTGGCTATCGCTCCTGAGGATCGGGAGAAAACCACATTCACATGCCCCTTTGGTACCAATGCTTTCAGGCGCATGCCCTTTGAGTTATGCAATGCTCCCGATACATTTTAAAGGTGCATGATTGCATTATTCACCGAGATGGTCGGTGAATTCCTGAAAGTCTTTATGGATGACTTCTCAGTGCACGGTGATTCCTTCGATTCATGTCTCAGTAATCTGGATCGAGTCCTCAAAAGATGTTGTGTGGTCAATCTGGTGCTCTCATGGGAGAAAAGTCACTTCATGTGACGTATGGCATTGTGTTGGGGCATGTCATCTTCAAGAAAGGAATGGAGGTTGACCCATCCAAGGTGGACGTGATCAAACAAAATCAACCACCAACCAACGTAAAATAGTTGCCGTAATTTCTCGGGCATGTTGGATTTTACAGGAGGTTTATCATAGATTTTCTAAAGATCGCCCGACTGCTAACAGAGCTTCTAGACAAAGATGTGGAGTTTATTGTAGATCACAAATGTCTTGTTGTCATTAAGCAACTTCAAGGGATTATCATGGACGTCCCGATCCTACAGGCCCCAGATTGGTCTCTTCCTTTCGAGATCATGACGGGCGCCTTAGACTTTGCTGTCGGGGTTGTATTAGGACAAAGGCGGGATGGTATCCCGTTCGCTATACACTACACAAGCAAAGTTCTTGACACCACTCAACGTAACTATACAATTACCGAAAAGGAGATGCTTGCAATAGTGTTCACCTCGGACAAGTTTAGATCCCATCGCATCGGATATAAGGTGATGGTGTTCACAGATCAAACAGCACTACAGTATTTAATGGAAAGGATGGACGCAAAGGCGCGTCTTAGATAGATATTACTTATCCAGGAATTTGACTTGGACATCAGAGAAAAAACGTGGAAAGAAGAACGTAGTAGCTGATTACCTCTCTCGTCTTGAAACTCTTGATACTTCTGATGATGCACCTAGTCGATACTCCTTTCCAGACAAGTCGATTTTTGTTATCGACTCACTCCCATGGTACGCCAATATAGTGAACTATCTTGTCTCCAAGAAAGTTCCCGAAGATTGGCCGAAGAGAAGCATAGACAGACTCAAGGTGGATGCGAGACACTACCATTGGGATGATCCGATCCTTTTCTTTGAAGGACCGGACAGTCTCTGGAGGAGGTGTATTCTCCAGGAGGAATACAACAGTGTCCTTACTTTTTGCCATAGTCTGGAGGCAGGAGGACACCACTCCGGGAAGAGGGCTGCATGGAAGGTTCTACAATGAGGCTTATACTGGCCGACTCTATTTTGCGATGCTCTCACCTTTACGAAGTCGTGTCCACTATGGTAACGAATGGGATGAATCGTGGGTTCCAAGGATGAGATGCCAATGCAGCCTGTCATCATTTTGTGGTGTCTTTGATGCATGGGGCATCGACTTCATGGGCCCCTTCCCGGTTAGCCATGGTTTTGAATATATCCTTCTTGCGGTGGATTATCTGTCAAGGTGGGTGGAGGCCATTCCGATCCGGCCGCAGACAGCAAGCCTATCTGTAAATTTATCGGAGATCATTTCATCTCTTGGTTCGGGATCCCCAAAGTATTGATGTCCGATGGGGCAGCCATTTTTGTGAACAGAGAGGTGAAGAAGCTAGTAAAGGATTACAACATCGAACACAGTGTCGCTAGTCCTTACCACCCGCAAACCTATGACATGGTAGAGGTGTCGAATAGGGAGGTTAAGACCATATTGCAGAAGTTTTTCTGCCCAAACTGGAAGGACTGGCCTCAGATTTTGGATCAAGTCCTTTGGGCCTACATGATAGCTTACAAAGACACCATTACAAACCTCCCCATTCAGAATGGTATTTGGGAAGCCGTGCCATTTGCCCGCAAAGTTAATGCATAAATCCGAATGGGCAATCAAGAAGGTCAATTGGAACACACACCTAGGGCAGAAACAGAGAGAAATGGACCTAAATGAACTTGTGGAGATCATAAACCGAGCATATGACAACAGTTTGGTGTACAAGGACAAGGTAAAGCGTTGGCGCAATAGATTTATCAGACGAAAGACCTTTGTTTCTGGACAGAAGGTATGGTTGTTCAATGCGAGGCTGAAGGTTTTCCAAGGGAAGCTTAAATCCAAGTGGACGGGTCCGTTCATAGTCCGTATTGTACATGACAATGGATATGTAGAGATCTCAGATCTTATAGATGGAGCAAAAACATCCCTATTTAATGGACAACTGCTGAAACACTTTGTCGAACCTAATGAAAAGTTAGTTCGTGTTGAGGAGATTGTTTTCATGCGTGAGGAAGACTCAGAAGTCGTGCATGAGGCCTTGCAACTTTGAACTCGCACCTTCAGCAACATTAAAAAGATTCAGATCTTGATCCTTGTATATACTCACCTCCTTCTTGTGCATACTTTCTATCCCTCCCACCCTAGTGATTCGTATCACTCACCCCGGCTCCGTATCATTTCATGACTATACTTAGGATGACCAGATTCTATGTATAGGGGGGAGAGTGATCCGAGTCTATTTACCATCCGTTGTATATCCTCCAGATCTCATCGGTTTTCACATCCACTTCTGTCCTAGACTTAGCTGACCAGAGCCTAAGTATAGTGGGAACCGATACCCGCCATTTATATACTCATCCATTTCCCCTCTTGACCTCGTCCTCCCCGTTTTTTATCTTCTTCTACACTTAGGCTGCAAGAGCCAACGTATAGGGGAGCGGAACAACTTCTATACTTTTTGCAATTCAGCTCTCCTACGCTTAGCACGAGCTATATCTTTTTCCTCGCTTTTCGTACTATGAGGACATAGCACACGCTAAGTATAGGGGGAGTGTATATATTACATATATACTTTACCCATAGCTCATACTTTCGCATATTTTCATGTATTTTTGTATATATTATGTAATAATTACGGGGTGGGTAAAAATTGATTTTTTTTCTTTTAAAATACATGTATATTAGTATGTATATTGTATAATATGTATGATACTTGTATAAAACGTTGTAAAATTATTGTAAATAGTATTCTTGTAAAAACCATTGTATACCAGAAAAAGTAATGAAAATAAAGGCTTCTTATTTACTCTTGCATAATGAAATAATAAAATAAAATAAAATAAAATATGTGTCTTGCACTTCATTCATCTACATAGCATGTCATCTACATCTCATCTGCATATCTTGCATAAGCAAAGTGAAAAGTTGGTGGGTTCTGAACCAAGTTATGAGTAGATGTTGAGGATGGATTTGATTTGACCGTAATCTACCTAATCTCAAAGGAACCTTATATGAACTGGAGTTAAGATTTCTCAGGTCGAGTGACTTAATTCTTTGAGTATGAAAGTATATGTTCACATGTCATCTTAATTGATCTAAGTAGAATATCTCGTGCACACACATGATTCTTTTAGACAGTGACCTAACTCGGACAAACACCATGCACATAGCTCTTAATTGAAGAGGTGGTGAGGAGGTAGAATCCTTTAGCTTGGAGTAGCACACGAGTGGAAACATCCGTCCTCCTCTAGGGAGGATAGTGCATCTCAACCTAGTCTGGTGGTGTTGACATCTAAGGACGGGATGCTGTGGGTTGCAAAAATGCTTCAAAAGAGGGATAGTCTACTGGCTCAAGAAGAAAAACTCCTTACGTACATGCTGTGCCTTGTATGATAATTCAAAAAAAGGAAAAAAAAAAGAAAGAAAAAAAGAGAGACCTCCAAAAAAAGTGGACAAGCCTGATTGAAAATAAAATGCATGTCGAAGTATGTATATTTGTAAGCATAGAAGCCTACGGCTGGATGACTTGTCTACACTTGTCAAGCATCCTAGGATAGGTAGCTACAATGGCTACTGTCCATTCTTCTCTCCACCCCCTCTTCATGAGCTGGTCGCACTTGAACTTAGAAGGGAATACTCGCTCCTCGAGGAAAAAATTACTAGACTGGGGAATTAGAGTTACCTTGTTAGAGGAGGCTGGTTCTTTGCCATTTTGATGTGGGGAGCTATATTTCACTTACACAGTACAAGTAAGATTCATGGTCATCAGAATTTGCATACAAGGATTTGTTCTGACCTAACTATCGAGGCGTCTTGAATAGAAGACTTGTGGAACTTAAAGGTTGTCAGGTCTTAAATTCAGATTCCAACAAAGGATCTGCCACACAATTAATCCAAAGGTCAAGTTAAGCTCCATTTACACCTTTTGTTCATAACCTTGGTATGGAACCCAAAATCATTTCACTTTTGCATTTCATTTTAGTTGCTCGGGGACGAGCAAGGTTTAAGTTTAGGGGGTTGATGAAACCGTGGTTCATCACTCTAAAAGTTGAAATAGAGCTTTGTTCCCGAGTAATTAGCTGCATATTTCTACTTATAATGCATAATTAGCATTCATGCGTGCATAAATAATATATGCATTTTAGCATTCATAGTTGCATTAAATAAGAAGTCAAATTCACCTGTAAAAATCATCGGTAAATAACCTATTTGTATATATTTTATACTAACTCTAAATCCAATAAAATCAACTTTATAGTGTATATATCATTAACACTAACTATGGAAAAATATAAAAAAAACTAACTTTTAAAATTGTCCAATAAAATCCAAATTCATGTTTGAAATCATGACCCTTTAAAGGCACATATCTCTCTCATATAGTGTTTGATTTAGGTCTACTCACTTTTAAAGTAATATACATTCAAAGACCTTCAAAACAAGACTAATTTCATGAAAATCGGATATCATATGTGAAACTTGGGTTTCGGGCCCCTATTATATATTATACATATTGACCAAAATACCCTTGCATTTTATCCTTTTATTAAAAATAAAAAAATAGATTAAGTTGTATATAATCATTTCATATTTTCTCTAACTTCTTCGATTTTTCTTGTATTTAAAAAATGACAAAAAATGCAAAAGACAAAAATGTGTTATTTTATACCTGCAGGGTACCACCCAAAAATACACTTAGTACAGATGACTTAATTTCATTTTCGACCCTTTACAAAAGTTGTATATCTCGTCGATATGAGAAACTTTTGTGCTGACCACTTTTTCATTTAACCCCTTCTGTTATTTCTTTTTCATTTTTTTGCATTTAATTTTTGAATTTTCTGGGAGCGACACGTGGCAGCTCCTGGAGACGCCACGTGCCACCTATTTTTATCATTTTTTATTTATTTTATTTATAATTTAATTATTTTAATTAATTTATTTTAATTTATTATTATTATTGTTTAAAATATTAAAATAACCCGCCACATGGTCGTCCCCGGGCGTGCTACGTGGCGCCTTCTCTCTCCTCCAGGTCACGTGACTTCCCCCTCCCTTTCCTCTCTACGTCCCCCGCTCCGCCTATCTCCCTATCGTGTGCCTACGTTGAATCCTCCGCGCTTTGTAGCGCACACATGCAACTACGTCACGTGCAACCGCTCCGCCTCTGCACCTTGCGGCGCACACATGCAACCACGTCACGTAAAACCGCTCCACCCCCGCACCTTGTGACGCACGACGATCGTGACCATCTCAACCACCCATGCAACTGCCTCTCCTCCCTCTCGACCAACACCCCCGCCTCTTGCGGCACACTCCAACTTACTTTAAAACCACACTGCTTACCCCCTTCACATCCCATCCACCGTTTCGAGAAGAAAAGGAGCGAGCCCACCGCCACCTCTAGTTGACAGCAATAGGTTGCAAGGCTCGAGCGACGACCCCTCCAACTTCAGGCGAGATCCAAGGGGGGCACCCCTTGCTACAACGGCTCAATGCGGTTGCTCGAGCTCGGGCATTTTGACGACCCTAGAGCAATGATGAGGGCTCTGTTCGAGAGCCTAATCTTCCAAGGCATACGAGTATACATCTCCTTCCTCTTCCTCTCCCTCTATTCTTCTTCTTCCATAGTTCTTCCATCTTACTTCTCCTCCTCTGTTTTTTTCTATCTTCTTCTCCCTCTCTCTTAAATCCACCTCAATCCTTCACCATTTTTCAAAAGCGTTGACATTTGCACCGATAAATCACACGTTACGAACACAACGGTGTTTTTTTTTATCAAATTTTCCTGGGAGTTTTCTTAAACCATTTAATCGAAAATTCAAGGCACGAAAACAAACACCCCAACTTCCCCTCGGGAAGTTCCCCTGTTTCTGTATTCGTCGCCCCTTTGTCTTCGATAGCATCAGCCATTAATCCCGCTCGCAGCTCACACATGCACACATCCTGAGCACGAGCACGTAAATCGCTTCCGTCGTAAAGGACCGCACCTCCGCCCTCAACCATACCGAGCATAACCTCTTTCAGCTTCACGTTCACAACAACCATTGCATCCTCGACCGTGTGTCAGCCGAGGCTTCCTACAAAAGCTGCCTCCACTGCATCATTCCAACGACAACCCTCTGCCACGCCTCAAACGCATGCCACCGTTGATTACTCTTCAACAGCTGCTCAGATCCCCCGCCTCTCTAGGACCTCCAAGGAATTGCCAGCTGCCATCGACGGTCCGAAGAGCCTCGCTACTTCGACTCCAGCTGCCTCGAGCTCTGCGCTTCCTCCTGGGTCCTCGAGCGTGTGTCTCCTGAGGTCCGGGCTCCACTAGCTCTCCAGTCGCGCCCTCCTGCTGCTCTCCAACAACCACTTCAACTCACGACAAAACTTCCCTCCAATAGACCTTGTTCTGTGCCATCCCAGGCTCCTCATGTGAGGTACATGGGAGGTAGTGGGTAAATAACGGCATGCACCCCTATAGTCTTGCCTATTCCAGAGAGCTCTCGTCGCCAGGAATCACGTCAGGAGCACGTGCTCCGTGGAGATTTTACAACAAAGGCCCTTGCCAATATTGTTGTTTCGCGCACCAGTCCTCGCTTCCGGTGATTACGTGCATCACCTGATGCTTGGCGGAGAAACTGCATAAACCCCCCTCAACATTTAGGTAACTACATCCATGTCATGTCCGCATGTCTAGTCTTTTTAATTTTATTTTTGTTTTGCATTCATACCATTGTCTTTGCATATTTATTTGAACATCAATTTAGCATCATTTTGTCATTCCAAAAAATAATTATTATAGAAGAACTCATATTTTATTGCAACGAATATTGATTATATTTTTATGAGCAATGTATTATTTAATATAATTATTTTTATGGAAAATAACATATTCTTCCCACTGCTTGTTATTAGTTGATTATTAAATTAATCGTGGATATGAAAATTACAAATAATTCACAGTAGGTAGAGTTTGAGCCATTCTATTTTGCGCCCAAATTGCATGTCATTTGCACGTAAATCGAGGTCTGAATATATTAAGTGATGTTTTGTCTAATCGATTTTCAATAAGTCAAAAATTAATTATTTTTGGGATTTAGCAATTTTCCTGGATCCACTTCACATAGAATCATCTAAGATAATTTTAGTTTTTGAAAATAATTTAGTTTGGTTTTTATTAAAATTAACTTTGCGAAATCACCCTACATTTATATTTAATTCGTAGTTAATTCATTTTGAGTCAAAAATTCCAAAAAAATTAGGGTAGCTTCATTTCATCAATTGACATTCTGACCAAGTTTCAGTTTTTTGGATTTAATCTGATCATAATTTATATTTTCACCCTCGAATTTGGTCTGAATTACATTTGCATTTGAATTGCATAAAAACCATAAAAAATCTCCTGAAAACCTGGCATCTAGATCGACTTGAAATTAATCTAAGGAGAAAGCTGCCTCCCTGAGTTCGACCTTGGGCTTGCCCAAGTAAAATAAAAATTATTGCTCGATATTCATTAAGAAATTAATTAAAGTGGTTTTTGATAAATCCAAATTTGCCCGGCTACAATGCACGGCCACATTTTTTATCAGTTGAATTAAGAAGGGTAATTTAGAGTTTTTCACATACCTAAAGGATATGCGCAAGCTTACGCAATGAAAATGTACTCTAAGGTCGAAGGTAAGCCCTTTAGCTCTAGAATTTGGGAGTTAGAAATGGAGACTTAGAGGGCAAGTCCAGATATTTGGGCTCTAACCTTAGTGGTTACATCCTCACATACTTTATATTGGAGTAAGTACACGTGTCCAAGGACAGGGTTATTCCCCCGAATACAATTCTTGATTTTATTCCTTTTATTTAAGTCAGCCTTGTTTAACAGTCACGATTTTAAAATGGTTATCGCTGAAATCTTAAATGAGCCAAAATAATCACATCTACAGTCCAGTCCCAATTTCTTTCTAAATTCACGTGAAAAAAATCAAAGGGAGGAATCGTGAAAAGCTGATGCACATGAAAAACAATGATGGTATGCCTAATTAAGGATACTTACAATGCTTCCCCGCTTTCTTCATGTGGGATGCAAATAAAATAATTGTAAACTATTTTAAATGAAATGCAAACTAAAAAAATGCTCCTAACAAAAAGTTCTATTAGCCATGAAGAATTGGATTTGAGTTTGACTGAATTGAATGATCCAAGATGCATCTTGTTATGTTAATTGTGGTCCTAATAGATTGCTAGCACAAGCAACTAATGAAAATGATCTAAGAGCCACGAGTGCAGGTCAACCCTACAAACCACTCAAGTCAAGCCCCACACTCTACACAAGGTGAAACATGTCTCAACATAACACAAATAACAGAAGAATGCCCAAAGTCCTGTCCAGGAACACGTGAGATTCCAAACAGAATCCAATGGAAATAGAAAATTACCTAAATTATTGCAAACTAATTAGAGAAATCAAATAAATATAGAACTTAAATCCTAAGGACTCTATACTCTCTCACGACTCGACTCAATCGTAATTTTACGTGCTTCTTTCATTTGTATTATTTCTCTGAGAAGCCGGCCTCCAATGTTCCTGAGTTGCTCAACTACCTAAGAAGATGATCCATCGCATTGGGTCCCTAGCTCAAAAACAAGACGATGGTTAAAGAGAGATCTACAAAATAAAATAAAGAAATAAATAAATAAAGAAATAAAAATGTCAAAAATTAAAAGGAACGATAAATACAAAAAAATTGGGGTTAGATTACCCAGGGGATGGAAAACCTAATGTCTAAATTTTATAAAAATCAATCTAAGATGTGTCTCCCTGACAACTTTGCCATTCGATAAACCCTGAAATTTCCATTTGTTAATCATGTGAATTAGCATTTTAATGTTCATTGTAGGCATGCAATTCAAATCAATCAAAATGACCACTTATATTAATATAAAATTAAAGCACACTATCATATCTATTTATTTTACTTGGGCAAGCCCAAGATCAAACTCGGGGAGGCCATCTTCTCCTAAGTTCAACTAATAGACGATAAAAATGCTAGGTTTTCGGAGAAGAATTTTCTATATTTTTTATGCAATTATTTATGAAATGCAATATTGTCAAGCCCAAGCCCCATTATTTTTTATTTTTTACGCAATTATTTTATGAAAATGCAAATTTCAATCTAATGAAGTTTGAAAATCCAAAAACTTGATCAGAATGTGAAAGTATGTAAAATAATCTATTGTGATCTTTTTTATTTTCTGATGCCAAATACAGTTATTGTGAATTAAACGTGCAGAACATGAGATTTTGAGTAAATCACTTTTAAAAAATATCGAACTTAATTAGTTTTCATAAATGGAATTATCCTAGATATGTCTATATGAGAGGTTTCCGGAACCACTTTTAATTCCTTAAAATACCAAGTTTCCAATTAATTAAAAATCAATTACTCATATTATAAAACCATTTATTTTTACTTAGATATGCATGAAAATGAAATAGTTTTTGAGCATGTGATGGAGAACAATTAAATCTAGATTATTCAATAATTTTTGGGCACATGATAATTTATTGTGAATTTAAGAGCATGTGATTGGTAAAATATTCAAATTATCACAAAAAAGAGTTAGTGAGTTATCCACAGCTCACAAAATTGCAAATCAATGATTACTAGTACAGAAATAATTAAGCTACAACGTACTTTTTTGGAATTAAAAATAGATGCTAAATTATTATCCAAAATGCTAATCGAATAGGGTTCTGAAAACAAAATAGAAATAAATAATAAATTACTGAAAATAGTGCAACAATTCACTTCTTTAATTACCGAAACTCACGAAGGCCTGACTGCAATTTCCCCCCTACGATGCATCATGCTCGTGTAGTCTGCAACGGGGGCTCTTTTGCAATTTTAGGTAGCTTGTGGGTGTCAGTAGCAATTTTCCTAGGGGGTAACACGTATCTTGTTTGCACATGAGGTTCAGAGAGAGGCTCAGGAGCCCACTCCTCCACGTTGTTGCTGGCTGCAACTCGGCCTACCCGAGCCCCGAGGTGTGGACAGAGGGTCGAGGAGTCGGGCGGTGTGCTAGGTTGATGACAATGGTTATGCTACAACCGATGGATAGCGATCCGAGGAAGTTAGGCGTGATGGAACGCGACGGCTGGTGCGAGGATGTGTCGGCTTAGAACCTAAGGTCGATGGTGGTGCGATGCAACTGGTGTCGAGGCAGAGATGCCCGGTGAGGCGAAATCACTATGGTGGAAAGGAGGTATGGCTTCCAGATACAGGGAGCCCAAGGGGCGGCGGGTGCTGCTCTAGAAGAGGGCCAGCGAGAAGGGGAGGCAGAGTTGGCTGGTGCCACTGGAAGCGAGGTGAAGAGTCACATACGACGATTGCGGTAGTGAATGACTGACGATCGAGGAGGATTGAACAAACAGGTTCCATGTACGTGGTGAAGCATCAAAGGTGGTGGCGGGGTGCGACAGTCGAGGTGGTGCGGAACAGTGAATGGGTGGAGGTGATCGGAGAGAATCGAAGGTGGTGGTTGGTAGATCGGGGATGAGTGAGACAGAAGAAAGAAGACAAAAAGAAGAATGAGAAAGTAGAAGAAGGAGGGAGAAGAAAAATGATAGAGAAGAGAGATGTTACCTACAGTTTGTGGTCGAGGTGCCTATGGAGGGAGCTTGTAGTAGCTCCGATCTTCGCTCGCAATAAAGCTCCGAGGGCCCTCGGAGAACGTAGCGAATCTGAAGGTAAAGGTCTTCGTTCGAGTTGCAATGCCAACTCCACCTGAGGGTCACAATGAACTCTATCGCCCCTTTATGGAAAAATTACGGATTCGTTGCGCGATAGGGCCGACGATGGGGTTTTAAGGTTAGTTTGTTGGAGATCGTAGAGAGAGAGATAGGTCGAGAAGATGCAAGGTTGTGCGAGACAGGGATGGTTGGTGGATACATGATTCACGATTGCGGATTAATCGCGAGAAGAGGGCAGTAATTTGGAGGCAGTGAACGTTGAGAGGAGAAAGGGAGGTAGAGGCGCCTCACCGCAGAAGGCGGAGCGATGGGTGTGGGGGAAACGTGTGCGCCACATGGTGAGGATAGTTAAATAAAATTAAAATAACTAGTAATAATAAATAAAATAAATGAAAAAGAAAATGAAAAAGGGGGTAACAAGTGGTGGCTCCAAGAGCTACCACATATATTTCATAGAAAATTCAAAAATCAAATTAAAAGAAAAATAAAAAAAATCAAACGAGGTCAAATCAAAAGTGGTCCACGTTAAAGCTCTCGATGAGTTCTATAACTTTTGGGAAGGACTCAAAATCAAAAGACATCATATGTACAAAAAGTATTTTGGTGGTACTCTATAAATATAAAAAAACTGCATTTTTATTTTGCAAAATTGTTGTTATTTTTAAATAAGGTAAAAAATAAGATTAAATATAGAAAAATATTTATTCAATATATATATTTTTTTATTTTTAATAATTACATAAATAAAGAAATAAAATAAACGGGACATATATATAGAATATATATAAAGACTCAAGTAGATTTCCTGTGATTTTTACTTCAATTTTTATTTGGCTCTTTGCATATTTTATTAAAACATAAATCAAAGAAAATAAATGAAAATAAATGAATAAAAGGAGTTATATTTATACATAAAATAATAGGGTTAAATTAGTTAATCGGTACAATATACAACGAGACTACAAAACCCAAGTTTCACATGTATGCTCTTATTCTTTTGAATTTAGTCTTGTTTTGTATACAATTGAAAGCACATTAATCCAAAATGAGAATGGGTTCATATAAGACTAACACTAATACTAACAAAAGAAATAATTTTGTTAGTGTCAGGGTACATTAGCGTTAGTGTTAGTATTATGGGGCCCTTATCTCCCCTACTTTTACAGCTTTCATTCTGGCCTTAAGTCCCTAGTTAAATGCAGTATATATATTTAATTTGCCAAAATAAACATTTGATAAACTATGGAAAATGTTGTATATTTATTGTAATTGATGCCAAAATAAAATAATAAAGGAATAAACGAACAATAAATGAAATAACAAAGGTATTAAATGACCTTAGACCTTGAGACTGAGTCAAGAATTGATTTGGTCGACAAAGAATAAAGTAGGGGTGATAAGGGCCAAAATGAGAAATAAAACCATCATTTTTATTCTTCAATAATTGAGTTCTTGGACCTATTTTATTCTTTATTATTCATATCTCAAATCAATAAACTTTGTATATAGAAGTGGTAGATAAAAATACATAGAAAAAAACAAAAATAATACGCAATGTGCCCTCCACGCTCAAAATAAAAAGCCAAAATTCGTAATAGACATGTATCTCCTCCGAACTCAAAATTTACCAAATCACCTTTAATTATATATAACCTTTAATAATCTATTCAGTGAAGGTGGTTTTATCTAATATGGACAAAGATGCAAAAGTTGGATTTTGGGTCCATATTGGGAATTATACATGTATATTTTAATCATTATATTTATTTTTTGTAATGTGAAATTATTTTAGTTTTTTTATAAAAATATAAATATTATTTAAAACACATATCCACATTTTAAATTAATTATAATGAAAATAAAATCAAAATAATTAATTTCTATAAATACAAATTACACATGTATATACGTATAATATATATAACTAATTATTTAAGTGTATATGTTAACTCAGGAAAAAATCAATAAAAATCTCTAGATATGTAATTAAACAAATTAAAAATATATAAATACTTGTCAAATATAACATAATATATAATACGAATTAAAAAGTAAACACCCATATACATGTATAATGACCTATATATACACGTAAATAATAACACATATTAAGTGATTTCAAAAAAATAAAAATATGTATAAAATACTACATAAATTTAAAAACATTTTTATTTTAAAACTAAAATTAATTAATTCATTTGTTATTTTTTTTATATTTTACAATACATTTTATTCCTTTTTTCCTAATTGGTCCACGTGGATTAACCATGACCCTCCGACGGTTGACCCCATGGTCAATTGTCGTTCTTCCCCCCATTTCTCGTGTCAGATGTGTACAACCCTGACTTCTCCCATTTTTCTCGCTGCAACCATGTCGCTATCCTTCTCGAGATCTTCACTCTTGTGTAGCCTACCCATCTTCCTTCCATGTCGACCACACCCTGTTCACCAACCCTCGCTCCCTCACACGTCATTGTCCCTCAAACTCATCCCTTTCATCAACTTTGTAACTTCACCCTTCTTTGCATTTTTGCAGGTCATTTCCCCTTTTAACTTGATCTTTGCCCCTCGGAGCACTCTCGAGGTGATGCCATTGGTGACAGGAGCGGCGAGCCCTGCTTCGCAGCGAGGAGGATCGTGGTAGGAGGCGATTCCTAGCCATAACTAAAGATCCGCTCCTAGCAGTTCCATCTCCTTGGCCTCTGGCCAAGTTGGGGTTTCGTTCTTTGCTTTTTTAGGTAATTTCATTTCTGTCGTTCCTTTCTCATTTATTTAATGCTTTTATTCGTTATTTTAGTATAGATCCTAGGTCATCGGAGCTCTAGAACTCCGACCATCGTGTACCACTGTTACTCCTTTGTTTCGACCTATCCAGTCACCTCACTACCTTGATCCTGCATTTCTCCATATATCTCCCCTCACCAGCCACACAAACCAATCTTAGATCCGGAGATCGAAGTCCAAATCTGTCACCCTCCGTCGGACTTCGCCACCCCCATCATTTCACCTCATTCTCCACCAATAACAACCCAACTTGCTTCTCCAGGGCCTAGCCTTTCTATTTGTATAGGTTTAACGGTTGGAAGGGTCCATATGAGGACCAAATGAATCAGATAAGGTGCCAGATCCATTCTCTTCCCCGGCCTCCAGGATCCATTCCTTGGGTGCTGGCCACGATTCAAACCATCAACTGGTACGGCACCGTCCCAGGCATGCTTCTATCCCATCAACCATGAGGGCCGAAGCCAGAGTTACTTGGGAGCTCAAATTCAAGGTCATCGAGCAGCTGTTCTTCCTCAGTTCCTCCAGTAGCCCCATGATGAATCCCGTATTCATCATGCTAAAATTTGTCATTTAGGCTCTGTTCCCCAATATTCACATGCATTTAATCATTAACAGAACATCATTAGCATTCATACATGTGTAAATAATATTTGCATTTCATCATGCATAAGTGCATTAAGAAGCCCAAGTGAAATTAGCCAAAAAAGCCGCTATCTTCTCACATTTGTAAATAATTCATCCTAATTCCGATTGACCCAAAACCACATCCATTGTGTAGATATTACTAACTTCATTAAATAAAAAATACAAAAAATTACGAACTCAAATAAGTGTCAAATAATCCCAAAGTCTATTTTCACATCTCACAGACTAAAATGAACATATCTCCCACATACAATGTTCGATTTTGGTCTACTCACTTTTAAAGTACTCCATTTTCAAATACCTTCAAAACAAGACCAATTTCCTAAAATTCGGAGCTCATATGTGAAAGTTGGTTTTTGAGCCTCTTTTGCGCATTTTAAGTTTTTGCTATTTTTGACCTGAGTTTTTATGTACATAATTGACCCTTATAATTTTATTACCTCTTCATTTGTGTTCTTTGAAGAAAGTTTTATTAAGCAACACAAAATTTCAAATCCAGATTAAAACTGAAATCAAAGAAACTGACTGAGTCCAAGTGTCCGTTGTCGGTCTGTACAAAAATTGTGCATTTTTTACTTCTAATTTATTTTCCTACTTTATTGTTTATTAAAAACCAAAAAGAGTTAGGTTACTGTGTAATTTATTTCCTTGTATTTTATCATATTTTTTCTATAATTTTTATCCTCTCTAAAACCATCAAAAAAATCACAAAACCCAAAAAAGCCATTTTTCTATACACATGAAGAATCACCAAAAATCTCACTTCACGCAGATGACCTCTTTTGCTCTCAGGTCTTTCATGAAAATTGTAGATCTCGTCGAGACGAACAACTTTTGTGAAGAAAATTTTTTGATCCGAGGTCACCTCTTATTTCTTTCCCTCTTTAGATTCGAAATTTTTATAGGGTGCCACGCAACAGCTCCAGGGCGTGCCACGTGGCATCCCACATGTTGTACCTCTCTTTCCTCTCGTACATGCCACGCACGTGCCGACTTCTCCTCCCGCGTGCATGTATGCGACACGTGACGAACCCCCTCCCCCTTCCCCTACCTCCAGCCGTTACCCCCTTCCCCCACGTAACGCATGGTTGTTCCCCTCCTCCGCCTTCGCAACGGCCGCACCCTTCTGCTCCGACCGTTACGGGCATCGTTGTGCCCCCCTCCATGAAATGCCTCCACCTCCTATAAAGCCTCCTGGCAGCCGTCCATTTCAACCATCCGCCCTCTCGTCGGTGACAGCGGCCCACGACTTCGGCGTGATCCAGGGCTTCAAGGAGCTCTGTCGCAGCCTCCTAGCGAGCTGCTTAGCTCGTCGCACTCCGACGACTCGAGCCGCAACTGGAGCCCCTGCGTTCAGGTAACTAGATCCTCCTATCTCCATAAGGTCCGCACCCCCACCTCCATCGCAGGCCTCGCACAGGCCGGCGCCCCACTCCTTCATCCCTTCAGGCGAACTCTCTCCTCCCTCGGTCTTGCCACCACCCGTGTTCAAACTTCGCAAACCTCCTCCGTGTGGTTTCTATCTCCGGCATACACTCCAGTTACGCCAAAGTCGCCGTCGTAGGAGCTCTCCCCAGGCGCCGCTTCGCCCCCGAGCGCAGTCGTTGCGCACCATGCGACGCCGTCTCCGCATGCCGCCTCGCCCTCCGCACGTCCATTGCTCGGCCGTGTGTCGACCGAGATCCTCCATCAACCACCGCCGAGGCCTGAGCTCCAGCATCGAGACCACCGCCTTGCTAAGCCGGCTCCGCCCGCTCCCAGCCCTGTGCGTCCCTTCACCCGACTGCTGTGGGATCAGGGACTAATTGCCCTCAATCCGACGGCTCCAGATCCACCACGTGCCGCCCCTGAGTCGCCCTCCAAACCTTGAGCTCGGGGAATCCGAGCCTCCAGACACCGTCATTTAGGCTCGAAACCTCCGAGCCTGAGGTTTTCCGCCCAAGCCTCAGCCTCGGTCGTCCAAGCCTCTGCCTTGGGGTTCTCAAGCCTCCACTAACCGCCACCTAGGCTCGGGACCCCCGAGCCTCAACTACGCCGCCGAGCCTCCTAGCGCACGTGCTATGCACGTGTGTTGGGGGAAAATTGCAGATACACCCTTGGTGTTTTCAGAAATTACAAATATATCCACCTAGGGTAAATTGCAGAGCCCCCCTCTAACTTTTATAAATTACATATATGCCCCTCTAGGGACCTATTTGAAGCAAAAACTTTATTTTATTTACATTTCAGTCCCTGGAATTTCATTTTAGCATATCTTTCTCATACGAACTCCGTTTTTAGCAAATAATATGTCATTTTAAAGCTCTTTTCATGCTCTACCATTTAGCATAGTTTGTGAATAGAACTGAGGTGATTTATTGATAATTATTCTTTGAGGATCTCGGTTGACTCTTGCAGGCTAAAATTTGACATATTTGTATTACATTTTCATGGATAAATTGATGAATCAATTCTTACAGGGGTGCTCTTATGAAGGATAGATATTGATCTCTCATTCTTTTACAGGATCAATTTTATTGAGGCTTCGATCAAAAATTAATGATTTATCATTAGAATCATTTGTCTTATCCCAGTAATTTGCAGGATTGTTTCTCACAACTGTTTTCCTTCTGTCTGCTTCTGGAGTTATTTTGATAAATATTTCTGGACATAATTTCTTTCGATATGTGATGTGATTTTGAGGATTCATTGGTCATATTATTGAAGGATTTAACACGTTTCAAATCACATATCTTGGGCATAATATCCTCTGTTTATTTTTCTTGCATCCCATTTGCATCTCATTGCATTGTACATTTTCTCAACACAGAAAATTAATCAAGCATTAGTTAGTTATCTAATTTGATTTAAAACCACGCAACTAAGAATCACCGTTCCCTGTGTTCGACCTTGGTAGACTTACCAAGTAAAAATATTCCACAACATTCACAGATTGTGGTTTTTGCTTAACCGAAATTGCCTCCTATACTACGACAATTCACGATTATTAAAGAGGCAGATTTCGCGTTCATCACCCCATCTGTCGTCCGATGAAGAAAGAGCATCTAGATTGAACAGTAGTCATACGATCAAGCATCTTTCTAGCCATTAGATTATGTGCTTGATCTAATCTCGAGCATCAACGACGAAGAGGGATCGCGCCATCCGGAGCCACATGTATGAGTAGATCTCCATTGGTCATTGGATCGTGCAAGAGTTTAGGGGTATATTTCACCCGTAACCCCTAGATTTTTGTATATTAGTATTCAATATTTAAACTTTCAGTCGTTGTTATTAGTATTTGTAAAATTTGTGTTAGAGACCCTCGGACTTTCTACATATAGCTTTAGGTCCTTGCTAGCTTAGCTCATGTGGTCCCCTACATAAGCTAGGAATTTTACATATATGCCCTGGCAGTTTCTGTAATTGTGCTATAATAGAAGAAATTCGAATTTTAGCGCAAAGTTTCTGGAAATTTTGCATGTTGCCTCATGCCTTCTATTTTATTTGCAAATATGCCCCTACTATCATGATTTAAATATATTTATGTATTTCTTTTTGTTAAAAATATCTATTATGCTCTAAAAAATCTCAAAAATAGTTATAGGTGTTTGGTTGACTGTTTATTCAAGCTATAATTTTTAGTTAATTTTTTGTTGGTATTTTATATTTATTAAAATTCAAAAAGAGCATATTCAATCCATGTTTACCTTAGAGAATACAAAATAATTATAAAAATCTCTTTAAAATTCCAAAAAAATATCTACTATTAATTACCTTGTTTTAGAACTCTGGAACAAAAATCACAAAAATATTAAAACAAACTCTGAAAATTTGCAAACTATTCCAAACTTTAAAAAAAATCCCAAAAATACCAAAAACATGGTTTCTATTTTACATTTTCATATATCTTATTATCTACATATTAACATTGATTTGGATATTTTTTAAAACCTTTTTTTGCTATTTTTAAGTCTTAGATCAATTCAGTCTATTTTAAAAGTCCCTGATTTTGTATATTTTAGACTTATACCTAAAAATTAGCAAAAATACCTGACAAATTACACCATGGTCACGTGGTGTAATCAGACACATCTCGTATTTCATTAACGAAGTTATTTAATCCTTCTTGCTAGCTGAGTTTAGGCACCGCTAACCTATGCAGACATGTCACGAAGAAGTAAATATCCGGGTTGGAATCTGCTCACCTTGGTTATTCTTTACGATAGTAATCCCAACCACATGTAAAGGGCTGACCCACTTGGAATCCGAAATGAGATAAATAAATCCAACATCACACCATTTTCTAATCTCCTTCATGACAACCTCCCTTGGATTTTGATTTAAACGATGCTGGCATACACGTGAGGGTTTACAGTCATCCTCTAGGTAGATATGATGCGAGCACAAAGCTGGATAATCCCACATAGTTCCAAAATATTCAATCCTATAGCCTTGCGATTTCTCTCAAGATCCTCTAGCACATGAGATTCTTGTTCAACAGACAACTGCAAGCTAAGGATAATTGAAAATATTTGGGGGGAACCCGCAAGGAAAGCATATTTTAACGTTGAAAGTAAAGCATTATGCTCATGTGGGGTATGAATCGACTCCACAATAGCCTTTGTTACTGCACTAGTAGATAGTAAGTGATATGTACTCTGTGAATTGCCCACCTTGGCTACTAATGGCTCATCAAGTAAAATCTTTGATAGATCTGTAATGAATTATCTCTGCTAAAAAAGGAGGGGTTCATCGGATCGTTTAGAATTGTCTAACGGCTCAGATATCTCAACAATAATCTCAGAAAGATGGCTCTCATATGTGCACAAACCAAGAAATTCGACAAGTGTCTCCGATATATGTACCTCATAACTCTCAGAAGGGGGCATATCATTAATAATCTCAGAAAAATGTGTCGAAGAGTATAGAATGTGACTCTAAAAACTCATATTGATCCTCATAAACCAGCTTAAACTGTCCATCAATAACTAACTCAGTTAGGTCAATAAGGCAACTCATGTCGATTGTGCTTTTCAGAGAGTCCTTTTGGGAAGGAACTCCTGTGTATCTATGAAATTAATGAAAAGATATGACTCTCGAATTTCAACAATAAAATCACAGTCCTTTGCCTATGGTGTATCTCTCTTTCTCTCATCTGTTGCTGGTGGCGGTGATGGTCTAGGATCAGGGATCATCTCTATTTTCACCTTGTCACTACGAGAGTGAAATATGTTCTCTCTAGTATCGTAATCAACTACTGCTTCAAATGTTCGGAGGAATACACCTAGTATGATTAGGGTATGGAGTAACGGTGCAGGTGTGTCCATATCCATGACAACAAAATCAACATGGAATTTCATTCCTTACACCGTTACAATAACGTCCTCTAAGATGCCCCTAGGCCTCTTAATCAATCTATCAACAAACTGAAGGACCATCCTGGTCGTTTCAAGAGTTCCTAACCCAAACTCGGTGAGTACAAAGGATGGCATGAGTTTAATGGAGGAGCCCCTATTGGTAAGAGTACGATCAAATTATTGATAAAGGATATGGTAACAGATGTTAGGTGCTCCCTTGTCTTTCTTTTTGGATGGGATTGCTGATGGCTTGAACTGTGGGCATGGACAAGATGTATTTTTCTATTTTCGTTCGTCTATTTTGCCTTGGTTGATGCTTTTGTGTACATGTACCTTTCATTCCCCATTTTTACTGTAGGCATGAATTCCATGTCCTTATGGAGTGGCATTTCTAAAAAGATATTATGTAAGATTTCAACCACTTCATGATCGGATAGGGTTGTTATTTTATTTTTGTTTTTTTAGATTTGAGATCAGAAGGAAACGATACAAAATCAGATACAAAATCAGAAGAAACATTCAAATGCTCATTTACATTATTCAAATTCGAATTTTCATTTCTAATAGAACAACCATAATAAGTCTGTATTATCCAAAATAGGTGAAGGAAAAATTAGATCTAAATCCGAACGGGATGCTGCTGCAGGTGACGAGGAAGAATTTGTTACTGGTGTATTCTCCCTTGCGGATGGTGATCTACATCTGCTTGATGAAGGTAAATGTGGTGGCGAAAGCGGTGAAACTTCATATTCAGGTGTTGCTACAATGGACCTCTCGACTTTTCATGAAGAGTATAATGTAGAAGATGACGCTGTCTCAGTGGTTCGATCCCCCAATCCCAAGTGGTGAGTAGGTGGTTGTAATCTCCTGCCGCTCTTGAGATGAATGGCATCGGATAAACATGTAAAATCAAGGGCCATACCTGTCTCAGGTGTAGGCGGGCTATTGGCTACCTGCTCCTTGCTTATGAAATTATTGGGATTGGCTTCGACCTGTGCTGGAAGTAATGTCTTAGCGGTGGTCAGGTCATCAATACTCTGAATCAGTCCGTTCATGTTCTTCATGAGCAGTGCAAGTTGGTCTAGTGTAGGATTCACCGAATGGGCCTTTGTGTTCTCAATGACAGGCCATCGTTGAGACTGATAGTGTGGAGGTTGGTAACCATACGGATTCTGATAATGAGGAGGAGGGGATATGGATAATGTCCATAAAATGTAGTTTGTTGTTGGTTAGGATGAGGAAAATATGTAGACTGTTGTTGGTGGTGTCCTTGTCTCCAGTTTTAGAATCGTAGTGGAGACTGATGGTGAGGTTGGAACTGCTAGTGCTAGTACTGCTACTTTAACGTCCCACCCCTCTAACTATCGAAATTGACATGACGGGAGTGTCAGACATACGGTCCAATTACGCCGATGATCTATGATACTCAGTAAACCATCTTATGCACACTAGGTTAACTTTTGATATATATATATATATATATATATAGAGAGAGAGAGAGAGAGAGAGAGAGGGGTAATTGGGGCTGGCCCAAGGGAGTAGCCAACTTGGCTACTCCCACCCCTATTTTCCCTCATTTTTTTATTTTTTTGGAAAATAAAAATTTGTATATTCATCATTATATCCCTCTCACATTCTATTAAAATTTCGTCATAAACAGAGACTCCTACGACCTCCATCCAAACATGGTCGATTTAAAAAATCCTGCGACCGTTAAAAAAACGACGTCTGGATGGAGGGCTTAGGAGTCTCTGTTTCTGATGAAATTTTAATAGAATGTGAGAGGGATATAATGATTAATATACAAATTTTTATTTTCCAAAAAAATAAAAAAATTAGGAAAACATAGGGGTGGGAGTAGCCAAGTTGGCTACTCCCTGGGGCAGCCCCATTTTACCCATATATATGTATGTATGTATGTGTGTGTATAACAGCATGAGAATAACATATGATGAAAAGTAAAATGCAACATCCATTCTCATTGATAATAATCATTAAGTCTATGTCAACAAAATGAGATATAACAAATAATTATAGAATTTTCAAAAGAATCTCTCTGAATATCTCATTACATTGTCACTTAAATAGAACATAACAAATACGAAAATAAATAAATTATTCTAAGTAGAACCCACCAAGTCTGGTGCAAGTACGACGTGGAAAGTTCGATCTCCTCAAGCTGCTACAACTATAGTTGTTGCTCAGCTACACCTGTTGGGTTCGCACAAGGGTAACATTATGAGCAATTGCCTAGCAATGAGACACATAGCAACTAATGCATGGGAAAGCAAGACATGTGAACTTGATTCTATCTAGTGACATTTACATAGTAAAAAATGGAATATACCAAATTATTCAAATTTACAAGGGTTTACGTGTTCACTAAATTTTATTTATTAATTTAATCACCATCGGGTACGACCACATTGATCTTGATATTTCTTCCCATTGACCAGAGTCCACAATAGTGTACATTACAATTATTAATATTCGATCATGGGTCACTTATCGTATTACTATAACACACGCAAGCACGCGACTCGTAGGCCTCCGCTACGCGGGAACTTGTTTATTAGAGTAAACTTTCATGAACATTGGTTGAACTATAACAGAAAAAAGATTATCATCTCGATTTCTCCAACTTCAAATCACATCCAGGAACACCTCTCAAGATAATATTACTCAAAATAGAATTTGATGTGGCCACACCCAATTTTACTCTGAATCCTAATATCGTGTATAAGTATGAAATCAAGAACGCCAAGCACGTCACTTGTTAACTCCGTTGAGCGACTCCAGATGCTACCAGGCTGCTAGGTGCAACGTGTCACCCAACTCGTCCGTTGGGGATGCGGCCGTCATGACATCTACCCGGGGCCTAAGAGTGCATGCGCAATCCCTTGTGGCACCTAACTCCTCTATCCGAATAATGTGAATCGCAACCATGTTACAATTGCCACAAACACAAATTAGTATTGACGACCTGTTTGGAAATTGAATTTAGGGTTTTTATCAGTTGTGCCCCTCCGAGATATCGCAATATCAGTTATGCCCCTATCTTTATGGTAATATCAGTTGTGCCCCCGACTTCTTGCCAATATTTCACTTGTGCCCCTCGGAGGGGCATAACTGATAAAAATCTTTTATCAGTTATGCCCCTCCGAGGGGCACAAGTGAAATATTGGCAAGAATTCGGGGGCACAACTGATATTACCAAAAAGATAGGGGCATAACTGATATTGCGATATCTCGGAGGGGCACAACTGATAAAATCCCTTGAATTTATCCAATCAATAACCATCGTATTTTAATTGTGACTTAACCACATCTGTGCCAATTGTAACGTTCGGTACTTACTCTATCCTATCCAATCGATCTTGTTCTGCACAAAATTTGATAGGCATTCAAAAGGCGATAAACAAGACTCTACTCTAATTATCCATCTCATTCGAATTACTTGCTCCAATATGTTGTAAATAAATGGATGAGTACGTTTGTATATAGGTAACAATCAGATAATATCATTTGTGACAATTTCCTTATTAAACAACTAACGATAACTTTGTTCTCGTAAGATACTTGCAGATGAAGCAAATATTTATTGAAATGTTTATTTGCTAGTGTGAGATAATGGAAATGAACAACCATACTGATCACCAAAAAGAAAGTTCCTCGCCCTCAAAATCAAAGGAATCGTTTTCTAATACTGGAAATCTCGAGGTGAGAATAATAAACGCAGACATTTTATTATACTGCAAGAGCTCATCTTATCTGTATATTATTTATCAAACACATCAGCAATGCTCGTCTCCTAAAATTCATGAATTAAGTACGAATGAGTACATCAAAGTGCGAAGTAAGATAACATACACTTATATAGTGATGTAAATTATTCGATCTGTTCGGTAAAAAAATCCCCATCCTTTATGAAACGACATTCTGTAGTTCCATTCTTATGTTTCTTTTTTTTCCAATTGGAAGCCAGACATGCAAAAATGAAATGACAATCATTCTTAATTTAAGATATATATATATATATATATATATATATGAGGAAAATGGGGAATATATATATATATATAGGGCATATCCAGAGAGCACAGTGCCCATTTGGGGTTTTTTGAGCACCACATGTCGGCTCGCCACGTGTATTTCCATTTGGGAGGTTGCCTATTTCGAAGGACACGGTTTTGGAAGGATATTAATATGTTTGAGCCTTTTGTATTTCCAATTATACCGAATCCTTAAAAAAAGGAAGACGGTTTTGGAAAGATAAATTCAAATCCTTAATTTCGTTTCGAATAAATAGTCAATGTACATTTGATCAGTAATGTATATATTGTACATAAGTAATTATGTGTTGCGAGATCAGTAATATTGTAACAGTTGTCAGTAATTTAGGGTTGTAATTTTACATTGTACTGAGATCAGTAATTCATTCATGTTTCTCAAGTAATACATATTCAGTTCTCAAGTAATTATTGTTGTGAGATCAGTAATTAAGTATGTAAATTAGTAATGTCCATACAAGAAGTACTGATTACAATGATCCATTTTACTGTACTCATTTTGATTGTTACTAATGTCATAGTTACTTAATACTTTGAGTGTTACTGATGCACCTCTTATTTACTTATATAAACTTTTTAATTACTTATAATGCATCGAATGTTACTGATAGCAATACATAAGTTACTGGTCACGTGGTTTTTTTTATAACTATTCCAACTTACTGATTCTATCGTCTTCTTTTACCTACTATTTGTTACAGGTTACCGATGCTTCTTTATATCTTACTTATCATATTCTCTGTTTTAAATTACAATCGAATCCTGCCTTCTTTACTGATGTAGTCTATTTAGTTACTTGCAATACGTCAAGTGTTACTGATAGCTACGTATAAATTACTGATGTAGTCTATTTAGTTACTTGCAATACGTCAAGTGCTACTGATAGCTACGTATAAATTACTGATGTAGTCTATTTAGTTACTTGCAGTACGTCAAGTGTTACTGATAGCTACGTATAAATTACTGATGTAGTCTATTTAGTTACTTGCAGTACGTCAAGTGTTACTGATGGCTACGTATAAATTACTTAACTTGTATTTGATAGAAAGAACTTGTATTTTCTTAAGATACATAAGTAACTATGAATGGATTTTAATCAGTAAGAATGATAAAATAGAAAAGTAATACATGATATATTATCAGTAACATATGCAAATGTCATCAGTAACTTGGTATAATTTTTTTGAAATAATGATTTCGTTATCCAAATCCAATTGTAAGACATCCATCTTTGCTCCTTTTGATACGATCTTTTCATGATTCAAATCCATCCACGAAGCATCGTTCATCATTGCTTCTTTGGAATCCTGGTCAGTTTCCATTCACAGATGATCCATTGCATTTGAAACTGAAATGAGAACTAAAAAATAAACGATCAAATTCTACAAGAACAATAACTAAATGTCTAATAAACAACGAAAAAACTTACAAATCGCGGACTTGAAGACGATCTTCTTTCGTCGGTGGAGATCTTGAGATTTCGCAGCAAGAGCAAGCCATAGATGATTTTGGAAATTTTGAAAATAAATAAAATGCAACGTCGGATAGACTTAATTGCGAATCAGAAAAGGAAATCAGTCACGAGGAGAATGCGGAAGGAGTTTATTATGGTAAGGATTGACGCTAAAAAAAGGGAATGGATGAGATTAAATAGGATCATTAGATCATGATCCGAAGGATGAAAGCACGGGCTCATTTCGACTCAAATGGGCACAGTGCTCTCTGGATAAATTCCCTATATATATATATATATATATATATATATATATATGCTAATACTCAAACACGAACGGCTTTATTTTAATTCTTAAATTGAGGATTGCATCATTGAAATTTATGCCGATGAAATTCAATGGTCGTTAATCAATAAAAAATAGTGCCTGAATCGCATACATCAATGAGCATGATTATTCCCGAATAGTGTTCTCATTGATTTTATGTCGAAAGATTTATCTTATGATGTTTTTTTATAAGAGACTGCGATATTAACTGAGTGAAAAACACTTTAAACAGTATCAAGAATCACGTAGAGGTCGTCCCACAAGAAAACCCATGGTTCGATAAGTCTTCAAGATCATAGGTATAATAAACCATGTGAAACCAATAGCAAGTTGGGAAAAAACATCGTAGTATACGTGTTGTATTGTGGAAGGTCCTCCAGTCCCCTGTTGTGAAGAAGAAGTTTTCTCACTGGTAGAGGTGTCGGATGTTGCACTTGCACTGTGTACTGTGTTGATCGTATTCACAAGAAGTTCTAAGTGCTTTGTTATCTCATCCAGCTTGTCTAGGTTATTTGTCTTATGTTCGATCACTTGAAGCTTCTCAAGCTCTTGGATCGTTTCTCAATGATGTCCACATTGGATAGGTGGTTTCCAATGATGGCCATGTCAGAGATGTCCACCTATCCACTTCACGTGATGTCGTCATATTGACAGCCTTGTGGGGTACTGAAGGGGAGGTGAAGGGATGATCTGAAAAGCACATGAATAATAAAGAGCTGTCGAGCTCTTCATCGTCTCTCAAATTTTTGATAAAGGACATCATCGTCCTTGTTAAAATGACTCCCCCACAAACAACATATACCAGCTTCTGATTCTTTATGCTTAAACCCCCAAAGAAATTTTGCACGAGGCTTGTCTTTGGAATATTATGATGGGGGCATTTCTCCATTAAATCTTCAAATCTTTCCCATGCCACCATGAATAGGCACATGGGTCATCTGGGAGAAGTTACCAATCAAGGATCGTATTTGATTGAGTCATCCGAGCGGGTAATGTTTGTTTAGAAATGCAGACCTCAACTCTTACCAAGTAGTGACAATCTTTCCCAAGTGATTTATCCCATACAAAGCTTTGTCCATCACACTAAACGAGAATGTCATCATCTTCACTACCACTAATGGTACATTTGGGTAGTGTGTTGTTCTACGAATGTGATCGAATTGTTGGAGGTGTACATATGGTTCTTCACTAATATCCCCATTGAATATTGGGAGAAGATGCAAAATAGTGGGCTTAAGCACAAAATACCCACGAATCACATGGATTCGTATCCAAGAATTTGTTTGTCTTGTCCCTGTAATATAAGAATCTTTTAGGGTTAGCTTAGTGATGAATCCACATTTCATCATCTTTATTCTATCATTTTGGCATCAAAAACCCTAGCAAATGCGTGTAAATACCCTTAAATCCAACATTTTAGCATTCATGCATGTGCATCCAAACAATGTATAAAATACTGTAATTAAAGCCAAAAATAAAGAATAAATAAAATAAAAGAAAAAGAATAAAATATTGTAAATATTTTATGACCCGAAACCCCGAGACCTAGGCATCTTGATGAATAGGTCGACAAAGAATAAAGTAGGGGGAGATAAGGGTCGAAATACAATAAAAACCCCTTCTATTTAATTCATTCTTTATTCATTTTGGGACCTATTTTTGGTTCCACTTTTTATACCTCAAATAAAGAAACTTTGTACATGAAAGTTATAGATAATTAAATAAATAAAAATACAAAATTGATTTCACTGAAAAATAATACACAGATAAAAAGTTATGGTCTGAATAAGATTCCAAAACTCCAACTTCCCAGACTCGTATCTTGCAAATAAAAACTCGAAATGTAACAAACTCACTTTAACTGTATATAGTTTAAAATAATCTATTTAGTGGAGATGGTTTCGTATCTTTCGGAGTTACGGTTTGAAAGTTGAGTTTTGGACCCTACTTGTATACTTGTACAGATTAAAATATTAATTTTATTTATTATTCATTATTTTTATAATTTATTTTTTATAATTATGTAAATATTCTTTATAGTATAAATGTATATTAAAACCAGAATAAAAACCCAAATAAAATCCAAAATAAAATACATGTATATAAAATACATAGATACTATATCTATACTCATACCTGTAAACTATACTTTTATTTTATTAAATATACAAAACAATTCAGAACAATAAAATAAAAATATATTTATTTGTATACAAGTATTTTATAATTTTATAAAATAATACACAAAAATAAATGAATTAAACTCACAAAATACAAATAAAAGAATAAAATATATAGGTAATATACCTATAAAGGGTATAAAAGTAAACTTGTAAAAATATATCTCATACAAATAAATAAAAATCAGAATAAAATACTAAATAAAATAATAAATATTTTTTATTTAATAACCAAAATTTAATTCGACCATTTTCTATTTTTAATTGAATTAATAAAACCTTTTTTGCAGGTTTTTTCTGGTTGGTCCCCGTGGACCAACCAGGAGGCTCTGACAGTTGACCTCGGGTCAACTGTCTAAGCCAGCTCATATTCATGTGAGAGACATGGTTTTGACCCATGTTCTCGCTATTTTCTAGACCAACCCAGTTCTCATTTCATGATGGCGCCTTCTGAGTTTTTGCTCCTCGTTCAATGGTGATTCACGCCCAAGGCATTTCTTGGGCTTTGGATCACTGATCGAGGCATTGTGCTTCGATTTGTGGAGCACCAGAGCCGTTCTTTCAAAACCGAGCCCCCAACTTCCATTTGATTTTGAACCATTTTTTTGGCTGAAGCCAAGACCTCCGAGTATCCGCCGTGTGTCCCCGGTGACAGAGGGTTGACCCAGGTTCTTCGTCGAGGTGTGGCTAAGGTCTGAAGTGCGTTCCAGCCACCTCCGATGGCCACGCCGCCGTGAGGTTTTCACCTCGTCCTTCCTGGGCTTGAGGTATCATTTTTCTCACTTATTCTTGCTTGTTTTTATTCCTGGTAGCAGTAGGATCCTTCTGCATCCTTCCATTTCGCTTGTAATTCATCCAGATCATCCCGACCACCACTCGCCGGAGCTTGCTCCGGCGAGCTTGCATTCCAGTTCCTCCCGCCTCTTTTCTTTATCTCGAGGTGCGCGACAACTTGCCCACGCTCCTCCTTACCCTTTTTGCAGGTTCAGGAGCCAGAAGACCCCCTCGAGGCCGATTTTTGTTGTAGCTCGAGCTTCCTGGAGCTGCACTTCTCCCCCAACGCCGCGGCGGACCTCCGACCCCTCCTGGGCCATTTTGCAGCCGTCAATCAATTGCGGATCACTCCAGGAAACTCCGGGGGGCATTTTGGACTTTGAAGGACCGTCGGAGAAGGAGGTAGCGGGCGGATGAGCTTCACTGCGGCGGCGTTCGTCCCTGTTCATCCATCGACCCCCTCCGCCTTCAGATTATCAAAGCTCCCCATACGAAGCAGTGGCCGTTGGATCTAGGCCCCCCATCATCGTCTGATCGCTCGGTCGGATCTAATCGCAGCCACATAAGACGAAACGGCATCGCCTCATCTCGCGCCAACACGTGTACTAGTGAAGGGGCGGGTGCAGTCCGATCACGCCTTGGACTGGGTATTTTGTGAACTTTGCCCCAGCATTTTTGTAATATTTTATTAATCCTCAAACTTTCATTTGTTGTTCTGTGTTTTTGGTAAACTTTGCAACTCAGCCCAGAACTTTAGCGTATTTGCATTCAGATCCCGTTCCACGTCACCTCACGTGACTGTGCACGTGAGGCGTGGACATTTTGCGCAGGAGCCCGTGGCTTTTTGTATTTGCACTTTCAATCTCTAAACTTTCATATGCAGTTCGAAGTTTCTGGACATTTTGCAATTGTGCCCCTAGGCTTTTCGATAATTTCAGTTGTGCCCCTGCCAGGTCACGTGTCTCAAGCACGTGGTCTCTGGCGTTTTTTGCTGGCGCAACCTTGCACCTTTAAGTATTTGTGCCAGTATGGAAGTAAGCAGAGAACGTAAAAATACGGCTATCCATTACTTAAGGATGGAACCTTACACAATGTCCTCTAAACCTCCCACTCAATCAAGGAAATTCAGACCATTTACCGTCTACCGGCATTTCCTTATTGAGAGGCAACTAATCATTTTTATAGAACCGGTAGTTTATATGAAAATCCTAGTGTGGCTCTATCATGGTGTTCATCCCTCTAATACTTACAATTAAAATCAAACAATGAGGGGGTTACTCTCCCAAGATAAGTTTTTTTCTTTATGTTTATTTGAGGTCAAGTTTCCTTTATCAGTCTTGTTTTTAAACAATTATCACTTGGTTTGAAATTTTTATTGAATCACCTACCGAGTGTCCAATTTCCTTTATAATTAATGAGAGTGAAAACATGGGAGGGAATCGGACATGACAGTGCGCGATTAAATACAATGATGCATGTAGGAGTTAGAGATATGTACCTTGTCGCCATCAGTCTACATGCAAGATGATCCACGTAGAATTGAAATACGTGAAATAAAACTATCCTAAATGATGCGAGGGAACCGTCTCAACAATAGCTTCTACTAGCATGAAAGAACCAATTAATTTGACTAAGTCCAATACGCTCTACTATATAGGTATAAACATTCTTGTTAGGGTTTTCGATCAAATTAATTACATGGCTCAAGTAAATTAATTAAAATAGTCATCACTCGCTCAGCATGGAAAACTTCGTGAAATAAATAAAAATAAACCCATAAAAAACAAACCCCATAAGGTCCCCTGAGTGCACCGGTGATAAATTCAAGATTCATAAACTTAATTCACCAATATTATTGCTCTTGCTTAAGTTAAATCACAAGATTTATTTACTAATTAACACTAATACTAATTACTGTGTTGTAAAAAATTGGCACTAATTATTATATATATATAACCCTATTATTGTGTATTAATTAACTAATTTATTATTAAAATTCAAATAAAAATTAGAATAAAATTGTGTATGAATAAATTAACATAAGACAAAATAAAATACAAAAAATAAATGAAAGGAAATTCAAAAGAAATCACTTTATATGATTTTTATTAGTTTTTATTTTTTATCTATATATAGATGACTTTGATCTCGCTGACTTCTACATAAATAGATGTCATCGAGATATATACAACTTCTACTTTATCAATCTTCCTAAGTCGTTATTTAACTAATTCTTCTTGATTTTCTATGATTTATTGATTTTTTTCAATTCTGATTGGGCCACGTGGTGCATCCTCAGCCGCCCACGTGGCCCGCTCTTGGCTTGCCACCCGTCTTTTCCTACGTCGTATGATACCCCCCATCAAATGTGATCTATGTTGTACATTAGCGCACTAATGTCAACCCTTTGATCTCATCCCTGATCAGATCACTTACCCTCATTCGCGTTGTATTCCAAGATGTTGGATCTGATCAGTTGATCGGATCCAATCCATCATTTAGCGCCCAAATATGGCCCATTGGATCTTAATCCAACGGTCCAGATATTTCATTCTACCTCCCGCTCTAACCTTTCCCTCTTTTATAAACCACCCAACCAGGCTTCTTCTCCAAATTATACCCACAACTTCCAGTTGTCTTCTGACTAACCTCCATCGCAAAACCCTTCCTCTAACTTCCCCCTCCTTCGCATTAACCTCCACAACCGTTGGAAGCTACCGTGATCTTCATGCGTGGTGGTTGAAACCACCACCAAACCTCCTCGCAACTACCATCTCTCTCGTCTTCAAAACCCATGTCATCGCTGCAAGAGGTGGTTGTCAACCCTTGAACGGAATTTCCCGCAGCCACTCCTCCTCTTCATGACAGGAAGAAGGAGTTGAAGCTGAGCGATAATGGAGGTCAACCCTGGCCGAGATGGCCATACGACAATGTCCATTGCTGTCGTTCGAGCTTTACGCATGGCTGTGTGCATTAAGCAAAAACCCGAAGTCGACGAAGACCTCTGCCCAAGCCTATAATCCATTCTCCATCTTTGAGATCTGGGTTTAGATTAGATTCTAGTTTTATCTCGTTTTCACTTATTTTTCACCAGATGTATATACACCATTTCCTCGAACTAAGATGTTCTTGGCCTTCTCCGTTGATCCTTGATCCACGTAGGAGGTATTGCCCTCCATAATCCTCGTTCTGTGACAGCTTCCCATTCAACCCATCTTCCTCCGGTCATGGTGGAGGAACCCTTAGGACTACCACCTTCTACGCCCAGATCAGTCCTCCATTCCATTCACACTCGCACGCACTCACATCGTTATGCTATGCCTATTTATTTTTTCTAACAACTGCAGGTGAGAATACATTCAATGACGTGAAGTCCTGAAGTGGCTCCTATCCAAGGATTCTACGTCGGCATTCCGTCATTGTCTCCAACTTCCATGGGCCCGCAGACCTTCTTCGATGCTATGTCATATTTGCGAGCCATGAAAGAATCATAGCCAACCTGAGGAGAACAACCAGAAGCAGGGTGGAGTAAGGAAGGGCTTGTCAGAGACCAAACTTACAGCCACCGCGTAGAGTTGTGCTCTTTTGATGACAATACATAGTTGTTGTTGGATCGTGCCAAATTGGGCGCAATCTAATGACTCAATTTCAGCCACGTCGATTCGCCAGACCTGCAGCCTCGGACACATCCAAGCCACTCGCCGAGGCGATTGGCCATGTAGCCCGAGCCGACGAGTCCCTCGCTCTGCCATCCGAACCTAGGACCGCATGCATCTCACTCGTGCGGGCCTAGGAAAATTGCATTTCCAACCAGCCGGTTTCTCACATTTGCTTGAATACCCCCGCTCAGGGTTTTTTTCATAATTTCAAGAGCCTATTTATTGTATTTACATTTTAGTCCCTTTAGGTTCATGAGCGCAAGTATTTATTCATGTTTTTACCGCATTTATGTCCATAAATTTAATAATGGATAACTTGAGCATCTTTTATCTAAATTAGGTTTTTTCAACGGCATTTTGATCCTTGTTTGATTGCTTTTGATATGAGATTAATTATTTCATGATTATATAATAAAATAAGTATTATTGTATTAGAGTATATATATGTGCTTTATATGCTCATTAAATACCAATTGACTCTAGATTAAATCACTCTATTGGCCCCGAATTAAACTAGTAATTGTTTAAGTTTGATGAACATTTTAGGGCATAATTATGCATGTATCTGCATGTGTTAACATTTTGTCATCACATCATCATTTTTAACACGTATTAATGTTTCATCATCACATTTTTGTCTTATTCATGCATGCATCTGTGACGAGTCGCTGAATACGATGTGTAATTTGGGCATGTTGTTCTACGTGTACTTAGCAAATCAATCAGAACCGAGAGAAAATCTTCGTGAAGAGTGTCTCGGCTTTAATTTATATCCCGGGCAAGTCCGGGGTCGAACACATGAAGACAAAGGAATAACTTTGGGGTTAATTCGAAAATTAAGAACTAGATTTCCAATGCGATTTTTTATATTTTTTATGCAAAAGAATGCAAATGCAAGTGAATTAAATTACTAATAAATCACACAACTTAGCCAAATTAACTTGAATAGAAAATAAGTCTTCTTAGCTAAATTATATTTTTCCAGTAAACCTAATCCAATGATGAATGCAACATATATTTTTTAGAATTTTTAGGGTTAAAATGCAACAATTAAAAATGCACACTTTTTATGGTTTTTTTGTAATTTTTCACACAAACAGTAAGCAAAAATCACGGGCAGGAGCAGCGGGCAAGTGCTTGGTAGGCCACCGGGCGGGGACGTCGGGGGGGCAGACTGAGCAAATACGAGAAATTGGCCCTTGCTCCACTTTCTCAAAAGGGTCGAGGGCCTGAGCTCTCTCACGGAAGCAGGGGAAGCAAGCGGCTAGGTCCTGACTTAGATAAAGAAAGAAAAAAGAGAAGAAAATGGTGACCAAAAACTAAATGGAATGAAAACATGATGCAAGGATATTACAGTATTTTTTGGATTTTTTGACAAAATATAATTTTTTATGTATTTTTTAATGGAAACAGAGTGAGCGTGTGTAATTAATTTCTAATAAATCCACATTATCAAATTAATTAGACTATAAATTATCTCAAAAAGGTATTTTCAAATGCAATCCAGGAAATTCGAAATTTTGTAAAAATGATGTACGTGGATTTAATTAAAAATCAAATATCCAAAGCACTCTATAATTTATTTCATGCACGGGACAACTCTATTCTGGTGAAATTCGGACAATAATTCAATCACATTTCAAGACATCCTTTCTAATTTTTTAAGAATTTTTAGAGCAACCGTGAGTTAGATATGTTTAATATCTCAAATTGGGTAAAGTATGTAACATTTCAATTAAACATTTTTAGTTAATTACTCAAAAACCATAAAAATATAAATAAATATCCACATGGTAGAGAACTAGTTGCTCAACATCAAGACATTTTTCATTGAATAAAATGACGCAAAGTTGATCTCCAAATTAATAAGCAAACACATGGTTGTCTATGCAAATCCAGAAAACAAAACATATAAACAAAACATATACAATGATTCTTTTGTAATTACAGAAACAAAAAAGGATAAAAGTGCAATTTTTACAAAATAAAAATAAAAAGAAAATAGACCTTCTTCTGCAGGCGTAGGCGGCATGGGCTGGGAGGGGCGGCGAGCTGTCACGCAAGTGCGGTGGGGGGCCGAGGGCTGCCGCGACGCGTGGCGAAGGCCGCAGCGCTCGCGCGACAAGGCGGACGGGCAACAGGTTGCCGGTGCGGTGGCTGAACACAGGAGGGGGTGGCGGGCGGCGCCCTAATGCTGGTGGGCACGGCTGGAAGGAGGATAGACGGCAAAGACGACTGCGGGCGGGCAACGACCGGCGGCTGATGGCGGGTGGCGCCCGGCTGGGCGCAGAGGAGGAGGGAGGGTAGGGCGGCGGCGCTGGAGCGGCTGCTCCACCCTCTGTTATTTTTTAAAATTTTTTATTGTTTTTGTGATTTTTTTAATTTTAAATTTTAAATTTTTGCAATCTTCTTTAGACAGGGAATGAAATCAATGTGAAAAAAAAGAAAATGTGGCGATGGTGGTGTATGATAAGGATGATGGAGATGATGTGATAAAATAAAGTGGTGGGGTGATGGCGATGTGATAAAGAAGTTATAAGAATAAAGATGATGACAAGATAAAAATAAAAAAAATTACCTACGGTGTAAGCGGATCGCTTGGGGGGTGCTCAAGAGAGCACGGTCTTCGTTCGAATCGCCGATGAGCGATGAGCACGAGCAACGCGTGGGTGCGGTTGCGATGTTGGCCAAAAAGCCAACGGATCTCACCGGAGAGAGGGATGTCGTCGCTCGACCACGGTTGCGTCGCTGTCACCGATTCAACTCTGAGAACTAGGCTCTCCTCACATAAAGATGGATCAAGTGCAAAATGAGTAGGATGAGATACATATAAAGAGATAGAAAATGAAGGTTAGAATGGAGGTGGAGTAGAACGACGGTTATTAAGATGGTGGAGTTGAATTAGAAGTTAGAAAAAATGGTGAAATGATGAAGTTGAATGGTGGTTATAGTAGTGAATGGAAATTAAATAATAAAATAAATAATGAGTAAAGTTGGCTACTAAAATACAACAAAAAAATATAGAGAAGAAAAAAACAGTGGAGAATTTACAATGGAAGACATACAACATGTACATTTTTTGTCTGCTTTTCTAATATATATATATATGTATGTCTTTTTAATAAGAGCTATTTACAATAGAAAAATACAATAAAATAGTGGAATAAAAACACAACATTGGTTTTTTTGGATTTTTAGTAATTAAGAAAGACAAAATAAAAATTGAAGAAATAATGAATATATACATAATGTACAATGTGCATCTAGGTCTCAAAACCCAACTTTTGCAAATGAGCTCCGATTTTAATGAAACCACTTCCATTGGATATATAATTTTCTAACTTGAACTTTAAAAGTGAGTTTGGTGAATTTGGAGTTCCTACGGAGTGGAAATTTGGCCGGGAAGTTGGACTTTACGCCTTTTTCTCTTTGGGATCTAGGATGATTTATTTGAGGTGGAATTTATTTTGTATTTTTATATTTTTATATACATTTTGATGAACAAGTTAAAGAAATAATTAGCCAAAAATGAATTGAAATGAAATTATTAAAAATACATGAAGTTTTGAGCTATTTACAGGTGAAAAACTCCTTTAATTTTGCGGCTTTTTATTGTTAATTTATTTTGTACAATCTAATATACACTCAATAGTGTGTTTTATTTACAAGAGTCATTTTGTTAGTATGTTGATTTTATGTACATTTATTTGAGACTTTACTCGGGATTTTGCTAAGATTAAGATATTGAGATGATGAATCGTGGATTCATCAATCTGTGATGCATTGTTTTACTAGTTCAAATCTAGATAATTTATCAACCACTTAACATAGATAACTAAACACATAAATAATTGTATTATGACTTGTGTCCTTGTATTCAACCATTAACTTCCCAGGTTAAAATTTAAAGTCGAATCCTCCGTGCGGAGATTATCAGTTCGTTTATGTGTGAAAAGCTAAGTGCACGTGCTACAACGTATCCATATTAATGAATGCATTTAGCTATTCAACAGATGGCGTCGTTGCTGGGTACACAGCTTAATTAATACAATTATTTAGGTTTTTTATATTTCGATTAAGTTGAATTTTATTTTATTTAGGTCAACCCTTGGTATGATGTTTGATGCATTATTTTATGGGTTTCGATAATCTTTGAAATATCTAATATCTCCTCTTATGTGGTATGGCCCATTTATCGAGGAAGCTCGTGGAGAATGGAGGTTGGAAGCTCAAGTTGGAGTTCATGATGAGAAGAATCGCAGAAGATGCCATTTAGTTTTCAAGATTTTTTTGTGTTGTTGTATATATTGGACTAGACTATATTGTTTGTGTGATGAGTCTGTATCATCCTCATGTGTTTGGGATTCATCTTGAGGGGCTAAAATTTGGATGGAAGCACACGACTCTTAGAGCTTCCTCATTTCAGATATTTTGTGTGTGAATCGTAGTATAGGACACACTAACTTCTGCTTATGAGATTAACTCATCTCTAATATTAATAAGACGTACGTAATCTACATTCAACTTTGCCCGAATTAAATTGATTATCTACCTGCTAATAGACGTATGATTAGGTGTGGATTTTTATTGACTTGCATGCAATTAGATATAATTTTATATTCAGTATCACGTGTGCGTGAAGAGAGATGGAGCCACTGCGAGTATTTCTCTTGAGCATAACGTCGTAATTTTACATTTGCATGGATTTTTCTGTTTCATGATTTGTCACTTCAGATAACATGGAAGTGGAACTGGACAGTAGAAGATGTTTTATGTGCTCAGAGAGTTAATACAAGTGATGACCTACTCTAAAATTGGGGTTTTTAACGCAAGTTGATGTAAATAAAATTGGGCTAAAATTCACTTTGTTTCTAGGAGAGCAAAACCCGCATTACATGTAGATATTTATGCATCAGTTGAGAGATGAGGACGAATCCTTATGATAGAGCCCAACCCCTAATTCAGCCTGCTCGTAATGAATACAAATTTTGTTACTCGTATTTAAAAAAACCCAATTATTGGGGTTATGGATACCGTATTACATTTTTGAAACTGATTCGTGTACAAAATAGTTGAAAATGAGATTTGAAGATTTTTTGCATATTTGACATGTTTTTCAAATGTTTTACATGGTTACGGAAATACGCTGGACGTGTTTGGAAAATCATCTGTAAAATGTTATGGAAACCTATATATTTATGTGACATCGTTGAGAAAAATATTTTACTTAGGTTTGAAAATGGGGTTTTACCTGTTTTGAAAATCTTTATAAAATGTTTGAAAACTTTCTATACATGTGTGATAATGTTTGCAAAAAGTTTTCGAAAAACCTTTTTCAAAGCTATGGGTGTAGATGAGTCTAAAAATGGAAAAATGAAAAAAAAATCATCACAAAAGATTGACTTATTAATTGGTGTTATTCTCTGACATTTATGCACTCAAGGTTTTATATGACCTTTAACACCCTGTTTAAGGAGTTCCTAGACTTAGAGTTCTCATGTATTAGTCGTTAGCTTCTCGGACTCAAAAAATCTCACTCTTCTAATTTGAAGATATGCATGCTATATTTTCTGCTTAATCTCCCATAAAAGAAATTTGACTATCACTCACATGCACAGCTGCGTTTATGATTTAGATGAGTCAAAGTGTCACCGAGGAGACTAGGATTGGAGGTTTGAGTTTTGGACTCGATCTATATGATGCTCGATGATGGGATAAAATTAATGACGGCTTCATGAAACCTGTGTGTCAGCATCTTAGGCAGCGTGAGACATGTTCTCATACTATCTCTTGACTTTAACCTAAAGTACTAGGATGTGTTGACATCATCTTAATAAGTTCATCAGTGTGCGCCAATCTTTTGTTAAAAAAAGTGGAGCTAGACAAAAATAAAGAAAGGAAAGAAATGATGAAATAAAAGCTCTCTCCACTCAAATTCAAATATCAAAGAGCTTCCACCGAAGGCAATCACTCGCAAACATTTCAAAGTGTCCACTTGGACCACCGCTATTAGGACCAAGAGTCGGTTTAGCACCCAAAAGCACTCTACATCGTAAATGCTACAAGTCTGGGTGTAGAAGGTATGCTAGATACTCAAAAAAAGCACATCCTAGTGTACTCCCAAGAAAACAAGTACAGACGACTCCAACTTCTCTTGATGGACACATTGATTGGTAAAAATCAAAATGAAAAATTTGTTGAGGAGCACTTGAGAGTACCCGGTTCCAATGAGAGGAAGATAAAATAGGTACACAATCATACATACTCCACAATATGGCCTTCCATCTATCCCTTTGAAGTCTGACGGACTAAATAGACGATGGATTGAGGCAAGACTAGATTGATTCCCAAGAGTTGAGGATTGGGTCCTTGGGAGAACCTTTGAGCTTGGATTTTTTGGTGATATTTTAACTTTACTCTTATAGGGGCAGTACACTAAGTCATACTTCTTATCTACATGTATGCATTGAGATTATGACATTTAGAAGAGTTGAATTCCTTTTGATTAATAATTTGATCAACTTAGAGCTATTGGATTCTAAAAACTAGTGTTCTAGGTCAAATCAATCCTTGTGTACTCACTTGCATATGTCGGGGATCTCACTAATTAAGCTCTCTGTAACAACATTATTTCTTTATTAGCTCGAGGATGAGCTTAGATTAAGTATAGAGGGGTGATAAATCCTAGATTCATCAACTTAATTCACTAATATCATCTCTCTTGCTTGAGTTAAATCACAAGATTCATTGACTAATTAAAACTAATTACTAATTACTGCATCGTAAATAATTGACACTAGTTATTATATACTAATATTACCCTATTATGGTGTAATATTTTATACATTTTTTTCTTATAAAATTCAAATAGGAAATAGAATAGAAATGTGCATATATAAATCATCATAAAAAAATAAAATACAAAAATAAAATAAAATCAAAAGAAATTGGTTTATATGATTTTTATTAGTTTGTATTTTTATATATGTATAGATGACCTATGATATCTTTGACTTCTCCATGAAAGTTGTAGTCATCGAGATCTACAACTTTCATGTTTATCACTTTTCCTAATTTGCCCTTAACTAATTATTCTTGATTTTTCCATGATTTACCGGTTGTCTTCAACTCTGATTGGGCCACGTGGCGCATCCTCAGCCACCCATGTGTCTTGCTCTTGGCTTGCCACCCATCTCCTCCTACACCATATGATAACCTCCATCTGATTCGATCTCCGCCCTCCACTAGTGCTTTAATGTCAGCCCTTTGATTTATCCAATGATCAAATCACATCCACTCGTTCCGATGCATTCCCAGCCGTTGGATAAGATCGGTTCACATGATCCAACCCGTCGCTTAGCGCCCAAATCCAGGCCATCGGATCTTAATCCAATGGTCCATACATCTCCTTCTACCTCTCGCTCTAACCTTTCCCTCTTCTGCCAACCGCCCAACTTGCCTTCTTCTCCAAATTATCCCAAGTACTTCCAACTGTCTTCCAACTAACCTCCATCGCAAAACCCTTCCTCTAACTTCCCCCTCCTTTGCGTCAACCTCCACAACCGTCGGAAGCCACTGTGGGATTCATGCGTGGTGGTTGAAACCACCATGAAACTTCATGGCAACTACCATCTCCCTCGTCTTCAAAACTGCCATCACCTTCGCAGAAGGCGGCTGTCAACCCTTGAACGGAGTTTCCCCTAGTCGCCCCTCCTATTCATGATAGGAAGAAGGAGTTAAAGCCGAGAGATAATGGAGTTCTACCCCTAGTTCGACCTATGATCGAGATGGCCATGCTACGACGGTCGTTGGTGCTGTTCGAGCTTCACGTGTTAAGCAAAGACCCGAGGTCGACGAAGACCTCGGCCCAAGCCTACACTCCATTCTCCATTTTTGAGATTTAGGTTTAGATTAGATTATAATTTTATCTCGTTTACATTGATTCTCACTAGCTGTATACTCGAACTAAAATGTTCTCGACCTTCTTCATGGATCCTTGATCCACACATGAGGTATTTCCCTCCGTAATCCTCGTTCTGTCACAGCTTCCCATTCGAGCCATCTTCCTTCGATCACGATGGAGGAACCCTTAGAACCACCACCTTCTACGCCCCGATCAATCCTCCATTCCATTCACGTTCGTACGCACTCTCATTTTTATGCTTCGGCTATATGTCTTTGCTAACAACTACATGTAAGAATATATTCAATGACTGGAAGTCCTAAAATGGCTTCAATATGCAGATTCTATACTGATGTTCCTTCATCGTCTCCAACTTCCACGGGCCCGCAAACTTTCTCAAACATTGTGTCATCTTTGCGAGCCATGCAAGAATCATCGCCAACCTGAGGAGAACCTCCAAGAGCAGTGCGGAGTAAGGAAGGGCTCGTTGGAGGCCAAGCTTGTAGCCACCACGTACGGTTGTGCTCTTCTGAGGAGACGACACAGTTGATGTTAAATCGCACCAAATTGGGCACAAGCTAACGGTTCAATTTTAGCCACGTCGATTCATCGAACCTGCAGCCTCGGACACATCCAAGCCACCATCTAAGGCACCGCATCTAGCCACGGGGCTGGAGAGTCACACTCATCCATCCGAGGCGCGTGCAGGCCCGAGGCTATTTGCGCTTCCAACCAGTGGTTTCTCATATTTGCTTAAATACCCTAGTATAGGAGGCTTTTCATAATTTCAAGAGCCGATTTATTGTATTTGCACTTCAGTCCCTCCATGGACCTGAATACAAGTATTCTTCATGTTTTTATCGTAGTTATGCCCTCGGATTCAATGATGAATAACTTGAGCATCTTTTATCCAAATTAAGTGATTTTCAACAGCATTTTGATCCTTGTTTAATTTCCTTTGATTTGAGATTAATTATTTCCTGAGTAGACAATAATTAAGGATTATTGTATTAGAGTCTACATATGTGCTTTGTATGCTCATTAAATACCAATCGACTCTAGATTGAATCACTTTATTGGCCCCCAAACTAAATTGGTAATTGTTTAAGTTTGATTAATCATTTTAGGGTATATTTATGCAAGTTTCTACATGTGTTATCATTTTGTCATCGCAACATCACTCTCTAACATGCATTCATGTTTTATCATCACATTTTTGTCTCATCCATGCATGCATTTGTGATGCATTTCACCTTACATTATATGCCTACTTGTGTTGTTTTGCTATTTCTGACCTAGATGATTTATCAATCACTCAACATAGATAATTACATCTAAATAATCATATTATGGTCCATGTCATTATGTTCAACCCTGGACTTCCTAGGTTAAAATTAAAGCCAAATCCTCCTCGCGAAGATTATTAATTCGATTCTGTATGAAAATCTAAGTGCCCATGCTACAACGGATCCATATTAATAGAAGCATTTAGCGATTCAACATTTGACACTTGACGAAATAGACCCTATAACAAATGAATGTTATTTTTACACGAGTTCTTGCATGGAATAAAAAAAATACTAACATATATCTACAACTATCCGTGCTCCAATGAATGGTTTCCTCTAAATCCTTTTTATCCTCCTTCTATGCTCTCCTATAGCTTCAAGAAGAGTCAAGCTGCCTCTGCTTCGTTTTGGTGTGCCGTTGCTCCTAAAAATGTCTCCCTCGCTTGTCGGGCCCTCGCAAGAAAGTGCAAATAAGGATTGTGTAAGAGACACAAGTATAAGAATAAGAGCAAGAATAAATGAATTAGACACAGTGAACACGAATAATGAAAGGATGCAGAAAAATTTAAACAAAATTTTACAACCAAGAATAATAGGTCAGATGAAAACCTAACTATCCTCGCTGTGCCTCTCCGACAATGACGCCATTTTATTGACCGCAATTTTCATGGGTTTTATCTAGATGAATTATTTATAAAGCTTGTTACAATCCAAAGAATTGTCAAACAAAAATTTTATTTACTTCTCAAGCCAAATTAATTTAAAAAATATAGGAAGAGAAATTACCATTTAATTTACATGTATAGCAAAAGGAACGAACTCAAGGAGGCTACAGAGGGTTATTCTAATAATTGAAAAATCAATGAAAAGATTAAGGAGTCTAAATGTGCACTATGCTTGATTTTATTTTTAATTTAGTTATTTTTTAATTTTTTTATAATTTTTTATTTTATTTTCCGATTTTATATCTTGGTTTTCATAGTAGGATGGCTCGAAGCGACGAGGCGATGGAGCGTCGTCGGAGTAGTTGCCCTAGAATAGAGCTTGGTTGAGACTACCGACCAATAAAGGAACAAGAACCCGAAGTCATTAGAATAGACGAGGAAGTGTGCGTGTGCGCGCGCGTGTGTGACACTGTATGTGCTTGCGTGCGTGTGTGTGTGTGTGAAAGAGAGGGATGCGAGCGAAATGGGGGTCCATATCAGATGGAGGAGCATAAGACATGTTTCTTCTTCTCCAACAGGTACAAGAAGAAGGACAAGGCAATGAATAGGTTGTGGAGAAGGGGAGAGGATGATCTGGAGGGTTCACGAATGTCAGGGGAGTGTGGCAGAGCTAGGAGGGGGTTAATTAAAGGTGAAATGTGTTTGGGTGAGGTGAATAAAAAGGAAGAAGCATAGAAGATCTTACATGAGCTTGAAGATTATCGCCGACGAAGGTTGCGACTTTGGGTGAGCGGTGGAGGCCACTTCGATCTTCACTCTACGTGGGCAGCCTAGCCATGGAACTCGAACGACGGCGGAGCTACCGTGACTTGGCCAGAAAAACCACGGGTCAACACCGATGCTCGATGGGGTCTTTGTCTCCTCGATCCTCCGCTTCTCTATCATGGGAGGGACGAGCATGACTCGCCCTTGGTCCGTGGAATGGTGGACAGGGAGAATGGGGCCAGTGTGGGTTCTAAAGGTGGGGTTTCGGCAGTTACAAGACGGGGACATGCGATTTGTAACCGTCGACATTAGGTGACAGGAAATGAAGGCGAGGGGTCCTAGGGTCACATGCGGTAGAGGGGATATGGGGCTACGTGGGGGTGGCATTAGCAAGGGCAAATAAGATATGAGGTGATGGCTAAAAATGGAAGAGTGATGTGGTTCAACGACATCGATCGTATGGGAGTGGAAGTTACGGAGGAAGAAGATGAGGTGCGGGTTGTTGGATGTTGCGATCCCTCGGTCATGATGGGGGCATGAATGGAGTGACTCAGACGGGATCCATCATGCAATGATGGATTGTTAGGAGGCGAGGTGGAGGCGAAAGGCTCAGATGAGATCGATTTGAGTTGTTGAACGACTGAAAAAGGAGTGGGTGGCGGAAGGAGAGTGCGCCATGTGGGCGGTCCTAGGGGCACCACGTGGCCCAATGAGGTTATCCACAAAGTAGAAAGTAAAGAGAAAAAAAAGAACAAACAAAAAGAAAGTCGAATCAGAAAAAGATCAAAACATGAAAGTTGTAGATCTCGATGAGAACTACAAATTTCACCGTTGAACAGAAAGCAAAATTAAGTCATATGCACAAACTAGAATTTTTGCAAGTATTTTTAATGAATAAAAAAAATCCTTTTTAATTATTATTTATTTTATTTTTTAAATATCAAAATAAATATATGCAATAATTATCAATTTTTTACTATTTCTAATACGAATGAAATAAAGAAATTAAGAATATGTTATTTATAATCAAGGTCAGTTATTAATATAGGATTATTTGTTAATTAAAACAAATCAGTGATGAATTTTATTGAAATGTTTAAACCAGGATGATAATAAACGAAGATTGTGATTATAAATCAGAGATTCGCAAGGTCAAGCAGTTGAAGTTTATTATAGGTACTCAAATAACCAAAGTTATTCATTTTTTAACAACAAAAGGATTATTATTCCCCACAGGGGTCGAGCAGTTCGAAGGGCAGTCTAGGCAATAAGTAACCAATATTCATTTTTTTAATAATAATTGATCATCATTCCCCGCCTGGGTCTAAGCAGCTTAAGGGTGCGTTTGGTTGGCGGGTTAAGGCGGGTTAAACTGGTAGAGGGTAACCCGTTTTTGTGTTTTGGTGTTTGGATAGAGGGTTATACTAGGGGTGGGTTAGAAGTGGGTTTGGGGTGATATAATTGTATTGGAGTTTGAAAAAGTGAGTAGTTATTGTGATGTGATTGTATTGAAGTTTGGAAAAGGGAGTAGAAGTGGAGTAGTTTATAATTTTTATATGATATGATGGTATAATATATTATTTTTTGATAGGATTGGTGATGTAAAATTGATTTATTTAAATTTTTTTTTTAAAAATAAAGTGGGGCCCACGGGGAGAGAGGAAGATGTGAGTTAAGGGGGATAAATTCCTCTAATCCGCAGGTAACCCGCAAAGCAAATCAAACGCTACCTAAGGGTATTCTTCTAAATACCAAGTAACGTACGTTATTCATTTTTTGACAATGAAAGTATGATCATTCCCGCATCATGGGTCAAGAGTCGATTAAATGGATCTGACTCGCCCTTCTCCGAACGCATGACCTTATTCTAATCCTCAACCCGTACTCTCTCTCTCTCTCTCTCTCTCTCTCTCTCGATCGAAGCCAAAACCCTCGACCACCACCTCCGGACGCGCGACATCGTTCTAGTCCCCAACTCGTATAATTCCATCCCCCCCTCTATCACTCTGCCAAAATCCCCGGCCGCCGTCTCCGGCTGTTGTTGGATGCGCCAACTCTCTATCCTGCCATGGGAGCGAGCCGCAAGCTGCAGGGCGAGATCGATCGCGTCCTTAAGAAGGTCCAGGAAGGTGTCGATGTCTTTGACAGCATCTGGAACAAGGTGTCAGCCATCTCACTCATTTGCCGGAAGCCCTTTGCTTCCCTCTTCCATTTAATGACGCCCTCTCTCCGTCTGTCTGCTTTAGGTCTACGACACGGACAATGCCAACCAGAAGGAGAAGTTCGAGGCCGATCTGAAGAAGGAGATCAAGAAGCTCCAGAGGTACCGGGACCAGATCAAGACGTGGATACAGTCCAGCGAGATTAAGGACAAGAAGGTGACCCTCTTCGCTGATTTTCGTTCGCTCTCAATTCAGCAATTATCTGTTATCTTCAGTCTGTTCGAAGTAATTGATTGCAATCCCCATACTCCTCCTTGCATCTTGCAAATACGTCTTATACTGTTTAGACAATACTCTGTGAATAATACCTTTGGGAAGAGAACGTAGCACGGTATATACATTGAGGGAGGATTGCCTTCAATTTGTCCCTATCTAAACACAACGTCGATAAATTTACTAGATGTTTGGGAAATGTATGATTTATGCCATTGTCAGTTTTTGCCTTTACTTACACGGTGATGACCGAAAACAATCTCAAGTCACGTGTCTTACGCAAATCGCTTCAAACATGATCCATGCAGAAGCTGAACGAATATTTGAGCATTACAGCCCAAGTAGAAGCTAAAATGAAACTTGAGTGTCATATCTAGGTATAAGCCGAAAGTAGACTCAAGCATCGGGGATCAGGGAAAAGATTGTACACGAGACCTGAAGGTTGGATCCAAGCAGAAGCGAAGTAGAGTCTTGGACATCAAGTATTGGATGAAAACCAGACAACAAGGCCTAAACAATGCCCAAATAGGAACCACACGGCATGGTTCAGTAAAGACCAATCAAGGCTTGAGGTTTGCAGCCAAAACCATAAAAATGACATACCATATAAGAAAACAGATCCCGCAAATGGCAGATCCCATGTTCGCCATTGCCAGCAGCCAAGGTATGTCGGCATAAGTTGGGGACTGACGGGACGTATCATCATATGACTTGGGATGATGAGATGTCAATAGAGGACCCGAATTAAAGAGATGCATCATCTATCCTCGATTAGTAATACACAAGGAAGACCCCTTACAAAGAAGGGGTAGGCGATATCTATCCTCGATCATGAATAGATAAGGTAGGGCAAGCAGTTATTCCCCACCTCCTGGAACACATGTAATGAACTCATCTCTTCATCTCCTAATTCTACTCTCTCATGTATGATTAACCCAAGAATTATTGTGGAGATGTTAGAGGAGTTAGACCCTAAAGTCGTTCGAGGACCAATCCCACACACACCATGGGACATCGGGTTGATTGCCATCATTTGTCACTGTATGTGGACATGTAACAACAACAAACCATGCTTCTCAAACCGCTAGCTTCACTCAAAGTTCTACTTTCATCAAGCTCCTTCATCTCAAGGTAAGAGGTGTCTAGCATATTTCAACAGTTAGAATCCCCTCCATAGAAGAACGGTCACGTTAGAACAACCCTCTTACCCATCTGTGGTTGTGGTGTCACGGAAAGGTTGCTCTCTCAAATGTCCACTTAGATGTATAGACGCTATTAGTGTGGAGGCATGGAGACAATCAAGGAGGAGATGCTTTACGTTCCCACTGTGCCAAGCAGATCATCTCGTAGTTTGTCACCATTATTGTTATGAGGTTCCTAAGCTCCTTCATGTTCCTAGCATATCACCTGTGATATCGATTTCGACTTCAGTGTTGTGCTGCTTATTCTCATACATGAATTCCATCAAACATGGATGAACAATATTATATGCAGTATATTGGAGACTACAAAACCACATATTCCTATATGATGCAGGAAAAGCCATTCAGCTTTAGATGCCATGCTTTTGGGCTTAAAAAAATCTTCAGCAACGGCTTGGGTCGAAGAGGAAATGGCTTTTATCAAGTTGGATATCAGATCCACTTTCATGGATGACATCATCTATATGGAGGTGATGCTGGTATATGCTTGTGGCTTGTTGGAGGCAGAAGTGGGGTAGTTACTGATGAATGATGATTAACATAGAAGTTGCTTCAAGAAAGGTTACTTGGCTCCTTTGGTCATTGTTGGGTTGTTTTCCAATCTTCACATTCATTTTTTTGGGTGGTGGGTACACCTATTCTTTCCTATGATCAATATTCTATTCATGCAGCATTGTCTGAGCTTGGTGACATGTTGGAAGTAATCTTCGATAGTCTTTTGTTGGGTATGCCATTGGTTGTGATTGTCATGTAGTGGACCGCTCATCCGATCTCTTGGGGAAGATTATGTCAAAGTGGGCCAGTTATTGTTTGCTCTCAGAGTAATTGAAGTTGCGACTAGTTCTTACTCTGGTAGTGCTAGTTTGACCGTGACTTGCGTGAGTTTCATTGTTGCATTGCTGGATGGTGGTGTTGGTGGTTCATCTGGGGGTGTTGCTGGTTTTTTTGGTGGTAATGTTAGTGGTGATGATGATGGTAGCTCATCGATAGATGGCATTGCTTTGGTCGTACATGGTGAAGTAAAGGAGGCTCTTCTTTCAACGTATTTCTAGGAATTCTAGTCAGTTGATTTGTGAGCATTACAATTGTGGAGGGAAATTACTATGACTGATCCTTCCCTTTTAGAAGGTGCTTTTACATCCGTTCAAGAACCTAACTGTTGGCTTTCTTAGGGAATGCGAGCCGAGCTTTTCTTATCATGCCCTTTCGAGCCGTGGAGGCTTCTGCGTGCACCTCCTTTTGGGACTCCTTATTGTGATATGTCAAGGCTTTGGCCCCTTGCGCACAAACTAGGTTCGTGACTGAGGTTGATCCCACGTAGGACCTTATTTGTCTTTCCTTGGTCTAACCGACGAAGAACATCGATACTATTGTGCTTTCGGTCTGGCATCTCCTTCCTTATCTTTTTTCTTTGCGTGGGTCTCATGATATTCAACGGGATTTGCTACCTCCATATCTTGTCTATGTTACTGTTAAAATAATGATCCTTTCCTTAGTGGCTTCCTTTGATGGGTTAGTCTCTGGCTTGTGCAATTTCTGAATTTTGTTATGGATGATTTGTCTTTTGGTTGGGGATCGTCTTGCTGGCATGGCTCCTAAAGGCCATGTTACCCCTAGGTGTAGTGGTTGAGGCATCCTTGGAGTTGAATTAATGCGACATGAAATTGAGAATTAGGGATAATTAGGATTTTTATTTCCATCCAATTTGAATCTTCTACAATTTATTGTTTTTATTCAAATGACCGAGAATACATGTAATCTTTTAAGTTTGTGTAAGGGCCAGAATAATATATTCAGATTGGCTAAAGCACGAGAAAGGAAGATCAAAGATCTTTCTCAAGTGAGATGCATTAAAAATGATGAACAACATGTAGTTGTTAAGATCTTTCTCAAGTGAGATGCATTAAAAATGATGAACAACATGTAGTTGTTACTCCAAATGATATAAAGTCTAGATGGAAGCAATATTTTAATAAGCTTTTTATCGGGGAAGGGAAAATAGATCCCTTTGGGAGATCTAACTAGCAGTGAAAGGTACCTGAATTGTGCAAGCTATAGATGGATACAAATGAAGGAAGTAGGGGGAGCTTTGAAGGCTATGAATAAGGGAAAGGTGTAGGAGTTGATGACATTCCTATAGAACTATGGAGAGTTCCTGGTGAACGTGGTTTGGTGAACGTGGTTTGATCTGGCTCATTAATTTATTCAATGTTATTTAGAAAGTCAAGAAAATGCTTGAAGAATGGAGGAGAAGCATCGTGGTGCCTCTTTATAAGAATAAAGGAGGCATTTAAAATTGTTGGAATTATAGAAGTATTAAACTGTTGAGTAACACTATAAAAAATTGAGAACGTGTGCTTGAAAGAAGGTTGAGGTAAGTTTCCAAAGTAACTAAAAACTAATTTGGTTTCATGCCAGATCGCTTAATTATTGAAGCTATCCACTTGTGAGGAGAATAATGGAGATTTATAGAGCTAAGCGGAAGAACCTCCATATGATTTTTATTGATTTGGAGAAGGTTTATGATTCAGGAGCGTAAAAAAAAGGTTTATGATTCAGTCACATGAGAGATTTTACAAAGAGTTTTAGAGAAGAGACAAGTACCTGTCCTATACATTAATCTTGTAAAGGATATGTTTGATGGGGCTTCATCTTGTGTAGGAACCAGTCTGGGAAGACTGACTATTTTGACATCAGCATTGACCCACACCAAGTTTCAACTTTGAGTTCATTCCTTTTGTAGAGATATGTTTATGTTTCTAAACTGTTTATGAGTTTATTTTATTTTCGTCCATCTTATGTAATTTAGCCATAGGCTTCTCCTTTATATAAGAGCTATATGGTTCCATGCAATAAACAATTATCATTCTTTTTCCAACATGGTATCAGAGCGACGGTCGTAGATCGGAGCTCCTGTACCCTAACCCTAACCCTAGCTGCCACCTTAGTTCGAGCCCCCTCGCCACTGCTGTGCTCTCTCTCTCTCTGTTCTGCCACTGCTGTCGAGTTCTCTCTCTCTCTCTCAGTTTCACCATTGTCGTCAAGTCCACCCACCATTGTCGCTGAGTTCTCTCTCTATGGCTACTACGCGTGGTCCCCAAGCGATTTTCGTCTCCGTCCGCTCCTTGTTGATGGGATTGGTTGCATCTTGAGTCTACACTTGCAAGCAAATCTCCACATGTCTGTGTGGACGCACTTTTTTTGATCTACAAACCTAGTTTTCTTCATCCGGGTGTATGGCAAAGAGCAAAGTCGATATCCCCGTCACATACGCTTTCAGAGATCCAGCATCAATTGTCAAGATGGATGGGATGAATTACTAGTTATTAGCCATGGAATTCACGAGCCTCATGAAATATATGGGTAAGAAACATATTTTTACCGAGGAAGAGTCGACTGAGAAAATTGGGGCTAATGCCTTGTGAGAGGCAAACGATGCTTATGCACAAGTCTGGTTATCTAGTACACTGACGTCAGAGATCGCCAATGTTGTGTTACATCATCCCACCGCTAAGGCGATGTGGGATATCCTTTTTTTGAATCCAAACGAGGGGAGACACTTATAGGTGTTCACCCCAAAAATGTATTAATAAAAAGGAGTGCAAAAAGCAATTACAAAGAGACGTACTAGGCGAGCCACAAGTTTAACAAACCCGACACCTGGGTACAAACATTTTCCTTGTAAAACCATTTTTTTGAAAGTCTGCTGGTTAGGGGGCAGTGCTCGGAGGCACCCTCCCCATCAAAAATTTATTTATAACAAAAAGCGAAATAAAGGAAAGTACTGTTTTAAGAACAGAATAACCCCTCCTTACAAAAAAATAAAAGAAGCCCTCCCAAACAGAGCAAAAGCGCTACAACATCCAATCCTCGACTAGCCTTTTCGCAAGGAAAGCTACGTTCTCCTCATAAAATCTTTGCCCGGAGAATAGGAGGTCGTTTCTGCCACGCCATATCGCCCAAAGGTAAGCCATTGGAAGAAGGCGATCTGCTCTAGGTCTGTCCTTGTTCAGGTGGATCGAATTCCAAAACGAATGGAAGTCATCTAACCGGTACCATGGGATCTCCGAGTTCAGCCAGATCTGAGATACCACAGGACAAGCAAAGAAAAAGTGATCAATTGTCTCGATCGCATTGTCACAGATCAAACATCTGTCCGCAATTATTCCCAAAAGCCTGACGCACCGGTCGCGAGTCAAGAGCTGCTTGCGCCGAAAGAGCCACAAGAAAATCCCCACACGCTCCGGGAGGCGAAGGGACCAAATTGAAGCGCAATCCCTGATCAGGGATTCCGAGTTCGCCGGCGGGGGTCTGCAGATAGCCCCATATGCCCCCTTAACCGAGAAAGGGCCTGCTTTCCATTACCAGTGATCTCTACCCCCGTTGGGAGCTCCCACGTTCCTCAAGGTCTCGAGGAGATCAAGAAACTCAACGAATCTTCCGTCGGAGAAATTGGTGGAGAAGGTGGGGCACCAGGTACCATCAACCCAGCAGCGCGCCACCGAGCAAAGCTTGTCAGTTGCCAAGGCAAAGAGGCAGGGAAAGCGAGTAGAGAGAGCACTCGCCCCCGACCAATCGTCCATCCAAAAAATAAAATCATTTCCACCCCCCATAACAGGCTTGAACAGATGAAGATTTTTCAAGAGAACTTTCGTGACGCCCCTCCAGAAAGGCGTAATGGAGGTGCAATTAATAGGCTGCGAATGAGGCATGCCCTTAACCCCATAAATCTCGCGAATAGCCATAACAACGAGGTCGTTACCCGAGCGCCAAACCCTGCTAGCCCATTTGAGCAGAAGAGCCTCGTTGAAGTCCTCCAGGGATCTCACATCCAGCCCCCCCCCCAAAGCTTGGAGCGTTGAAAATCCTCCCAACTGACTAAGTGGATGCCCCCCTTCCAGTGGCACCGTTGCCCCAAAGAAAGCCGCACATCTTCTTTTCCAACCTTGCGTGAATTCCCTTCGGGATCTTGCGGGAAGCAAGAAAGTAGACAGGAATGGTCGAAAGCACGGCCTTGAGAAGAACCAATCTACCACCTCTTGAAAGAATGTTAGCTTTCCAACCTGCCAATCTCGAGTCGAGATTCTCCACCACTTTTAGCCAATCGCGGAGCCGCGCCCTCCCCAAAGAAAGAGGCATTCCGAGGTAGTCCATAGGGAGCTCAACGCATGCAGACCCCAAAGCGGTACTCAATCCATCTATCAATAGTTTTGCAGCACCAAAAGTGACAAAAGTAGATTTGTTGTTGTTTTTGTACAGCCCAGAGAGCTCAGAGAAAATTTCAAGCGTCGTGGCCATTTCGCTTGCTTCCTGGACCCCACCCTCAATGAGGAAAAGTGTGTCATCCGCATACTGGATAATAGGAATTTGCAAAACGCCTTTGGTGTAGCAACCAGAAAATCCATGGTCAATCACGCCCTTGGCCATGTCAGCAAGGATATCAGCCGCCGTGATGAACAATAGGGGAGCGAGGGGGCAGCCTTGGCGCACACCTTTCTGCGGTTGGATCCACCCCCCTTCGGGTTTGCCATTGATAAGAACCGTAAACGAGGCCGTGGTAATACAACGCCTAATCCAGGTAATCCAAATCTCAGGGAAGCATAATCTCCTCATAACCGACCATAAAAATCTCCAATCCAGGCTGTCGAAAGCCTTAGCAAAGTCCACTTTCCATAAAATGGCACTTGATCCCCGCCTGCGCCAATCCGCGATGAGCTTCGACGCAAGAGTTGTGCAGTCCGATATCTGGCGACCCGGGATGAAGGCGGATTGGGCCGGCGAAACCAAGGCATCATTGACGCTAACTAATCTAGTGGCAAGAACCTTGGCATCAATAAGATAAATAGCTTTTGAAATTGCAATTGGGATAATGTCCCCAATCGAGGTAGACGAAGCACGCTTAGGAATAAGTACAAGCAGCGCCCTGTTAATGCGATCAAAACCCTGGTTCTTGCAACTAAATTCATGCGTCACCTCGAGGACTTCGGGGCCAACAAGGTCCCAGAAGTCCCTATAAAAAGAGATAGGAAAACCGTCAGGGCCGGGGGCCGCATCAAGGTTCAGATCCCATACAGCATCTTTAACTTCATCAATGGAAATATTACGAATGAGAGTGGCAGCGGAAGGTGAATCGAGCAGTTTGGAGCTGTGGCCCATCCATCTCCAAACCCGCGGGATTTTAGAGGAAAGTTTATCCCTGAAATGATCAGCAATCGCGTTTCCCATATCTTTGTCCCCCTCGGTTGTAATCCCGTCAATAGTGATAGAACGAAGAGCATTACCGCTGCGCCTACCATTAGCAATACGATGGAAGAAAGCGGTGTTCGCATCTCCCTCTTTAATCCACGAGGTCCTCGAGCGCTGACGCCATTCGGTTACGCGTTTCTTGTCCTCCAGAGCCACCGTCTTCTGTGCCGCGAGTCTCTCCTCCTGCTCAAGAGTGGAGAGGTTCCTATCGTTCTCTAAGGCATACAACCTACGAATGACATCCTCTGCATTCAATCTCGCCGCAAGCCTGGACTAGAGAACAACAGCGCATTCCTAGCCAGCCAAATGACCCAGATCACCGCAAGCGACCGAAGCAACTCCCTCCTCGAACGATGCTTGGCCGCAACCAAGCCACCACAGAAAGCCCCAAGGTTCTCCCTGTTGATCCATCCCAGCTCCGGGTCATCCCATATATGCACCATACCTTGACAGGAAAAAAAGAGATGCTACGCCGTCTCAATTTCCACACCACAGAAGGCATCTGTCAGAGACCACCCAAACAGCCTAGCACAACGGTCATGCGTTATCAGCTTCTTCCTCCTGGACAACCATAAGAAAAAGCCAATTCTTTCGGGAAGGCCCAGTTCTCAGAAGAACCCACAGTCTCTCACTAGCTCCGCTGAAAGAGTGAGTGGGGGCATGCAAATCGCCATATAAGCCTTTCTCAGAGAGAAAGAACTCCCGCGCCAATCCCAGTGATCCCGTTCTGCAGAAGGGCCCTTCACCTCCCTAAGTGCGTCAAGCATCCGCAGAAATTCCTCCAAGCGTTTATCAGAGAAATTGGAGCGGAACATCGGCATTCATTTCCCATCCGACCAGCAAGAGGCAACTCGCACATCCTGGTCCGCCGCCATGGTAAACAAACACGGGAAACACTCAGGCAAAGCTCCCTCATCTGTCCAGTCATCCTTCCAAAAAGCAAAGCTCGCCCTGTTCCCAAGCATCGGCCTGAACAATGACCGAAAGTTGGGAGTGACCGCCAAAACACCCTTCCAAAAAGGCGAGGGCTTCAGCCCCAGCGCACCGCTCACCTGCGCTGCACCAGAGACCGCGTAGATCCGACGATCAAGGGTGGTGCAAAGATCCTCGCCGCTCCCCCAGATCCTGGCCACCCACTTCAGCAAGAGGGCCTCGTTCAACGCGCCCAGCTGACTAATCCCTAGTCCGTCCTCGCACTTCTGGAGTGTGATATCCTCCCAACTGTCAAGGTGGATATCGATGGATCCCTGATCGTTCCTGTCCCACAAAAAACGTTGCATCAACCCTTCCAATCTCCTCCTGATGCCAACCAACATGAGCCTTGTGGAGTAGTACACAGGTACAACGGAGAGCACCATCTTCAGGAACACCAGGCGCCCCCCTTAGAAAGGACCGTCGCCGTCTACCCCGCGAGCCTCTTCTCGACCTTTTCGACCAGCGGCAACCAATCCACCAACTTCGACCTCCCCGTGGCCAATGGCATACCCAGGTAGTGAATGGGAAGCCCAACGCACTCGGTTCTCATCGCCAACCCACAAAGACTCGCCTCATCCTCGCTCAGAGAGAACGGAACAATCTTGGGCTTACTTGCATTCAGTAGCAGCCCAAACATCTCACTAAAAAGCTCGAGCATTGCTGCCATGCCTCTAGCCTCTTCAAGACCCCCTTCAATGAAGAAAATAGTGTCATCAACGTACTAAGCAGCGGGATCCTCAACCCATCCCTCGAGTATCCGCCCTTGATCCCACTGTGCTGCACCCTGTTAACCATACAAGCAAGAACGCCCGCGACAATGATAAAAAGTAAGAGAGCCAGAGGGCAACCCTGTCTCACCCCTCTCTGTGGCTAAAAAAATAACCCCTCCAGGCGCTCATTCACGAGGACGGCCATAGATGCCGTGGTCACACACCTCTTCGTCCACGTTATCCAGATCTCCGGAAATCCTCTCCTATGCAATGTCGCTCAGTGGAAATGCCAGTCCAAGGTGTCATAAGCCTTTGTAGAATCCACTTTCCAGAGGAAGGTCTTCCTCCCGCTCCTCTTTCAATCAACAACAATCTCAGACGCCATAACCAAGCAATCCACTTTTTGCCTCCCCGGCACGAAGGTCGACTGAAAAGGGGAAACAAAGTGCTCCAGCACCCTATTCAATCTAGTCGCGAAGACTTTAGCAACAATCAAGTACAACGCGTTGGAGATAACAATAGGCCGGAACTCCTCAACCCTTTCAGCACCCTCCCTTTGAGGAAGGAGCACCGCCAGAGCCTTATTAACTCGCTCAAAACCTGCATTGCAATGGCAACATTCTACCACCACATCGAGCATCTCCCTGCTGACCAAGCCCCAGAAGTCTCTGTAAAAAGAAACGGGAAAACAATCCGGGCCCGGCGCGCCATCGCCGTTGAGATTCCACTCCGCCGCCTTCAACTCCTCTAAAGTCATTGCCTGAGTCAAGCTAGACGCGTGAGCGTCCGACAACTGCGCGACTCCCGAACCAATCCATCTCCAACGCCTGCCCCTCTCGCGGAAATCTCCTGAAAATAGTCCGCAACTGTTCTCCCCACCTCCCTGTTACCCTCCACACGCACTCCACCAATGACCACTGACCTTATGGCATTTCCCCTCCGTCTCCCACAAGCAACTCTGTGGAAGAAGGCCGTGTTCGCGTCACCCTCCCTGAGCCTTGCATGCACTTATTCCCAAACGATGTGGGATATCCTTGCATGCACTTATTCCCAAACGAGGAACGGGACAAAGGTCCTGCAGCTACAACATGACATACGTCCATTTCATTCACTACAAACGTCACTACGTGGAATGTTCGAGAAGCTCCATAGTTTTATGCCTCTTTTGTCTACTCCCGAGCATAAGAAGACATACAGGAATGCAACTATGATTGGTGTATTCCTAGCATCAATTGATCCAGATTATAATGCGGCTTGTTCACAGAAACTGGTGGATGCTACCATACCTCATATGGAGGAAGCTTTCCATAGAATTATCAGAATCATAGTCTCATCTTTTGCTTCTACTCAAACCTCTTATGTGACAGCAACCTCTTGCAGTCGAGGGGGGGGGGTCTTCTCAATTTCTTGGTTGTGGACCTCCTGGTAGAGGATGTCGTATTCATCAGCCCTGCACTTACTGTCATCGCTCTGTGTACACAGAGGATATATGCTACTCCAAGCACGGTTTTCCTGCATCGTCTTGTGTAGCGGAGCATGTTGAGTCTCGTGCAACATGTTGTTGCTTTTGCCACTGCCAATACCTCAGGTAGCATCTATGCTCTTACTACTTGTCATGGATCTGATATTACAATTATGTACCTTGGGGTGACACATCATTTGTGTAGAGACAAAGATCAACTTGCAGCTTATAGATAGGTTCCTCCAGGGAGAACCGTTGTCATAGCCGATGGGATTCATTCCCCGATCACAGGACATGGGAATATCAGTTTGCTGCCTTCGTTGCGTCTGCAGAATGTGTTACATGCACCTGACTTTTCTATAATTTAATTATTTATTAGTTAGATTATTATCGGGTTATTTTGACCCATCATCGCTTGTATTTCGAGACATTCCTTACATGCATGGTGATTGGTTGTGGCAGTGAGTAGGAGGCCTCTATCAACTGGTTCGAATCCCATATGCAGGGCCTATCCTCTCATTCTACAGGATCGGTCTCTCCTTTCATGTGGCATCCGTGCTTTGGTCATCTTCCCCTTTTGATGATGCGTCAAGTTTTCCCTCAGATCTCGTCTCGTTCATCCTTTGAATGCGAGGCATGTCAGTTGGGGAAGCACCATCGATATGCTTTTCCTAGTCATCAAAGTTGGAGCAGTAACTCCCCTTTTGAGTTATTTCATGTTGACATTTGGGGTCCAGGTCGTGTTCCCGATCACCATGAACACATGTTTTATCTAGCCGCTGTTGATGATTTTTCTCGTTTGTCATGGGTCTTTTTATTGAAGAATAAATTTGAGGTTGGGAATGTGATTACAAATTTAAAACTTCTATTAATGAAGTGTAGAGTGTTTTTTCTTCTTTTATCAAATTTGTGAGACCTGATAATGCATTGGAATTCTGTACTCGTGCACTCTCATAATTCTTTTTATCTTGTGGTATTGTTCATCAAGCATCATGTGCCTACACTTCTCTACAGAGTGGTGTTGCAGAAAGAAAGCATTGTCATTTACTTGATGTTACTCGAACCCTTCTCATTCATAATCACGTCCCTTATTCTTTTTAGGATGATGTGGTTCTTATGGCTTGTTATCTTGTGAACCGCATGCCCTCGTCTGTACTAGGTGAGAAAATTCCTTTCTCCGTAGCATTTTCAGAGGAGTTATTCTCATCCACTCCTCGTGTTTTTAGTTATGTTGCCTTTGTCTATCAGTTGTCTTCGGATCTTGACAAGCTCTCTCGAGTCTCTCCTAGAGCTATCAAATGTGTTTTTGGTTGGTACTCCAGGATATAAAAGAGATATAGATGTTATGATCCATTGTGTAGGAAATATTGTGTCGCTGATGTCACATTTTTTGAGTCGATGATGTCTTTTTCTCCTACAAATGATAGGCTAACTTCATTAGATTCAGATGATGAGGTCTACATGCCACCTCCTCTTATGAGCCCATCACCACTATCTGTGCATGTGGTTCCCACTCCATCACCACCTCCACCTCCTACTCCACCTCCATCACCTCCCCCAGTATCGCCACCTCTCATAGTTCTAGCTCCACCATTGTCATGATACTATACACGTCGGTCTGCTTTTGCTCATGGTCATCGCCCTGAGTTTTGAGATGTGTCTGAGCAGGAACCTTTGCAGGAGGTTGGCATGCAGATTGAGGAGATTCCCAATGACCCGGATGCATATATTGCACTTCAGAAGCAAAAGCGTACCTATGCCTCATATCTTCACTTTTTTTTGAAGTCACTCATATCCTCACTTCTCAGGTTTCCTTTGATCACTTGTCAGGGGAATTCATGAGATTTACTGTTACTCTATCTGCTGTAGAGATCCCACGGAATTACCAGGAGCCAGGAGGCCTTGAGAGACAATCTGTGGTGTCTGGTCATGGAAGAATAAATGGCTGCACTACAGTCGTGTGGTACCTAGATTTTGGTCCTTGCTCCCAATGGAGCATCTATTGTTAGTTGCCAATGGGTGTTTACAGTGAAACACCGTGCAGATGGGAGTCTTGATCGTTACAAGGCCAGGTTGGTTGTATGAGGATTTACTCAGACTTATGAGGTGGATTATCTGGACACATTTTCCCCTGTTGCTCACCACTCCATTCTATGAGTTCTTTCAGTTGCTGTGGTACGTGATTGGCCTTTATTTCAACTTTATGTTAGAAATGCATCATGTATGGTGATCTCCAGGAAGAAGTCTATATGCAATGGCCGCTGATGTTTGCTGCTGAGGGGGAGTGTCACCAGGTTTGTAGACTTCACAAAGCAATATGCCGCCTTACGTATAGTCCAAGGGCATGGTTTCAAAAGATCTCAGATCTAATTGAGAAGCATGGATTCAAGAGATCAAATGCAAATCATTCACCATTTGTACAATGAATCTCTAGAGGTACAGTTGTTACTTTGGTTATGTTGATGACATACTTGTTACATGAGATGATGTGCATGGGAATAAGAGGGCAAAGGAATTTCTGGGCCGACAATTTGTCACCAACAGTCTTAGAATCCGACGGTATTTCTCGGGGTTAGAGTTTTCCAGGAATCAATGGAGTCTTGTGATGACCCAAAGAAAGTATATTACAAACATGCTAGTTGAGACATGCATGATTGGGTGTCAGCTTGCTACTACTCCTATGAATCCCAGTATGAGGCTATACGATGATACAGAGGAGATCGGCATGAGAAGATAGAGAATTGGTGGGAAAGTTTATCTATGTTACTATTACTAGGCCAATCATTTCCTTTGTTGTTTGTCGGGTTAGTCAATTTGATGGAGTAGCTCCGTGAGGTACACATGGATGCAATGTGTATGATCTTGAGGTACCTAAAGTCATCTCCATCTTTTACTATAATATCATGTGCAGATGCAGACTATGCAGAATTTCCTAAGGACAAGAAGTTTACCTCAGTCTTCGCTGTATTTGTTGGCGGTTTTCTAGTATCCTGGAAGAGTAAGAAACAAACCGTGGTTGCCAGGTCAAGTGCTGTTCGAAATATAGGGCCATGCACAAGGGAGCATATAGATGATGTGGGTCTGAATGATGCTAGCAGACTTATATATATGTACTTATTCCTATGAAATTACAATGTGATAACCATACCACTTTATTTATTGCAAACAATCTTGCATTTCATGAAAGAACTAAATATATTGAAGTAGATTTCCACTATACACGAGACATGATTCAGAAAGGCTATATCTCTACTTCCCATGTCAGTTTAGGAGATCAAACTACAGATAATGTCACCAAGGCTTTGCTCAGAGGACCTTTTCAGAAGTGTAGATCCAAGCTGGGCATGATTGACATCTATGCTCCATCTTGAGGTGGAGTGTAGAAATATGTTAATATTTTTGTACTGTTTTCCTTGTTTACTTTATTTTCGGCCATCTTATGTAATTTACCCATAGGTCTGTCCTCTATATAAGAGATCCCTATGGTTCCTTGGAATAACCATTTCTCATTCTTTTCCCAACACCTTTTACATTGATTATGGACAAGTTGACTAGTCACATTTAGGATGAAATATATTGGTGTATGTTGTTCGCCAATGATATTGTGTTGATTGATGAGACTAGAGATGGAATAAGTGTGAAGCTTGATGTTTGGAATCATGCCTTGGAGACTAAAAGATTTCATATGAGGACTAAAATTGAATATATGGAGCGCACATTTGATGGAAGCATTGGTCAAGGAATCGATGTGAAGATTGGAGACAATAACATTCAGAAGAAAGCTTCTTTGAGATAATTGTAATCTATTTTGCAACATGACAAGAAAATTGATTAAGACGTTACTCATAATAAATGTAGGTTGGTTTAAGTGGAGAGCGCCTCTACTGTTATACGTGATAAGAAAATTCTTTTGAAAACCAAAGGAAAATGTTACAAAGTAGATGTGAAACATGCTACGGGCTTGCGAACTATAGACATGTGTAGGGAATGACAGTAGCAGAAATGAAAATGCTAAGATGGATGCGTGATCATACATGAAAATATTGGATTCAGAATGATGTGATTAGAAGGAAAGTTGGTGTTGATCCAATAGATGATAAGATAAGAGAAAATCGTTTAAGATGGTTTTGCCACTTGCAAAGGAGGTCAGATGATGCGTCAGTTAGAGGATGCGAGATTTGGGATGTTGAGCCGGCTAAGTGGGGCGAGGAAGGCCCAAGAAGTATTGGAATGAGACAATCCGAAGGGATCTTAGTTATTTGGATCCAAGCTCGGGAATGACCCAAGATGGATCTAAATGGAGGCAAAGAATCCATGTAGCCGACCCTACTTAATGTGAGAAAAAGATTTTGTTGTTGTTGTGGTGGTGGTGATGGTGACTTGTATATTTGCGATTTTTACTCACAAGCTTGATTTTGTGTTCTTGTGTTACTGCCTTCATTGATTTTCAAAAGATTTTACATGAAGTCAAAGTGAGGGCACACAACCTAACCAACTAGAGCGTGGCCTACATGGGGAATTAAGAAAAGTCAAAATATGTATGGCCAACTTGACCTTGAAACAAAAGTAAATTAAGTATGAGCTATGGTTCTTAGGCCTTGAAAGGTGACAACATAGATAAAAAGAAAGGCTAAAGATCTTCTAATCAACTTGGCCCTTCAAATCTAGAGGTATCTTACATGAATGCGAAGTAATTTTGTAATAATATGTTGTACACGTCCTCATTCCACCTTGTTTTTTATTTGGTCACGAGTTCTTTAGTTGCTTCTTCATTCTGCTTGAGCATAGAGATTCCTTTTCTTCATTCTTGGATCTTATTAGGCATCACCTTGTCCAATTGTTGGATAATGTCCCTGCTAAATGAGCTAAAATGAACCCTTTTTGCACTTGGCAATATATTTTTCATGTGAAATACGAAGTGAGAGCAATCACCATCACCATGCTTGGGAGTCCCCTAATTAGGTTCCTCCCAATTCTTCTCTAATTTCCTTATCCCTGCTTCCAATCCTTCTCAACAACAAACCAATCACCTGCAAGAATGACCTCATTTACGAGCACATTGTCACGCAAAGAATGCTTTTTATTCTCCTTCTTCCCCACAACCTGCCACTGATTGTTAACCCTTCTAGGTTTTTCCACCAAAACCATATGCATAAGTTCCATTAATTATGATCCTGCTTTTGTTGTTCACAGCAATGTTGCTGCAATTGTAAGTTGACAGTGACTTTGCCACTATTTTGCGTCTGCTGTAGCTGCAATTGGGGACTAACAGTGACTTGGCTACTGTCAAGCTGCTGCTGCTTCATTCTATCAATATCAATGCCACAGTTCATCTGTTGAACCTCAGCACTATTAGGATGCTTCTTCTGTTGTCTTGATCTTTTTTGTAACCACAGTCCTATCATCATCATCATCATCACATTTTGCAGTAGGATTTGATTCTTTCAGCTGCGGTGACATTTGTTGATTGCTTTGGAACTCAAATCGCATCCCCTCGTCGAGTTAAACAGGGACTAACAGCTGCTCTTTATCCAGTCGCGCCTCCTTACATTGATGTTGCAGCTGGTGTAAAGTTTGCTGTGATGAGGAGCAAACAACAGCCTGCTGCTGTGAATAATCCCCCACAGGGTCTTGCTGCTGCTCCGAAGACTGCGGCGTCTGCTTATTGATATCACCAACTCATTGCATCCCTTCCTCCTGCTTCAGCATATCAGTGTGTTCTCTACCGTTGTGCTGTTGATAGCAAATAACATCATCCACGAGATTCTACGTTTCCTCTACCTTTTGTTTGAACAAGCCACCTCCCTCCAAATCTTTTTAGCTCCTTGAAAAACCCTTAAAGCCCTATGTTAATATTGGAATTAATGTGTTGTAGTCGGACAATCTAGAATTGATGAAAAGACCACTTAAATGATGTTTATCAATTTAATTCAAAACGATTGAATTTATTTTTACTTGAGCAAGCTCAAGGTCGAACTCTAGGAGGCAACTGTCTCCTTAGGATGATTTTCAGATCGTTTAGATATTAGGTTTTCGAGAGGAATATTTTTTTGAAATTTTTTCTTCAAGTGATGGAATGCAATTCAAGTTAAGTTCAGGGGTTAAACCACAACTTTTCAATCAAATCAGATCCAAAAATCCTACAAACTTGGCCAGAATGTTAATTAATGCAAAACTAAATTACTTTGAATTTTTGGTATTTTTCAAGGTGCAAAATGAATTTTTAATGAATTAATGAATGCACAAATGATGATTATGAGTAATTTAACTTTAATAAATATCAAACATGTATTTTTCCCAGAACAAAGATTACCCTAGATAGGTCTACATGAGATGAATCCAGAGTAATTTAAAATTCTAAAAAATACTATGCGGTTAAAAAATAACGAGGCCTTCTCCCGGTATAAGTAGGGTCAGTTGCATGGATTCTTATGCAAATCCATGTTGAAAGATTCGACTATTTTTTACGCTAGCTGTCGACTACCTAACGTAACCCCATAAAAGGGGATTTGAACCATGATCTTTTGAGTGGTAGCACACTGCACTACCGCCAGACCATTTAAGTGGGTACAATTTAAATACTTCGTAGTTGATCAATTAAAATTAAGTTACCAAAATCACAAATTTATTTATTCAGAGCTAAACATGCGTGGGAATGAGATGACTTTTGGAGGCATGAGAGATGGCATTTACTTTTAAAAGCTGTAAATTTTGGTTAATTTTTAGAGCAAGGAGTAATTTAATATGAATTAAACAAGCTCAAATGGCAAAATATGAAAATGTGACTCCATATTAATTTTATTAAATTAACCAGACCTCCTAAAAATGTAAATAAATCAACATAAACTAGAGAATTAAGTAACCTTCAACATGCAATGTTTATAGTAATTAAAAGATGACAAATGTTATTATGAAATAAAGTCCAAATATGAGGGTCCATATGCAATTACATGAAATAAAATATCTGAATTAAATATGCATAAAAGGGATAAAATGGAATTACCATAACCCGGAGGGGGTTCTTCGCAATTATTTTGCATGGGCATGTGTCGCGTGCGCGATGTTTGTTGGGGTTGGGGCGTGATGGTGAATCTCCAGGAAGACAAGGTGGATGGCACAAATACTCCAACACACGCACACGGGTCACGTGAGGGGCTGAGCTTCAGGTGGGGCTTTGGAGCCACAACTACACATGGCATGTGATGGTTGCTTCGGGTTTATCAAGGCGGGCGGCTTGGCTGGAGGCTTGGAGTGGGCGACGTGGCAGGCTGCTATCCGTTAGATGAGAGAGCGGGGTGATGATGAGCGGTTGTTGTAGCATGTCGAGGAGCTCCGTTCGATGGAGCTCTGATGGGAGCATCTGGAGGGGAGGGTACGATGGAGAGTCTTCTGATTGACACAGGACCAGTTGCTGAAGTGGAGGACCTTGAGAAGGAAGGCCGATTGCTGGAGAGGGCTCTCCTCCTTCTCACCAAGCTGTTGCTCGAAGGGTGCTGCTGAAGGTTATGTAGTGATTTTCTCCATGGATGGACATATCGATATCGTTATTGATATCGGTATCATGTCGATACGATATATCGTCGATATATCGACGCGATATCGCCGACATCGAACCGAGATTGTGATTAAAATGGCCTTGGAAGGCCAAATATCGACCATATCGGCGATATATCGGTGACCTATCGATACCGATATATCGCCGATATATCGCGATACGGCCTTCCATAATTTGCTCTTGATGTTGCGGTCGAAGGTCGTCCGTACTGCTTGCCATAAGTGAAGAGGGAGAAGCTTAGGAGCTGTAGCAGTATGTTCTTGATGCAAATCAAGGTCCGACGATGGATTAGGTAGTGTTGACTATCAGGTCTGAGATGTAAGCATGAGATGGCTAGACACGATAGAGCTCTGAAAGTGACGAGTACGTCGCTCTTTGTGGACCTGCAAGGTTAGTCATGCAACCGACAAGGGAATGTGATGGAAGTGTACGGGGACCTATATCGCAGTGGAGAAGATGGAAGTCCTAAAGCTTCAATCTCTTGCAGCGATTTGGGGGGGGGGTTGAATGGAAGGGTATGGGGGCAAAAAGGCCGAGGTGATGGTTGGATTGAAGTAGGAGTTGGATTTGGGGATGAAGGCATGTTGATTTGCGATTTCAGGTGAAGGGGATTCTGGGGAAACGAAGATAGATGCGAAGGAAGGAGGTGATCTGTTGTGGATGGGTTCACTGAAAAGAAAAACAAAGAAGGAAGACATAAATAAATCACGACGAGCGAAGAATCTGGAGGTAGGAGAAGATATGGGGAAGAAAGAGTGCAACAGAGAAGCTAACATGAAAAAAATTAAAAAGTGGAAAGGAGAAGAGGAAAAGGGAATAAGGATTTTACCTGATGATTTCTCGTAGTGGGGGTTGCGAATATCAAAGACCTTTAGCAGATCATCGCCTCAATCGACTCGTTAGATACTGTCGAGAGACTTGGCAACGCCGGGGTCGGAGTGGCAACATGGGGATGGGTTCGGGGATCACACCTATCGGAAGCTTGATGGATGTCGTCACCTACGCACAACGTTCCTCTTGCTGTTACCAACGAGAATCAGGAGCTGAGCCTCACGCTCGTCTATGGCGAATCAGTTCAATGGCTACGGAGCATTGGGGGTTTTGTCAGGGCTCTGCGAAGGGTGTGGGGTAGTGGTCGACGTGGAGGAGCAAGAGGCGTCGTGGATCGACGAGGCGAGGTTTGCGGAGGAGGATATGGTCGTGAGCTCAGTTATCGAGGAGAGAGAGGAGGATGCATGGATGGCTGAGTAGAGAAGATGGAGGTAGGAGAAGAGTTCTCGGAGAAGAGGCCACGTAATAACAAAAGAAATGAAAAAAAGGAAAAAGAATTTATTAAATAAAAATATGAACAAAAGATGGAATAATCCGAGCCGTTAGATGAAGGGTGTTCTATCCAAAGACGCAGAAAGGAGGACGCTAGATGAGGATAAGTGGGGGCATGTGGCACATGCGGAAGTCGCCATGTGTCGGCCCTAGAAAAATAAAAAAATAAAACAAAGAAAATTCAAAATAAAATAGAAAATGATGCTAAAAAAGTGATTTTCATGAAAGTTGTTCATCTCGATGAGATCTACAGCATCCGTGATGAGATCAAAATCAAAAGGAGTCATCTGTAGAAAGTGTATTTTTTGTGGTAACATATATATATATAATACTGTATTTGTACATTTTACAATTGTTAAGATTTTAAATAACATAAAATTCAAAAATAATGGAATAAAATATAAAATAAATATTTACAATTTAATCTATTTTTGGTATTTTTAATAATTATGATAATAAAGAAATAAATAGGGTAGACTTATTTACACACTCTTTATATACAAACTCAAACCCATTCGTTTTCTTTGATTTTTAATTCATTTTAGATTTAGATTTTTGCACTTTTTATTAAAATATAAATAAAAAAATAAATAAATGAAAAAGAAACAAAACAAAAAGCATTAATTATTTGCATAAAATAATGCAACCAAATTAGTTAACATGCACACACAATATATAATGTGGACCCAAAACTCAAGTTTCACATATGATTTCTGATTCTTTTGAATTTGGTCTTGATTTGTTGGTAATTGAATATATATTAATTCAAAAACGAGTAGGGGCTTATAGGAGAGTGTATGCGAGAGAGATTTGATTTTACACCTTTTTATCTCAGAATTAAGGTTGTATTTTATTTGACATATGTATAAGTTAGTATTTTTTTTGATATTTTTCCTTTATTAATGTTAGTATTATGTACACAATGGAGTTGATTTTATCAGATTTGGAGTTAGTATAAAATAAAATATGGGAATTTAATTAATATATATGTGATTATTTACACAGAATTTCTAGCTTGTTTTTAATGCAATTATGAATGTTAGAAATATGGATATTATTTAGACATGTATGAATGATAATAACGCAATATTAAAGGTTAGATGCAATAAATCACTTGGGAACGGAGTTCTATTTTTAGCTTTCAAAGTGATGAATCACAGATTCCTCACTCCTCCATCACATCAACAGTCTTACGATGCTTACATTCTTCTAGAGCATTTCCTAGCAAACATCACTTAGAGCAGGACTTTGGGATTTTTTCATACACTATCTCAGGCATATTAAATACCTGGGCTGCTGTAGCAATCGCATCTCTTTGAGATATAATCAAACATCTGAAGCTCACCTCCCAATCCCAAACCCCACAACCCATGGAAATAAAAGGCTAGAGTGCTCACCAACACTCAAAAGCCTTAGCTCTCACCAGTGTTGCTCTCCCGCAACATGGAACGTACTTGGGTTGAAGCAAACAACACCGAGCAACTCATGTATTGTGGCAATCATGAGTCCAGCTCACTTAGCTACCTACTTGGACACAATCTTTAAAGGAGGAGAAACCCATCGTGTAGCAATCCCTCCAACAACCCTGAAGAAACCATCCAAGGTCTACATGTGCCCAAGTTCGATTCCCTCGAGAGCAAACCCATTCATGCGCCCGATCTTAAGAAGCTCCAAGAGCCAGATCTCGACGCCTCCAACTGGGTCACCTGTATGAGCATCGAGGGTTCCAACAAAAGCTTCAAGATCTGACACAGATCCAAGCGAGAGGGAGATTCAAAGAACACCACACATAGGGAGAAAAGAGATCAGAAGTCGATATTTAAATTGAGTTATTTTAGGAGTCAAATTAGGGTTTACTAGTGCTTTGAGTAATTTGTTTATTTTATTAATTTTATTTTACAATTCCTTCTCCCTTTCTTAGTCATTTTCGTGACAGATTGAGTTATATAAAAAGTGGAGTTTTCTCCCCATCTCTCCCCTCCGTTTCCTCCCTCTTTCTTGGGCATCTTTGCACTTTCTCCTTTGAAAATTTTTTTGTATTCCTTAAGCATCTTCTATTTTTCCCTCTCATCCTCTATTTTATTTCCTTCGCGCAATTTGCTCATAGATTCTGACATTTGAATTGTCCTCATGATTTGATGATCTTAGATTACATGCACGAAAGATCGACCAAAGCGGCATTGAGTACAAATCATCATCTTATTATCACACATTGTTGGAAGTATATGATACAGTTATGAACGCACAATGCCCATTTTTGAAAATTACAGATGAATCTGCTTAACTTCACGAGACATAAAATTAATGCAAGATCCATATTTCATACGGTCTCTTAAGATATAACAAAGTTGATTCATTGGGATCTGAAGTCAAATAGTTGTAGCATGTAGTATCTTCTGGCAAAATTGCAGTGGAACCCCTACCTATGCAGCTGCCACCACCTCCTCATGAAGCCATCACTGCCCCTCCACTAAGGTTGCCATCCCATTCATTTCATGCTAATACCTTTGTTAGCACTTCACTACACCATCACCAATACCACCACCTTCTCCATTGGGGAAAAACCCCTTCCCCATGCCAGCATTGTTTCCACTAGCCCAGCTAGTGAAAACCACCTCCTTTGTGCAAACACTGCCATCATCACCTTCCTTGGTTCTTCAACATCTCTACCTCTAACATACACCACTGACATTCTTCCATCCATTTCTTTAACACCATGCTCAACACGATCACGAGAGGGAAGAACCCACTTGTAGGGCTACCACATGTTATCCTTAGCTTTATGGCGATAATACTACACTGCGCTATCATCGTGAATGATGACAGTTAGATCTTGAGGAGTTGTTGAGATAACTTGAAACATGAAAAATGCCGTAACTCTATTTTCAAGTGCCATCATCGCCTATTCCTTGAAGAGTGCCTGGCCCTCGAGGCGGCGAGCCCCTATTCCGTTCATCCTCACACCAATGAATGTGATGGCATCAAGTCTCATTATCACGCATCCCTCCGTCGATGTTGTTGGAGCCACAACTTGAGTTGGACGTGACACCACCACCAACCTTGGTTTAAACGCTCCAAACCAATGGTGGATTGTCAATTGTCGCCATGATGTTGATCACATAGCCACTGCCTTTTTCACAATAGGAAGGGTCAAACCCTAATATGGATTCAATCCGTTTCGTTCTCCTTTTATTTAACAAGAGACATGTCTCCGAGAAGAAGAGGTAGGTCTTGGAGAAGTTTCAGAGACACACCTCTCCCACAAATCCTTTAAAGAAGGTTAAAGTAAGGGGAAAGAAGGTTAAAGTAAGGGGACTTGTCAAATGAATAAGGTATTGGATTAAAAAGGTAGAAAATTTGCGATCACGTTCCCAGATGCAAGAAAATTATGAAATCAATGCTAAGAAGGAGAAATCATCTAACAACACTCATATTTGGATTTGAAACCTTGGACCATCTTATAAAATGGGTCTAATGCTACACGATAGTTTAGTTTTCACGCTTCGTGGCTTCTCAAAAATCCGCAAAACTGGCAATTTAAGTGTCACGACACTTCTTTGACAACGATACGATGAACGCCATCCATGAGCCTATTCATGTAAACGACAACTCCAGGAAAACCAAAATGACTTGGGTCACACCTTATGCACGCTATACTTTCTTCCTCCGCAAATTCATATGTGCTAAACAGGGAAATCCCCAAGTTGCGCATTGGAGACCTAGACCAAGCATTCACGTATTAAGTTCTAAGAACAAACAACTTATCAATTATGAGGAGATGACTTTGGAAACAAATAATAATTGATGTAGCGTAAAATTGAGATTTGGTGCTAAATTAGGATTTTAATTTCCGTTCAATCGAGTCCATTGCTATTTATTATTTTTATTTAAATAATTAAGATCACATGCGATCTTTTAAAATAGTGCTGGTGGTTTGGATATTTAAGCTGAATCGTTATGGGAGTTAAATTAGGGTTTCTTTAGGATTTTGAGTACTTTGTTGTTTATTTTATTAATAATGTTTTGTAATTCCTCTCCTCTATATATAAAGAGGTTGATAGGAATTGTTCGATACTGATAGGCTTATATCAAAAATTGAGTTTTATGCACGTATCTCGCATCTTCTTCCTCTATCTTTCTTGTACATCTTCGTATTTTGACATCCCAAAACTCTCGCTTCTTGACACATCTTTTATTTCTCCCTCTCATCTTCTAATTTCTTTTCCTTGCAAAATTTTCTCATTTGCATCTTGGATGAACCCATGGGATGAAGTTTTTTTTGATGCAAACGAGGAGGAAACATGTAAAAGGTGTCTGCCCCATTAGATTAAGGTTTTTATTACGAAGTATCGCTACATGGCGATGGATCTCCTTCCCATGCATTCGGTGGTGGTTACACTATATGTCAATGGCTAGTGTGAGCTTGTTTCACAAATGACATGTACTTTAGAGAGGATAAACAACACCAACAAAGCCTTTTCCCACAATTAAGTAGGGTCGGCTACATGGATTCTTCGCCTCCATTCAGATCTATCGTGGATCAATACCGTGCTTATATCCATAAAACTAAGATCCCTTCGTATAGTCTCTTTCCAACACTTCTTGGGCCGTCCTCACCCTCTCTTAGCCAGCTCAACATCCCAACACTCACATCTCCTAAGTGGTGCATCAACTGATCTTTTTTTCAAATGACCAAACCATCTCAGCAAATAGATGGCTTCAATAGTTGAGCGACCTGGCATGAATCCGAATCGGTTTTCTTTTACGTTGGAAATTTGGCTCAACCTTCTTTCGATTACATGTTCCCAAATTTTCATAGTGTGACTCATCAGCTTGATACCCCTATAATTTGAACAAAATTGAATGTCTCCTTTATTCTTATAAAGAGGCACCATGATACTCCTCCAATCTTCAGGAATTTACTTGCTTCGCCAAATAACATTGAATAGATTCATAAGCCAAGTCAAAACCACGCTCACCTAAAACTCTTCATACTTCTACCGGGATATCATCTGGTCCTACGCCTTTCTCAGGACTCATAACCTTCAAAGCCTCCTCTACTTCCTTTCTTTGTGTTCGTCTATAGCTTGCACGATTCAAGTAACTTTCGCTACTAGTTAGATCACCCAAAGTGATTTCTTTATTTCCTTCTCCGTTGAAAAGTTTTTGAAAGTACTGCTTTCATCTAGTCTCTATATCTGTATAAGTTTATTTATATTCTTGTATCTTTTATCTATTTATCTTTTCGTTTGTCTACCTTATGTACTTTGCCTATAGGCCTCTCCCTATATAAGAGAGTATAGGGCTCAAGGAATAAACACGATGCTTATTTTTCCCAACATGGTATGAGAGCGGGGGTCCTAGACCGGAGTTCTCGTACCGAACCCTAAACCTAGCCCTCCACCATCAAGCCTTCGCACGCCACCCACCATTGACGTGCCGCCTCTCCGCGCGTGCACTTGACGCGTCGCCTCCCTTGCGGCTGCCTCCACGCGTGCTGCCCCTTCGCGCCCAAGCACCGTCTTCCCGTGCGCCAACCGTACGAGCTCCTTTTGCACGTGTGCCGCCGGCTGTCCCTAGGGTTTCACCGTCCCTAGGGTTCAGTTGTCATCTTCATAAGAGGCTCTCCGTTCGCCTCCAGGTTGATGGGTTTGGTTGCATAGAGGTCTACACGTGCAACTAAACCTAGTCATGTCAGTGTAGACCAAGTCTTATCTTGTCTACAACCCTAGTTTTCTCTCGTCAGAATGTCAGAAAGCAAGATCGAGATCCCCACTACGGGCGCCTTCAAAGGTCCTGCGCCTATTGTGAAGATGGATGGATCCAACTGAGTTATGGGCCATGCAGTTCACGAGCCAAATGAAGTCGATCGGCAAGAAACATATCCTTACCGAGGATGAGCCAGAGGAGAAAACAGGGATATATGCCACATGGGAGGCTGATGACGCATATGCTCAGGTCTGGTTGTCTGGTACCCTAATCCAGACATTGCTAATGATGTCTTGCATCAACCTACTGCCAAAGCCATGTGGGACATTCTTGTCGCCACGTATTCACAAGCCAAGAATGAGACAAAGATCCTACAACCCCAACATGACATCTTCACGATAAAACAGAATGGTCGACCCCTGCATGCTTACTATACTGCATTGAGGGGAATGTTTGAGAGGCTTCACAATTTCATGCCTCTCACAGCTACTCCAGAACAATTGAAGACACATCGGAACGTGACGATGGTGGGAGTCTTTCTAGCATCTCTTGATTCACAGTATGCTTCCTCTCAGATTCTAGCAGATGCTACCATTCCTCCAATGGAGGAGGCCTTTCGGCGATTGAGCCGAATCAGAATCTCAAGCTCTACTACTGTGTCAAATTCTTCTGCTTTGAAAGCCTCTAGAGGAAGAGATAATTCATCTCATTCCGTGGATGAGGACCACGTGGTAGGGTTGGCCGTGGTCGTGGATTACAGTGCACTTACTATCGTCGGATTGGTCATACGGAAGACACATGCTATTCTAAGCATGGTTTCCCAGCATCTTCCCGTGCAGCAAAACAGATATAGCATCAGGGTGCTCCTCCAGCTTCGGATTCATGATATGATGACCTAGTGTCTCGTCTACGTGATATCACGCCACCAGCCAGTACTCCACCAGTCTCAGAGAGCGGCTTGGACGTTGCTGCTACTGCAGAAGCTAGTTCCTTAAGTAGTGCTCATACTTCTGCTTTCTACCAGGGGTCACGTATCTCAGAATGGATTGTAGATTCAGGTGCCACACATCATTAGTTTGGAGATAGACACCAACTCACATCATACAAGGAAGTTTCCCCAGGAAGGACCGTCGTCATAGCAGACGAGACTCATTCTCCCATTACAGGACATGGACATATTGCCTTAACGCCTTCCATGCAGTTGCAGAATGTGCTTCATGCTCCTAATTTCTCAATGGACTTACTGCCAATTAGCCAGATTACTAAGGATCTACATTGTCGAGCGATATTTGACCCATCATCTCCTGTGGTTCAGGACATTCTCACGAGCAACGTGATTGGACATGGCTGTGAGCAAGGCGGGCTGTATCGACTGGTCCATACACCTTATGCTGGAGCTTCATCCCATTCCACTGGACCTGTCTCTCCTTATTTATGGCATCTGCACTTTGGTCATCTTCCGTTTCAGAAACTGCGTCAAGTCCTTCCTCAGATCTCACCCCGCTCATCATTCGATTGTGAAGCTTGTCAGTTAGGGAAGCATCATCGGTCTGTCTTCCCTAGTCGTCAGAGTCGGAGCAGTAGCTCTCGTTTTGAGTTTTTTCATATTGATATTTGGGGTCCAAGTCGTTTTCCAGATCATCAGGGACACATGTTCTACTTAGTTGCTGTGGATGATTTCATTCGTTTGTCTTGGGTTTTTCTGTTAAAGAATAAATCTGAAGCGGGCATCACTATTATGAATTTTATTAAAGAAGTGCAGAATGTGTTTTCTGTTTCTATCAAGATTGTAAGAACTGATAAATGCCCTTGAATTCTGTACTCGAACATTATCTCAGTTTCCTTCATTCCATGGCATTCTTCATCAAACGTCTTGTGCCTACACGTCCCAACAGAATGGTGTTGCAGAAAGAAAACACCGCCACCTCCTTGATGTCGCTCGCACGCTTCTTGTCCAGAGTTGATGCAAACGGCTTCCCGCGTCGACGATAAAATTAAAATAATTTGGCGGTGGAATATCGGTGGAGAAAAGGAGAGGTTGAGAAGGAGAAAAAACTCGTCGGTAACGAGGGGTTGAAGAAGAAGAACGCGAAGATCGCGGAGGGAGAAGAGAGAAAGAGGGATAGAGATAAAAATCTCAATTTTAATTATCACTTGACTGATTAAAAACATTGGGCTACCCTCTCTTTATATAGGAGAGAGGGGTTTACAAAAATAGTAAACTAATTTAAATTGACAACCAACTTGCCTAAACTGACTCTAACTAATTAATTGACCCAAATTCAAATTAAAATCTACGAAATAAACGTTGAGATCACATGCGATCTCAATTATTTAATTAAACAATTATGACAACTTAAAAACGTAAATAAAATTGACAATTAAAACTAAATAAATATTTGGCCCTATATTCGGGGACCACACTGCATCAACTCTCCAACGCTTCAAAAATTCGGCTCCTGACGAATTGCGGGATCTGCGTGCTTGGAGGAGGATTCGGCGCATTTCGTCGTTTTCTGGAAGAATTGATGTGGAGCGAACTGCGGAATCCATGTGCGGGCGGGACAGGCGCGACTGTCGTGGTTGAAGAACATGTGCGGTGCGATCGGCGTCGTCGTCTTGATTGTTGGCTCCTTCCCGTGATGTTCAAAAAATTGATGTGGCATGGAGAATAGGGTCCTTGGAGAAGCCATAATGAAGCAATGGCACAAGGAGAGGAGAATAGGAGATGTGGCTAAGGAATGAAGACATGGGGTCCTTATATAGGTAAAACCCAAGGCCCTAGTCCTATTTGGATAAGGAGGAACCCTTGATTTTCCAATTACAGCCCTGTTTTTTAACGATTTCGGCCGCCAGGGGTGTGGGCGCAATTTTCGCACCCCTTTATTTTTCCCTCTTTCCATAATGTTCTGTACCTTTCTGTAAATATGGGTTTTAGGGAATTTTTTCTTGCAATTTTCCCAGCTAATTTTCCTCAATTCCCTACAATTGAGGGATTCGGTTCCTTTCTCACCCGATAGGGTTTCTTCCCCCAGTAAAAGGCGGCAGTGGCGTCGCTGGAGGGGGTCCATACGACCCCATTCTCGCGCGGAAGGCGGGAGAACCACCTGGCTAGGCGGTGCCGCATCGCGATAAGGGGGCGAGGGTGACCATTGGCGGAGGGGCGGCGAGGGGAGGGCGCGGGGGCGAGGCCAGTTACGGGGGGAGGGGGGCGGCGCTCTCGTGAGCCGCACGTAGAAGGCGCCGGTTGTTGGGTGGCGAGGTTGGGAGGATGGGGGGATGTTGACGGCGGTGTAGGTGGGCGTGCGGGAGGGGATCTGGGGGCAGGGGTGTGGGACGGCAGCGGGAAAGGGTTGGGAGGCGGGCGTGGGACACGGGAGGAGGGAGAGGGGTGGCGGGGAAGATGGCGGCGCTGTGGTCGGGAGTTGCGCCGCTGGGGACCTGGGATCTGTCGGAGGGGTTGCCGGAGCGGGGCTGGCGGCCGCGCAGGTCGGGGAGGACAGGAGCGGTACCTGGGAAGGTTGGGATGGCGCCGGGATGGTCGGCGGGGGTAGTGGGGTCGATTCCGGCGACGGATTTGGTGCTGGGAAGTGCTGGACAGCGGCCGATTCATTGATTTTTTGTTCTAAAATGATCTGGACAGCAACCGTTTGGTCTTCTTTCGCGATGTTTTCTTCGTCAAAACTCGCGGTAGCGGCTTCGGTGGTTGACGGCTTCGATTGGGCGTCGCGGTAGGCCTCAAGGTTGGCCATGAAGTCTCGAAACATTGATGACATGGATTGGAAGTTGTTCTGCAAATCACGTACCATGCGCTCCGTCTCCTTGTCGTAGGCGTCATTGGTTTGCCGCTTTCGTTCGGATGAATGATGGTGTCGGTGCGGACGCCGGGGCGGATCGTTAGATCGTGAGGACGATCTAAATGCCATGCTCTGATACCAAATGATGCAAACGGCTTCCGGCGTCGACGATAAAATTAAAATAATTTGGCGGTGGAATATCGGTGGAGAAAAGGAGAGGTTGAGAAGGAGAAAAAACTCGTCGGTAACGAGGGGTTGAAGAAGAAGAACGCGAAGACCGCGAAGGGAGAAGAGAGAAAGAGGGATAGAGATAAAAATCTCAATTTTAATTATCACTTGACTGATTAAAAACAATGGGCTACCCTCTCTTTATATAGGAGAGAGGGGTTTACAAAAATAGTAAACTAATTTAAATTGACAACCAACTTGCCTAAACTGACTCTAACTAATTAATTGACCCAAATTCAAATTAAAATCTACGAAATAAACGTTGAGATCACATGCGATCTCAATTATTTAATTAAACAATTATGACAACTTAAAAACGTAAATAAAATTGACAATTAAAACTAAATAAATATTTGGCCCTATATTCGGGGCCCACGCTGCATCAAGAGTTGTGCTTCACACTCGTTCTGGGGCGATGCGATTCTTACTGCATGTTATCTCATTAATCGCATGCCCTTGTCTGTGTTGGGGGAGAAGATACCTTTCTCCCTCATTTTTCCTGACAAGGATTTGTTTTCCCTAACTCCTCGTGTCTTTGGGTCTGTGGCATTCGTTCACAAGTTGTCTCCAGGGGTTGACAAGCTCTCTCCTAGGGCTGTCAAATGTGTTTTTGTTGGATATTCGAGAACTCAAAAGGGGTATCGGTGCTATGATCCGTTGCATCGGAAATACTATGTCAGTGCAGATGTCACGTTTTTTGAGTCTGTCATGTTCTTCTCTCCTACTGGTGACAGGTTGGTGCCATTAGATATAAGTAATGAAATCTATATTTCTCCTCCACCCTTGTATGCGCCACAACAAGCTCCTACATCTTCACTACCGCCATCCCCATCACCACCACCATCTCCACCACCGCCACCACCTCTACCACCTCCCACATCTTTGGTTCCTCCTCTACCACGCCACTACAGTCGACGACCAGCCCCTGCTCATGATCATGGTCAATCATCAAACATGCCCCAGGTTTGTTCTAATAACATTATTTCTAATGATGGGACTGACGACATCTCTCAGCAGGAACATGCAGGGGATAACGCGGATGTTGGTACAACTGATGCGGACCTTGATTTGCCTATTGCACTGAGGAAGCAGAAGAGGTCATGTACGTCCTATCCGATTGCTTCTCATGTTACCTTTGAGCGTCTGGCAGGAGATTTCCGGAGATTTATAGGTGCTTTATCTGTTGTGAATATTCCAAGGACTCACCGAGAAGCATTAACTGATAGTAGATGGAGGCTGGCTATGGAGCAGGAGATGGCTGCCCTTCAGTCGAGAGGTACTTGGAGTCTTGTTCCAGCTCCTACTGGGGCATCTATTGTGAGTTGCAAGTGGGTGTTTACGGTGAAGCATAATGTCGATGACAGTATTGATAGGTACAAGGCTCGACTGGTTGCTCGGGGCTTTACTCAGACGTATGGGGTAGATTATCTTGACACGTTTTCTCCCGTTGCTCGACACTCTACTTTACGGATTCTTTTATCTGTTGCTGTGATTCGAGATTGGCCCCTGTTTCAACTGGATGTCAAAAATGCATTTTTATATGGTGATCTTCAGGAAGAAGTTTACATGCAGCAGCCACCTGGGTTTACTGCTGAGGGGGAGTGTGGACATGTATGCAGGCTTTATAAGACGATCTATGGCCTAAAACAGAGCCCAAGAGCTTGGTTCCAGAAGCTCTCAGATTTGTTTGAGAATCAAGGGTTCAAAAGGTCAAATGCAGACCATTCGCTTTTTGTACAAAAGACATCCAGAGGTATGATTGTCATTATGGTGGATGTTGACGATATACTCATTACAGGAGATGATATGCAGGGAATAAAATTAGCAAAAGAATTATTGGGCCGTGAATTTGTTACCAAGGATCTAGGAGTACTGAGATATTTCCTTGGATTGGAGTTTGCTAGAAATGAGGGAGGACTCGTGTTGACTCAGAGGAAATATGTCACCGACTTGCTAAGTGACACATGAATGCTTGGATGTCGACCTGCTTCTACACCAATGGATCCAAGCATGAAGATGCATGATGACGACACTGAGGAGGTTGATAAAAGAAGGTACAGAGAACTGGTAGGGAGGCTCCTTTATGTTACCATCACTAGACCAGATATTACATTTGCAGTAAATAAAGTGAGCCAGTTCATGGAACAACCTCGCCAAGTACACATGGACGCCATACATATGATACTAAGGTATCTTAAGTCATCTCTAGGCGCAAGTTTGATCTTTAGGAAGAAGGACACTATAACTATTTCAGCATGTGCAGATGCAGACTATGCAGGGTGCCCAAAGGTTAGAAAATCTACATCAGGCTTTGCTATATTCATTGGGGAGTCACTTGTTTCTTGGAGGAGCAAGAAGCAAACAGTAGTTGCGAGGTCCAGTGCTGAATCAGAGTATAGAGCTATGGCCCAAGCATGTGCAGAAGTGATGTGGGTTCGCGCAGTTCTGACAGATCTACATATAGATGTTCCACTTTCCATATCACTAGAATGTGACAATCAGGCTACATTATTCATTGCCAACAATCATGGCTTTCACGAGAGAACGAAGCACATTGAGGTGGATTGCCATTATATCCGTGATATGATCCAGAAGGGCTTCATCTCTACTACACATGTCATCTCAGGAGACCAAACGACAGACACTTTCAATTGTGCTACACTTGGTGTAACACATGATCTTATTCTTGTTTGGATAATTTTTCAGTCAGTCTCGATGTGAACCCTCTTACATTCTAGCCCTGATCATATACCTCTCTCGGATTTCATGGGTGGAGTCTCTCCTTGCATCCGTTTACAGATTTGAGTGGTCTTGGATGTTGAAAGTGAGCCTCGACAAGTTAGTATCTGTGCACTGGTTGAATTTTCTTTGTGAAGAGTTAGCTTTGGTATGTGTAGTCTCCAAGATGATGTTCTTTAATAAGAAGTTGATTAAGTATAAGGAGCTTCACACTCCTCGAGTTTAGATTCACCATATTGAGGGGGTACAAAATTTGCAACTGAGCCCCTCCTGAAAAGAAATACAAAAGGAATGTTGACACTGGGAAAAATGTTCACAAATTATTGGACCAAATCATGACTAATCATGCGTTGCAATGGAAGATCGAGAAAGTTATCAAGAGATGAATTTTTCGAATCGACGGAGTGCTGATGGAGCATGAATTTTTAAATTAGGACTAAACTATGAATTTGATTTAATTTCGATTTGTCATCGTTTCAATCCAGTCCGGTTAAAGTTGTTAATTAAAATTAGGATTATGTTTTATTTGAAGGAATGGATTGCATGTGATCTCTTATTAGTATTATTAACTGGAGTAAATTTAGGGAGTCAAACGAGGGTTTGTTAGTATTTTTATTTTTATTTGTTAATTTCGGAGTCAAATTAAGCTGACTCTACTCCATGTGTTCTCCCTTCAACGTATCTTTGCGCGTCCCCTCCAAAATCCCATGCAACCGGCTCGTTCTACCTTCTTCCTCTCACCCTCTCCAAATTTCGCTCCACCCTAAATCTTTTTCTACATCACTTTGGTGGTGCTAGAGTAATTGTTATTTTTTCCAATACAGTAATTTGGTTACTCTCTTTTCTGGCTGATCTAGATGTCGCCACACGTTTACCGTTATATTCTGTATTTTATGCATTTACTTGTTAATTCTATCACATGGTTATTTTTTCCTGCCTATGCCTTTCTGTATATTTACAATCCTGAATTGCAAATGATTTCTCGAGTTGACCATCAGTTTTTATACATTTTGACATAGGTTAGTGCCTCTTATGAGCAGGCTCTTTTGGACGCCCGCAAACAAATTGAACGTGAAATGGAGCGCTTTAAAGTCTGTGAGAAGGAGACTAAAACGAAAGCATTTTCGAAAGAAGGTCTGGGCCTCCAACCAAAAACTGTAAGTGTAGCCACCTATTGAAATGGTTTTCCCTCTAACCTTGGTTACTTTGTATTTGTGATTATGCTAGATCTTGTATAAAGTAAGCTTCATTTTCCCCAGGTTTATTCAATATTTATTTATCTTGTGATTAGTCTGTTTTTAAGTTACTTGTCACATTTCTTTGAAATTCAAGAAAGCCAGGCAAATGTTGATGAATGTTGTGCTTATGGAATCTTTAAATATTTTATGTTCCTACTGCATTGATGTAATTATGAAAATTTCTACCGGTCCTCGTATAAAATAAGTTTCACTTTTTTTTTCAGTTTTATCGAATATTTTTTATCTTTTGATTATTCTGCTTTTTTAATTACTTGTCACGTTTCTTTGAAATTCAAGAAAGCCAAACAAACACATGTTGATGAATGTTTGCGCTTATGGAATCTTTAAACATTTCATGCTCCTACTGTGTTGATGCAATTTCGGAAGATTTTGGAAAAATAAGAAGCATCTCAAATATTGTGCAACAAGAACGTGAATAGTCTACCTTCATAAATAATCTCTCATAGTATATTTTATATATAAGAACGACAATTGATGAGGGAAAGTTTTGGTGATTTTATCATGCCCCACACGGAGAGGGAGCGCCTCCAAGGGGAGTCACAGCCTGAAGCCTTCAATGCCACCACATTGGGGTTGAAGAGAAGTTTTTTGTCATCATGCAAGATGGGTTTCGATGTCAGAGATATCGAGTTGGGTTCCGACCAAGGTTTGAAAAACGAAAGGCGGAACAAGGTATTTTCCCTGAAGGCGAGGCGAGGCGTTGCCTCGAGGCGGTCAAGGCGTAAGCCTCAATTTGTATTGGAAAATACATACAAAAAATATAGTAAATATATTTACTGATGAAATTATCTAAATTGACATACATATAATATATAACATTGTAATATATGACGGAATTATGAAGATAAGAATGTGAAAGAAAGGATATGTAAATTTCATAAACCTATCTACTAAATTTCTACCCATTCAAAAATAGAATCATTGGCTATAATTGTCATTAAACTATCAAAGATAACATATTTTTTGCTAATAATATTGTGGTGCTTAAAAAATTATGATTAAATGTACTCGTTAGATGACTAGTATATAAAATTTGACAACATCGACATGCCTTGAATCTAATATTATTTTTTTCTAGTTGGTATATTACATCGTTCATTATGTCACCTCTCTTAATACTAGATTTTCTTTAAGCTTTATGGATTGTGTTTTTAAAAGTACAATATTAAGAATTTCATGAAAAAATAGACAAGTTTAATGCTCAATATGAATATGAACAAACTTAAAATTCCAAGCATTCATCTTGTAAATATATATCATAGACAACTATACATTTACAAGCATATAAAACTACCAATAATATAATTTAAATCTTTAGAAGATGCTTTAAAATCAAGAAAAGCCTCACAGACCGCCTCGTTCCGCCTGGACCGCCTCGACCTTCTGAGGCGTACGCCTCATTAATACCATCAGAGATATACGCCTCGAGGCTAAAAAGGTTTGCCCCGTTTCGTCTCGAACGCCTCGAGGCTAGCCTTTTCATACCATGGTTCCGACTTCTGCAACTGCCCCCATAGATGGGTCTTGTCGCTTGGAGGGAGATGTGCTATGGCATCATTATGGGTGGGGTTTAGCAGGGAGTTGGTTGCAGCTTTACGATGGGAAGTTGTTATTGGAAGGTAGCATCGTCACCTATTGAAGTGCTGACATTGCAATGAGAAGGTGTTGTTGGAACTTGGAAGGTAGCGTCGTCGCCTATTGAAGTGCTGACGCTGGGGGCAAGATGCATGAGGGAATTTGTGCCACAAGATTAAGGTCTTTCCTGGTCGAGTAGGGTTTCGAGGTTCCGTGAACCGTAGTTGCTTGTGTCCTTCATTCTCTTCGAATTTCATCTTGCTGAGACTTTGGTTCTAGGGATCACATCTTGGAGCAATTCCTTGAGCCAGGGGAACTGCTTCTTATCTTGCATAGAGATGGAGCTACCTCCTCGAGCCTGGAGAAATTGATGCTTCTTCGACGAGTGTAGTTGTCCAGATATGGACTAGGGCTATAAATGAATGCAGATGTCCTCCCTCTTCTTCTTTTTGATGGGGATTCTCTATGTTGAAGAACCGACTGGTGGTGGATCTCACATTATCAGGGTTTCAAGAAGAAACCCAACTGTATGCACAAAATTGAACCATCAGATCCATAGAGATATGGAGTAGCCATGAATTAGGGTTCTAGAAACTCTAATTTTCCTTTGAACTCAACAACAATAATCTTCGAAACTTTGAACACTATGAACAATAATAGAAATTGGAATAAAAATCAAATCCTCTAAAATCAACTCACTCTGATACCATGTTTTTTATGAAGATCACGGAAGTGAATCGATAATCAGAGACAACAAATCAAATATAAACATTTTGTTTTTATGTAGAACTCTATTTCCTAAGGAGCGTGATGAAATCACTGAAAAAGGCCTTTAAGGGTCGGATCTTCTATTGAAGTTTCTTAATGAGTATATGGGGGTACGAGGCTCCTTATATAGTCCCATAGAGAGACCGAGTTCCACAAATAGTAGATGTGAGGCTAAGCATGAGGTGGTAATTGGATGTTGGAGAGAGAGAGATCCAATTTCCCCTCTATTACATACTCCAATTTTTTTCTACATGGTATCAGAACAACGGTCCTAGATCGGAGTTCTGAGGCCCTAGATTCTATTGCCACCTACCAACCTCTTCGATTCGTTCGCCAGCACCTCGTGTCAACTCGATGTCGTTTTCAACTCTCTCGATGTCGCATGTTCCTCTCTCACCATCTTAGCGTTCCCAAACTACATTGCCCTTGCTGTTGTGGCAGCCGGCAATGCCACCTATGGCACCGATGCCACCTCCAGCCTCGCGCGCATCCCTGGCATCCTTTCTAACACCTTGTTTGCCCCTCTCGGTGCCATGTAGTCCCCTACGATGGTGCATTGACATGGACTCTTTTGTTTCTCCTCTAAGTGCTTTTTATTCATTCGAGGATTGTAAGAGGCATGATTTTGGTTAGAAAATAAGTGATTTCAGACTTATAAATCACCCACCATCCCTAGCACGAACCTAGAGTTTTTGGGAACAATTGTTGCATGAGTCTTGTACACACAACCAATTTCCCGTATGATCATGGAGATACATTCATATTAGTCTACAACCCCGTTGGCGTCCTTTCTCGGTTTCTTCATCATGTCAGAAGACAAAGGCGACTCTCTTCCTTCGGTGTCATGAAGGGCCCGCCACATATTGTTAAGATGGATGGCATCGACTATGAGTTATGGTCAATGCAGTTTATGACCATCACACAATACAATAACAAGGTGTACATCCTGACTCAGAATGAGCCAACCGACAAGATTGGGGCGAACGCTTCGTGGAAGCAATACTACACATATGCTCGTGTATATCTATCTGGTACTTTGACCACAGAGATAACCAATGACATCCTTCATCAGCCTACTGGCAAGGTAATGTGGGACATCCTCGTTGCTACTTTTAAGCGAGTACCTTGTTTCTTAGGGGTACGTCTTTACCTTTTATGGAGGAGGCCTATAACAGGCTCAACATGATCATGATTCTTTCAATGTTCACCACTAAGACCTCCTCTGCGATCATGGAAGGACATATCGATATCGGTATCGATATCGGTACCATGTCGATATCGATATATCATCGATATATCGACGCCATATCGCCGACATCAGGATTCAGCTCGCCTTTTTTGCCTGTCGATACCCGATGTCGGACATATCGGCGATATATCGGTGACCTGTCGATACCGATATATCGCCGATATATCGACGATATATCGGGATACGGCCTTCCATGTCTGCGATGGCCACATCTTGCGGCAGAATATGCCCATCTCAATTCAGAAGACAGGGTGTCCATGGCAGATGAGGTGGGCACCCACTTCAACCAAGCACCTACTGTCATCGTTCTGGCCGCTCCAAGCTGCTACGTGAAGCATATGTGCTTTTGCTCGTGTTGCCGAGCGAGTTGAGCCTTCTGCCACATCTGCTAATCAAAAGTTGGACGATCTTCTCTTCCATCTGAGGGAGATTACGACTCCTGCTGCTGTCACTACTAGTGCTCCTTCAGACTCTTGGGTATAGCTTATGCCCTTACTAATTGTCACAAGACAGAGATGGCAGAGTAGATTATGGATTCTAGCGCATTTCCTCATCTATACAGAGATAGAGCTTAGTTCACGTCCTATAGATATGTACCCCAAGCAGATCCATTGCTATTGCAAATGGGACATTTTTTCCTATTACAAGCTAAGGGGAGATTTTATGATATATTCAGGTTGGCCAAAGCAAGAGAAAGAAAGACCAAAGACCTTTCTCAAGTGAGATGCATTATGGACGACGAAGGTCACATACAAATGTTACTCAGAAGGATATAAAGACTAGATGAGAGCAGTACTTCCATAAACTTTTAGTTGGGTAAGGAAATAAAGAGATCACTTTGGGTGATCTAGGTAGTAGTGAAAGTTACTTGAATCGTGCAAGCTATAGACGAATACAAAGAAAGGAAGTAGAGGAGGCTTTGAAGGTTATGAGTCCCAAGAAAGGTGTAAGACCGGATGAGATCCCTGTAGAAGTATGAAGAGTTTTAGGTGAGTTGGTTTGACTTGGCTTATGAATCTATTCAATGTTATTTGGCGAAGCAAGTAAATGCCTGAAGATTGGAGGAGTATCATGGTGCCTCTTTATAAGAACAAAGGAGACATTCAAAATTGTTAAAATCACAGTGGTATAAAGCTGATGAGTCACAATATTAAAATTTGGGAACATGTGATTGGAAGAAGGTTGAGGAAAGTTTCCAAACCAAAAGAAAACCAATTCGGATTCATGTCAGGTCGCTCAACTATTGAAGCCATCCATTTGCTGAGGAGAACAATGGAGATTTATAGAGCTAAAAGGAAGAATATTCATATGATCTTTATTGATTTGGAGAAGGCTTATGATTCTGTCCCACGAGAGATATTGCGAAGAGTTTTGGAGAAGAGACAAGTACCTGTCCTATATATTAACCTCATAAATGATATGTATGATAGGGCTCTATCATGTGTAAGGACTTCGTCTGAGAAGACTGACTATTTTGACATCAACATTGGTTTACATTAAGGTTCAGCTTTGAGTTCATTTCTTTTTACTTTGATTATGGACGAGTTAACATCAACAAGTCACATTCAGGGTGAGTTACATGGCGTGTGTTATTTGCTGATGATATTGTGTTGATTGACGAGGTTAGAGATGGAGTAAATGAGAAGCTTAAGGTCTGGAGACATGCATTAGAGACTAAAGGATTTCGTATATGTAGGGCTAAGACGGAATATATGGAGTGCACCTTTGATGGAAGCAATGGTGAAGGAATCGAAGTGAAGATTGGTTACGATGACATTCAGAAGAGAGATTCTTTTAGATATCTGGGATTTATTTTGCTATATGACTAGGAAATTGATGGGGATGTTACTAAGAATAAACGCAGGTTGGATAAAGCGGAGATTAGCCTCTGTTATTCTCTGTGATAAGAGAATTCCTTTGACAAATAAAGGAAAGTTTTACAAAGCAGCCGTAAGACCTGTTATGCTCTATGGATCTGAATGTTGGCATGTGAACCGTAGACATGTGCAGAGAATGAATGTAGCAGAATTGAAAATGCTAAGGTGGATGTGTGGACACACACACACATAAAGATCGGATCCAGAATGATGCAATCAGAAAGAAAGTTGGTGTAGCTCCGATCGAGGATAAGATGCTGTTATAAAATATGACGAATGCGGAAGCGATTGATAAACAGAGCATAACAATAAAGATAGAACATGGAACACTATGATTTTACGTGGAACCGTACTCCGTGAGGAGCGGGATGAAACCACGGGAGAAGCCCTCCAAGGGGCATGCTATGCATTGCTTTTTTTCAATGGATATAGGAGGTCTGGGGCTCCTTATATAGCCTTCCCAGAGCCTCCAAGTCCCACCACTAGGCGTGTGGGACTAAACACATGGATGGGGTAAATGGATCTTCTCCAGGATCCATTTACCCTGCTACAACTCTGACGCATACCACGAATACTCCAACACTCCCCCTCATGCTGGAGCATGCAATGCTCAGCTTGGACAAACAGAAAGAAACTCAACTCAATGCTATAAGACACTACAGACAATATCAACCCAACGCGCACATTGCTACAGTCGAGGACGTTGCTTCTCATGCCGTGTATGTGAGGAGTACGAACGAGCTGGAGTGTGAGTCTGCTGAATCTCCTCGTCGGAGAACATGTGCTCTGAACTGCGCCTGTCAGAGTTCCTGCAATTGAAAATGAGTCTCCTCGTCGGAGTACTCTGGCCTGCCACAATAATGTGGACAACTGCTCCATCTCTGAAAAAGGCCAAACTGAAAAAGGTCGTGGCTGTGCAATCCTCGTCGGAGTCCACGGTCGCTGGAGAATGGAGTCTAAAATAAGTCTCCTCGTCGGAGAACTGGGTCTCTCCCATCTGGTACAGAGAATGGTGCACTACTCTGGTGTACCTATGATACCACATGAGAACCCTTACCAACATGGTATAAGGCAAGGCCCTAAATGTCGGTTTCGGTCCCCATTTCGGTATCGACCAAAACCAAATTTCGATGGAATTTCGGTGGAATTTCGACTGAAATTTCGGTCGGTTTTTGTACTAGGACCCCCAAATTTTGGTCATTTCGGTCGAATTTCGATTTCGACTAGATATCGATATTCGACAGAAATTCGATCGAATTTTGCTGAAATTTGAGGCCATGATATAAGGAATGGTCCTCTACTCTGGAGTCTCTATGGCTCACATGAAAACTCCGGCCTACAAAAGAAGAATAATGATGGGGACCATGAACAAATGATGGCAACATGTGCTCCGCAAACTCGTGCGTGTCTGAACTGCAGACTCGGAACAATGATCGTCGAGTCTGAAATCGAACCATAGAGTCTTATCATCTGGTTGGTCTGGAGACTGATATCTGAATCTCGAATCTAGATCTAGACCCGTGACTCTACATATATACTCCCCTTTCTCCCATACTTGTCGAAAAATGAACATCGACAAAGTTGGGAGAAGACAAGATAATCGGGAAAACATGAATAATTCTCGAAAATTCCTTGCGGCTTTTCATCATTTTTTTAAAAACCGTGACATTTTTTTTGAACAAATTTTTTAAGCCATTGGCATTTTTTTCGGCTTTTCATCTTTTTTTTTTAACTTTAGCGTACGGCCTTTTAATGTATGTACACGCCTTTTTTTCCAAAAATTCATTCATTTTTTTGAATCTCTCTCCCCCCCCTTTTTTTAAAATTCTGAAACAACCCTCTTTTTTTTCTAAACCACATTTTTTTCTCCAATCACGATGACCCATATTTGGGCCTGGAAGTAAGTTCCCCAAATGGGCTTGTATTTTTTTTCTCAAAATAAAGAGCAATCAACGCCCCTCTTTTTAATAATAGTTAGGGTTCCCATTGGGGAACACTCTCTAGAAAAAAGAAAATGCCGCCGCCTCTTTGGGGGAGGGCACGCCCCCTTCATTGTGATTTTCGCCTGGGCTCGCAAGATCGAGGGTGCGCGCTGCCGTGGAGCGCCGTCACAAGGGAGGAGGAGGCGCCTGGGCTCGGTGGAGGCCGATGCGATGTCGCCTGGATCCTTGGAGAGGCTCCGCCTGGGACAAGTCTTGCTAAAGAATGGGGCTGGCGATGGAAGAGCAGCCCTTGCTGGTTGCCGCCAGCGCGTGGAGTGAAGAGGGCGTCGACGCCCCTCGATGGAGAAGATGAGTGATGCGCGGAAGCCTGCGCCGCCATCTAGGTTTGCTGCGCACAGGAGTGCGCCTCCTGCGCACGACGAAGATAGAGCCACCCGCTCTGCCTGCGAGCCTCGATGCGCGTTGCCTGCGTGAGGATGGCATTGTCCTGGAGATGGAATCGCCTGCGCCTGGAGGACGCCAGCGCGACCACTTGTTGCTGGTGAAACCCTAGTCGCATAGGCCAGTAGATGCTGCTGCTTGGGCCTGGGGTGCGATAGAGAGTTGTGGACTGATGAAGAACAAAGATTAGGGTTCTTAATCGGAACCCTAGAAAAAAAACTCAGAACACTCTTCACGAACAGAACAAACTCATGTATCATGAATAATGAAAAAAAACGAATCTCGAAAAAAAAAACAAAGAACTTAATGATATTCTCCGAGAATCGACCCGCTCTGATACCATGTTATAAAATATGAAGAATGCGGAAGCGATTGATAAACAGAGCATAAACAAGAAAGATAGAACATGGAACACCATGATTTTACGTGGAATCCTACTCTGTGAGGAGCGAGATGAAACCACGGGAGAAGCCCTCAAAGGGGCATGCTATGCATGCTTTTTCTCAATGGATACAAGAGGTCTGGGGCTCCTTATATAGCCTTCCCAGAGCCTCCAAGTCCCACCACTAGGCGATGTAGGACTAAACACATGGATGGGGTAAATGGATCTTCTTCAGGATCCATTTACCCTGCTACAACTCATGACGCATACCACGAATACTCCAACAGATGCGAGAAAATCGCTTAAGATGGTTTGGTCATTTGCAAAGAAGGTCAGCTGATGCACCAGTTAGGAGATGCGAGTGTTGGGATGTTGAGACGTCTAAGAGAGGGTGCGAGCGACCCGAGAAGTGTTGGAAAGAAACTATACAAAGGGATCTTAGTTTTTTGGATATAAGCTCGAGATTGATCCAAGATAGATCTGAATGGAGGCGAAGAATCCATGTAGCTGACCCTACTTAATTGTGGGAAAAGGCTTTGTTGTTGTACAACCTATGGGAAGATTTGTTTGACAACATCTATGCATTTGTAGAATGTGCTTCATGCACCTGATTTCCCTATGAATTTATCTTCTGTTTGTCATATCATCAAGGTTTTGTATTGCCGTGCTATATGTGACCCCTCATCTCTTGTGTTTCAAGATATATTCACGGGGAGGGTGATTGGATGTGGTTGTGAGCAATTTGGTCTCTACAGACTGGTCCAGTCTCCTTATGATGGCGCCTCTTCTGTTTCCACCAGGTCCGTCTTTCCATACATGTGGCACCATCAGTTCGGTCACCTTCCTCTGTAGAAGCTCTTATGCAGAAGTTGTGTAGAGTTCGCCTGCAGATTTCATCCCAGTCTACATTTCAGTGTGAGGTTTGCCAGCTTGGAAAGCATCACCGCTCTAGTTTTTCCGTTTGTCAAAATCATAATAGTAGTTCTTTACGTGAGTTTGTTCATTTTGATATTTGGGGTCTTAGTTGTGTTCGTGACCACAAGGGGCATATGCTTTATCTTGTCACCATCAATGATTATTCTAGACTTTCTTGAGTTTTTCTTTTAAAAAACAAGTTTGAGGATGGGTCTGACATTCAAAATTTCATTAATGATGTAAAGACTTTTTTTCTGCTAATACTAAAAATGTCCGTTCTGGTAATGCCTTGGAGTTTTCTACTACTCAGCTTTCTTTGTTATCAGGTCCTTCCGCATTATACATCATACCTCTTGTGCGTACTCTTGTCAGAAGAATGGTGTTGCTGAATGCAAATATCATCATTTTTTTACGTGATCATGACCGTTCTTATTCATAGCCATGCCCCCACTTTTTTTGGGATGATGCAGTTCTCATTGCCTTCTACCTGGTCAACCACATGCTGTCTTTCGTGTCAGGTGAAAATGTTTATTTTTCAATTGTATTTCCTGATCAATACCTTGTCACTACCACCTCGTGTCTTTGGCTTTGTGGCATTTTGCATCATTTGACTCCTGACCATGACGAGCTCTCCTAAAGCTATCAAGTGTGTTTTTGTGGAATACTCCCAAACATAGAAGGGGTATCCATGTTTTGATCCGGTTAGACGAAGTCACGGAAGTACTATGTTAATGTTGATGTCACATTCTTTGAGTAAGTCTTGTATTTATCTCCTACACGTGGCAATATGACCCCGTCTAAGTCTGGTGAGAAGTTTTACATCCCCATCTTACGCGGCCACCGCCTCCACCCGTGGCTCTTCCTACGGCTCCACCACCTCTGCCATCTCCACAACCTCCACCTCCTACTGTGGCACCTACCCCTTTGGCTCTGTTTTTGCCTGATTTTTACATTTGCATGCTGCCTTCTATACCCCTGCTCATTTTTACATTGGCGCTGCTCCTGGGAAGTGTACAGTGCACATATCTTAATGATGTGTGCACAAATTGATAAATTCTCGTTCCCTGTCATGCTGCTGTTTGGTGTTTTGTTCTTTGTTTGCTTGGTGCTTTGTTCATTGTTTGCGGTGCTTCCGTTTTGTTGGAAATAAACTTTCTGTACTTTGAGCTAGTTCTCTGGTTAATAAAGCTTTGCGTATGCCCTGCCTTGGGTCCACACCCTTATCTATAAAAAAGAGTCAAGTACCATGCCTGGTGCATGCAAGTCGGCATAAGCTCAAGAAAAGTAAGCTGTAAATGGGACGGGGCTCTTTTATCATCTTTCCCTTCGTTAAGTGCACGGGACAACGAACAATACATTCATATGATTTGACAGCTGCTGTGATTATGATCTGACATTTCAAAATCATGTGAAATAATGGTTGGAATCCTTACCAGCACTTGTGTAAACATAGACTGGAGAGGACAGCTTTCACAAAATAGACGAGAAAGAATAATAAAAAGCCTATCTTATATCCGTTTTTGATGGTATTGCTGATTGATTTGGTATCAGTGCAAAGTGGTCTACTTGGATACATATGCAAGTTTTCTTATTCATCATTCCCCAGTGAGTGTTCTCGCTTTAGACTAAATTGGAAGCCTTGATTTCGCACCAGAGGATCCATTAAAGCCTTTATCTTCCTTTTGGTGACCTAGATACTTGTTATCGAAAGCAGATTGAGTTGCAATAGATCAAACAAGCCTTAAAATACATGCAGAAATCATCGGATACCCCAGTGTTGGTCCCTATGCATGTAGAGAACTGAGTTGACAGGAACATAATGAGAAAAAGGAAATGACTTGGGCAGTCGAGATGATTTTATGCCTTCTTAGGTCACAGAAGAGGAGACCCCAACCAAATATTTTATCTTAGGGATATTCACACCTATAACCCTGAGTAATTTCATAATTACCCCAGAAACTCTCTATAATCACGAATTACACCCAAGACCCCCAATAGTGCTTAACTGTTACACCCATAACCCTCGTGTTAACTTCCATCCAATTTCCCGTTAACTATAACATTATCCGTCAAATATTTTACATTTTCTACCCTTTAGGTTTCATTATTCACAAATGAGTTCCTTTCCTCCTCCAGCACCCACCCCCTCCTCCCCTTCCTCCACCCGCCGACCACCTCCATCCCCCTTCCCCCTCCGGCAACCACCCCTCCCCCCCTTCCTCCATCTGCCGACCACCTCCAGCCCCCCTTCCTTCTCTAGCACACATCTCCTCCTCTCCTGTCGACAACCTCCGGCACCCACCCTCTCCCCCCTTCCTCCGCTCGTCGACTACCTCCAACCCCTTTCCTCTTCCAGCACACCCCCTCCTCCCCTTCCTCCTCCATCGACCACCTCCAACACTCCTTCCTCCTCCAGCACCCACCCTCTTCCCCTTCCTCTGCTCACTGACCACCTCCAGCCCCCCTTCCTCCTCCAGTTTGACGCGCTTCTCACCCACCTCCGCCGTTATCGCACAACGTCCATGCTGACGAACTTCAGCACCCACCTCGGGTTCGTGCCGATCTTTCTGGTTCTCGTGATGCTCGTCATCATAAGCACGTCGTGCACACATGCAGATTCCTCGACAAGTCGAGGTACGATGGAGACGCTGGTGGAGGTAGTCAACGGCGGGGGATGGGGGAGGAGGAGGTGGTCGGCGTGATGGGAGGGGGTTCTGGAGGAGGAAGGGGGAGGGGAGGGGTGTGAATTTTTTCTTTTCTTTTTTTTTAAATTTTGATTTATCCTAGCCGTTAAATCGTAGATTGGTTAGATTAACCCACCCATATGATCGAGTTAATGAACCAAACTAACGGAAGGTTATGAGTGTAAAACGGAGCATTATTGGTGGTCCTGGATGTAATTCCTTATTATAGAGTGTTTTTGGGGTAATTATGAAATTACTCAGGGTTATGGGTGTAAATATCCCTTTATCTTTTTCCAACAAACAGGAATTTTATAATATGCTGAGTTATGTCGACACATCCTTGTGCAAATTTCAACCTGTGTGAGCTTCAAAAAAAAAAAAAAATTCAACCTGTGTGGGGCAATTTCTTACACATATCGAATTTAAACGGAAGGGGCCTAGTACCTGTCTAATCTAAGGCTAGTAACCAAATACTAGTACTTAAGTTGGAAGCTGGGCAGTCTTCCTTGTATGACATGTTTAGTGTCTGATGATTGCCAAAACATTGGGCTATATAATGCTAGAAAAGACGAACATTGTTTTGTTATTCTTCTAAAAATGTTTTTAATCTAATTTCTTTCTATCTTAATATAAATTTGGTTCAAAAACTTGTCTCAATCAAAAATTTGTCTGAATGCATTCTGGCATGTTGATTTTGTGAGAATAACCTTGTCAGTTGCCAAACTTGTAAAATATGCTTTTGTAAATTTCTAATCGTCATAATGTAATTTTTGTTTGGATACTAAAATTTCTATAACTACGTTGTGCTATTTAGATGAGCCTTCTTTCAGGGACACATGTCTATAATGATTTTATGTAAAAGCATTTGGAAGTTAGATGTCAACTGCCGAATGACCCCATTTGTTTGTCATCAACTGGGTTAAACGAAACATGTTAAATTGGGGAAAATTCACATTCGTGTTGCTTTGTCCTCCTATTTGTATATATTCCTACTTGTACTAGTGTCTTTGTAAGACTGTTATAATTATTAGTCGTCCATAATTCTTTCATTATTCTCAGGATCCAAAAGAGAAGGCGAAGTCTGAGACTAGAGACTGGTTGAACAATGCGGTAAACAGTAGTTTTATTTGTCTCTTTTGTGGAAATATTCTCTTTATCACATATTAGTGGAATATTAAAATATTTGCATGCTTTTGATGCCTGCTCCCCCACAAATAGGAATTACAAATTCTGTGATGAATTGCCTTTTTATTGCCATTTGTGAGCACTATGGATTTACGTCAGCTTCTCACTTCTAATTTTGTGTAGTTTTTCACACCTGTTTTCACCTCTATGCATTTTTATTTTTATACCCTCACAAAGAAATGGTTCTTGGATGCGGTGGCTTTTCCCTGGTTATCTTCTAGGTTCAATCACTGAAATTTCTCTTCAGTTAATTTACTCCTGTTGAGAGGTTCCACATGGGCTTTTGTTGAAAGTTGAACTGAGCTTTTTTCCTTCCTATAGTTGATTGTTTATTTAAAAAATCCTAGTATTTTATATGTGTTGTTTGCCCAGGGATGTTGGTTCATAGATGCATCACTTCGTCATGTAATCAGCATGTCTTAGTTCATAGATATGCATCATTCCCTAGATCTCTGATAACCTTGCTCGTAAGTTGGTGATGGCACACACTTTCATCTTTGACTGGATGATTGGATGAGAGCTGGGCTGCTGGGGCTTTTATTTCTACATCTGCTGTACCTCACTGCATATTTTCTGTGGCTGATTGCCAGTCCTTTTCCATTTGTACTAACTATGATCGGGTCCCCTCCTTTGCCTACCTCCAAGTACTAGCCTTCTTAGAAGTTCTTCATTGGTATGGTATGTGAAAAGCTCACAGTTTCTTTTTGTATGCAAATGCTTCCTTCACAGGCTGCTTATGTGCAAGTCTTTGTTCATCATGATTTTAGATGTATCTGGAAAGTCAAAGCACTTGTCAACATAAAAGTCAATCTATGGATTTTCAGAAGAAAATGAGTGGTAAAGTTCCATAGGAAGCATTTTGTCCTTAATGCGACACTATTTGCCCCATCTATAGCAATGGGGTGCCGATATTGAATATCCTTTTCCTATTGCCCCTTTGTGAATAATATATGAAGAATCCTGAACATTGATTCGCTTGGCACTTCATCCTTTTATTCCTTTTGGTTCTGCTTTTGAAAGGAAGAAGATAATGCAGCTATCTCAGACATGAAAATCGTACATGCGTTTTGCAGTCATCTAGATGCATATAAATATGGTGATATTTAGGGAGATGAACAATTTGTTGATATTACAGCGAAGTAGATCTCTGCTATTACTGGAGGTCCTGGGACTGGGAGGGGGACTTCCTGATTTTCTTGTTGTATGGTTTTGTTTTATGATAGAAGCAAATTGGATAAAAGGAAGAGATTTATTATGAGGTGAGATTGTTATAGCTTTGGCCATTTTGGGTGAAAAAATGGAATGGTAGTGCATGATGCCTTCGTTGGTTGCTAGTGCACATAGAATGTTCAAGATCGTTGATTTTTTTTAAAATCAAGACCTTATTTTATATGAGTGACATGCAAAATTGGCGGGGTGTGAATAGATTTGTTTTTTATTTGCATACGTTTTCTGAAGGTGCTCTAGAATTAAATCTCTTTATTTGTGGAGATTGTCTTGGACCAGGGTCTCCTGAATATATAGCATTTCATATTTTGTCGCTTCCAGTGTTCTTAAAAGCGGGAGGCGCTCCAAGGACAAGGGTCGAAAATGCCTTGGCCGCTTGGTGCTCTTCATAGAAAATGTAGATGCTGATGCATACATGTATGCATGTACATGTGCACACGCATATACACCATATTGAAAATATGTATAAATATAAATATGTACCTGAATTTTATCTGCTGGATGCAATGAATCTCTGACCTGATCTGAAGTGGAAAAACATGCATGTTTGTTGAAGTTGGTGCATGTGCGTGTATGTGTGAGTACGCAAATGATGATTTTTTGTTAACGTGTATTTCTACTTAGAGATAGCAAGACCTAGCGTGTGTGCAAGGAGAACTTCTGTACGAGTTTATATTAGCCTTTGATGGTGCAAGGTATAGGTGAGCGTGCGAAGGGCAAAATGCCATGCGGGTGAGCGGCTAGTCCTGCCGGTAGGGTTTTTCCTGAAAAAAATCTTTGTACCCATATTTCGGTCTATGGGTGTAAAGTAATATATGCATTTTTTGAGAAGTAACATATTATGGACATGTATATAGTTGTCCGTGCATATATGTAGATGCATGTATGCATATTTTTGTGCGTATAGTTCTTGGAACTAATGCATTTGTGTAAATATGTGTATTATACTTTGAGTTAATATCTATGTATGCGTTTGTATAATGTATGCATGTGTATGCATAGGTGTATTTATGCGTATGTGTATGTACACATACATGCATGCTTATATTATTTAAGACTGATAAATATCTAACTTAATAATAAAATATTTATAAGGAACAAAAAAATTTGGACAAAAGGGTCTTTGTTCAGGTGGGCACCTTGCACGAGGCAATGTGCTTACTAAAAGCAAAAATGCCTTAGCTCAAGAGAGCAAGGTGATGCACTGGGCCTCGCCTTACCCTGCATCGGTGCCTAGGTGAATGCCTTTGATGTTAGGTTCATGTCAACATATTAAAGACCATAACTGGGTGTTATCTTGATACCAGAGTTTTCCTTGCTTGAATGATCTCTAGCAAAAAACTAAGAACGATCTTGTAGAGCGAGGAACATGCTCGTAAATGAATCGTTAAGACACCGGAGCTTTTGTCGTGTAAAAAAATGCATAATATAGCTCCAAATATTTCTCTCACAACGAGTAGAATGAAGAATAGAGAAAATGTGAATGGTGTGTCTTGGAATAAGGTGTAGGGTCCATGTTTCCATAGCATTGGGGCTGAAAAATAACCATTGAGAACAAATCAGGAATAGAATCTCCTTCAAAAATAATCTTGAAATGGAAGTTGATCGATCAGATAAAAAATTGATTGATCGGAATTGAAGTTGACCAATCAACTGGTTCTTATTGATCAATCAAACATAGCCTTTATTAGCCATTGTATTTGAATTTAAAACATGATCGACTAGATCTAAAAGTTGATCGATCAGGATTTGAACAATTAGATGGAAACAATCGATTGATCATAAGATGATCGAAGGGGAGTTGATCGATAAATTAAACAGGTTATTTGATCATATATCGATCAATCGATTAGAAATTATCGATCGATCAGTTTGACCTTTTGACCTTGAAGTCGACTTCAACAAGTTGGAAATGCATGTTGAAGGATGCTCTTTAGCTTCATATGCTCGAACTTCTTCTTGGTCTTGTAGCTTCCTTTTGTTTTTACCTAGTTTTACGCCACATACATAAGTTTTTTGATCATCAAAATATGCACACTCACGCTTGAATTATAAAATTGGGGATTGGAGGTGTTGATATGGTAGTTCTTCTAGGCTTATTTTAGAGAGGTGCATGGTTGCCTTTGGTGGGTTAGACGACCGTTGTGCTCAAGGAGGAAGATGATGGCTTGGGGATTTTGAGTTTGTAGGAGATGGGCTCAAGTGGGCTAGCGATGTGGGTTACCTTCATTTGGGTTGGCAGGTTTGACTTGTTGTGAATGATATTTCTATCTGTCTACACGATTTTTGTGGATCTCTTTTTCAGGTTGGTGCAGTTAATGTGCCCTCAAAAATATGGAGGGGCATTTGCTTGGTTCTACCTCATGCAACTCCACTCATGAGGCCCATCCTTGGTGATGTTACTAGCAACGCCTTAAATGTTGGAATTCGGTTTCGTTTCGGTGATGGGCCAAAATAAAATTGCGATCGAATTTTGGTCAGTTCTTGAACATGCTCCCCCCTGATTTCGATCGATATAGGCCATTTTGATTGAATTTCGGCCACCCACCAAAAATGAAATTCGATCGAAATTCGACCGAATTTTGCCGAAATTTGATCCCGTGGTTACTAGGTTCCATTTAAGGATATACGATTGAATAGGTTAGGGTGTGTTTGTGGTTTGCTTCCATTTACTAGGTTCCATTTATTCTAGAGAGGTGCATGGTTACCTTTGGTGGGTTAGTAGTACTTTGTGCTCAAGGAGGAAGATGGTATCATGGGGATTTTGAGTTTGGAGGAGATTAATGGAGTGGTGTTGGCGAAGTGGGTGACCCTCGTTTGGGTTGTCGGGTTCGACCTATTGTGAATAATATTTCTGTCTGTTTACTTGATTTTTGTGTATCTCTTTTTCAGGTTGGTGCAGTGAATGCGTCCTCAAAAATACGGAGGAGGAGCATGTTCAAGTTGATCCATTCGAAGAGACGGAACAGGTTGGGAGGAGAACAAAAGCTCAATGATCTTGTCTACGTGTATTACAACTTGAGGTAGAAGTTGAAACATGCAAGGGAGGGACAAGACAAAGAGGACTACACAGACAATATGCACGTCGACTATGTTGATGAAGATGTTCTCCAGAGGTGGATGGATTCCAATGGTGCTCCCGTTCCTGATCTACCAGGTGGAAGACCAAATGAGAATATAAGCTCACAAATGGGAGCAGATGTAGGTGACTATTTGGCAAGATCCGGGCGGATTACAGACCCTCTTGGAGGGTTGGAGGCCGAGATTGATGCGGCTGTTATGAAGTTCTCTCCACTAGCTCCAAATCCAAATCGAAGTCAAAGGATGACAGTGGAGATGATGATGATGATGGTCGTGGTGGACCTGGTGATGGTGGGAAAACATACTCAGGTGGGTCAGGAGGGGGTGGTTGTGGACCTCAAGATACAAGATTTGAGGAAGGAATACATGCATGACGTGAATGTATGGAGCGATAGAGGAACACACATGGATAATTTGTTCCAAGTTCGAGTCCAGGTTATATGGATTACGAGTACGGTCGTGGCCATCATCCAACCGACAGCTACATGGACGATTTGATATCATATGTAGGTTCCTTGAGCTGCATGTACATTGATAACCCATATCGTGGAGGAACACCAAGGTTGCAAAAAGCGGTATGCGGTATTCAGTCGGTAGGGCCACTGATTACTGATTAAACGGTATGCGGGAGTTTAAACAGAAATTAAACGGGTTATGCGGTTTTGCATTTCTAATTAATAAAAATTATTAGATACATATAATTAATAAAAGAAGTATAAATAAATAAGAAAAATATAATCACATATTCACAATATATATCAAATATTGTCATATTCAAGGAAATGTTTCAGCTAAATATCAAAATAGACAAGATAAACAATTACAATTCATAGCATGAATCCAAAAAGTCATGGATAATGGCGATCCTTTGAAAAAAATAGATCTATGTTCTTAAAGGGATGTTTCAGACCGTTTAAAAGGCAGCATAAGACCGCTTAAGGCCGTTTAAACGGCCGTTTAAGGCCGTTTATGCGGCCTGACCGTTTATGGGCCGCTTTTGGTTAAACGATGCGGTCAGGCACCGCATACGTTTAAAAGGCCGTTTAAAAGGTCGCTTAGACCGTTTTTTGCATCCTTGAGGAACACCGAGTCCTTTAGGCGGATATGGATCGTGGCAAGATGAGAGATCAGTTGGTGTCTTCCCGGAATACTTTCATGCTCCTCCTCCAGAACCTCCTCCTTCTCCTCAAGCGTATGCACCTCCATCATATTCATATGGTTCAGTAGGTATAGGGGATACAATAGCTACAACGGTGAGAACTACCAAGGTAGTCAACCTGAGCAGAGTCAGGGCAGCTTCTTTGGGGGTGACACTTATGGTTTCTTCCCTGAGTACACTCTCGTTCCTCCTCCTCCGCCGCAGAGATCTTCTCCTACCCCGTCGTTGTCCTGAGGATCTCAAGCAAGTAGTTCGCAGCCTCGTCGTTCCACTCATGATGCCGGATTTAGTGCTGCTTATCCTCGTCTCAGGATACTCTTAGGCATCGATGACCACCAATACATGCAGTATGTGGTGGATTACAAGGCCATGTGCTCGTACATGACATGGGAGAGCTACTGCGAGTTCATTGAATATGCACTGCGGGTTCATTGAATCTGCGATGCCTTATGAGAGACAACAAGGAAGGGGGGTGATTCAGATCCACTGCGAAACTCTTAGTTCTGAACCAAACATATCACCAGGTAATATATTTCAATCTTTTATTGCATTGATCATTAATGTGCATGTTCTTATTACTCTACATGAAATATATGTATTTTCACTTGTTGTAACTTGTAAGACTATTACTCTGTTATTAAGTAGTAAGTATTAACTACGATATGTTCGATATGGTATGTGACATACCGTCATAGTCATAGTTGATAAGATGATTGATATGTATGCTATAAGTGTATAAGTGTATATCTATTGTTTCATTATTTGAAATACTCAGATTAACTCCATTTGCAATATTTAACATATTCTATAATATGACCGATATGGCTTATATGACCGATATGTATAATATAAGGGTATAGATGCACAATATGTGCGAAATAATTGTGTATTTATAAGTTATTTATTGTTCTAATATCTTGGAAGATCATAATAAAATTGAAAAAATTAGCTTTTTGAGCCATTTCCTCCAAAATTGTCGAAATTTCCCGAAATTTCGGCGAAATTTCGGTATTGGAGGCGACCGAATCGAAATCGAAGTCGAGATTTCGAACCTTGGTCTGCAACTAAACATAAATAGAGAAAAGATTATTTAGGGACTGCCACAACATGGATATGTTAAGAAGATCTTGGAACGTTTCCATACGGAGAATTCTAAGAAAGGCTTCCTTCCTTTAAAGCATGATATCTATCTGTCTAAAAGGATGGCTTCTTAAAGTGTTGAGGATAAGAAAGCCATGGCTGCATGCCCTTATGCATCAGCTGCGGGTAGGCTAATGTATGTCATGATATGCATAAGGTCAGATATCTGCCATGCAGTGAGAGTGGTAAACCGTTACCAATCATGCTATGGAGAACACTAGAATGCAATGAAGAACATCTTTATATCTGAGACGGATGCAATATTACATCTTGGTCTATGGAGATGATGATTTTCAAGTCTTAAGATATTCAGATTCATACTTTCAATCTGATATAGATGATCGCATGTTAACTTCAGGGTTTGTGTTCTTGTTGAACGGTGTTGTTGTAAGCTGGTGAAGAAAGAAGAACACTACAACTGATTCAAAAACTAAAGCCGGATACTGAAGGATATAGTATAATCCTCAAGCGCATCACGGAAGCGTTAGTGTCGTACCGAATACAACGAAGAACGACTAGTCGAACTAGTTGTTCTATGCATCGGAAATTATTTTTTTTATGCGACGAAACCACGTGATCCAAGAATATTTCTCGGATCGTTTCGTCTAAACCACAAACAAGTAATAGGATTATCTCTTGAAGCGTGGTTGCGATCGAGTCTCTAAACGAAGAGACCTCCCGTCTCAAGTCCGATCCGACGGAGGAGACGCTTGCGAGCGCGGGGATGAACCGCGAGCTTCTCGCAATCCATGTTGATGATCCTAACGACGGATCTCCTGATCTCGACATACGAGATCCGATGTCTTCTTTACGAGCGAGGCGCACCGAAGGAGACGGAGATCCACGAGCAAACGATCGGGCAGCATAACGACGACGCTGCGGCGATGGAGAACCTCTCGAGGGCATCCATGGTGGACGACCATGAGAGGAAGAGAGAGGGCTGACGTGTAGAGAGAAATAGAGAGAGAGAGATGTGCTTCTCAAGTATTGTGTCAAGAAGAGGAATGAGGTGCCTCTCCTTTTATAACATTTTGGGATCCATGGATCTCAATCCATAGGACAACACAAATCCAATGGCTCTCATTGATTTGTGTTTCTTTCAATGGCTAAGATTTTGTTGGTAAAAAAACCAACAACAATTAATTTAATAAAAAATCAAATATACAATAAATATAATTTGATTTATATCAAATCAATCTCCATTGGAGAAATAGGAAGGAGGCGAGCCTCCTTCCATAAAGGGGGGAGGACGGCTATGAGTCCTATAAGGACTTGGTGGCCGTCCCCTCTCCTTATTAGGAAGGGAGTCTCCTTTCTATATTACATGAGATTGCATTATCTCATGATTCTCTCCAATATTTGCAACAACTTTTGTTGCAAATTATTTCACAAAAAATAAATCCAATTTATTTTGTGAACATTGCAATCATGCCATTGGAAATTTGTGAATCACATTCATAACCCAAAATAAAATGTAAATTACATTTTCAATTTAATGTCCAATGTGAATCCAATTCACATCAACTTTTAATTAACAAATGTAAATTACAAATAGCTCTCTCTTATATATTATAAATCACATTTATAATATATATGACTAATATGGATATTGCTATCCACATTATTCATATCCATGACAATTAAATCACATTTAATCATCCTGGATCTCTATTCTCATGTGCCCAAATTATATTAATCATATTCACATTATTTTCATCTTTGACAATTAAATCACATTTAATTATCTAAGACAGCTCTCTTTACAATATGAATCAAATTCATATTAATCATGATAATTAAATCACATTTAATTATCCATTTTCTCAATGCTCGGATACATTTATCAACAATAGAATTATACATGAACTCTTTCAAGAATTATACATGAACTCTTTCAACAATAGAATTATACATTTATCAATAAGGACATGGCGATTGTATTGTTCCACGTATAGTGACTTGGATATTGAGATCATATCTCAAATCCAGATCGCGTGCCTCCCATAGATGCTTGATTAAATCAAGACTGCAAATCTAATCTTCTCATCGCATCTGAATCACATTCAGATCAATGTCCAACATTTCGACCAAGATCAGATTACTTCTTTACTGAGAGGAGTCACTAAAATCCAGACCCGTTTTATTACTCCCTAGGAATGGAAGCGTCGTGGTTTTACAATCGTTTATGATCACATCACTCTCAGGTATCCCCAATACCTGTACATCCTACATACTGGAAGACTCAGAATAAACCCGAAGTATTAGATCAACTTTACACTGTCTACTTCAGGGTTCTATCAGTAAGTTTCTCATTCGACCATTGGGAGTCAGTATCGATCATACACTTTCCAAAAGCGTATATCATACCTAGGTCTTGATCATATACTTCCTAAAGTATATATCAAACTTACAAATTCAGTCAAGCTTCCAAAGCGAGACGATCGTGCGCACGGAATTTGATTCTTCCCAATATCTCATGAGTGGGCTCATGCCTTCCGGTTCAATAAATGAACCTGTATGATCCCTTTGAGAGATCGTATTACTCATATGCCCTTATATGCACACCAGCGCGCCGGTGTATAGACCTTGGTTAGGTTATCAACCTATTGGTCTGCCAAATGTACATACTTAGACATATAGTAACACATTTGTCTCCGGTCAGAGGATGCGTGCCTGTATCGTGACAGCATACGATATAGGAATTTGGTTATCTCGATCTCGTTAAGTCAACTCTTTGGCCCAACTAATCTGACACCTCCGAATATCTATTCCTATGCAGAGGACCTGCATCAAGAGGTTGGTCAGATATCAACCTAATTGAGAAAGGATTGCCATCTCCTACTCAGACTGGAGATCATCTCTTAACAATCATTTGACGGTGCTTGATGAGTCCTCAATCTAACTCTTTAGATATTCATCCAAGCACCAGCCTCTATGATTCGATAGTTGAATCAATAGCTGTATGATCATCAAGATGGCCATGGTACATAACCCTAATTGTACTAAGGGACCTATTATGCAAATTATTCATTCTTCATTTCAGATTAGGGAATGATATTCACAATAACATTTATTGCATAATGGCTCGCCGTGGGCTCGCATGTCCAACAAATACATTGCCACAACGGATGCTGCAAGGAGCTGACGTGGTTATGCACGTTCATCCTGGAACTTGGTGTAGTTTCCTTTGATACTTCCATCCTGCTTACTTTATGATAACACGGGAGCCATATCTCAGGTGAAGGAACCTAGATGACATGAGAAGAGCAAGCACGTGGAAAGAAAATACCATCATTCGGGAGATTCAAAAGTATGGTGACATTGTCATCACCAAGGTGGCATTTACCGATAATGTTGACCCCCTTACCAAACTTTTACCCCAAAAGGTTTTTGACCATCATGTAATGAACATGTGTTTAAGGAATGTACTTGAATGGTTCTGAGGGTTAGTGAGAGATTGTTAGCCACGTGAGCTCGGGACGAACCATCTCTATAACGAATGTTATTATAATCTTCGATATACCAATAAAGGTTATTGATTTATTTCACTCATTATTTGAGATTTAATTAGCGAATGCACTTAAAAGGTCCCTATATACAATTAGGGTTATTGTACCATGACCATCTTAATAATCATGCAACCGTTGATTCAATGTTTGGATGATAGAGGTTGGTGCTTGGATGCTATCTAAAGAGTTAGATTGATGACCCTTTAAACACCATCAAATGATTGTTAAGAGATGATCTCCAGCATGAGAAGGACATGATAATTCTTCTCTAAGGGCTGATATCTGACCGACCTCTTGATGCAGGTCCTGTGTGCAAGAATGGGGATTCGAAGGTGTCAGATGAGTCAGGTCAAAGAGTTGACTTGATCGAGATAATCATGACCTATGTTGTATATTGTCGCGATATTGGGACGAATCCTTTGATCGGAGACAAATGTATTAGTGTATGTCTGAGTAGGTACATTAGGCAGACCAATAGGTTGATGACCTAATCAAAGTCTATACACCGACGAGCTGGTATGCATATAAGGGCATATGAGTAATACGATCTCACAAATGGATCATACATGTTCACTACTGATCCGGAGGACATGAGCTCACTCAAGAGGTATCAAGACCTATCAAATTCCATGCATGGTCGTCTTGCTTTAGAAGAGTGACAAGAATTTACAGGTATGATATATGCTTTTGGAAAGCACATGTCGATACCAACTCCCAATAACTATGTGAAACTTATTGATAAAACCCTGAAGAAGTTTTAAATATGATCCAAAACTTTGGGTTTTTTTCTAGGTTTTCTAGTATACAAGATGTACGAGTATTGTGAATACTCAAAGGTGATGTGATCATAAATGATTGTATAACTATGACACTTGCATTCCAAGGGAGTGATGAAATGTTTGGATTTTAATGACTCCTCTTAGTAGATTAGTAAACTGATCTTAGTCCAAATGTTGGACATCGATCTGAATGTGATTCAGATGCAATGAGAAGATTATATTTACAATTCGATTTAATCAAACTTCTTTGAGAGGTCCCTGAGATCTGGATTTGATATATGATCTCAATATTTAAGTCAATATACATAGAATGTACAGTCTCCTTGTCCTTATCTCGAAGTATCCGTGGAGAAAGTACATTACTCTTGAAAGAGTTCAAGAGTAATTCAATAATGTATACGAGCTTTGGGAAATTGATGATTAAATGCGTTTTATTTATCATGAATAATATAAATATGATTCGTTTTATTTGGAGACATGAGAATAGTTATCTAAAATAATTAAATTTGATTTAATTATCAAAGATTTGATCAATGTGGATATCGTTATCCATAATAATCATGAATATTTTAAATATGATTTATAATACGTTGGAGAGATTTAATTGTAAATAGTATTTACGAATTAAATGTTGATGTGAATTTGATTCACGTTGAATACTTAATTGTAAATGCAATTTACATTTAATATTGGGTGGTTGAATTTGATTCATAATTGTCAATGCCATTATTGAAATTATCACAAAATAATTCGGAATTATTTTGGTTAATTTATGCAACAAAAGTTGCTGCACATGTAGAATATTTGATGGGATATGAGATCTCATCAAACATGGAATGGGAGAGCCTCCTTGCCCTAATAGGAGTGGATGACCACCTTCAGTCCTAATTCTTGGTGGCCGTCCACCCTATGTATGGAAGGAGGCTTGCTCTCCTTACAAGTAATTCCATATTGGTTGATTTAATTTAAATTAAAATATATTTATGGATCTTCAATATATTTAATTTATTTTTAAACTAATTATATGTTGTTGCAAATTTATACAACAAAATCATGGCCATTTGTTTGAAAGCATAAATTAATCTACACCATTGGTTATATGTGCACATGGATTGGGATCCATGGACATCCAATTTGTTATAAAAGAAAGGCTAGACATAGCTCTTTCTCTTATAACAAAGATGAAGCAACAAATCTCTCTATCTCTCTATTCTCATACACGTCCAAATGCCTCTCTCTCTCTCGAACCCTCAGTGTCCGTACACTTTGTGGTTGTTGAGAGCATCACAGTCGTCGCATTGTCGTTGTGTTGCCGGATCGACTGTTCGTGGATCTTCTTCGGTGCTCCGTGCTTGTTAGGAAGGCCACTGATTTCATGGGACGAAATCAGATGGTTCTACTCTCGGATCTTCAACTCGGATTGCGGGATGCACATGTCATCCACGTGTCCGCAAGTGTATCTTTCGTTGGATCGGACGTGAGACATGATGTCTCTTCGTTTATAGACTTGCGATCGCAATCACTCTTCAAGAGCTAATCCTTTGACTCTTTTGTGATCTTGATGAAACAATATGAGAATGGCTCTCATATCATATGGTTTGATCTAATTAAAAATTTTAACTTTCGCTGCTTGAGCAACTAGTAAGACTAGTCACTCTTGATTGCATGTGATGCGATCTTCACGCTTCCGTGATGTGCTAAGGCCTAAACCATAGCATCCAGTCTTCTCGATGGGCCATGTCCTTGTCCTACGTAGCATATCAAAAATGTTTGTCTTGCTTTTAAACTTTGGCTCGTTGAGAAGAACTTCTGTACCATTAAACATGTTCCTTCTACTAGTGTCCATCGCCGATGTTGTCACCTTGGATTCCGGACTGGATGAACTCCTAGACATCTTCTCCTATATTAGACACCAACACAACCCCACAAAACAAGAATAATCAGATTTGGAATTACGTATAACTTGGGATCATCTGCTGCAAATCTAAATCTGATCACCCATCAATAGAGACTTGCAGTGGACATGAACACAGTGTGCGAGGGAGTAAACAGAAACACGTGGGGCCAGGGCCGCTTCGATGCAGTTAGGTTTTGCTGGGGGAGGGGCTAAGTCGAGAAGGTGCAGAGCTCCAGCCTTGGACTACTGCTCTGATAACATGTGGAATGGAATGAAATGTTGTATTGTGAAAAGAAGCCTAGTCCAAGGCTTTTCTATTGTGTATGCTGCGAACCCTTATAATATGCTAATTTTATATAAGTGCTTTTCTATATAAAGCTTTTCTTTTAACTTCCTAGCAGGTTGAGATAGCTTTAAAGTTTTTCTTTTGACTATCTAGCATGCCATATTTTTAATAGCCAGTCTGCATTAAATTTGTCTATCTATGCAGAATATATTCATGCTTATGTAATTTTTTAATGTTTTTGAGTTTTCATAGGTGGGGGACCTTGAGTCTCAGATTGAAAATTTTGAAGCAGAAGTTGAGGCATTATCTGTAAAGAAAGGAAAGACAAGGCCACCTCGATTGGTGAGATCCAGATTGAATTCTCTAATCTCATGGATGAACGTTACTATTTATTATTTGAAATTCTAGTTTATGACGAATTTAAAGGGACTTAATTGTATATACTACAGTTACATCTGGAAACTTCTATTGGCCGTCACAAGGCCCACATAATAAAGCTGGAGTTGATTCTAAGACTTCTTGACAACGACGAATTGAGTCCCGAGCAAGTTAATGACGTGAAAGATTTTGTAGATGACTATGTCGAGCGAAATCAAGTCTGTATTTTTCTAACTATTACTGTTTAGTGTTTATTGTGTTTTGGTGGGTTTTTGGTTGATATGTCAATTGATTTTGATCTTTTTTTCAATCACATAAATTTGATCTTTTTTTTGGTCAATGTTCGGCATCTCGAAGGATGATTTTGATGAGTTTAGCAATGTCGATGAACTTTATAGTTCGTTGCCTCTCGAAAAGGTGGATTCCCTTGAAGAGTTTGCAGCAACCAGCTCTACGGCCTTTGCTAAGGTATCCTCAATTCTATTGCATTTACATTTTATAACCTGAAAAAGTAAATGCAGAGGAGACGGAACGAATGTCCGAAAATGATATAGCGTAGTCCTGCTTCTTATAGTAAATGCTGCTCAGTATGTTAATGCATATCTGAAGCTTGTCTATAATCCAAGTCATGGCCTCAAAATTTGAAATTATATCCATTTATGCCATCTCCCATTCTCTATCATATATTTGTGATGAAGTAGGTTAATGCAGTTAGAGAAGATTACTGCAAGTTTGAGCCATCCAAGATTTTGCATGGATGCCTAGACTTTATTCCACTACCTGGCGGACACAATATTCTTCCTTTGTTTTTTTATATTTAGCCCAGTTTTGGCAGCTCTAATAGCTGCTTTTATTTCAAACCTTGAGAACTTACAAGTGGAACCTTTCATGGGGGTATACGGTATACATGTAACTGTCGTGAATAAAAATGTAAATGAATAACGACACCAAAAAAGGAAAATATTTGAATAGGCAGAATTTGTCCTCAATCATCTTCAAGATATTTGGTCTTCTCTAATATTTGGAACCTTATTTTAAGGCTCCCCAATATCCAACCTCCTGTGGAATCTTCAGAATTGAATAGATACCATCGATTCCGCTATTTAATGTTGTTGAAAACGACGATGCAGAAGCGTAATAAGAGATAGAGAATAAACAACACGAAAGATCTCTGGGTTTCACGTGGAACACTACTCCATAAGGAGCGGGATGAAACCACGGGAGAACCTCCTCAAAGGGTTGATGCTTATATTAATTCTCAATGAATACATGTGGTACGTGGCTTCTTATATAGCCTCACTTGTAAGACAAAGTCCCACTAATAGATGATGCGGGATTAACCTATGTGGATGTGGTAATTGGACCCTGGGAGGATCAATTACCTATCTATTGATGCATACTCTAACACTCCCCCTCACGTTAGAGCACACAATGCTTAGCTCGAACAAATCAAAAGAAAGCATTCACACACGAAATACAAGACACTATGGACAACATCGACTTCACGCTTGCTGAGGATGCTGCTTCTCATGCCGTGTTAGTGAGGATGAACTGAAGGGTTGGAGTGTGATTCAGAGAACATATGCTTTCTACTGCATCTGTCAGAGCCGAGTCTCTTCATTGAAGAATGCTGACCCGCGATTGCTCTATCTCTATGAAGGGATAAACTGAAGAAAGCTGTAGAGATATCTTCATCAGAGTCCATGGTTACTGGCAATGAATGTTGAAGGACTCTACTCGTGGAGAACTAGGTCTCTCCCATATTGGTTAGAGAATGTGATCTCTATTGTGGAATCCCTATAGATCTCTCCCTCAGCCTCTACCAGAGGTCTCTATCATACATGATCCACATGAAAACCCTGGGCCCAAATCAAGATTATGGGAACCTCTAACATAATACCCCCCCTTTTCTCTCATATTTGTCAAGAAAAGATAATGCCGACCAAGATGAGAGAAGAATTGAAGAGGAGAAAGCAAAGTCAATCTTGTTCTTCTTTTTTTAATAAGTTATTCTTCCCTTTTTTAGTCCTACTTATAAGAACAAAGGAGACATTGAAAATTGTTCAAATTTTAGAGGTATCAAGCTGATGAGTCACATTATGAAAATTCGAGAACATGTGATCGAAAGAAGGTTGAGGCAAGTTTCCAAAGTAAAAGAAAACCAATTCTGATTCATGCCAGGTCGCTCAACTATTGAAGCCATCCATTTGCTGAGAACACTGGAGATTTATAGAGCTAAAGGGAAGAAACTTCATATAATTTTTATTTGTTTGTAAAAGGCTTATGATTCCGTCCCACGAGAGATATTGTTGAAAGTTTTGGAGAAGAGATAACTACCTGTCCTATACATTAACCTCATATGACTTTATCTTGTGTAAGGATCCGGTCTGGGAAGACTGACTATTTTGACATCAACATTGGTTTACACCACGGTTCATCCTTGAGTCCATTCCTTTTTACTTTGATTATAGGGGGGTTGACAAGTCACATTCAGGATGAGATACCTTGGTGTATGCTATTTGCTGATGATATTGTGTTGATGAGACTAGAGATGGAGTAAATGAGAAGCTTGAGGTTTGGAGACATGCATTGGAGACTAAATGATTTCGTATAAGTAGGGCTAAGACTGAATATATGGAGTGCATCTTTGATGGAAGCAATGGTGAAGGAATCGAGGTGAAGATCGGTGACGATAACTTTCAGAAGGGAGATTCTTTTAGATACCTGGGATCTATTTCGCAACATGATGAGGAAATTTATGGAGATGTTACTAATAGAATAAATGCACGTTGGCTAAAGTGGAGAGGAGCTTCTTCTCTTCTCCGCGATTAGAAAACTCCTTTAAAAATCAAAGGAAAATTTTACAAAGCAGCTGTAAGACCTACTATGCTCTATGGATCTAAATGTTAGCATGTAAGCCATAGACATGTGCAGAGAATGGCTGTAATGGAAATGAAAATACTAAGGTGGATGTTTGGACCCACATAAAGATCGGACTCAGAATGATGCAATCAGAAAGAAAGTCAGTGTAGCTCCGATTGAGGATAAAATGCGAGAAAACCGCTTAAGATGGTTTGGTCTTTTGCAAAGAAGGTTCTGCTGATGCCCCAATTAGGAGATTCGAGTGTTGGGATGTTGTGCCAGCTAAGAGAGGGCAAGGGCGACCCAAGAAGTGTTGGAATGAGACTATACAAAAAGGATCTTAGTTTTTTGGATATAAGCCCGAGATTGACCCAATATAGATTTGGATGGAGGCGAAGAATCCATGTAACTCACCCTACTTAATTATGGGAAAAGGCTTTGTTTATGTGTTCCTTTTTTAATCAGCTTTCCTCTTTTTCTTTTTCTTTTTCGAATCATTTTTTCTCGTACAACTTTTTTTTGTACGATAGCCTTCTTTTCTCTCAACTAAAAAATTTTCTCCTCATGTTGTTTCAAAACTAATGCCCTCCTTCTCTCTCTTTCTCTCTTTAATGTGCCTTCTTGCAACATCCATAACCTAATCGGGCCTGAAATACCTTCTCCCTCGATCTTCTCTTTTTTAATAAGATGTTCTTCCTAATCGGCTTTCCTCGTTTTCTTTTTTTTCAAGTCATTTTTCGCATACGGCTTAATTTTTTGTACGATAGCCTTTTTTTCGCACAAACAAAAAAATTTCTCCTCCCGTTTCAAAACTTATGCCCCCTTCTCTCTCTCTCTCTCTTTAATGCGCCTTCCTGCAGCAACCACAACCTAATTGGGCATGAAATACATTCTCTTTCTTTCCGCCTTTTTTTTCGAATGCAGAACCATAACCCATTGGGCTAATTAAATAATACACAAATGCTCTGTTTTCTTTAAAAAATGACACGAGTTAGGCTTAAGGGTTTTGGGAACCTAAATATTGCCACTTCGTGGAAACCTTAGGTTCTCGCTGGAGATGTAGGTACATGGCTGATGGGGCTTGGAGATTACCGCCTGATCGCTGTGATGCAACCTCTCTTCTTCTTCGACCAATAATTCAGGTTGTGCTTACGGTTCTAGAGGAACCCATCTTGTTCTTCTAGTGCCACCCTTTAAGGGATGATGCACTTGGAGAAGCAATTGATTCTGTTTACATAGGATCGCCTAGAGCGTGGATTAAACCAGAGTTTCTCTTGTGCATGACCATCGCCTGGATATCTGGAGGCTTTGTTTTGATTGCCTGGAATTGCAGAATTAGGGTTTCGGAAGCCCTCTCCAACCAATGCTTTTGTGGAAAGACCAAACTTGGCGTTACAGAATTAGGGTTGCAAGAACCCTAGTTGATTGTCGAACCTGACGACGTACTCTTCTGAACTTATGCATATGCACAAAACAATCTTTGGAACAATCTTCCTGAACTTGAACAATACAAATAATAAATGCTTCAAGAACAAAAAATCCTAAAATCGAACCCCCTTTGATACCATATTGAAAATGACAATGTAGAAGCGTAATCAGAGATAGAGAATAAATAACATGGAAAAACAACCGGATTTACGTAGAACCCTACTCCATAAGGAGCAGAATGATATCATGGGAGAACCACCTCAAAGGGCTAATGTTTCTATTAATATCTCTCAATGAATATAGGTGGTGTGGAGTTTCTTATCTAGCCCCCTTAGTCCCACTAATAGATGATGTGGGGCTAACCTGTTTGGAAGTGGTAATAGGACCATGGAGGGATCCAGTTACCTATATACGGACGCATACTTTGACAAATGCCAACTCTCCCACCGATTTGAATTCTAGAGTTTGTCTGGAATGTTCCTTAGAAAATTATTAAGTTGAAAGAAAGAGATATACAAATTATTGTGAAATGTGAATTATTTTCAATCTTATATTAGAAAAAGTGAAGTAGGAGAAGGTGGTGGCGACGAGTGTTCTTGGCACAAAATTGATGGTTATGAGGTGGCAATGATTGCAGTAGATGTGGTTTGATGTCGGGACCATGTCCATGTTGCGCATGCGCACAGTTTATCTAACTATTTGTGTTGTCATTCCGTTTATTGTGTGGGAGCTCCGTTGTGTGGGGTCGTAAGAGCTTGAACGGTGGAGTTGCTTAGGTGAGTTGGCCGATGTAAATATGGACGTTGCTGAAGTTGCAATGACATGCAGTTAGGGGTGTCATCATGGATGTGTTGAATGAGAATAAGCTTTTGTTTGACATTTGTTGGGTGACCATTGGAAATTGGCGTGATTTGTGTAGCACTTGTGGAACAACTAAGGTGGTCATGTAGTTTGATTTTCTAGGTTTGCATGATTTTCCACATCTTATTATGCTTATTGGTTTGTAAGGAAGATGAGCGAAGAGTTTTGTGCGATTTAGTATTGCAGTTGATTTGTGGCAATGACATTTAGTTGTATGCATTGAATAATTGTGATGGTGGAACGTTGATGCGAGCTATGATGACTTGAGAGATTTCTTTCTTTGACTTCCCATGGTAGCTGTGATTTGTGGAGGTTTTATTGGTTCTACCAGGTTCCATCAAAAGAATATGCGATGCTCTCTTCTTTAGATCAAATGATGATCATCATGAGTTTGGGTATACGATATGCCAGAGTGACCTATGTTTAAGTTAAGCTATTGTGGTACCATAAATGAGCGATTTATGTGAACTTTACACCTAGAGAGGCGTCCTCCAAGGTGAGAGGGATATGGTTTGCATTTTGAAGTAGTTAAAGTGGCTTCTTTTCAAGCTATTACCGATATTCCTGGAGGAGATGTAGCTAGTTGTAGTTAATGGGGATTGTTTAGAATAGAGAATGCTTCAATCCATTGGGTAAGTTAGGTTATTTTGTTTTGGCTTCATACTTGGTTCTTTTGATGAGTTTATAGAAAGAGACCTACACTTTTTGTAATCCTTGAGTAGTTCATATGAAGATATGGCCCTATTAGGGTCATTCTCCCATGTAATAGTATTAACCTTCGAGATTCTTTGAATTAATGTAAGTCAGTATTTTACCATTATGTTTGATTACTGTTATCTCTCTATTATTGAGGAGATGTAGCATTACTATCTGTATTTGTAGAGAGAATATATTGAATTGATTTGTTTTTTCAAAAGAAATGTCCATGACAATCTAGAAAAATCTTCAAATGTTATAAGATAAAACCTGTTAGAAAATAGATAATGCGGAAGCGTATCAGAAATAAAGATAGAAAACTTGAACATAAGACGGGATTTTACGTGGAACCTTACTCCCTAAGAAGCAGGATGAAACCACGGGAGAAGCCCTCAAAGGGACGGATATTGCATTGCACTTTATCACTGGATACAATTGTTATGAGGGTCTATATATAGCCCCAAAGAGTCTCCACATCTTCAAACTGGTAGATATGGGACTAAACTCTGGATGGGGTAAATGGATAATGGAGAGATCTATTTACCCATCTCCCATACCTGTGACACATATTACAAATTCTCCAACACTCCCCCTCAAGCTAGAGCATTCAATGCTCAGCTTGGATAAACAGAAAGAAACTCAACTCACACTACATGACACTACAGACAATATCAACTCAACGTGCACAACTGTCGGCTACTGTCGAGGACGTTGCTTCTCATGCCTTGCATGTGTGGAGGACGAACGAGTTTGAGTGTGAGTCACTGAATCTCCTTGTTGGAGAGTATGTGCTATGAACTGTGCCTGTCAGAGTCACTGTAACTGGAAATGAGTCTCCTCGTTGGAGTACTTTGGTCCGCCACATTAATGTAAACAACTGCTCCATCTCTGAAAAGGGTCAAACTGAAAAGGTCGTGGAAGTGCAATCCTCGTTGGAGTCCACTGCCGCTGGAGAATGGAGTCTGAAAAGTCTCATCGTCGGAGACTGGGTCTCTCTCATCTGGCACAAAGAATAGTACTCTATTCTGGAGTCCTTAAGATACCACATGAAAACCCTTGCCAATATGGCATAGGGATTGTCCTATACTCTGTAGTCCCTATGACTCACATGAAAATTCTGGCCGAAACAACAAAAAAAGATGGGGACCACTACAAAAGGTGGCAAACATGTGCACATCTGAAGAGAAGACCACATCCATGTGCTTGTCTAAACTGACTCGGAATTTGACGTCGAGTCTGAACAACTGTTGGGTCTGAAGAACTGACTGGTCTGGAATATCTGTATCTGGATCTGGATCTGGAGAATCTGAATAGACCTGTGACTCAACACAATACTCCCCCTTTCTCCCATATTGGTCGGAATGAAGACATCGACCAAGTTGGGAGAATATAAGATATTGGGGACGAACTTGAACTTGTGGCTTTTCATAATTTTTTTAAATAACTACTTTGATTTTTTTAAGCCGTTTCATCATTTTTTACAGCTTTTCACTTTTCATCATTTTTTTTATAAATGTGACTACGACTTTTTTTAATTGTACGCGCCTCTTTTCAAATAGATCTTCCCTTTTTTTCTTCGAAACATATGTTTTTTTTAAATACGTGCCTCTCTCCTTTTTTTGGCCACGACCCACTTAAAGCCAATCTTCTTTCCTTTTCTTTTTTTGATAAAGGCCGATACCTTAACCAGGGTTCCCTCACGGGAATCCTTCTCTTGGAAACTCGCCACGTCGCCTCCCCGATTGGGGATCCTTTGCTGGAGTTGCACCTGCTCCTGCGCATACCAAGGGCTGGAACACGCGAGCAAGGCCACATCTGGAGGAAGCCGAGGGCTCGCACGCTGCCATATGTGGAGTCGCCTGGTGCGAAGGGGGGAATCGTGTGCCGCTGGACTAGGTGGTGCAGGCGCACCACACGAGAGTCGCCTTCGCTTTGAGGCACGAAGGTGGGCTGGGTTTGATGGGAACCGTTGAGAGAACACGTTGCCTGAACCAGAGAGCGCCACCTACCTGGCTCGATGGAGGAGAAGCGGGGCTGGGTTTGGGGCTTCGCCAGGGGGCTGCGATGGTGGTGCCGCCTACTCCGTCGTAAGAGGTTCTTTTTTATGTCGCCGTATGAAGGTTGGGGCAGCGGAGCGCCTGGCAACACCTGAGGGATGCGCACGGGGTTCCTTGCCTGGAGCCCTTGTTGGGTTTGCGCGCGCAGGGTTCAGTACTGCTGTAGATACCATATGCCATCGGAGTCTATGCTGGAGCGCCGCTGAGTGCTGATGTGAGGGAGCACGCTGTAGATGGGTGCCGTTGCCTTCCTGGAATTCGCCCTCGCTGATGGAGGTGCGCATGCCGCCTGTTGGAGGATGGGAGGACCACCGCGGGCCTTGTGGTTATGCTTGGAGTCGCCGACCCGATGGTTCACATGTTGGGAACCCATTCATGACACGGTGTCGTCAGGAGTAGGTGGAGGTGCTAGCATCCTCCTGGAAAGAGTAGATGCCTGGGAGCCTTGAGATCGCGAGTTTGGCTTGAAGAGATCTGTGGCATCACAAGGAGATGCTCCCGCCGTTGAACAACAATAACGAGAACTAGGGTTTCAAAATGAAACCCTATACTTGAATAGAAAAAAGAACACTCTCCACGAATAAAACCACGAACAATAATCGAAAGTCGACTAAATAAAAATATAACATGATTCCTCGAGAATCGATCCGCTCTGATACCATGTTAAAATAGAGAATGCGTAAGCGTATCAGAAATAAAGATAGAAAACTTGAATATAAGACGAGATTTTACGTGGAACCCTACTCCTTAAGGAGCGGGATGAAACCACAGGAGAAGCTCTCAAAGGGACAGATATTGCATTGCATTTTCTCACTGGATACAATGGGTATGGGGGTCTATATATAGCCACCATAGAGTCTCCATATCTTCAAACTTGTAAATGTGGGACTAAACTCTGGATGGAGTAAATGGATCATGGAGAGATCCATTTACCCATCTCCCATACATGTGACGCATATAACAAATAGTCTGCTTGGCCTGCGATGGAGGTTGAGCAGACCGCGAGAAGACCTTCGGTGGCTGGTGGCATTGCCAAGCACTGGTCGTGCTCCGCCTGGAGATCTAGAGCCACGAGATGAAGTACGACATCGTCGCTTGAGTGCGCCGCTTGCGCATGTGAGACGAAGAGCAGCGATTCACGATGAAGAAACCTCTCCTGGAGATGGTGATCGATGCCTTTTGAGCCATTGACCCCCTGATTTCTTTAGAACAACTTTATTGAGGGTTGATCAGATGATCTTCAAGACTTAAAATGATCAACACTTCGGCCCGGTGACGCAAGTTGCGCTTGTATTTGACCTGGTACTGCCCAAACATGGAGAGGATCGATTCTGTTGCAAAACTTAAAAAAACTTGATGGCTGGTACTCGGGTTCCAACATGGATCCTAGGAATTGTACAATACTTGAACAGAGAATTTCCAGAACATTAATATTCAAGAACAAGAACATCAAAAAATCGAATCTCGAATGTAACAAAATCTTCAAGCATAAATCCGCGAGAATCCAACACGCTCGGATACCATGATAGAAAATAAAGAATGCGGAAGCGAAATGATAAAGAGAGCATAAGATAGAAAGATAAACTGGAAGAACACAAAAGAATTTTTACGTGGAACCCTACTCCCTGAGGAGCGGGATGAAACCACGGGAGAAGCCCTCAGGGGTGAATATTGCGTTCCTTTTTCTCATTGGACTACATGGGTGTGGGGCTCTATATATATCACCTACGGAGTCGCCACATCTCCAAACTGGTAGATGTGGGAGTAAACTCTTGGATGGGGTAAATGGATCTTGGAGAGATCCATTACCCATCTCCCATACATGTAACACATATAACAAATACTCCAACAAAATATGTGCCCCTGATGACTAGGAACATGACTTGGAACACAAATATCAAAATGAACAAGCTCAGATAAGCTACTGTAACTCCAACTCTGATGACAAGGAAAAGTGGACCAATGATGCTTCCAAAGCTGGCAAGCCTCGCATTGAAGTGTGAACCGAGAGGATATCTGTGGGAGGACATGGCACACCTTCTATAGAGGAAGGTGACCAAAATAAGATGCCATATGTGCAGAGAGATCAATCTAGTAGGAATTGAAGTGCCAATATATAGAGATTGGACCAATATAGAGATTTTCTTGCTCACAGGCTGTTCTCTCTGATCGCGACATCCATTCTATCTGATTGCGAGTATGTTCTGAAACACTAGAGACGAGGGTCAAAGTTGGCACACCGATTTAAATCTTCTGGTTTGGTTAATGGATGGTAATTCATCAAAAATATGGTTCATGAAGAACATTATGCAGCAAAAAGACCTCCTGTTATCATGTAATGGGGAAGTAAGTCCTATCTGCATTGACAATTGCTATGCCTGAACAAATAAATCTATACATGGAATAGATCTATACGATATAAACTAAGCCCTGTCTCCACACAAATGATGAGATGCACTAGAAACCATTACCGACTCTGTCATGTTTACCCTGTGACAATTGGTAAGGTCATAGGTTCTACCTGAGGTGCTTGAAGATGCTCTAGCGGTGGTAGAAACATCGAAAGGACCTATAGGATCACTAGTAGTGGCCACAACAAGAGTCATGATGTCACTTAGATGAAAGACAATATCATTTAACTTCTAATCGATAGTATTAGTAGAAGTTAGATTAGGCTCAACTTGTTTGGCCGCAGATGCGTGGTAGCCATACTTCATGTTGCAGGTCTCCTGTGGATGATAAGTGGTAACCTGTTTAGATCTCATTCTTCGCATGGCCATAGGTGGCGGTAAGGATATTGCCTTGGCAGTGAGATGCTGTTAAATATCATTAACTATCTCCGTGGTGAGAGTCCCGGAGAGCCAAGCACGTGTGTGCACATCATCCTGCTTCCATAAAGCATTAGCTCCGATCTTGTCGACCAGTTCTGGCTGTGTCAGAATGTGCTCATTATTATTGCACTGCATCATAGTCATGAATTGCATGAACCGTAACTCGTATTTGGTCCATTCATTTTCACGATGGACATTGGTCCTGAAAACATCGGCTGAGGAGATGTCACTATTGATTTATGACATGATGAAAAGAGATAGGAAACATACAGGACCGGGGTTGTAGACTAGTTCGAAGCATATGGGGAAGCGGTTGTGTGCACAATCTTACACCACAACCATTCCCATCAATTGTAGTGGTGTCCTCGAGCAAAGAATGAAGGTTTGTGGTCTGAATTTATTTTGGTGACCCCCAAATCAGATTGGAATGCACTGCAGATTCTAAATTTTCGCACTCCGAGATGGTGAGGTGCCAATGGTTGGTGGCTGTTTGTCGCTGACATCAACTGAATATGTGCGCCAGACCCTAGGGCTTGATACTGTCGTAAGATGGCCGTGATGATGCGATTGCCAAGCCCTACATCTTCACAATGTCGTTGTTGTCGCTAGATAGCGACGTTGATGTGGTTGCCCATCTGCTAGATACCTCACAGGGCTTCACTATACCACGGATGCCTTGGTACAATGAGAGAGAAATCCTCGGCGACGGCTGTACGTGGATGTGGGCTAGTGGGTGGGGTTAGGATGGCGTCAGAACTCTGGTCTGGGACCACTGCTATGATACCCTGTGGAGACAAAATAATGACTTGATTAATCAGGATGACCTTACGGTTTTCTTATACGAGCGGAGCATCTTGTTGGGCAATTATATAATGGAGACAATAAGAGAAGTAAGTACGTAAAAAAGGCCAAAGATAAATATTTCTCTCAACGGTAGTTAGTGGGGATTGTTGAGAATAGAGAAGGGTTCAGTCCATTGGGTAATCAGATATATTTAACATTAAGTTAGAGTATTGTGTTTTGGCTTCACATTGTGAGATGGTGGAACTTGGTTCATTTGATGAGTCTATGTAAAGAAACCCACACTTTTTGTAATCCTTTAGTAGTTTATATGAATATATGACCTCATCAGGCCTTTCTCCCATGGAGCAGTACCAACCTTTGGGATTGTCTGGATTAATGCTAGTCAATATTTTGCTATTATGTTGATTACTATTCTCTCTATTTAAGATTTCTACATGATTTTAGAGCAAGTCATTCTTGGGTGTGTTCATCTTGAGCTTTATGCTTTAAGTTTGATTTTTTTCCATGTTTCGATGTTTGGTTGTTCGAGCAGCACGTCCTCCCGCTAGTATGGCAGTGCCAATTGATGGAAGAGACCATGACTATGGTTGGTGAGCCCATGTGGTAGCCTCATGAGGTTGATCGACGACAATGCACCTAGCGTGCAATGTGATGTGTAAAAGTGTACAACCGTCAAAATGATGACAAGGCATGGAGAAGAAACATTTTTCAGCCCCTTCCAGATTGCAAATGACAAAGTTGCAGCAAGAAGAACCCAATTAGGGGCTTTGCCCATCTAGATTGCCATTGTTCAAGATTAGAATATATCTAGTGATAATGACATCCTTCCTTGTTTAAGAGTCACTGTTGTAGATCAAGCGAGCTTTCAAAGCGGCTCCCCTATTAGGTTTCACCATCTCAGTAGGGTCCCTCTCGAAGCCATCCCTATAATAATTAGGTGGTATATATCGTATATTGAAAAATGGGGCTGCCCTTGCCCCTATTTTCCCACAATTTTTTTTATTTTTTTGAAAAATATCACAATGTATATTCATCTATATATCCCTACAATATGTCATTCGAATTTCGTAAAAAACACTCCTAATCTAGAACAAGTAATTTTAACGGTCTAAACATTGTTGTAATTAACATGTTCTAGATGGAGGGCATATGAGTCTGTTTCTGACGAAAATACAATAACATATAGGAGGGATATATAGATGAATATACATGGTTTGAAAAAAATGAAAATAACGCCGAAAATGAGGTGGGGGCAGCCCCATTGAACCCATATATATATTAAGGTTGCAAAAGTCAATAGTCCGTACTCGGTCGGCCAGGTCACTGACTAAGGATTAATCAGTAGTTGGACGACTAACCGGATTTAGTCAGACTTTAATCAGCTTTAAATTTTTTTGATTATTTTAAATATATAACTCATTTTTATACATATATTTACATAGATTGTGTGAACTCAACCATGGTCGGTCCCAAGCCCGGGTAAATGAGGAGTGTTGCGTTAGGTAGCCGACAACCAGCGTAAAACAGTCAGAGACAACTTCCTAAATAGTACTTTTTTTTTCTAAAAACAATACTATTTAAGAAGTTGCCTCATGACAGTCGGATCTTTTCAACATGGATTTAAGCAAACATACAGATTGAAAATTTGGGTACATGTTATCGAAAGAAGGTTGAGGCAAGTTTCCAACGTAAAAGAAAACTAATTCGGATTCGTGCCAGGTCGCTCAACGATTGAAGCCATCCATCTGTTGAGGAGAACAATGGAGATTTATAGAGCTAAAAGGAAGAACCTCTATATGATCTTTATTGATTTGGAGAGGGCTTATGATTCTGTCCGACAAGAGATATTGTGGAGAGTGTTGGAGAAGAGAAGTACCTGTCCTATACATTAACCTCATAAAGGACATCTATGATATGTCTTTATCTTATGTAAGGACTCCGTCTGGGAAGATTGGATATTTTGACATCAACATTGGTTTACATCACGGTTCTGCTTTGAGCAAGGCCTTAAAAGTCGGATTTCGATTTCATTTCGGTGAGGGATCGAAACGAAATTTCGGCCGAATTTCATTCGAAATTCGACCGAACATTCGGTCATGTCAGTGGTTTTTTGAACTAGACCCCCCAAATTTCGACCGATATAGCCATTTCGGCCGAATTTCGGTCACCTACCAAAATCAAAATTCGGCCGAAATTCGGCCGAATTTCGGCGAAATTTAAGGCCATGGCTTTGAGTCCATTTCTTTTTATTTTGATTATGGACAAGTTGACAAGTCACATTCATGATGAGTTAATTGACGAGGCTAGAGACGGAGTAAATGAGAAACTTGAGGTCTGGAGACATGAGTTGGAGACTAAAGGATTTCATATAAGTAGGGCTAAGACGGAATATATGGAAGGCACCTTTGATGGAAGCAATGGTGAAGGAATCGAGGTAAAGATTGGTGACGATAACATTCAGAAGAGAGATTCCTTTAGGTATTTGGAATCTATTCTGCAACATGATGGGGAAATTGATGGAGATGTTACTAATAGAATAAATGCAGGCTGGCTAAATTGGAGAGGAGCCTCTGCTGTTCTCTGTGATAAGAAAATTTCTTTAAAAATTAAAGGAAAGTTTTACAAAGCAGCCGTGAGACCTGCTATGCTTTATGGATCTGAATGTTAGCCTGTGAACCATAGACATGTGTAGAGAATGGATGTAGCAATAATGAAAATGCTAAGGTGGATGTGTGGACACACACGTAAAGATCGGATTCAGAATGATGCAATCAAAAGATAATTGGTGTAGCTCCGATCGAGGATAAGATGCAAGAAAACCACTTAAGATGGTTTGGACATTTGCAACATGCACCAGTTAGGAGATGCGAGTGTTGAGATGTTGAGCCGGCTAAGAGGGGGCGAGGATGGCCCAAGAAGTGTTGGAAAGAGACCATATGGAGGGATCTTTGTTTTGTGGATATAAGCCCGGGATTGACCCAAGATAGATATAAATGGAGGCGAAGAATCCATGTAGCCGACCCTAATTAATTGTGGGAAAAAGGCTTTGTTGTTGTTGTGATTACATAGATTGTGTACATTTTTATACTATCATAATGAAATAAAAGAAGTAATTAAATTTAAATAAAACATTAAGCATATCATAATAAGTTTGCTTGTAAAAAAAGCAAAACATAAAAAAATCAAGCAAAATTGGCTGACTAGCGTGCTTAGTTGGAATTACTTAGTACTCGGTCGGCCACCCCACTGACTAGACTAGTCGGACTTACTAGTCGGGCGACTTTTACAATACTTATATATATGTGTGTGGGGGAGGGGAGGGGGCATCGATCTGCCATGGGTAGACACCTAGGTACCCCCTTCCTTTTTTAAAATTTTTTTGTTAGATCTCGAAGTTGGGGGGGGGAGCATGGGCTGCCTTTACATGGGTAGACACCTAGGTGTCCCAATCATTTTTTTATTTTTTTGTGAGATCTCAAAGAAAGATGTGGGTTATTAACTTAGAATAATAAGAGAAATATATTTTTTATATTTCAACAAACATTCCTAATCTGTTCGTTTGAAAGGGGTCAATTTCAGCAATTCTGACACTGTTAAATTTGATGGGCTTGATGCATGTTAGGAGTCTCGACTTGAGTTTGTTTCGAAAGAATTCTCAAGTTGAGTTGAATTTTGAATCAGAACATATGGATATTAGACAATGTAAATCCTCAATTTTTTTATACAACAAAAAAATAAAAAAAGGATTGGACTGAGTTGGGTACCTTGGCGGCAGCCACATTTACCCACATATAGATGTTTATCTATTTATATATGTAGCACCTTGGAGCTTGCATTTTGAACCCCCTAGCGCCTTGGGAGCACCTCTCGCCTTTAACGACCCTGGGCGTTCGTGAGGTGGTGTGCGATATTTACCCTGCGAAGAGGTCATGAGTCATGGCAAACTTGGGGGTCTGTTTTACAGCCAAATGAAGTATGGGCGGCAGATCCCTTCTTTCATAATACGGCCAAGCTCTAACACTAGGGCTGTGGCCAATATTAAGACATTGAATAACAGGGGAGCATGTCTGGGCCTAGGGAAATGCACGAGCTAATGGATCTGCTGGTCCGGTTAGGAAGAAGCCGTCAAAAATACAATCTTGCAGGTCTTTGCTTGTCGTATATGCTGTTCATTTCAGCATAACTCTGGGAGTAGGCTGCATGAAGAGACTTCGTACGGGTCCTTAAAGTAACACATCCTACTATTTGCAGGACTTTTTCCATGGTTCATTAATCCGCCACGGTGTTTTCAAGAAGTCTACTTGTGTGGTATTATGGAACAAGGGCTACCATGGTTTTAGTGGCATTAGAAGAGGAAGAATTGCACATTTGTCATTTTGTTTTTTAATATGATAGTTGCTCAGCCAACAAGTTAGTAAGTTGTGACTAAATAGCAACACCCATAAAAGTCTGCCATATGGATCCTGGTTTGGGAAACGGACCATAGACCAGTTCTGCAGCAGACCCTTCAACGTGCAAGATGTAACGTTTTTGAAGTACATTTGTTTCTCTTTGCAATTATTTTAAGAGAATTGCTGTTTTTTGGTACCCATCTTTGTGATAATGTTGTTCTGTTTCATATTCTTTTAAAAGTTTCTGTAATACGTGTTAGGAAAATGCAACTTTTAATCTCTTCTATACTCAACTAGTGGTTCTGTGGCTGCTCAAAGGTCTAAACAATATTTCCTCTCGATCCGGAAATATTTGTTATATTTCCAAGGATTTCAGTTTGGAAGTTTGAATGAAAGATTTTTTTTTTGAAAGCCAATGAAAGATGTTACTTGAAGAGGTGAGAGAGAGAGATAAATATAAGACAAACTAAGATTAAGATGATATGATTATCATTCTTAACGGTAAGATAAGTCCAGGTGGAGAATCTCTCCCTAATTATTACTTAAGAATGAAATTGACATCTTAAAAGCAATACATTCTTTGAAGATTACTCCATTCAGACGAAATGGCGACTTCGAAAGGGAGCGGGAGCGGTGGGAGCGGGAGCGGTGCGAGGTCAAGGGCGATCGTTGGAAGTGCGAGGGAGACTGAGGCGAGGGTCTCTGACGAGATTCTCCGAGGCGCGACGCAGATAGAAGGGGGTTTCGCTGATGGTTCGAAGCAAGTGGTTGCGGCTGCGAAAGGGAAGGGAGTTGTCTTCTTCGACGAGGGGGCTGAGGCTCAGGTGGATGTTGCGGTGGGCGAATGGAAGGCGGTTTCTCACAAGAAGGCAGGCAGGCGCTGCTTCCGGTGTGGGGAGAGGGGACATCTCGCCTCTCGTTGTCCCCTTCCTCCACGTTGCTTTGCATGCGGGGATACGGGGCACTGTCGTGCCTCTTGCAGGTGGGTTCGACAACGACGCTCGACGCAGTCAGGGATGCTTCACTCATCGTTCTCCGTTCGTTCGGTGCATGGCCCTCGTTCCGGTCATTCCGCGTGGCGGGAGGTCCCGATACGCTCATACGCTCAGGTGGTTGCTCCTCGTCCTCAACCCCCGCCTATGGTCTCTGTAGATAACCGGGGGGCCTCTCATCACCATGGGGAGTCCGCGGAGGGCGGCTCTGTGGTTGGTGCTACTTCATCTGCGCATGGGGGTGCCGCGACGAAGGATATCTCTCCTGCTCAGGGCTTGCATGTGTTGGGCCCGTCTTCCTTTGGTTTGGAGGAGGGTCTCGGCTCTTCTCGCTCGGTGCTTATTGGGGTTGCATGCCGCCCCGACGTCGATTGGGAGGTGGTGAAGACGCATGTTCAAGATACTCTGGGACCTTTGTTCCTTGGCGACTTCTGTTTACTGGATCAGTCTCACTGCTGCGTGCGCGGTCTTTCCCTTCAGCTTCGGGATCGCTTGCTTGCTAAGGGCTCTAGCGATGATGTTTTTTGGCGGGCCGCTCGGGTGGCTGATGGTGCCTCTTCTTCAACCGAGGTTTGCATGGCCTCTATTACAGGCGTTCCCTTCCTTTCTAGAACTCTTCCTGTGCTCAACAAGGCGTTTCACCGATGAGGGTCTGTTCTTTCCATCTTCGACGATGGCCTCACTCCGAAGGCCAACTGGAAGTCTATTACGGTTCTCTTCGAATGCAGTTCGAGCTTCCTCAGCGAGCCGACTGGCCGGACGTTCTTTGGGTCTCTTAAGATTGGCCGATGGAGGTTCAAGCCCGAGCTATCTGTTATTCCCCCTTCTTCGTCGGTTCCAGCTTCGTCGGAGTTGGCCGTCGCTCCGACTTTCCATGCTTCGCCGGTCGTCGTCGAGTCGGGGCGGGAGGCTGACGCTTCGATTTCGCCTCCTCACGTGGAGCGTGACGCTTCGTCTCCGTGGTGCCACGTGGAGCGCTCTGTGGTTTATTCCGAGGAGTTGCCATGCTCGCATGACGTTTTGGGATCCTTTGAGACGCCCTTTCAGGTTCTGCATCTTTCGCCTGTATCTTCTGAACTTCATGTCGTGGAGGTTCCCGAGGTCGATACGCCCTCTCATTTCCCTCGGTTCGGATCCGCCCCAGCTATGCGGTTTGCCTATTCGGGTTTTTCGGCGGATCTTCCCATCTCGCGGGGAGAGGCTATGGGGCAATTCGGTTCGTGACCGAGGCCCATTTATAACAATGTTCAGACATCTCGGCCCGACTCTTTTGTGATTCAAGTTAAGGCTCTACGCCTGGTTGATAACCCTCCCCTGGTCTCTACGACTCCGGTGCGAACTTCCCCTATCATTATTGAGGCCTTCTCCCCTCGGCCTACGGGATCTCTCCTTTCAGGTGCAGGGTTGGACTCTTCTTTCAGACGCTTCGGGTTTACATACAGCAGGCGCACTCCTTCTATCCATGCGGCTCGAGTGCTTCAATCTTGCGCTACTATGCGGGAGGTAGTAGCCGAGGCGGCGGGTGTTCGCGACATTGGAGGTCGCGAGGGAGGCCCGGAGGTTGATGCCCCTTTGCCGAACTTCGGCGGTTGCTGAGTGGTGTCTCCTTGGTTCATCCGCGTTTTTTGGGGGTGAATTGCTGGTTTCTCTTAATGAAGCTTCTTTCATGGAATGTCCGTGGTCTCGGGGATTTGGATAAACGTCGTTCCCTGGGATGGCGTCTCTCAGAATGGTATTTTGATGTTGCTTTTATCCAAGAAACAAAATTGGCTGCTATTGATGACTATACGTGGCGTTCTCTTGGTGCCGGTCCCTTTGATGAATTCCGCGCGATTGATGCGGTTGGATCCGCTGGGGGTTTACTTGTGACATGGCGATCTCGCTCTTTTTCTTTTAGCTCCATGCTTGCAGGTCGTCACATGATTTCAGTTGCGTTGGAAAGAGTCGACTTTTCTGCTCTCATGGTATTCTCATGCATATACGTGCCTACGTGCCATATTTTACGTCGGGAATTATGGGATGACATGCGTGAGGCTGCAAATTTTTACCCGGGGATCCCTTGGATTATGGGGGGTGACTTCAATGTCACCATTCACTCCTCCGATCGGCCTCGCGGCAGGGGTGGCCGCGACCTTGGCTCGCATGATTTTTTGGACGCACTTGATGATTTGGCGTTTGTTAACTTGGTGCCGAACGATATCTCTTACACTTGGAGAAATAGTTCCTCTCGCTCTCGGATTGATCGCTTCTTGGCTAAGGGCTTGGCTATGGACTCCTTCCCACTTTGCTCTGTTGGCTCTCGGCCCCGATCATTCTCGGATCATTCTCCAATTATTTGGGACTCTGGTGATGGCATTAACCCTCGGGGGATATTCCGCTATGAAAAATGTTGGCTATTGGAACCTAATTTCAAAAATATCGTTCAGAATCATTGGAACCAGGTCCCTGTCTCTGGCTCGGCGGCTGCTAAACTTAATCAGAAACTTGCTTCACTACGGAGGGTCCTCGCTGACTTCAGAATCTCTACCAGACAGGCGCGGCGTGCTGCTCGCGCCGAGGCGGAGGACATTATCATGCATTTAGATTCCGCGGAGAATGAGCGTGAACTTTCTGTTGACGAGCTTCGGGATCGCACTTCTGCCATTGCTCGGGTGCAGGAGGAGGATAAGAAGAGATCTGTTGAGTGGCGCCAACGCTCGCGGGAAAAATGGATTAAAGAAGGCGATGCGAACACGTCATTCTTTCACAGGGCGGCTAGCAATCGGAGGCGTTGTAATTTTATGCGGTCCCTCTCTATCAATGACGCGATCTTCACGGGGGATAGGGAGATGGGGAGCGCCATCATTGATCACTTCAGACGTATCTCTTCGGCTCTCCCTACGCGGCGGTGGCGTTGGCTTCGGATTGATGTTCCCTCTATTTCGGACGAGGATTCCACGTTCCTTGTTTGTCCTATTTCCTTGGACGAGATTAAAGCTGCTGTATGGGGTCTAAATATTGACTCGTCCCCGGGGCCGGACGGCTTTGTGAACTCAACCATGGTCGGTCCCAAGCCCGGGTAAATGAGGAGTGTTGCGTTAGGTAGCCGACAACCAGCGTAAAACAGTCAGATACAACTTCCTAAATAGTACTTTTTTTTTTCTAAAAACAATACTATTTAAGAAGTTGCCTCATGACAGTCGGATCTTTTCAACATGGATTTAAGCAAACATACAGATTGAAAATTTGGGTACATGTTATCGAAAGAAGGTTGAGGCAAGTTTCCAACGTAAAAGAAAACTAATTCGGATTCGTGCCAGGTCGCTCAACGATTGAAGCCATCCATCTGTTGAGGAGAACAATGGAGATTTATAGAGCTAAAAGGAAGAACCTCTATATGATCTTTATTGATTTGGAGAGGGCTTATGATTCTGTCCGACAAGAGATATTGTGGAGAGTGTTGGAGAAGAGAAGTACCTGTCCTATACATTAACCTCATAAAGGACATCTATGATATGTCTTTATATTATGTAAGGACTCCGTCTGGGAAGATTGGATATTTTGACATCAACATTGGTTTACATCACGGTTCTGCTTTGAGCAAGGCCTTAAAAGTCGGATTTCGATTTCATTTCGGTGAGGGATCGAAACGAAATTTCGGCCGAATTTCATTCGAAATTCGACCGAACATTCGGTCATGTCGGTGGTTTTTTGAACTAGACCCCCCAAATTTCGACCGATATAGCCATTTCGGCCGAATTTCGGTCACCTACCAAAATCAAAATTCGGCCGAAATTCGGCCGAATTTCGGCGAAATTTAAGGCCATGGCTTTGAGTCCATTTCTTTTTATTTTGATTATGGACAAGTTGACAAGTCACATTCATGATGAGTTAATTGACGAGGCTAGAGACGGAGTAAATGAGAAACTTGAGGTCTGGAGACATGAGTTGGAGACTAAAGGATTTCATATAAGTAGGGCTAAGACGGAATATATGGAGGGCACCTTTGATGGAAGCAATGGTGAAGGAATCGAGGTAAAGATTGGTGACGATAACATTCAGAAGAGAGATTCCTTTAGGTATTTGGAATCTATTCTGCAACATGATGGGGAAATTGATGGAGATGTTACTAATAGAATAAATGCAGGCTGGCTAAATTGGAGAGGAGCCTCTGCTGTTCTCTGTGATAAGAAAATTTCTTTAAAAATTAAAGGAAAGTTTTACAAAGCAGCCGTGAGACCTGCTATGCTTTATGGATCTGAATGTTAGCCTGTGAACCATAGACATGTGTAGAGAATGGATGTAGCAATAATGAAAATGCTAAGGTGGATGTGTGGACACACACGTAAAGATTGGATTCAGAATGATGCAATCAAAAGATAATTGGTGTAGCTCCGATCGAGGATAAGATGCAAGAAAACCACTTAAGATGGTTTGGACATTTGCAACATGCACCAGTTAGGAGATGCGAGTGTTGAGATGTTGAGCCGGCTAAGAGGGGGCGAGGATGGCCCAAGAAGTGTTGGAAAGAGACCATATGAAGGGATCTTTGTTTTGTGGATATAAGCCCGGGATTGACCCAAGATAGATATAAATGGAGGCGAAGAATCCATGTAGCCGACCCTAATTAATTGTGGGAAAAAGGCTTTGTTGTTGTTGTGATTACATAGATTGTGTACATTTTTATACTATCATAATGAAATAAAAGAAGTAATTAAATTTAAATAAAACATTAAGCATATGATAATAAGTTTGCTTTTAAAAAAAGCAAAACATAAAAAAATCAAGCAAAATTGGCTGACTAGCGTGCTTAGTTGGAATTACTTAGTACTCGGTCGGCCACCCCACTGACTAGACTAGTCGGACTTACTAGTCGGGCGACTTTTACAATACTTATATATGTGTGTGGGGGAGGGGAGGGGGCATCGATCTGCCATGGGTAGACACCTAGGTACCCCCTTCCTTTTTTAAAATTTTTTTGTTAGATCTCGAAGTTGGGGGGGGGGAGCATGGGCTGCCTTTACATGGGTAGACACCTAGGTGTCCCAATCATTTTTTTATTTTTTTGTGAGATCTCAAAGAAAGATGTGGGTTATTAACTTAGAATAATAAGAGAAATATATTTTTTATATTTCAACAAACATTCCTAATCTGTTCGTTTGAAAGGGGTCAATTTCAGCAATTCTGACACTGTTAAATTTGATGGGCTTGATGCATGTTAGGAGTCTCGACTTGAGTTTGTTTCGAAAGAATTCTCAAGTTGAGTTGAATTTTGAATCAGAACATATGGATATTAGACAATGTAAATCCTCAATTTTTTTATACAACAAAAAAATAAAAAAGGATTGGACTGAGTTGGGTACCTTGGCGGCAGCCACATTTACCCACATATAGATGTTTATCTATTTATATATGTAGCACCTTGGAGCTTGCATTTTGAACCCCCTAGCGCCTTGGGAGCACCTCTCGCCTTTAACGACCCTGGGCGTTCGTGAGGTGGTGTGCGATATTTACCCTGCGAAGAGGTCATGAGTCATGGCAAACTTGGGGGTCTGTTTTACAGCCAAATGAAGTATGGGCGGCAGATCCCTTCTTTCATAATACGGCCAAGCTCTAACACTAGGGCTGTGGCCAATATTAAGACATTGAATAACAGGGGAGCATGTCTGGGCCTAGGGAAATGCACGAGCTAATGGATCTGCTGATCCGGTTAGGAAGAAGCCGTCAAAAATACAATCTTGCAGGTCTTTGCTTGTCGTATATGCTGTTCATTTCAGCATAACTCTGGGAGTAGGCTGCATGAAGAGACTTCGTACGGGTCCTTAAAGTAACACATCCTACTATTTGCAGGACTTTTTCCATGGTTCATTAATCCGCCACGGTGTTTTCAAGAAGTCTACTTGTGTGGTATTATGGAACAAGGGCTACCATGGTTTTAGTGGCATTAGAAGAGGAAGAATTGCACATTTGTCATTTTGTTTTTTAATATGATAGTTGCTCAGCCAACAAGTTAGTAAGTTGTGACTAAATAGCAACACCCATAAAAGTCTGCCATATGGATCCTGGTTTGGGAAACGGACCATAGACCAGTTCTGCAGCAGACCCTTCAACGTGCAAGATGTAACGTTTTTGAAGTACATTTGTTTCTCTTTGCAATTATTTTAAGAGAATTGCTGTTTTTTGGTACCCATCTTTGTGATAATGTTGTTCTGTTTCATATTCTTTTAAAAGTTTCTGTAATACGTGTTAGGAAAATGCAACTTTTAATCTCTTCTATACTCAACTAGTGGTTCTGTGGCTGCTCAAAGGTCTAAACAATATTTCCTCTCGATCCGGAAATATTTGTTATATTTCCAAGGATTTCAGTTTGGAAGTTTGAATGAAAGATTTTTTTTTTGAAAGCCAATGAAAGATGTTACTTGAAGAGGTGAGAGAGAGAGAGATAAATATAAGACAAACTAAGATTAAGATGATATGATTATCATTCTTAACGGTAAGATAAGTCCAGGTGGAGAATCTCTCCCTAATTATTACTTAAGAATGAAATTGACATCTTAAAAGCAATACATTCTTTGAAGATTACTCCATTCAGACGAAATGGCGACTTCGAAAGGGAGCGGGAGCGGTGGGAGCGGGAGCGGTGCGAGGTCAAGGGCGATCGTTGGAAGTGCGAGGGAGACTGAGGCGAGGGTCTCTGACGAGATTCTCCGAGGCGCGACGCAGATAGAAGGGGGTTTCGCTGATGGTTCGAAGCAAGTGGTTGCGGCTGCGAAAGGGAAGGGAGTTGTCTTCTTCGACGAGGGGGCTGAGGCTCAGGTGGATGTTGCGGTGGGCGAATGGAAGGCGGTTTCTCACAAGAAGGCAGGCAGGCGCTGCTTCCGGTGTGGGGAGAGGGGACATCTCGCCTCTCGTTGTCCCCTTCCTCCACGTTGCTTTGCATGCGGGGATACGGGGCACTGTCGTGCCTCTTGCAGGTGGGTTCGACAACGACGCTCGACGCAGTCAGGGATGCTTCACTCATCGTTCTCCGTTCGTTCGGTGCATGGCCCTCGTTCCGGTCATTCCGCGTGGCGGGAGGTCCCGGTACGCTCATACGCTCAGGTGGTTGCTCCTCGTCCTCAACCCCCGCCTATGGTCTCTGTAGATAACCGGGGGGCCTCTCATCACCATGGGGAGTCCGCGGAGGGCGGCTCTGTGGTTGGTGCTACTTCATCTGCGCATGGGGGTGCCGCGACGAAGGATATCTCTTCTGCTCAGGGCTTGCATGTGTTGGGCCCGTCTTCCTTTGGTTTGGAGGAGGGTCTCGGCTCTTCTCGCTCGGTGCTTATTGGGGTTGCATGCCGCCCCGACGTCGATTGGGAGGTGGTGAAGACGCATGTTCAAGATACTCTGGGACCTTTGTTCCTTGGCGACTTCTGTTTACTGGATCAGTCTCACTGCTGCGTGCGCGGTCTTTCCCTTCAGCTTCGGGATCGCTTGCTTGCTAAGGGCTCTAGCGATGATGTTTTTTGGCGGGCCGCTCGGGTGGCTGATGGTGCCTCTTCTTCAACCGAGGTTTGCATGGCCTCTATTACAGGCGTTCCCTTCCTTTCTAGAACTCTTCCTGTGCTCAACAAGGCGTTTCACCGATGAGGGTCTGTTCTTTCCATCTTCGACGATGGCCTCACTCCGAAGGCCAACTGGAAGTCTATTACGGTTCTCTTCGAATGCAGTTCGAGCTTCCTCAGCGAGGCGACTGGCCGGACGTTCTTTGGGTCTCTTAAGATTGGCCGATGGAGGTTCAAGCCCGAGCTATCTGTTATTCCCCCTTCTTCGTCGGTTCCAGCTTCGTCGGAGTTGGCCGTCGCTCCGACTTTCCATGCTTCGCCGGTCGTCGTCGAGTCGGGGCGGGAGGCTGACGCTTCGATTTCGCCTCCTCACGTGGAGCGTGACGCTTCGTCTCCGTGGTGCCACGTGGAGCGCTCTGTGGTTTATTCCGAGGAGTTGCCATGCTCGCATGACGTTTTGGGATCCTTTGAGACGCCCTTTCAGGTTCTGCATCTTTCGCCTGTATCTTCTGAACTTCATGTCGTGGAGGTTCCCGAGGTCGATACGCCCTCTCATTTCCCTCGGTTCGGATCCGCCCCAGCTATGCGGTTTGCCTATTCGGGTTTTTCGGCGGATCTTCCCATCTCGCGGGGAGAGGCTATGGGGCAATTCGGTTCGTGACCGAGGCCCATTTATAACAATGTTCAGACATCTCGGCCCGACTCTTTTGTGATTCAAGTTGAGGCTCTACGCCTGGTTGATAACCCTCCCCTGGTCTCTACGACTCCGGTGCGAACTTCCCCTATCATTATTGAGGCCTTCTCCCCTCGGCCTACGGGATCTCTCCTTTCAGGTGCAGGGTTGGACTCTTCTTTCAGACGCTTCGGGTTTACATACAGCAGGCGCACTCCTTCTATCCATGCGACTCGAGTGCTTCAATCTTGCGCTACTATGCGGGAGGTAGTAGCCGAGGCGGCGGGTGTTCGCGACATTGGAGGTCGCGAGGGAGGCCCGGAGGTTGATGCCCCTTTGCCGAACTTCGGCGGTTGCTGAGTGGTGTCTCCTTGGTTCATCTGCGTTTTTTGGGGGTGAATTGCTGGTTTCTCTTAATGAAGCTTCTTTCATGGAATGTCCGTGGTCTCGGGGATTTGGATAAACGTCGTTCCCTGGGATGGCGTCTCTCAGAATGGTATTTTGATGTTGCTTTTATCCAAGAAACAAAATTGGCTGCTATTGATGACTATACGTGGCGTTCTCTTGGTGCCGGTCCCTTTGATGAATTCCGCGCGATTGATGCGGTTGGATCCGCTGGGGGTTTACTTGTGACATGGCGATCTCGCTCTTTTTCTTTTAGCTCCATGCTTGCAGGTCGTCACATGATTTCAGTTGCGTTGGAAAGAGTCGACTTTTCTGCTCTCATGGTATTCTCATGCATATACGTGCCTACGTGCCATATTTTACGTCGGGAATTATGGGATGACATGCGTGAGGCTGCAAATTTTTACCCGGGGATCCCTTGGATTATGGGGGGTGACTTCAATGTCACCATTCACTCCTCCGATCGGCCTCGCGGCAGGGGTGGCCGCGACCTTGGCTCGCATGATTTTTTGGACGCACTTGATGATTTGGCGTTTGTTAACTTGGTGCCGAACGATATCTCTTACACTTGGAGAAATAATTCCTCTCGCTCTCGGATTGATCGCTTCTTGGCTAAGGGCTTGGCTATGGACTCCTTCCCACTTTGCTCTGTTGGCTCTCGGCCCCGATCATTCTCGGATCATTCTCCAATTATTTGGGACTCTGGTGATGGCATTAACCCTCGAGGGATATTCCGCTATGAAAAATGTTGGCTATTGGAACCTAATTTCAAAAATATCGTTCAGAATCATTGGAACCAGGTCCCTGTCTCTGGCTCGGCGGCTGCTAAACTTAATCAGAAACTTGCTTCACTACGGAGGGTCCTAGCTGACTTCAGAATCTCTACCAGACAGGCGCGGCGTGCTGCTCGCGCCGAGGCGGAGGACATTATCATGCATTTAGATTCCGCGGAGAATGAGCGTGAACTTTCTGTTGACGAGCTTCGGGATCGCACGTCTGCCATTGCTCGGGTGCAGGAGGAGGATAAGAAGAGATCTGTTGAGTGGCGCCAACGCTCGCGGGAAAAATGGATTAAAGAAGGCGATGCGAACACGTCATTCTTTCACAGGGCGGCTAGCAATCGGAGGCGTTGTAATTTTATGCGGTCCCTCTCTATCAATGACGCGATCTTCACGGGGGATAGGGAGATGGGGAGCGCCATCATTGATCACTTCAGACGTATCTCTTCGGCTCTCCCTACGCGGCGGTGGCGTTGGCTTCGGATTGATGTTCCCTCTATTTCGGACGAGGATTCCACGTTCCTTGTTTGTCCTATTTCCTTGGACGAGATTAAAGCTGCTGTATGGGGTCTAAATATTGACTCGTCCCCGGGGCCGGACGGCTTTGTGAACTCAACCATGGTCGGTCCCAAGCCCGGGTAAATGAGGAGTGTTGCGTTAGGTAGCCGACAACCAGCGTAAAACAGTCAGAGACAACTTCCTAAATAGTACTTTTTTTTTTCTAAAAACAATACTATTTAAGAAGTTGCCTCATGACAGGCGGATCTTTTCAACATGGATTTAAGCAAACATACAGATTGAAAATTTGGGTACATGTTATCGAAAGAAGGTTGAGGCAAGTTTCCAACGTAAAAGAAAACTAATTCGGATTCGTGCCAGGTCGCTCAACGATTGAAGCCATCCATCTGTTGAGGAGAACAATGGAGATTTATAGAGCTAAAAGGAAGAACCTCTATATGATCTTTATTGATTTGGAGAGGGCTTATGATTCTGTCCGACAAGAGATATTGTGGAGAGTGTTGGAGAAGAGAAGTACCTGTCCTATACATTAACCTCATAAAGGACATCTATGATATGTCTTTATCTTATGTAAGGACTCCGTCTGGGAAGATTGGATATTTTGACATCAACATTGGTTTACATCACGGTTCTGCTTTGAGCAAGGCCTTAAAAGTCGGATTTCGATTTCATTTCGGTGAGGGATCGAAACGAAATTTCGGCCGAATTTCATTCGAAATTCGACCGAACATTCGGTCATGTCGGTGGTTTTTTGAACTAGACCCCCCAAATTTCGACCGATATAGCCATTTCGGCCGAATTTCGGTCACCTACCAAAATCAAAATTCGGCCGAAATTCATTGATTTTGCCAAGGCCTATGAATCCATTGATTGGGGCTTCCTCTGGTCCGCCTTGCGTAGGCGGGGTTTCCCTAACCTATGGATTGCTTAGATGCGCAGATGTATCACCACGGTCTCGCTCTCTATCTTAATTAATGGCCGGCCGACTGGTGGTTCTTTCCAGCCTCGTCGGGGGGTGCGTCAGGGCTGCCCCCTGGCGCCCCTTCTCTTCGTCCTTGCCGCTGATGTGTTGACGCGTATGGTTGACCGCGTCATTGGTGCGGGCCTTACTAATGGGTTCCGCAAGGGGGAGTTTTGCGTGCCATTAATCCAGTTCGCGGACGATACGCTTTGCTTCATTGAAGGGGGTCAGGAAGAGGTTGCGGGTATGTCTTATACTCTCGATTTTTTCCGTGAGCTTTATGGGATGTCGATTAACACCTCCAAAAGCATCGTGGTGCCGTTCGGCATGTCGTCTTCGAAGGCGGAGGCGTGTGGCCGACTGCTTGGTTCTATGCCTGGGTACCTTCCTCTCCCTTATCTTGGTGTTCCTCTTTCGGTTGGGCGGGCCCCTTCTGCAGATTGGCGGGCTATCACGGAGCGGACGGAGGCGCGTCTTGCGGGCTGGAGGGCCACCTTGCTTTCTCGGGGTGGTCGTCTTATCCTTCTTAAATCCGTCCTTTCATCTATTCCGGTTTATTTCCTATCCGCGCGTAGAATGCCTGTGGGGATTCGCTTACGCCTGGAGAAGTGTATGCGTCGCTTCTTATGGGGTCGCTCGGGCGGCGACGGTCGTGGGATGCACTTGGTCGCTTGGGAGGTGGTGACCTTGCCTAAGCGGTCCGGTGGCCTTGGCGTCCGGAGTTTGGACCGCGTCAATGACACACTCCTTAAATGGGTGAGTAAAATTTGGGCCAAGGATGATTCTTTTTTTTGCAACGTCCTTCGGGCGCTCTTGGGAAGAGGCTGGTTTGGCCTTCAGCGGGAGGCTTTGCAATTCCATTCCTCACATTTCTGGCGATGTGGTTCTTCTACGGTGACGAGGAACCTTGCGCTATTCACCCCGATGCTTGGGACGGGGGAAGCTTTCAAGTTTTGGCAGGACGACTGGTTGGGGGAGGCCCCTTACTGGTGCGTTTTCCGAGGTTGTTTGCGCTTGCCTCGAATAGGCTCGCAACTGTTGCGGATTGCTGGACTAACGGCTGTTGGTGCCCTACATTCTCTGGGATCCTATCTGATCAGCGCGTGGTTGAATTCGCCTCGATGATGGAGGCTCTTAGCTCTGCGGCCGCCCCCTCTCTGCAGCGGGACCATTGGCGTTGGAAGGATGAGATTTTTTCCACTCAGAAGGCTTACAGGGCTTTGCTCTCTCCCACGCCTGCCTTGTCTGCCCCCCTTGTGTGCGATTGTGCTTTCTTCTGGGGATTACGCTTACCGGAGCGTATCGCCTTCTTCTTATGGTTACTTCGTCAACGACGTTTGTTGACCCGAGATCGATGCGCCAAGTTTTTTCCCCAGACTAACGCCACCTGCCAGCTATGCGGTGATGTCGATGGAACTGTCGATCACCTGTTCTTTCGATGTATTTTGGTTGCGGGGGTCTGGGACAACGTTGCTTGGGCTCGTGCGGACAATATTGAGGACTTTTGCGACATCATTTGGTCGAACAGGACGAGGGACAGAGCTGATGTTTTGGGTCCCATTGCGCGGCTTTGGTCCATCTGGCGTGCTAGGAATGAGGCTATCTTCTCGGGCATGCGCTTCTATTGGGAGAACGTTGCCATTTCGGCCAATAGACTTATATCCGACTGGTGTACTTAAATGTGTCTAGGCAGATGCTTGCCGAATTCCTCTCTTGTATACTAATCTCCTTCTGCGTCCTTCTTTCCCTTCTACCCACTGTAAGTATATCTCGCCTTTCCAATTTTTAGTTAATACATAAATGGGGCGAGCACCAACGAGTGCCTCCCCCTTTCTTTGAGCCTAAAAAAAAAAGATTACTCCATTCAATCGATGAAAATTCTTCAGGATTGCATTTTACGAAGTTTTTATGATATTCCCTATTTATCTGCTGTTATCTTATTTTTGCTAAATCCACTTATTTTGCTTCATATATTTTTTAATCCTTGAAGATTTTTGTGTTCATTTGAACAGGGGGTCGGTTCTGTCTCTGGTGCTAGTACAGCTGTTGGTGTGAAGCCTGCAGTTTCAACTTCAACTCAGGTGTCTGTGAGTGTTATATCATTTATTTGTTTACGGTTAGATTAACTCTGGAAGCGTGTAACTTTGTTTAGTGGTAAATGAATGACTGCTCCAGATTAGCTCAGCCTTTGGTCATGGACTGTTTTGAATTTGTCGGTGATTCCTGTTATGTATGCCGTGCTCCTTTTAAAATAAAAACTAACAATTGCACCTCGAGGGAATTACTAATCATACTTCTCTGGGTAACTGACATGTGATGAAAAACAGTATGCTCTCGAGTCCTCGACTTCACTAGATAGTCCCAAAACTAGCCACAAGTTAACCTGGATATTTGACGGTTTTGCCAGATCTGGTAAAAGTTGATATCACTTTAACAGAAGAAGATTTCAGTTGATAAATTTAATACTAGCTGACTAGAATTCTAAACACAACACCATCAAGCCTCCTTTTCGGGCTAGCACTAAGAAATCCTCTGTTCTCAGGATAATGGACTGCAAAATATCTTGAAAATTTCCGTGATCCACCTAAGAGCTTGTCACTGATTCATGTAGACGTGAAGCCTAAGGACAAGGGTGAAAACCTTGTCCAAAAGCCTATTGAAGAGGAGCGGGCACACTAAAAGGACAAGCTACCAAACCCATCCGAGTAGCCAATGATGCCTTTCAATTCGGAGTGACTGGCAAATTGCCTACCAGAAGAATAAAGATATATACTAATACTTGTTATTGGTGTTGCCCATAATAAACGGTTTACAAGGATAATACTTAGTATACCCTAAACATGAGATCGCCACTTCCTCTCGATAGGTAAACTTTGCAAGTTTAAATGTTACGATTCTCATCCATGCCTTCCATGTAAGATTTGAAGATGTTAAAAACCTTCGGACACATGCTGCCAGATCTCTTTGCATGCCATGAGAAAGAGGCCATTAACTATAACTATAATCCCATCGCTGAATTTTTTTCTGTTTTGTGAATTTATCATGGAGGCAACGATGATCGAACCGAACTAGTGTATAAAGAACAAACTTCAGAGGAACCAGCTTGAGCTTCCTTGATAGCTATCAGGCTCCATCTCTGAGCGGAGGGCGGAGGACACAGAGGAAGGCGGGGCGACAAGGGGAGGTGGTGAGGGAGGCAGAGGGTGTAGGGGGAGGCGGTGGGCGGTGGGCGGCAACTAGTACGAGGAGGAGGTCAGGAGGAGGTGAGGGTGGCGGCCTGGGGGGGTGGGGGCAGGGGGAAGAGGGCATCAGGGGTAGGGACTGGGGAGGGGATTTGGGGGGGGGGCATATTAATCTTAATTTTATTTTATTAGAAAATATAATACGAATATTCGTATTCGTAACCGGATTCATTTTTTCTCATATTCGTATCCGCATTCGTTAACTCAGGATTCACATTCGTATCCGCAAAAAAGTCCTTTAGAATATTCGTATTCACCTGTTTTAAAAAAACAAGAACTATATTCTTTTAAAAACGAATACAAATACGAATGAATACGAATATTACCACATCCGTTTGCATCCATAAGTTTGACTGTAGATGCAAATGTTATTGTGGCAACTTCCATCTCTCCCAAAATATATTTTGTACCCATCAAAGTGCTCTTTAACCTGAAAAAATATTTGTTTTATTTGTTCAAGGAATGACGGATGGATTTTATATTTCATTGAATGTGGCCTTGAGTTCACTTTTCAATCTTAGTTAACTGGTAAATTAAATACTTCAAAAGTTTCACGTTTTAGACGATTTATATTTTTATCTTTATTTGGCTTTTTACTTTTCCTTTTTTTTGGATAACTTGGGCAAAACCATGGGGGTGTCAATATCTAAAATGCCATCTTTAAAAAAAATGGGACGAAATGAATTGTTTATTATTGAGGATTTATTTATTTTTTATAAAGGTGAAACCTAATATTAAAGGGGAGTGATTGTAATAATGACCTCATGCAAAAATAACAAATACTGAAAAATAGTAAAGACTAAAATAAGATTCACCATCACTCTCCTCAAGGTGGAGCATGTCATCGATTATTCTTTACCTGGATGTGAGAAATAAGATGCTTCTTGGGAAGTGCTTAAGTTGATTCTCTCTAGAGACTTAAGTGGTTATAATTTTCGCTTGTCATATACCATTTTTGATAAAATGACAATCAACTTCAATATGCTTATTGCATTCATGAATTGGATTAAGAGAAATATAAATGGTCGACTTGTTGTCATAGTAAAAAGCATATGGAGACAAGCCAACTGACCTCACAAGTGTCTTGAACAGTGACCTTGTATTCTACCTCTACATTGGGGTTGACCATTGGGTTGGCTAGTCCAACCTAGTTTGAAGCCCGCTTCATATAACCCATCCCAAGCCCGCAAGTTAAGTGGGTAGACTTGGACCTTGGTTTTGGCTCAATAAAGATTTCAAACCGAGTTTGGGCCCGGTGTTGACCAACCCAAAAACCCTTCATGTCGACTTGCCATAAAGCTCACTAGCTTGACCTACCATATGCCCCATAATCCCACCCTCCTACTCTTAATCCTCTAGGTCAATGGATACTACCCTTTGGGATCCTCCATAGAATAAGTTAAAGAGAGTACAAATCAACTATGGCTTACAAATTTTTATGTTTGCAACACAAAATTGGATCACGTTTAATTAAACTATTGTATATATCATAGGATTATGGGATATGTACTTGGTGAAACAAATCACTGACTTTTATATTACTTATTTTATTGATTATGAAATTGTAATATTATTCTCATGCATTAGAATTATCATTGAACCAACTTCTGGTCTTCTGGTAATGCAGTGCGCTTTCCACACAAATGATCGAGGTTCAGATTTTGGTCTTGACACCTATGTGTGTTTTCCCCTCCGGTTTCAAAAAAATAGAGTTGTTATTTAGACAATATCACGAGCTAGCATGTTGAAGTTTTTTAGTTATGCCACCGTTTTACCGTTATTTATTTCTTTTGTCCGTAATATTTAATTTACCCATTAGGACTTCTCTCTTCTATATAAGAGAATCCTTGGGCTCTATGAATAAATACGAAAAGTATTCTTTTCCAATTGGTATAATAGCGACGGTTCTAGATCGGAGCCCTGAGCCGAAAAAAGACACTAACCCTACCTCTAGGCCGTTTCCGCGCCCCACCCAACACCTCAAGCAGGGTTGTGCGTCGCCCCTAGCGGCACCACACGCCGCCCAACGCTTCAGGAAGGCCGTGCGCTGTTGCAAGCAGCACCTAGCTCTGCCTCACAACAACCCATGTGCCATCCAGCGACTCTAGCACAACGACGGAGCGGTCCCGAGCGCCACCAACAGCAGCCTGGTGTCGCCCAGCAGCACCGTGTGGTGCTGCACCAACCCGTGCGTTGCCAGTAGCTCCTAGTTGCGTTACCTGTGGGCCAATGGCTCCTTGTGCATTATCACGGTGCTGTCCAGATGCCGGTGAAGCCAAAAAATCACGTTTTTTTGGTCTGATTTCAATGATTTAAGGTCTGATTTACGCTATTTTAATCGAAATTATGTCATGTTTCTTCTTTGTATAGTTGTGATATGAGTCTAAGATCACACCCATCTTGTTTCATGTCTGTTTAGACGTATCACGATTGATTTAAGGTTCCAATGATTGTTCACGATGTCAGAAAAGAGAGTTGATACGCATGCTACGGTGCCTTCAAGGATCCCACACCTATTATCAAGATAGACTGTATCAACTACGAGTTGTGGGCATTTCAGTTCAAGAATCTAATGTAATGCCTTGACAAGAAGTATTTTCTGACGCAAGATGAGCCGGTGGACAAGACTGGGACCAATGCCTTATGGGAGGCTGATGATGCATATGCCAAAATGTGGCTATCCGGTACCATTTCTGTATAGATAGCCAACTATATCTTTAGTCAACCCACAACAAAGGCAATGCGGGACATTATCGCAGGCACATACTTTCAGGCAAAGAATGAGTCGAAGATACTGCAGCTCCAACACGATATCTTAACGACCAAACATGGTGATCGTCCCCTTCACGCCATGTATACATCTTTGAGGGGTATGTTTGAGCGACTTCACAGATATCCCTGACGGCCTCTCCATAGTAGCATAAGGCCTACAATGATTCTGTCATGGCTGGTGTATTTCTAGTTGCCCTCAACCCAAAATATTCGGCTCGCTCTCAGCTTCTTACCGATGCTATCATACATCCTGTGGAGGAAGCATACTGCAAGATGAGTCGATTCAATATCTCTTGTACCACACCTTCTCTGACATCGTCAGCTATGGCTGCATCATGTGGTATGGGTGGATCTACTCCTTTCAGAGGATGTGACAAACATGACAGATGCTGTTTACACCCACGTCAGACATGTTCATACTGCCACTGTTAAGGTCATTCAAAGGATACATGCTACTTCAAGCACGGATTCCCACCACCAGCTCGTGCTGCAGAGCATAGTGAGGCTACTCTTGATCTCACCGATCATCACTACGATGATTTTGTTGCTCGCCCGAAGGAGATCATGCCTCTAGCCGCTGGATCTTCTGGTACCGGTCCATCGGACACTGCAACCTCAGCCTCTACTAGTAGCTCATGTATTACTCATGCATTTACTGGTCGCTCTTGATCAGATCCTTCAAAGTGGATAATGGATTCCGGAGCATCGCGCAATCTCTGCGGAGATATATTGTAGTTTGGCACATACAATCTAGCACAATCATGTAGATCACTAGTGATTGCTGATGGGACTCAATCCCCAATTATTGGGCAGGGAGGTTCATTTGACACCCTCCATACACCTGCAGAAAATGATCGGAGTATGTTGTCTATCATGCTCAACTTGGAATGGCAACAGTGAAAGGGACCCGTCGTAAGATCTTTAGTAAACATGTCTACAATCTGATCGCCTGAAGCCACATGAGAAGTGAGAATAAACCCCTTCTGGATCAATCATGGGTGTAATGACAGTCTACTTTAATGTGCTTTGTTCTTTTATGGGAGGTTAGATTATTAGCTATGAACATAGCAACTTGATTATCACATTGGGGGTGCACAGGAAGAGGCACCTCAATAGTTAGGTCATTCAAGACAGACTTGACCCACATCATTTCTGTGCTCCCTTGGGCCGTGTCCCTATACTCCGATTCATCACTAGATCTAGTTATAACTGTCTGTTTCTTACTCTTTCACGAAACCATCAAGCTACCGACAAACAAAGTAAAACCAAAAGTGGACTTCTTGTCCTTGGGGCACCCAACATAATCAACATGCACATCCGGTAACTGTGAGAGACCTATCTCTTCTGAATAAAAGGCCTACACTTGGAGAAGACTTCAGAAATCTCAAGATCATATTAACTGGATCCATGCGAACCTGCCTAGGTTGCTCCATAAACTGGTTGACTTTGCTAACAATAAATGATATATCAGGCTTGTTAATAGTAACATACAACAACTTCCCTACTAACTCTCTATAACGTCTCTTATTCTCCTCCTCAGAGTCATCATCATAAAGCCTAGCATTGGGATCCATTAGAGTAGTAGCATGCCTGCATCCTATCATGTTGATTCCTAGCAAACTATATGCCAAGAAAGTAGCGTAGCTTGTGAAGGTCCTTGGTTACAAACTGTCGTCCGAGGAAATCCTTAGCTGCCTGAATGCTTTGTTCATCGTTGCCAGTAACAATTATTTCATCAACATAAACTAGAATAGTAACAATATTGCTCTGGGTTCTCCTAACAAAAAAGAGTGATTTGCAGTAGATCTGACCAACCCTTTCTGTTCAATCAAATTTGAGAGCTTCTGAAATCAAGCTCTCGAACTCTGCTTAAGGTCATTTATGGCCTTATGAAGTCGGCACGCCATACTGGACTCCTCCTCAGCAACAAACCCTGGTGGCTGCTACATGTAAACTTCCTTCTGCAGGTCTTCATACAATAACACATTCTTGACATCCAATTGGAAAAGTGGCCAGTCACGTATCACAACAACATCAATAAGAATCACAACATAGAATGACTCGTTATTGGAGAAAAAGTACCCATGGGTTTGGATGAACCCACGAGCAATCAATATGGCCTTGTACTTGTCCACAGTACCATACACACGATGTTTTACAATAAACATCCACTTGCTGCCAACAATAGGTGCTCGTGGAGGAGTTTGTACAACACTCTACGTACAACGAGATCGTATGGCTGCCATCTCTTCCTCCATCGTCAGACTCCACTCACTACTCTGCAATGCCTCATGATAGGACCGTTGCATCTCCACGACCGGCAATTCCTCAATAAACCTCTAAAAATCCTCAGAGAGACATGCCGAGAAAACATGGGAAGCAAGAAAATGCATAGTGCATGCACGCTTCTGCTTCTGTAGAGCAATAGGTACATCTAGGTCCTCAACATCTGCAGAAGATGTATCATCCAAGACATCCTACACTTCAAGCTGCACACTCACATCACCAGTGCCATTAGAAGAACTCAAATGCTCAGAATATACCTTGGGCGTGCTGGATGATGGAGGAAGCACATGAGCATGAGGTTGATGCTGGTAAACCTGCTGAAAAAAGTAGGCGTGACATGTGGTGGAGGTGGTGGTGGTGACAGTGGAGGAGAATGTGGTGGTGGTGGTGGTGGAGGAGGTGATGGTGGTGTAGTGGAGATCGAAGGTAGAGGCATATAGACCTCTTCTCCATTCTCTGAAGGAATGAGCTTGTCATCTGTAGGAGAGAAGTATACTATGGACCCAAAGAAGGTGACGTCGACGCTAACATAATACCTTCGTCGAACATGGTTGAAGCAATGATATCCCTTTTGGATCTTGGAATACTCGACAAACACACACTTGATAGCTCTAGGAGAGAGCTTGTCAAGACCTGGAGATATCTAATGAACAAATGCCACTGATCCGAAAATACGAGGTGTAAGTGGGAAAAGATCCATATCGGGAAACGTAATCAAGAACATGATCTTTTCCCCTAGAACCAAAGAGGGCATACGATTTACTAGGTAACAAGCAGTTAGAATCGCACCCCCCGGTATGAATGGGGAGCACAACTCTGAATTAAAAGGGTCCTAGTAGCATCCAAAAGATGGCGTTGTTTTTGTTCAGCCACCCCATTCTGTTGAGAAGTATATGCAGAAGATGTCTGATGCACAATACCATAGGATCTAGGGAATTGGGAAAGTTGAGTACTGCAAAATTCTAATGCATTATCTGAACTTATAAACTTGACATTTGCTGAAAAGATATTCATTAATTCATTAATAAAGGATTGAATAACATGACCGACATCAGACTTGTTCTTAGGTAGAAGTACCCAAGACAATCATGAAAACTCATCAACTGCAACAAGATAAAACCTATACCCATGATGATCTGGGACACGACTGGGTCCCGAAATATCAAAATGAATTAACTCAGATAGATTATGACTACTTCAACCCTGATGACTCTGGAATGTGGACCGATGATGGTTCCCAAGCTGGCATGCCTCGCATTGAATGGCAGAGCGAGGAGAAATCCGTGGAAGAACGTGGCACATCTTTTGCAGGGGAAGATGACCAAATCGAAGATGCCACACATAGGAAGAAACAAATCCACTGCGAAGAGAAGAAGCACCGACATAAGAAGATTGTACCAGTTCTTAGAGACCTCCTTGCCCACGACCATAGCCAATCATCCTACCTGTAAGAATGTCCTGAAACACTTGAGCAGAAGGGTCAAATGTGGCATGACAAAGTAAATCCTTGGTGATTTGACTAATTGCTAGTAAATTCATAGAAAATTCAGGAGCGTAGAGAACAGTTTGGTACCTCATTGTGGGAGTTAACTGCACCTCCCCTTGACAAGTAGTGGGAGAGTGTGTCCCTTCTGAGAATGGTACTATAAGTACTAAATTGTCCTCTGTCACCACAAGGATGATGGAATGCTCATGAATCCATAATCCATTCTGACAAATCTACCCTGTAAGAACTAGTAAAAGGATAAACTATACCTGTAGCGGACGCTGATCCTAAGGCATCTACCTCTGAGGATCCTGAAGGAGAGCTGGTTGACCCAGGAGTAGGCATAATCTCCCTGAGTCGTGCCACAAGTTCATCAAATCTCTGATAAGAAACAGTGATGGACTCCCGACCTGCTTAGTCTGCTCCAAGGTTTGAAATCTCGATTTCGATTTCGTTTCGGTCCCCTTCAAAACCGAAATTTCGGTGAAATTTCGGGAAATTTCGGTGAAATTTCGGGAAATTTCGACCGTTTAAGTGAAAACGTCGAAAATGACTAAAAAAATCATTTTTCGATGATTTTTTTGAAAATTAAGATCTTCCGAGTTATTACAACAATAAATAGCTTACAAATACACACTTATATCACACATATTGCTTATATATGCCCTTATATCGCACATATTGGTCATATCGATCAAATCGATGTTAATGTTAATTCTTGACTGATATATGCTATAAATTAATATCATACAATCCAAGATCTTAAAACAACAACAGCTTACAAATGCACACTTATATCACACACATCTCTTATCCGTGTGCCTTATATCGCACCATATCGGTCATATCAGACATATTGTTGAGCTGCCTGATAGATAATGGAAAATGAAAATCAAAATAACTAAGTTAACACCACTTAGACGGCATTTTTTGTTCATAACAATAGACAAGAATTTTGTATTTTAAAATGTATATAATGATTTAATTAAATAATATTTTGTTCATAGAAATAACCGTCACAGACAAAGTTTGAATGAATTACATAATTAATTACATACTCACAATAAAGATGCATCTATTTACGAAGATAAATGACAAACAAATGAAAGAAACAAGCTATTCCAAATATATAGAAGCTATAGAGTTTTTTCATCTCCATTGCTTAAACCCAAAGGGGAGGAAGTTCCCCAAGTTGAATAATCGATGTATGTACCCTCTTGTCGCAACATACCATGTATCCATGAATTTCAACCGAAATGGGTCGATATTTCGAAATATCACCGAAATTTCGGTCGAAATCCAGGAAATTTTGTACTGAATCCATGAATTTCAACCGAAATGGGTCGAAATGTCGAAATATCACCAAAATTTCGATCAAAATCCGGGAAATTGATATATATATATATAGGAGTTTCGGTACCTATGACCTCTCGAAACTGAAATTTCGACGAAATTTCGCGAAATTTAAATCTATGGTCTGCTCTGCAACTCGAGATGAAGCAGGAAACCCATGCTTAGAGTAGCATGTTCCCTCAGAGTGACCTGACTTGTGGTAGTAGGTGCACGACTGATGGGGTCGACCACCCTCTCCACTGCCACAGTTAGGGCCCCCTCTACCATAATACATTGTAAAGACTCCCCTGCCACGAGATACAACCAAAGTTGAAGATGTTTGCCACCAGTGGATATAGAGAGCCTACCCAATCTGCGATATTCCTCTTCCAATTGAGGTGTGGTGGCATCAGTAAGAATCTAGGCTCGAGCACCATCATACTCTGGATCAAGAGCTGCTAGAAAGACCTTAGTCATCACAGAGTCTCTGTAAGCCTTGAGCTGCTCCTGCATAACAGTCAAGGGAATGTAACCATGGAGTTTCTCAAACATACCCCTTAAAGAAGTGTAGAGGATATGGAGGGGGGCAACCATTTTGCTTCGATGTGAAGATATCGTGCTGGAGCCGCAGTATATTCAACTCATTCTTTGCCAGAGAGTATGTAGCAACGAGAATGTCCTACATAGCCTTTGCAGTAGGCTGACTCAGTATATCGTTAGCTATCCCTGTTGACACAGTCCCAGATAGCCACATACGTGCATGTGCTTCATTTGCCTGCCATGAGGCATTTACCCCAGTCTTGTCACTTGGCTCCTCCGTTGTGAGGATGTGCTTCTTGCCATTGCACTGCATTAAACTCATGAACTGCATGGTCCACAGTTCATATTTTGTTCCATCCATCTTTTGACGATGGGTATTGGATCTTTGAAGGCACCCAGGGATGAAACATCAGCTTTGTTGTCAGATATGATGACAAGTATCTCCAAGACGGGCTTCCACAAGTAAGACATGCGTCTACACTGACATATGGAAAGATGGTTGTGGGTGTAGACTCATACCACAACCTCTTCCATTTTTTGGAGCACTGTTGTTAAAGTCGGCCGACTAGTCGAGTCGGGGGGGGGGGGGGGGTAGCCGACTCGGCTAGGCCTAGTCGGCCATTAGTCGGTCAACCCGACTAATCGGGACGACTACTCGGCCGACTTTTACATAGAGGTTTTTTATTTTTTGCTTTTGTTAAATCAAACCTATTCTAATATGCTTAATGTTATATTAAAGTCAATTACTCTTTTTGTTTTATTATAATAGTATAGAAAATATTCAAATCTATGCAAATATATAGGAATATATGCATAAAAAAATAATTTATATTGCAAATATATAAGAATATATGTATAAAAAATGATTTATATATTAAACTAAATAAAAAAATTCAAAAACGACTAATGGCTGACTAAATCCGATTAGTTTCCCGATTGTCGATTAATCCTTAGTCAGTGACCCCACCGACCGAGTATCGACTACCAATTTCTGAAACCATGCTTTGGAGGCCTCTTTTGGGTAACTAGGACATCTTTAAATGTTCAAGTCCCACCCTAGAACCCCAAGTCTCGACCTAACGAGAGGAGTGCGCGAACACCAAACAAAAACCGCGAAAGGAGGTGGTTGTGGCTTAGGGCTCCACCGCAGGTGGCGATTGCGGTTGTGGTTGCTGTTGTGGCCGGCAATGGATGTGAGGGAGAGCCGACGGTGGCCTGCTGGGCGGTAACAGCCGAAGTGTGGCAGTAGCGGCCGAAAGGCGATGACAACCAAAGGGAGGGCCGGCGACGGGATGGGGATTTAGGGCGCATGCTCCGGTTTAGGACCGTCACTTATGGTATACCATATGGGAAGTTGTGAAAAATGAAAAGTAATATTCAACGTAGCTCTAGAGATCTCTTATATAGGAAAAAAGCTCTTAGAGACAATTACATAAAATAGACTAAAATAGATCGAAGAAATAGAAAATATATAAAATAAAGACACATAAATATAATATAAGTATCTCAGCCTGAATTGTGCAATATGATGATAATACTAAATAAAAGAGGAGCCCTCCTGCGAGATAGATCATATCTGCATGTAGATATGCATAAGGCGTGATGTGATTGCCTACTAAGAGTATGTTTTGGACAATTCTGATATTTTTGACCATCTCCTTGTACAGAAGAAGATTATATGAAATGGATTGATTCACAATGTTTGTTACCTAATAATCACTTAATAATTGTCTTGCACCTAGAACTCATATCCTTGGCCGTCTCTTTGATTGGCTTCTGTTTGAGAACATAGAATTTCTTCTAACTGTCAATGGACTCATTGAAGACCTGGGACCAAAGGCATTATGTTTTTATATCTTTGAGTTTGATAGAAGTCCCTTGTACTAATTGAAGAGGTTGATACAAGAGTCTTTGACGTGGGTGGAGTCGTGGCAGTTATGGTTAGACAGGAAAAAATGGAACGATAGAGAATAAAGTACATGGGAAGAGTTTGTGAGAGTAGACCAAACCTCACATGCTCTCTACGTGCATGTAAGGCAAATGATCAGTTCCCCTCACTTCTTTTTCTCAAAACATAGTTTTTTAAAAGCACACATTGAGAAGCCGGGGCGTATACCTTGAGGCATTTTTTAAGTAAAACTTGCCGTGAGGCTATAGCCTTAGGCAACCCCACTCAAGGCATGCAACTTAAATGCATCGTCACGTTACCGAGGTGTTGAGGCGGTCTTGAGGTGTTGCCTCGGGTATGACATGGTTTTAAAGGTTATATCTTTTATATTACACTTTTTGTAACCCCGACAGTGATATTTTTAAATTAAGCATAATCAATTTAATGTACTTTACACCTATATGCATATATTATACATTCATATGTGTAAATTGCATAACATATATGGTGATATGGTGCAATCACATGTGTTAGTCACAGTTTATATTATAGCCATATATATTAGTCACAATATATGTTATGCTATGATATTATATATGTTGTTCGCATAACATACCCTAAACATTAGTCTTACAATCTTCATTTCATTAATGAAATCTTGTAGGTGCAAAGTTTAGGATGAAAATAAAATATCATGAAATGAATTTAATTTTTTGTGGGGGTGTTGCCTGTGCCCCAAGGGGTTTTGAGGTGGGTGGGTCGCACCTCCCTCCTAAAATTCCTAGGCTCGTTGACCGAGCAAGAAGCTCCTTGTTTTGGGGGAGTCCATGTAATGAGGTTTACATTGTACCAAGCTGAACAACTGAGTTAGGAGTTCTCAAGGCATCTCAACAAAGAATATCACTTGTTTATAAATTTTCAATGTGAATATTACATATTCACAATTTTGTAACATATATGAACATAATCATGTGTATCCAATGTGAGAATATTTATAATTAGGATTTTTAAAATTCGTACTTAAATGATTTGGTGGTAGTGCAATGTCCCTACCACCCATAAGACCAGGGTTCAAACCCCCCTTGTGGGGGTTGCGTTGGGTAGTCGACAACCGGCGAAAAATTGTCGAATCTTTCAACATGGATTTGAATAAGAATCCTTGTAGCCGACCCTACTTATAGTAGTAGAAGGCTTTACCATTTTTCTAGGATTTTTAAAAATGCGTAGTTATGTTTATTTTAGCTTTTATGCTTATTTTCTTTATAAACTGGTGTTTATGCCTCAACTGCTTCGAGGCTTCTGCCTCATCTCAACAAGAGAAAACCACATCTATCCACCTCATGTTTTTTAAAACCTTGGGTAATGTTTCTTTACACAGAGGTCTGGAACCGCTGGCTGCCACTGGTGATGTGGGAAGGGGGGCAAGAGTGGAGGCTAGGGTTTTGGTCAAGAGGAGAGTCAGCCCTCCAATCTAGTTCGACACTCTGATATTATGTGAAAATTGTGAGAAAAGGGAATTTTATTAGAAAGGGTGCATATTTTTATATAAAGGGAAAACCGTAACACTGAAAGGAGGAGATTACAATAGTGTCTTCAAGCAAAAATAGTAAATGGTAAATTGGGAACATCGACATTATTATTGTTTCGGAGGGGAAGATCTCGTCACATTATGTTCTTGTGTTCTATTTTTTCTTTTAGTTGTCTATGCTATCTAATTAAGCAGCTATTTCTGTTATCTTTCTGCCCTTTGTTCTAATTTGTTCTGTTTCCAGTAACTTGTTCTTTGTTTGCTTTAGGGTTTACTAGGCTCAGTTGCACTGCAATGTATCTCAACTCAGGACCATGTTGAAGAGACAGATTCTCAGGAAAGTAATGCTGATTCTGGTCCAAGAGCAACACCTTCTAGAACTGGTGTAGTGGGGGCATTAGTGTCCACGTCTTCAATTAGCACTGGTTCTTCTGTTACAGCATCAGTGCCAGCCTTTACTGCCAATATTGTTCCTCGTTCTACAGCTAGTGATTCCACTGCTGCATCTGTTCTTCCTAGTGTGGGACCTGTCAGAGGAGTTTTGGAGATCTCGGCTGCAGCTTCTTCTTCGGTTAGTCCTCCCAGTTCAGGAAAAGATGATGATGGTATGGTCTTGGGCCGTAAGCAGTCTCCTGCCCCTGCTGAAATGGTTTTGGGTAGGGGACTAGGGAAAGGCTCCATCATTGGCGGGGTCTCTAGCCAAGTGTCAGGTATTTCTCCAGTGAATTTGAGTTCCCCTGGTGTGAATCCAGCTATCGGTGCCCTTGGTTCTGTTCCTGCAGTAGCCGATATTGGGAAGAGAACCAATTTAGGTCCTGATGAGAGATCAGGTATGAGCAATCTTGCTCAACCTGTAGGTTCATCAATGAATAAAGTTCTACTACAGCAGACATCGAAGGCTTATGATGGACTTGTATCAGTGAGTGCTAACAGTATAGGAGAATCTTCTGCTATTGGCGGGAGAGTATTCCCACCTTCAATAGTCAGTAATGTCCAATGGAGACCTCAAAACATGGCTTCATTTCAGAGCCAAACCGAGGCAGTATGTTCTTCGCTCATTTTATATCCTCACCGTTTTGTCTATAAATAAGTAGTCATCCAAGTTTTGAGTATTTTGTTGAAAATGCTTAAGCATATGTATCCTTTAGTCTGGGTCTCATGTTTGATGAATTATTTATGGTTTGCATTGCAATTATATGTTTGAAATTTTACTGGAGTCATTATTTTGTTGTAATATATCAAGTCAAATTTCAATTTATAAAACTTCATGCATTCCCATGCATGTCTGTTGGTTATGAAGTCCCTAGGCACTGTCCGAAGTTTGTTGTATGCTAAAAACCTGTTTTGTAATTCCACTAAAGAAAAATTCAGGACTATTCGTCATGGTTTGATCAAGTTTTCGCCCTTGTCTTAATTACACCTGCTAAAATCTAATGCCATCTAAATGAAAGAATGCCCTTGCAGTTGCAGTTTGTTATTGTTCTTTCTCCTTTCTTTTGTTACTGAGACTTTTTTATTTACCATAGACATGGACCTGGGAATCCATTTCCAGCCATCTAGCGTGAATGGGATGTCGTACTTCGCATGTGGCAGCATTCATCTATTTATTACTACGATGGATGATACAATTGTAGTTGACACCTTTTAGCTTTGATGTTGTAGGTTACCTTTGGCAGATTTTTTATTTTTATATTTATTACAATGCTTATGTTCTTTTTTTGAAGTCAAAAAAGAGGAAAACACGCAGTGGTGTCCACCCCAGATTAACTTATTAATACTTAAAAAAAGAAAAACAACACTAAAACATTAAAACCTTACAAAAGCCACAATTTGAAAAGTCTCCCAGCAAGGATACACACATCCCACAATAAAACCTTTGGCCCGAGAAAAGAAGGGCATTCCTAGCAACCAGATCACCCATAATAGAGCCAAAGGGCGACACAGAATCTCCTTTGGGTGATGCTTGGCCACTACCTAAGAAGTCTAGAAAGATTCATGGCTCGACACACAAACCCAACCCAAGTCGGAAACGCTCCAAAAAGATGACGTACATGGACAAAGAAATAAGAGATGCTCTAGCGACTCAATTCCAATCGTGCGAAGAAGGCATCTACCAGAAACTGCCTCAAATAATCTGGCACACCGATCTCTTATCATAATTCTCTTTCTCCTTTGAATCCATAAGAAGAAACCAACTCTCTTAGGGAGACTTAACCTCCAGATAAAGTTGCAATCCTTGACCATGCCGTTCGTTCTCGATGGAGGTGATCTATAGATCGTCCCATAGGTCTTTTTGACCGAAATAGAACTTCCCCTCCACACCAAATGGTCACGCCCCTCAGAGGGCCCCCTGCAGAGACGTAAGGAATCATGTACAAGAAGGAACCCCTCCAGACGCTGATATGAAAAATTGGCGGAAAACAAGGACATCCAGTTGTCGTCGCTCCAACACCTCGCAACATGCACCTCACGATCCACCGCCAAAGCAAAAGGTGTGGAACCGACTACGAAGCGACCCATCACTCGATCAATCGTCTGACCAAAAAGCACAAGATTCGCCATTCCCCAGGACAGGGCGGAAAGGCTCATTGAAATGAGGCAGAACCTTGAGAATCTCCTTCAAGAAATGTGAGGGCAACGAGCCTGGATTGGCAGTTAGCATGGACGGGCAAGAAAGTCATATATTCGACAAACAAGAGCACAACATATCATCACTTCCCCAAAGTCTGCTCACCCACTTCATCAACATGGCTTCGTTCTATAAATCTTATCGTTTGACACCTAGCTCACCTTCCATCTTGGGAAGCGTGATCGACTCCCAGTCCACAAGGTGCATCCCGTTTCCCTCTTGACCATATTTACTCCATAAGTATCTCCGCATCAATCTCTCGAGGCGCTTCCTAATCCCGATAGGCAAAAAGCGAGTAGACATGAAGAATACCGGAATTGCAGAGAGCACCGCCTTCACCTTCACAAGACGACCCCCTAGACATGATTGAAGCCTTTCAACCTGTAAGCTTCCTCTCCAGTTTCTCAACCATTAGTAACTGTTGGGAGAAAAAAACTTAGATATTCATTCAGAGAAACCCTAGGCTCTCTTATATAGGGAGAGACCTTAAGGGTAAAGTACACAGTAGTCCATAAACGACAACGAAATAACGAAGAGGTACATAACATAATAATAATAACTATCTCTACACTCCCCCTCAAGGTGGAGCATAGATGTCTATCATGCTCAGCTTGGATGAACATCTCTGAAAAGGTCCTCTGAGCAATGGCTTGGTGCATCCATCTGCAGTCTGATCTCCTGGGCTCACATGCGTAGTAGATATCAATCCTCTCTGGATCAAGTCTCTAGTGTAATGGCAGTCAACTTCAATATGCTTGGTTCTTTCATGAAAAGCTGGATTGTTGGCAATGAACAAGGCTGTCTGATTGTCACACTGAAGCTTCATGGGTAGGCACAGCTACATGTAGATCTTCAAGTACGGATCGAACCCACATCATTTCTGTGCTGGCTTGAGCCATGACCCTATATTCGGATTCGGCACTGGACCTTGCCACAACAGTCTGTTTCTTGCTTTTCCAAGAAATCAGAGAGCCTCCAACAAAAACTGCGAATCCTGAGGTTGATTTTCAATCCTTAGGGCATCCTGCATAATCGGCGTCTGCACACGCTGAGATAGATAAATCTGTGCCCTTTCTGAACAGCAACCCTGAACCTGGAGAAGACTTCAGATACCTCAGTATCATGTATATAGCATCCATGTGAACTTGTCTTGGCTGCTCCACAAATTGACTCACCCTTCTTACTGCAAATGCAATATCCGGACGAGTTATGGTAATATAAAGGAGTTTTCCCACCATTTCTCTATATCTCCTCTTATCCACTTCATCAGTATCACCATCATACAACTTCATGCTAAGGTCCATGGGAATACTTGATGGTTTGCATCCATCTATGCCTGTCTCAATCAGGAAGTCTGTAATGTACTTCCGTTGGGTCATCACCAAGCCCTGTGCATTCCTTGCAAATTCCAACCCTAGAAAATATCTTAGGGTTCCAAGATCTTTTGTAACAAACTGATGACCTAGGAATGCCTTCGCCCTTTCTATGCCCTGAACATCATCTCCTGTAACAAGAATATCATCAACATAGACCATGATAACAACCGTACCTGTCGATGACTTCTGGACAAACAACGAGTGGTTTGCATTTGACCTCTTGAATCCTTGTTGCTCAATAAGATTGGAAAGCTTCTGGAACCATGCTTTTGGACTCTGTTTGAGGCCATATATTGCCTTGTGAAGTCTACAGACCATATGCTTCTCCCCCTCAGCAGTAAACCCAGGTGGCTGCTGCATGTAGACTTCCTCCTGTAGATCCCCTTACAGAAATGCATTCTTGACATCCAGTTGAGATATACTCCATTTACGAACCACAACCACAGATAAAAAAATGCGAAGAGTAGAATGTCTAGCCACTGGAGAGAAAGTATCCACGTAGTCTACGCCATAGGTCTGTGTAAACCCACGCGCGACCAAACGTGCTTTGTACTTATCCAAAGTGCCATCTGCATGATATTTAACTGTGAAGACCCACTTACAGCTCACAATAGATGCATCAGGAGCAGGAACCAAAGACCATGTGCCATGGGACTGCAATGCACACATCTCTTCTTCCATAGCTAATCTCCAGCAATCACTCTTCAAAGCTTCCTGGTAGGTCCGTGGTATATCCACGGAAGACAAGGTTGAAGCAAATCTCTGAAAGTCACCAGTGAGATGGTGAAACGAAACCTGTGACGCAAATGGATAAGAGGCACACATCCGCTTCTGCTTCCGAATAGCAATCGGAATATCAAGATCATCGTCTGCTGCACTGGATGGTCTAGTGTCTTCCTGTACTGAAGAATCCTGCACATGTATCAAATCTGACCCGTCAGTAGTAATGTTATCTGAACATACCTGAGGCGTGATGGGTGGCTGACGTGTAGCCTGAGCAGGACCTGACCGACGCGTATAGAGGTAGAGGTGAAATGGGAGGTCATGGAAGAGGTGGAAGAGGAGGCGGTGGTGGTGGTGGAGCTGACGTGGAGGCAGGAACAAGAGGAGACTCAGGTGAACTCCAAGTAGGTGGTGGAGGAACGTAAACATCATCATTGGTAGTGGATGGTACCAGTCTGTCACCTGCAGGAGAAAAATACATGACAGACTCAAAGAAAGTGACATCAGCACTCACGAGGTACTTCTTATTTATAGGATCATAACACCGATAGCCCTTCTGAGTCCTGGAATAACCAACAAAGACACACTTGACTGCTCTAGGAGAGAGTTTGTCAAGTCCGGGAGACAAACGATGAATAAATGCCACAGTACCAAAGACACGTGGAGTCAGTGAGAATAATTCCTTGTCAGGAAAAATGAGAGAAATAGGTATCTTCTCACCAAGAACAGAGGAAGACATTCGATTGACCAGATAACATGCAGTAAGAACAACATTCCCCCAGAAAGAAATTGGAGCACAACTTTGAATCAACAGGGTTCGAGTATTATCCAGGAGATGGAGATGCTTTCTTTCCGCCACACCATTCTGCTGAGATGTATATGCAAATGTGGTTTGGTGAATAATGGTCTTTGATGAAAGAAATTGAGAAAGTGACCGTGTGCAAAATTCTAGGGCATTATCCGTCCGAACATATTTGACTGAAGAAGAGAAAACATTGTGCACTTCATTAATTAAATTCTTGATCACATCTCCTGCTTCAGATTTATTTTTCAAAAGAAAGACCCATGATACACGAGAGAAATCATCCACTACCACAAGTTAAAATCTGTGCCCCTGATAATCAGGTACATGACTCGGACCCCATATATCTATATGTAACAACTCGAATTGGGAGCTACTGCTCCGACTCTGACGACTAGGAAAGCTCGACCGATGATGCTTTCCCAACTGACATGCTTCACAGCGAAAGGACGAATTAGGAGAGATCTGGGGCAGAAGATGACACATTTTCTGGAGCGGAAGGTGACCAAAACAGAGATGCCAGATGTACGTAGAAACTGATTCGACAGAATGAGAGGAGACGCCAGCATAGGAATCCCGAACCAGCCGATATAGACCATTCTGCTCAGAGCCACAACCAATCACTCTGCCCGTTAGTATGTCCTGAAAAATAAGAGAAGACGGGTCAAATATAGCACGACAATGCAAATCCGTCGTAATCTGACTAATAAACAACAGATTCATCGAGAACTCAGTAGCATTTAGGACATTCTGTAGATGCATAGTGGAGGATAGGAAGACCTCCCCCTGTCCAACAATAGGGGAATGAGTACCATCCGCGATCTGCACTGAGCGGCCGTGAGGAATGTCCCTGTAGGACTGTAGTCTGTCTCTATCTCGGCAGAGATGATGTGTGACTACCGAATCTATAACCCAATCAGAGATATCATGAGACGGTGTAAATGCAGTAGATCTACCTGAGGTACTAGCAGCAGCAGATGAACTGGCAGAGGCTGTAGCAGCAACATCTGAAGGTCCACCAGACGAATCACCAGATGAATGCGGCATAATATCTCGGAGACGCGCCACAAGTTCCTCAAAACGATTATCTGCAGTAGAAGGCAACTGGGACTGAGAATGCTCTGCAACACGTGCCGATGCTGGGAACCCATAGGGATCGCCATATCGCGATATATCGTCGATATATCGGCGATATATCGGTATCGACAGGTCACCGATATATCGCCGATATGGATATATCGGGTATCGACATCTCAAAATAGAACAATGGATACAGGATGTCGGCGATATGCGTCGATATATCGGCGATATATCGGTATTGACATTGTATCGATATGATGTCGATATCGATATTTCCTTCCTTGCCCATGCTTAGAATAGCATGTCTCCTCCGAGTATCCTGTGCGGTGACAATAGGAACATGTTTGACTGAAGCGACTACCCCTTCCTTGGGGTCCACGTCCACGTCCACGACCAGAAGATGGGGCACCTCTCCCACGCGAGACTGCCATCGCTGATGGGGGTGGAGTAGAAGAGCTGGAAGAAACTGTAATGCGACTGAGTCTCCTGTTACATCCTCCACTGGAGGAATAACTGCATCGGATAGGATCTGAGACCGGGCGGCATCATATTCAGGATCAAGGGCCGCAAGTAGAACACCCACCATGGTGGCGTTCCGAAATGTCTTCTGCTGTTCAGGAGTAGCTGTGAGTGGGATAGTACTGTATAACTTCTCAAACATCCCTCTCAGGGATGTGTATAAGGAGTGAAGAGGTCTGCCGCTCTGCTTCATTGTGAAAATGTCATGCTGAAGTTGTAACATCTTGGTCTCATTTCGCACCTGCGAATATGTAGCGGCGAGAATATCCCACATCGCCTTGGCAGTGGGCTGATGGAGGACATCATTAGCAATCTCCATCGTCAATGTACCAGACAACCAGACCTTTGCGTAGGAGTCATCAGCCTCCCATGAGGCATATATCCCTGTCTTCTCTGCGGGCTCATCCTCGGTAAGAATGTGCTTCTTACCATTTGACTTCATGAGGCTCATGAACTGCATTGCCCAGAGCTCATAATTCGAACCGTCCATCTTCACTATTGGCGCATGACCTTTGAATGCGCCGGTGGAGGGCATATCGACCTTTGATTCTGACATACTGCCGCTGGAGAAGAACTAGGGTTTGTAGACAAGGTAATGAATGCCTACACAAACTGCATTGGATTCGAGTGCGTATGTAGACGTTACACACTCAAATCCATCTATCCGGTGGAAGAAACGAGAGTGGCTAGGGCACGCCGGAGATGAGGCCGCGTAAGGGGCTAGCGGCGGGACAGGAAGCCGCCTATAGGCCTGGCGGCTGTAGTGGAGTACCGCCCAAGTGGTGGCGGTGCGACAAGGAGGCCGCCTGGGGAGGGCGGTGAGGATCGGCGGCGGGCTGGGGTCCGCCTGGGGACTGGTGGCGGCGGGTTGGGGGCTAGTTGGCGGCGGGGTGGGGCCTGCTAGGGAGGGAGGGGCGATAGAAACGCCGGGGAGGGCCTGGGATACGTCGTGAGAGGAGAGAGAGAGCCTTAGGGCGGCTCTGATACCATGTTGGGAGAAAAAACTTAGATATTCATTCAGAGAAACCCTAGTCTCTCTTATACAGGGATCGCCATATCGCGATATATCGTCGATATATCGGCGATATATCGGTATCGACAGGTCACCGATATATCGCCGATATGGACGATATCAGATATCGACAGGAGAAAATGCCTTGGTGGATACCGGGTTTCAGCGATATGCGTTGATATATCGCCGATATATCGGCGATATATCGGTATCGACATTGTATCGAAACGATATCGATACCGATATTTCCTTCCTTGCTCTTATATAGGGAGAGACCTTAAGGGTAAAGTACACAATAGTCCATAAACGACAAAGAAATAACGAAGAGGTACATAACATAATAATAATAATAACTATCTCTACAGTAACCAATCTGCCAACTTGATTCTACCTGATGCCAGAGGCAATCCTAGGTAACGAATAGGGAGGGAACCACACTCTGTACCCAGTTTGATACTGCACAGACTTGCATGAATGCAAAAAACGGTCTAAACGACTGTTTAAACATATGTCGTGCTCGATCACATTGTTTAATCAAAAGGGATCCATAATCGGTTTGGCCGCATAAGCGGTCTTAAACGGCTGTTTAAACGACCTTACACGATCTTTTAAACTGCCTTAAACGGCCTTTTAAGAACATATGTCTACTTTCTTCGAAGGATCTCCATTATCCATGACTTTTTGGATTTAGACTATGAATTGTAATTGTTTTTGTTGTCTTTTTTGATATTTTGATATGAATTCTAGTTGTTTATGTTATCTATTTTTACATTTGGTGAAGTATTCCTTGAATTTGACAATATTTGATCTATATTGTGAATCTGTGATTGTATTTTTCTTATTTCTTTATATTTTTTTGTTATTATATGTAATTAATAATTTTTTATTAATTAAAAATGCAAAACCGCATGATAAGTTTAATTTTCATTTAAACTCCCGCTTAGCGTTTAATCAGGAATCAATGACCATATCGACTGAATACCGCATACCGCTTTTTGCAACCTTGCAGCTCGCCTCATCAACCGATAGGCCGAAGGGAATCACCGTAGACTTGCCATGATTCGGCGTAAGACTAGACATCTCCCAAAAAACCTCCAAAGTGATCGCCATTGGCCTCCTCCTTCCCACTCTCAATGAAGAGAATCGTGCCATCCGCATATTGGGGAAGAGGAATAACGACGCCATCCCGCGAATAGCCACTCATGATCATGAAGTTCAGCACCCGATCAACCATGCAAGCAAGGACATCAGAGCCGATGGTAAACAGTAAGGGTGCAAGAGGGCAACCCTGCCTGATTCCCCTTTGCGGTTGGAAGAAGCTGCCCTCTGGACATCCATTCACAAGCACTGCCAATGACGCAATGTTTACACATCGCTTCATCCAAGAAACCCAGATCTCTGAGAAACCCCTCCTATGCAAAGTCGACCAAAGACATCACCAGTCCAATGTGTCATAAGCCTTAGCAAAATCGACTTTCCACAACAGAGCCTTTGACCCTCTTCTCTTCCAATCTGCAATGATCTCCGAGGCCATAACTAAGCTGTCTGCAATTTGTCTCCCAGGAACAAAGGCCGATTGAAAAGGAGAGATAATGCTGTCTAGCGCCCTATTAAGCCCGATAGCAAAGAAACCTTCGTCGCTATCAGATAGATGGCATTGAAAAGGGCAATCAACCTGAAGTCTTCAATTCTTTCAACCGCCTCCCGTTTTGGAAGGAGGAAAATCAGAGCCTTATTAAGCTCTTCAAACCCAACGTTACACCGACAGCCTTCTTCCACCACCTCTAGTACTTCTTGGCCCATGAGATCCCAAAATTCCTTGTAAAAGGAGACAGGAAACCCATCCGGTCCCGGTGCCCCATCTACATTCAGTTTCCACATAGCTACCTTCCATAGTTACTGTATGGATAAGGTTGTTAGCATGAGCGGTCGAAAGTTGGGAAGCACCAATACCCACCCACCTCCAAGGTTTACCAGACTATCTCTTCGAGAAATCATGATAGTGATCCGCAATCGCCCTCCTCATTTCTCTATCATCGTCCACCCATACACATCCACAAGCACATATCAGATAGTGTTGCTACAACGTCTCCCACTAGCCACTCTGTGGAAGAATGCAGTATTCGCATCCCCCTCCTTGAGCCAAGTGTGCATGGACCTCTGTCTCCACTCCGTTACCCGTTTCTTGTCCTCATCTCTGATCTTCTTTTGGGCCTCCGTTGTTTGAAACAACTCCTCATCTTATAAAGATCTGATATCCTCTAACCCATCAAGTCTAGTTACCTCCCCTTCTGCCGCCACCCTTTCTGCGCGTCGGTCCTCTCTAGATTCTTTCTTGAAAGCACAAAGCCGCAAACGCAAAGATGTTAGTTTCTGAGAAAACCTTGAAGCAGCGGAATTATATACCAACGTTGAAGATCAATTGGAAGAAACCAGATCTCTGAAAGAGTCCTCTAGAAGCCAAGCCTTTCAAATCTAAAAAACCCCCCTATGGGGGGGGGGGAGCTCACCAGAGTCCCAAATAATTGGTGTGTGATCGGACCTCGACCGTTCATGACCTATTGGATGAGAAGGACAACGGAAACAACTCCATAATCTCAGCCAAGACCTTAAATGTTGGTTTCTGGCATTGTTTCAGTGACCGACGAAAATGGATTTTGGATCGAATTTTGATCGAAATTCAGCTGAAATTTCGATCATTTCGGTCATTTTTTGTATTAGCCCCCCATATTTCTATCATTTTGATTTCGACAGGATATCGAAATTCGACCGAATTTTGCCGAAATTTGAGGCCATGATCTCAACAGAAACAAGGAAACGATCAATGTGGGAGCGAAACCCAGAGCTCCTCCAGGTATATCTTGTGTTTGCAGCGTCCGACACTTCCTTGTCCAAGGAGTTAATAATCTCCCCAAATTTGTAGAACCTGGATCTTGGTCACCACGTTGCCTTGACCAATCAGAGGAAAAAGTGAAACATTAAAATCTCCGCCCAAAAACCAAGCACAGTCCGAGAACGATGATGTGGTAGCTCTCAAATCCAACCACAACTGCTAACGAAACCCAAGATGACAAGGCCCATAGACACACGAGAAGTCAAACAAGGTACACATTCGAAGACACTCTAATACCACCGTGAGGACATGAATGCCTCCCACCTCCGCTCAAAACACAAACACATAATCTTTCTAAGCTAAAAGCAATCCCCCCCGCAGAACCAGAGCCCACATTCGATCGGAATCCAAGTAGAGAACCCACACAAAAGGACCTCTAAACCACATCCGAACATGAATCCAACTTCGTCTCTTGTTGGAAAACAACATCACAACCCTGTTCTATGAATCCTGATCCCAGAATCCCCCTTCTCTTCTCCGGGTCACCCAGACCCCTAAAATTCTAGGATAGGACCTTCATATAGAACTCGAAGAAGAGCTCCTCAGGAGCACCACCCCTGCCAACACGACTACCTGAGCTTTACGTTCAGAAGGAGGAGGAAGCTCTCTAGACTGGACTTTCGCACGCTGCCTTCTTCTATGCCTTTTCCCCGACTTTTTGTCCATGCCAGAGCCTACGATATCACTCGACCCCAAAGGGCTAAGCAACAGCTTGGATTCCATGACAACCCAGCGGGGCTAGCGGCTCCTGCAGCTGCATCCTAAGGGACTCCAGAACCACATCCACAAGGATGGACTTACTTTTAGGGAGATTACCCGACTACTGGAGTTCTAACCAACAGAAAACTAGAGGAGGCAAAAATTGATCCACCGGGAGAGAAGAGTCGTGCCCGACCCAAGTTAGACATTCCAGTATTACGACCTGGTGGACAATCGATTGAAATCGAGGCAAACTTGGGTCCACCTACTTGGTCGAATAAATCGGGTCACGAGTGGTACCCAGGTCACGACCGAAAAGAAAGTACTCGGAGCGAACCACAGGATCCAGCTGAACCACTTGCAAAGACCAAGAAAAAATTGGATTGATTTGCTGGCGTACCACGTAAGACAAAGGTTGTTTAGAAGAGGAAGGCGAACCGATCTCTTCCTGAACCACCGCCTCGAAATCCGCCTGGAGCACCTCCTCGAAAGTCGCACAATTTGCAATGGATGGGAGATGACGTGGCCCTTGGCTGGAAGAGGAACCGTCCCTGATGACCTCTGACCGACCCAACGGCGGTGGAGAAGGCAAAAAGGTGATCTGAAGATGGAAAGAGAAATGGTCGATTGACAGATCGACCCTCGACTCCGACACCGCATTATTAGGGTACTCCATAGGCATCAAGGTCACACTAGGGTCCGACCCCAGTGACTGACCGTCAGCCAAGTCCTGAAGAACGGAGCCTAAATGTGAGTGCCGGCCCCAGGCGTGCCACCGAGTAGGAGAGAAAGGGTACCCCCACCACGCGAGCCACCTGCCTAACAAAAAGGTCTTCAGAACAATCAACGAAGCAAGGAAGCCTCCATGCGACATCGTTATTCAATGCAGAATCCAACAAGTGCATCATATGCTGCTTTGACAAGCCTTACACGCAAGATCGTTGAGCCCCCAAGCCCACAACATCTCTTGTGAATGCTCCAGCGAACTGGAGCGAGAGACCCGCCAACACCGAAGACACCGTCAAAGAATCCTTCATCCACACACCAAACAGAAAGGCATCCTTCGGCCCCGAACATATGTCCCGAACGACGGAGGCATAGGACCGAGCCTCCTCGCCGCCAGGAGCACGAGCATCTAAAGCTTTCCCCGTGGGGAAACCAGGTGAAGCTTCATCGCCGCCAAGCTCATGGACCAGTTGGCCAATCATCAGCGAGCAAGAGTTGCGTCAATGACCAACCCGACCGCACTGAAAACAGTGTGGAGGGGATGGGTACGCTGAAGCCAAGTGGCCCCCACGCCGCACCTGAAGCATCGCCGGCATGTACGTCACGACCACCGACCCCTCCGCTTTTCCTTCCTCCTTCGCCCCGGACGGTCATTGGATCTCCGCCGCCATGTCGCTTCCCCTTCACGAATCGCCCACTGAATGCGTTCCCACAACCCTCGCATCCTGCCCAATGCTTATGTTCTATTTACTCTGTTGACTGCTTTTCATTTGGCTTCAATATCCTGTTGATTGTTATGTATCATCATTTTCCGGCAAACTTTTCTAAAACACTGTTGTCATGGTATCCACTTTTTGTAAATAAGTGAATAAATAATGCGCACTTATCTTTTGGAGGTCTTTTGTCTAGCTCAGACAATGGCACATGATAGATTTAAATGTGGACAAGTTGAATGCTACCAGTTCTCACACATGTATTTTGATTTTGGTAAGGGGCTAAATTTGGGGATGATAAATCTTTATGATTTATCGTTGTAGAACTATCCGTTGTTGCCGAGCGATGATTTTGACATGCGTGAATTGGAATGGCATCCTCTTTTCCCGCACTGTTACTTTGGATAACCTTTGTATTAACTGATCCATTTTAAGCTGTTGACGTTTGGAATTTCGCTATCAGTGATTTGAATGCTGCTCCATATGCTAATGTCTCAGTCTGCTCTAACTGTTTTGGATAAGTGATTGGATTAATCATCTCGTATTGACATTGGTATTCTCTTGTTAACACTTGATAGGGACAATTCCGTGGTAGGACAGAAATTACGCCTGACCAAAAGGAAAAATATCTTCAACGATTTCAACAAGTGCAACAACAACTTCTGAGTACTACTCCCAAGCAATTTGCTGGACCACAGCAGAACACTCTTTTGCAACAGGTTGTTTGTAAAGTTGTATTATTGGCAGTTTTGATTGCTTCTAAATTAAATTTGATGTTGACGTAATCGCCGCCTTATCTGTTTATATCGTTATCACATCCGTTTCCTTTTTTGAGTCCACTATTATTCGATGATAGTTGGGATGCTCTAAAATATATTGACATTTAAGACGGCTGCAAGGTTAATTGTGGAGAAGTTTCTGTTTAGAGTTTAAGGTTTCTGTTTAGATTATTTTGTTTAGGGTTTCTGTTAGGGTTTCTCAAAAAAATTGTGGATATGTTTCTTTTTTGATTATTATGTACATCAGCTTGTGATAATCAAGGCCCTGAAAAACGTGTGGCATTCTGAGGCGTCTTCCATGTATGTGAGGCTAGGCCCAAGTCTCAAATTGGTCGAGGCATAAGCCTCGGCGTCTTAAAGAGAAATATACTGAAATGAAATTATGACAATATGAAGTTTGGTTAGTTATACATTAAATATATTTCCACACTAGTAAAAAGGTACACCATATAAGCAATTTGAGCATTTGATTTGAAAAAAAAACTATCAAGTCATTAAATTATCTACGATAACATCTCCAGATTTATAGGTCACTTTGTCCGACAACAATCAACTAGTCTGAAAGAATCCATTAGTGTTCATTGTTTGCTAACAAATCAGCAATAAGTATTCCATTTAGTACTCGCAGGTAAATACTGTACAGCGAGAAAAAATGTTATTGAACATACAATGTTATCAAACAAAGCTGATTTCTTAAACATTGGATAACGAAATTTTATTAACCATTGAATAAGTATTCCTTTTGGTTGGGTGGATTGGTTGGATGAAGAGATGCATCACAAGGGCGTCGTATGCAAGTCTTGTCAATGGCAGGCATGAGGGGGCTTTTTCCAGCCTCAGCGAGAGGAGGGGGGGAGGGGTTCGTCAGGGGTGCCTGCGGGCACCACTTCTGTTTGTGATTGTAGCAGATGCGCTGGCTGTCATGATGAATCTGGCAACGTAGGAGGGCTTTTGTGCAGGGTACAGAAAGGACAGTACGTTTACCCCATCCTGTAGTACACAGATGACACGATCCTGTTCATTGATGGGGACCTAGAGCACGCGAGAAATGCTTCATGGATTATGGACATATTTGGGAAGATATCACAACTGAGTGTGAACGGAGACAAGTCTAGAGGATTCCCTTTTGGCATGGCGCAGGAGGAGGCTCAAGACCTTTGCCAGATTTTGAGATGTCCGTGGGGATCTCTGTCGGCCACGTACTTGGGGATCCCTTTGGTTGTTGGGCGTCTACGAGTGGTGATTTGGAGGGTGGTGATTGACGGAGTAGAGAATAAGATGGCGGGTTAGAAGTTGAGAACTCTCTCTAAGGGGGGAAAGTTGATCTTCCTGAAGCATGCAGTCTCCATTGTGCCAATTTTCTTCATGTCGACAAGATTGATGCATGTGGGAGTGAGATAGTGGCTGGAAGGGATGATGAAGCATTTATTCTGGTCATACATGTGATAGGAAGGTGGGGGAATGCACTTGGTAAGTTGGGAGGTGGTGACAATGATGAAGGAGAAAGGCCTTGGTGTATGCAATTTGGAGCTATTGAATAAGGCGCTGCTGGCGAAGTGGGTGCTCAGGATCTGGGGGAAGTCGGATGATCTACTTTGCAGTGTGATGCAGAGCATATATGGGGTCGATGATTCGTGGAGAGTAGAGGCGTGCAGGTTGTTGTCGTTGCTTTGTAAGCGATTGTCTAGTGTCATGACGAATATGGTTGCTCTTGTGAGACCGGTGTTGGGTGATGGGCAATGCTTTCGTTTCTGGGAGGATGATTTGTAGGGGTTGGGTCCTATCTGTGAGAGGTACCCGTGTTTGTCCGCCATTACGGAGGCCAGATATGCTAAGGTGAGGGAGGTCTGGTCGGCAGGAGCTTAGTGCTCGACCTTCATTTCCGCTCTGTCAGACCAGAGATGTGATGGGGTCGTGGCCGTTTTGGCGGAGCTGGCGGATGTGGATGGTCCTGACGAGGGCATAGACCTTTTTGTTTGGAGGGAAGGGCCTTTCTCGATGAAGAAGGCATATCGCTGCTTTGCCAGAGCGCGTGGGGTTGTTCAGGAGGAGAATGCCTGGGATAACTTGAATGTAGAGATAATTATGTAGTCGATGTATCTTTTACGCTATTTTTTTCCTTAGTTCCATCTTATGTAATTTACCCATGGGCTGTCTCTATATAAGAGAGACTAAGGCTTTTTGGAATATAGAATAATCTTTTCCACCAACATGGTATCATAGCCAAAACCCTAAACCCCTTCTCTACCCCTTCCTCGGCGCTGCCGCCTCCTCTTTTCCCATCCGAGTCGTCCGCCGCCCCCTCGTCCCCACCAACTCCTCGCCGCCCAGCCCCTCCTCGTCGCCCATCCCTCCTCTCTGCGGATCACCCTGCAACCACTTTCGCTGATCCCTCCCCAGTCAACCCTCCTGTTGCTTCTCCTTGCGGCTCCTCTTGCCGACCTCCACTCGTCAGCCACCACCGCCGGCCTCCACCGTCGACCCCTGTTCCAGCCGACCCCACCCGCAACCGCACCTCTCGTTATCCATGTGGATTTGAGTGCGTAAAGTCTACATATGCACTCAAATCCTATGCAGTCTATGTAGAGACTTGTCGTTTGGTATACAAATCCTAGTTCTTCATCTCCGACGATATGTCAGAAAACAAGGTCGATATGCCCTCCATAGGCACGTTCAAAGGTCCTGCACCAATCGTCAAGATGGATGAGATGAACTATGAGCTATGGGCGATGAAGTTCATGATCCTCATGAAGTCAAACGATACGAAGCACATTCTTACCGAGGAAGAGCCGACATCGAAGACTGGGATTTATGCCTCCTGGGAGGCTGATGATTCGTACGTCAAGGTCTGGCCGTCAGACACGGTATCAATGGAGATTGCTTATGATGTTCTCCATCAATCCACCGCTAAGGCGATGTAGAACATACTAGCGGCAACATATTCACAGGTGCAGAATGAGACCAAGATCTTACAACTGCAACACGATATATTCACTATGAAGCAGAACGACCGGCCACTTCACTCCGTGTATACACCCCTACGGGGGATGTTTGAGAAACTATACAGTATTATTCCTCTCACGGCCACCCTTGAGCAACAGAAGACATTCAGGAATGCTATCATGGTGGGGGTCCTACTTGCAGCCCGTGATCCTGAATACGATGCTACTTCATCACAGATTCTTGTCGATGCTACCATTCCTCCTATGGAGGAAGTCTACCAAAGACTTAGCCACATCTCTATCTCGTCCAGTGCTTCTACTCCACCACCCTCGGCGATGGCTGCTACCAGAGGGAGAGGTGGTTCTTCTTCATTCCGTGGCCATGGACCTTGTGCTTTAGCTTCTGCCAGTACTCCTGCCATTGCTAGCACCTCAGGTAGTGCTTGTGCTTTTCCATCATGTTATAGTTTTGATGTCTTAGATTGGATCATGAACTCTTGTGCAACACACCATCTTTGCCGCGACAGAGATAGACTTACGTCATATAGAGAGATTCCACCAGGCCGGTCAGTGGTAATAGCTGGTGGAACTTATTCACCCATTATTGGACCGGGGGAGATTACTTTGTCATCTTCCATGTATCTAGAAAATGTCTCTTACATGCCCCTGGTTTTTCGATGAACTTACTTTCTATTAGTCAGATTACAAAGGATTTGCACTGTCGCGCTATATTTGACCCATCTTCTCTTATATTTCAGGACATTCTAACAGGCAGGGTGATTTGCTGTGGTTCTGAGCAGGATGGTCTTTATTGTCTGGTCCGGAGTTCTTATGTTGGTGTCTCCTCTCATGTAGCTAGATCTGTCTCTACGTTTACATGGCATCTATGTTTTAGTCACCTTCCCCTTCAGAAAATGCATCATCTCTTGCCTCAGATTTCTCCGAGTTCTTCCTTCCGATGTGAAGCCCGTCAATTGGGAAAGCACCATAGAGCTAGCTTCCCTAGTCGTCAGAATCGGAGCAGTAGCTTCCCTTTTGAATTATTCCATGCTGATATTTGGGGTCCGAGTCGTGTTCCTGAACACTAGGGATACGGGTTTTATCTTGTAGTCGTTGATGATTTCTCTCGTTTGTCGTGAGTTTTTCTATTGAAGAATAAGTCTGAAGCAGGAGATGTTATTAGAAATCTTATAAATGAAGTACAAAATGTCTTTTCCTCTCATGTGAAATATGTTCGTACTGATAATGCTTTGGAATTTTGCACTCGTTCTCTCTCACATTTCCTATCGTCAAGAGGTATTATTCATCAAACCAAATGTGCATACACATCCCAACAAAATGGAGTCGCTGAGAGAAAACATCGTCATCTTCTTAATATCACTCGTACCCTGCTTATCCAGAGTTGCGCTCATATTTCTTTTTGGGGAGATGCCATCCTTACAACTTGTTATCTTGTTAATCGTGTGCCGTCCTCGATTCTTGGTGAAAAAATACCTCTCTCTGTTGTTTTTCCAGATAAGGAATTATTCTTACTTACTCGTATTTTTAGAACTCTTGCTTTTGTTCATCATGCTATCAAGTGTGTTTTTATGGGGTTACTCTCGAACTCAGAAGGGATATCGTTGCTATGATCTTGTAAAGTGGAAAAACTTTGTCAGCACTGATGTTACATTCTTTGAGTCTGTTATGTACTTCTCACCTGCATGTGACAGGTTGGTCTCATCCACATCTAATGACTAGGTCTATGTTCCTCCTATTTTGAGTCCACCAACATCCATTCCCATGGCCACGCCAACGCCGCCGCCACCACCACCACCACCGAACATGGAAGGCCGTATCGCGATATATCGGTATCGACGGGGGTGAGATATCGATATCAGTCTGTATGTCGAAATACCGGGTGTCGGCGATATATCACCGATATATCGAGTGTCGACGATATATCGCCCGACACTTGGCATCTTCATGACTTGGCATGCACGAAATGGATTCCTTGTGTTGGTGGATTTCGCCTATTTAATGGGCATATCGCCCATGTCGACCACCCACAAGTTTGAGCTCCAATTCTTCTTCCTCCAAGCCCGTTGCCTTCTTGTTCTAAGCATTTGAGGTATGATTTCTATCAGTCTCTCTTAAATTCTTAATTAGTGAGTTAATTTTTAAATTTTGGTAAGGGTTTTGTTCTCTTAATTAGTGAGTATAGTTTGATTTTTGAAGTATGAAGTCTAATTTATGGAAATTAAAGACATGCCATCAAATTTAGAAGAGTGGATGCTTTGCTTTTTTACATTTTTGTCTGATTTTTTTGCCAATCGTTTTTAATAGAAGAGGTGGTGATGTAGTTTCTTGAATCTGATATTTGTATTTGAAAAAATTGGGATTTTGTAGAGGTTGTTAAAACTTAAAACATGGATTTAAGAGCTTGATCAGATCTGAAACTGAGGTTTAATTCACACCAATCCCCCCAAATTTTGAGTTATTAAATCATGGATTTTAGATGTAGCATCCGGTTTCCAATCAAGCCTGAAGTCGTCCGATTTTGGGTCTAATGAACGTAAAAACGTTGTCGGTCAATACTAAACAACCTAAAACGACCAATTGATCATAAATCAAAAGTCGTTCGGACGAAATCGACCAAAAATCGGTCTCTTCGTAATGCGTGCCGTGAAAAGCCGCGACGCAAATTCGGAAACCGCGAAACGAACCGAGACCGTCATTAGATCCGATTCAACAACACGAGACCAACAGAATCGACCGTTCGTCAATCGGAGGTCATATGATATTTTAAATTACAAAATTTAGTCTTAGACAAAAGCCGTATCCGAAAATTTCGGGTATTCGAAACTCGACCGAAAGTATATCAACATTATACTCATATTGACCGTCATTGTGAGACGATCAAAACGAAATATTGTGCATCAAAATCCGATACTCAATGTGCCTATACGAGGACTTTAATATATTCAATAAATGAGAGATAAATGTATAAAAAAAAATTAAATTGCCAACGGCCTGTACAGCACAGTAGACTTTCTCTTTTATATTCTTATCTCACTTGGGTATTTTTCTCCCATCCAAGTGGCTCTCAAAAGCTCTACACTTGTCAAGAAAGGAGATCTTCCCACCTTATTAATATCAGCCCAAGTTTTTTTTTCCCAATTTGAACGAGAGAACTCGGCTTTCCCTTCTCTCCAAATTCTCTCCCTCTCCCTATATATACACCTCTTTCCTTTTCTTTCCTACAACTTTTTCCTAATTTTAGTCCCATACTTCCTCCTAAAATCCCAGCCGAAGGGACGTTCTTCTCTCCATTTGAGCTGGAAATCTGCTACAGATTTTGGACTATTGGAGACCCTAATTGGTAGCTATTGATGCTCTCTGCTTTAGATCAGCCTTCCCAAGCCTTGCATGTAGATTTAGCTACAAGATTTGAAGAATAATAGGTACAATCCATCCCTTTATTTTTGCTGCCATGCATGTGGATTTCACCCAAATTTTATGATCTTGCCATTTTATTTTTATGTTGGATTCCAGATTTCTGTATGGATCATTCTCCCTTGAGTATTATTTATAGTTATTTGGATGATCTATCTAGCTTAGTGATTCTAATAATAGATTTGGTTGCAAACATGAATTTAGCACAAATCCAGAATAGCTTATATCTATTGTTATCTTCTAATATTATAATTTAACATTTTGGTCTAATTAGGAATTTCTACCCATGGAATTTGTTTGTAAGCTTACATAAATTTTTCTCCCAAAATTCGTAGACACTCTAACTATATTTTTGAAAATTTTCTTTAATCTTAGGAAATAATTGAACAGGAAAGATCCTTGAATAATACATAAACATATAATCATGCTTATTGTGGGTAGATGTTCTTATTAACTAAGTTAGCAATTATATTTTTTTAAGAAAACTATGTAAGGTACTACAAGATGGAGTTATTCATAGGACAAAATTTAAATAAATTATTGTTCATTTGATTGTTTACAGGAATTGTTTCTAAATGCATTATGCTAATATGAACAAGATAAGAATATGTAAAGGAATACTGGATGCTCTCCGTTATAGGGTCTTTTTCTATGAGAAGACAATGTGAGATGGATTATATATATATATATGTAAATTTTACTATTTGTGTCTGTATTATTGGGACTTTGAAAAATACATATGAGTTTCTGCTATCTAGAGTGTGTACATTGGTTATATGAGTTGTCATGTTGAATTTTTTTAAGGTAACATCTGTCGTCAAAAGAAAGTGTGTTTCACTACAGATTACTCCTTTACCATTTTGATGCTCTAAGTGGCGGTGACTCTGATCGTTAGTAAAGCATGTAAATTCTAATCCCAAGGACTAATTAATCTCTCAAGATGATCTTACACACGTATTTATTTCAGCTTGGTTGATTAATACAATCAGTCTCCACGAAATGTTGGATTCATCAGATGCTGTATCAGAAGATATTACGTGGCATACTAGATTCATATTTTTCTTAGTTCAACTTCTCTTATTATATTATATCTTGTCATATAGTGTTGATTGTGATGTTCCTTATGCTACTATTATGTTATATGTCTAAGTACTAGTTTTGAAATCTTATTAGGAGAAAACAGACTTTATTTCTAATGTTCCGCTGAACTATTGGATTGTGCAGAGGTCATTACATTCATATTATACCAGGAGGTCCTGTGGCTGAGCGATTGAAATCTCGAGAAGAATCATGAATCATTCAGTGTAAATTTTGACCCAAATCGTATATATGTGCAATTGCTCAAGAATCCATGGTTTAAGAGCCTAAAGTTGGGGTTTGTGAGAATTTAATTCCAAATTCAGATCGGTCCTTGGACCCAGATTTATGATGTTAAAACAAAAATTTGAGTGGAACTCTAAGTATCTTACACTGCTAATAATATTCATCAATGATTACTAGCATAACCTTCTATACACCACTTATCACAATAAATGGTTTGGATCGATCAATTAGATTGGCAGAGACAACCATATAAGATTAGGAAAGTATGAATAGGTAATCAATAAACCTATGCATTGAATAGAATCTGTGATAATTAATATTTACCGGTCATGATGAACTTTACACTTGACCGTGCGAGGGTGCGGTGACCCTCAACTGGGCGGAAGATAGGAAGCCCAGTTAGGGCAGCGACCGCCAAATGCGTGGGTCTAGGATCCCAGTCCTTTCACGGTTTTTACGCGAGCTCGCAGTGTTTTTACGCCTCGTTGGGATCCTGACTTCAGACCAGTTCCGCTGACCCTGTCTATTAGGATACCCAGGCGGGGGGATCCTTGGTTTTCAGTTTTACGTACGAGCTCGTCCGCCCGTACTAGTCGGGCAGTTTTCTAGAGCGACTTTTCTAGGGAGTCTCTCTCACCCGTCTCAGTGGCGTAGTTGGGGAGTAGACCTATCCCTCTATTGGACCGCGCTTCCAATTAGAGGGCGAGACGGAAGAGCCATTTGCAGGCTTCTTCACCGCTTGAGTTACTTCGCCAAACAGACTGGGCGATTCTATATCTAGATCATCCATATCTACATCTACAACATCTGGAGTTATATCTGAAACATTGAAGATTGAGGAATTGAGAAGTTAAGATCAAAAGACCATTCTCTCTACCCAAGAATTTAAATAAATTAATAGATCTCTACAATCTCAACTTTTCCATTCTTTCACTAACCAACATGATCTCTAAGGAAAATGATATATGCATTCCCCCTCACACACTCATGATTACGCAACTGCTATCGAAATAATGTTACATATGGGAAATGCCGGGTTCAGGGGAAAGTCATTAGAAATGCATTACGAACATTTGAGATGCTTACAAGTAATCTGAAAAACCGTTTTCATTTGCAAGTAGAATTTAATCTTAATTTGAGTCGCTCTCGCCTTTCTGCTTGTTTCTTTTGTAAATAATAAATGCCCGTTATGTTATATAAGTTTTTGGGAGGTACCAGCAACCGCTGACGCCTTTTCTTCCTATTGTGTGTGGCAGGCAAACAGCCTGCAGTTTAGTAGCCGCTCAGTATATACATGCTTCCAGGAGATATAGTGTACACCCGACGGTATGATTTACTTTGTCTTAGTTTTTGTACAGATGATGATGTAAATGCTATCTCTTTTGTCACATTTTGGGATATATGTTATAACATGGAATATGCTTGTACATGTTGTAAATGGATATGAATATTAATGAAAAGAAATTTTGGTGATGTCTGTCTCTTTTACTTGTGGTCATGAGTTGAGAATGAATGTCATATTCGCGAAAAAAATTTTCCCTGTATTTTCACAACTTGTGCGATATAATTGTGAATGATATCTTGCGAATTGCGCGTAAACGGGTACCCGGATCCTGAGGGGTTCACATTAGAGGTAATGATCAGATCTGAAATTGAGTTTCAATTCACACCAAAACCCTAAATTTTGAGTTGTTAAAACATGGATTTAAGAGCTAATGATCAGATCTGAAAGTTGAAACTGAGGTTTAATTGACACCAAACCTCCTAAATTTCGAGTTGTTAAAACATGGATTTAAGAGCTAATGATCAGTTCTGAAATTGAGGTTCAATTCACATCAAAACCACTAAATTTTAAGTTGTTAAAACATGAATTTAAGAGCTAATGATCAGATCTGAAACTGAGGTTTAATTTACACCAAAACCCCTCAATTTTGAGTTGTTAAAACATGGATTTTAGAGGTAATGATCAGATCTGAAATTGAGGTTGAATTCACACCAAAACCCCTAAATTTCGAGTTGTTAAAACATGGATTTAAGAGCTAATGATCAGTTTTGAAACTAAGGTTTAATTGACACCAAAATCCCTAAATTTCGAGTTGTTAAAACATGGATTTTAGAGCTAATGATCAGTTCTGAAATTGAGGTTCAATTCACACCAAAACCACTAAATTTTAAGTTTTTAAAACATGGATTTAAGAGCTAATGATCAGATCTGAAACTTATTCAGTAGGGTCACATATTCAGGGGGGTCAGGTGGTCGTGGACCACGTGATGATAGAAGATTCGAGTCAGAGCGAGAATCCATGGAACGACATGGAAACATACATGGGCAGTATGTCCCAAGTCCGAGTCCAGGACCTATGGATTACGATGCATATGGACGACGTGTCCATCATCCTACAGATAGCTACATGTCGGATTTGATATCATCTGTAGGTTCGTTGAGTTCGATGGACATTGACAGCCCATACCGTGGAGGAACACCAAGATATTGGCCCAGCAGACCGAGATTGCTGACAGGCAGACGGATATTGAGATGCGGTTTGAGGATCTATCAGATTTCACGTACCGTCCATCACAGGATGGGATACGGCAAGATCCGCACCAGTCTGTTGAGGTGGAGCAGCCTCACCCTGATGATGCACTAGAGGACATACCAGAACATGGAGCTCAGGAGGATGCAGACTTGGACAGGGAGCAGGACCCTGTTGACCTTGCTGGCGAGGATGCACATGAGTATTCAGTCATTCACAGGCACCAGTCAGTCTTCACTTCTTACCAGCGAGCCAACATACCCTTGTTTGAGGGTACAGGTCCACCAGATGATGCTGAGCAGTGGCTGAAGAGAGTGATGAAGGTGCTCAGGGCAATTCATGCGCCACGAGACACGTGGCTATCTTTCGTAGAGTATTCGCTGACAGATTTCGCCGAGCGATGGTGGGAGGCCGTAGCATCCGAGTTAGGCCGAGAGCCTACTTGGAACGATTTCGAGACGAAGTTCCGAGCCCACTTCTTTTCTGCGAAGTGGAAGGAGTCCCAGCGTCGACTGTTTGCAGAGCTTCGTCAGGGACAGATGACCGCCAGGGATTATTTTATCAGATATACAGAGTTGTCACGACATACACGAGCAGCTGGCGCATTTCCAGAGGAGAATCTGGAGAAGTTCATTGGCGGCATGCGCGAGGAGGTGCAGGAGAAGCTGGCAGGATTACACATCACTTCTATCTCCGAGGCTACCGATGCTGCGGAGAAGTTTGAGGACATCAGAGGGAGACGTTTCGGGAGCTCATCTGGAGCAGCACCTAGACCGCAACGATCTTTTGGACCGATACGTCGACCGTTTCAGCAGCAGAGGTCAGACAGACGGTTTCGACCTACAGGTTCGACATTCTCTGGCAGTGCTCGCTCTTCTCCATCGACTACTCTAGGAGGAGCACTCGCCGGACGTGGCACAGAGTCCGCTCGACCATCTGGGTCGCAGAGAGCAGACCGACCACCAGCCGGACCAGCTCGGAGCACAGGCACAGCTACTCCATCTACTCGACCAGTCCGGTGTTACCGATGTCACGAGTGGGGACATTACCGAGCACAGTGCCCACAGGCTTCTGGTGAGCCTCAGCCACAACCTTCACAGTCTCAGCCTCAGACACAGCGTTCAGGGAGTTTCCGTGGCAGGAGCTCCAACTTCAGGCGACCGCAGCAGCGACAGATGCAGAGTGTGGCAGGTTCCAGTGCCGCACCAGCCAGACAGGGGCAGATACACGCAGTTACTGAGGAGCAGGCACGTTCAGCGGCTACTGTGGTGAAAGGTATGGTCTCAGTCTTGGGCCGACCTTTCCATGTTTTATTCGATTCCGGCGCGACACACTCTTTTCTTGCTTCGAGGTTACTAGTTTCTTTAGATAGAGTTGCGGAGACACTATCGTCTCCATATCACATCCGAGGGCCAGGTGGCCAGTTATTTGTTATATCTCTGATAGTCAGGCACTTGCCCATACTGATTGGCGGCCACGAGATGACCGCAGATTGTCTACTTCTGCAGCTTGATGAGTTCGACTTGATTTTGGGCATGGATTGGCTATCCGCTCATCATGCACTTGTTGATTGCTTTAGGAAGACGGTTGTCTTCAGGATTCCAGATCTACCCGAGTTCACTTTTGAGGGTACCTTACATGACTCCACCATGGAGTACATTTCAGTATTGCGAGCCCAACGACTTGTTGACCAGGGTTGCGATTCATATCTTGCTTTTGTTCGGGAGGTGTCTGATCATGAGCCGATGATACAGGATATCCGTGTAGTATCTGAATATCCAGACGTATTTCCTGATGAGCTACCAGGATTACCTCCAGGGAGAGAGATCGAGTTTGAGATCACATTGTTGCCAGATACACAGCCGATCTCTATGGCACCATATCGCATGGCACCAGCCGAGTTGAGGGAGCTGAAGGTGCAGTTGCAGGAGTTGCTTGACTTAGGATTCGTGAGGCCGAGCACTTCACCTTGGGGTGCTCCGGTTCTATTTGTCAAGAAGAAGGATGGATCCATGAGACTATGCATCGATTATCGGCAGCTGAACAAGAGAACGGTGAAGAACCGTTATCCTTTGCCACGCATCGATGATTTGTTTGACCAGCTCCAGGGATCTTCGGTTTTCTCGAAGATCGATCTTCGCTCAGGCTACCATCAGCTGAGGATTCGCGAGTCGGATATTCCGAAGACAGCCTTCAGGACTCGCTATGGACACTATGAGTTTGTGGTGATGCCGTTTGGGCTCACCAATGCACCTGCGGCTTTCATGGATATGATGAACCGTATCTTCCGTCCATACTTGGACAAGTTTGTAGTGTGTTCATCGATGATGTGCTCATCTATTCACGTAATGAATGGGATCATGCGAATGATCTTCGGATTGTTTTGGACACATTGCGACAGCACAAGCTATATGCCAAGTTGAGCAAGTGCGAGTTCTGGTTATCCCAGGTCTCATTTTTGGGGCACATCATTTCTGGAGCAGGCATTGCAGTTGATCCTGCGAAGATAGATGCAGTCATGTCTTGGGAGCAGCCCAAGACTGTCACGCAGATTCGGAGCTTCCTTGGGCTAGCAGGTTATTACAGACGCTTCGTCAGCGGATTTTCACGCATTGTTCGCCCTCTGACCCGACTGACGCAGAAGGGAGTCCCATTTACTTGGGACGATTCATGTGAGCAGGCCTTCCAGACACTGAAGGAGAGGTTGACTACAGCGCCTATTCTTGCTCTTCCTTCAGGCACTCAGGACTATGCAGTCTATACAGACGCATCTGGAGAAGGTCTAGGAGCAGTGTTGATGCAGAGAGGACAGGTGATTGCTTATGCATCACGGCAGTTGAGACCGCACGAGCGGAACTACCCCACACATGACTTGGAGTTAGCGGCAGTTGTCTTCGCTTTGAAGATCTGGCGCCACTATCTATATGGGGTGAACTTCGAGATTTTCACAGACCACAAGAGCCTAAAGTACATCTTTGATCAGAAGGAGTTGAACATGAGGCAGCGTAGATGGCTCGAATTGCTGAAGGATTATGATTGCACGATCTCTTACCATCCCGGTAAGGGAAACGTGGTAGCTGATGCACTTAGCAGGAGAGCGCATGCTGATGGTACGTCGAACTGGCTATACACGTGGGATACGCTTGCAGCTTTGACCGATTGGCTTCCCCAGGAAAGCGCATCCATTTCTACCGCCGTGCCTCCACGATACAGCAGTCTTTGGGATCGTATTGTAGAAGGCCAGAAGACCGATCCTTGGATTCATGATAGATACATGCGCGCCGTCAAGGACGAATTTGACGACTTTATTGTGATGGAGTCTATTTTATGGAAGGCAGGACGGGTCGTTGTACCCAATGACGAGCAGCTTCGCAGAGACATTTTGGACGAGGCACACAGTTCACGGTTATCTATCCATCCAGGTAGCACAAAGATGTACCGTGACCTGCGTCGACATTTCTGGTGGGATGGGATGAAGCGCGATGTGGCGCTACATGTTAGCAGATGCATGACCTGTCAGATGGTCAAGGCCGAGCACAGGAGACCACCAGGATTACTGCAGTCTCTCCCCATTCCCGAGTGGAAATGGGAGAGCATTTCTATGGATTTTGTCACAGGATTGCCGAAGACGCCAGGAGGTCATGATTCCATTTGGGTCGTTGTTGATAGGTTGACCAAATCAGCCCATTTTATACCTGTCAACACGACTTACACTCCATCCAGATTGGCCAAGCTCTATGTGCAGAACATTATCAGGCTGCATGGTATACCACGAGAGGTGGTGTCTGACAGGGATTCGAGATTTACATCTCATTATTGGCATCAGTTCATGTCAGCACTACAGACAGAGCTGAAGATGAGTTCTGCTTATCATCCGCAGACAGACGGGCAGAGTGAGCGCACCATTCAGACGCTTGAGGATCTACTTCGCGCATGCACTTTGGAGTGGAAAGGGTCCTGGAAGGACCATTTACCGTTAGTGGAGTTCACGTACAACAACAGCTATCACTCCAGTATTGGCATGGCACCATTCGAAGCCCTATACGGGCGGAGATGCCTCACACCTCTCAGTTGGCGTGAGGTAGGTGATCATGCTTTATATTCCGTAGATCTCTTGGAGGAGACTGCGAGAGCTGTTGATCTTGTGCGACGGAGGCTTCTGACGGCACAGAGTCGCCAGAAGAGCTATGCTGATCGTCGAAGGAGAGACTTAGAGTTCCAGGTAATCTAATTATTTCTTCTTCGTCTATGATATATATATATATCCAACTTAATCTCATACTAATGACATTCCTATAAATTATAGGTTGGAGATTGGGTATTTTTGCGAGTATCTCCCATGAAGGGAGTACAGAGATTCGGTGTTCGTGGCAAGTTGGCGCCGCGATATGTTGGACCGTTCGAGATTCTGGCTAGAGTGGGGAAGGTTGCTTACCGAGTAGCTCTTCCTCCACATCTTTCTGCTATTCACAATGTCTTTCATATATCCAACTTGAGGAAGTATGTGCACGACCCTCGACATATTATCAGTTACGAGAATCTCGATGTAGAGCCGGATCTGACCTATGAGGAGAAACCAGTTCAGATACTTGACCGCGCTGAGAAGAAGCTTCGCAGCAAGGAGATTTCATTGGTCAAGGTTTTATGGCACCGACACGGCGTCAAGGAAGCGACATGGGAGACTGAAACCGACATGCGGGCACGATACCCGCAACTATTCTGATGTAATCGTCAACACAAGCTTTTGTAATTAGACACATTATAAATATATGGCTTGTTTTCCCTTCGAGGTTTTTATGGGTTCAAAACCCTTTGAGGTTTTTATGAACATATGAAATTCCAACCAGACACCTAATAGCCTTAACTCGAGTCTCGAGGACGAGACTCCCTTTGAGGTTTTTATATTTGTAGCATCCGGTTTCCAATCAAACCTGAAGTCGTCCGATTTTGGGTCTAATGAACGTAAAAACGTTGTCGGTCAATACTAAACAACCTAAAACGACCAATTGATCATAAATCAAAAGTCGTTCGGACGAAATCGACCAAAAATCGGTCTCTTCGTAATGCGTGCCGTGAAAAGCCGCGACGCAAATTCGGAAACCGCGAAACGAACCGAGACCGTCATTAGATCCGATTCAACAACACGAGACCAACAGAATCGACCGTTCGTCAATCGGAGGTCATATGATATTTTAAATTACAAAATTTAGTCTTAGACAAAAGCCGTATCCGAAAATTTCGGGTATTCGAAACTCGACCGAAAGTATATCAACATTATACTCATATTGACCGTCATTGTGAGACGATCAAAACGAAATATTGTGCATCAAAATCCGATACTCAATGTGCCTATACGAGGACTTTAATATATTCAATAAATGAGAGATAAATGTATAAAAAAAAAATTAAATTGCCAACGGCCTGTACAGCACAGTAGACTTTCTCTTTTATATTCTTATCTCACTTGGGTATTTTTCTCCCATCCAAGTGGCTCTCAAAAGCTCTACACTTGTCAAGAAAGGAGATCTTCCCACCTTATTAATATCAGCCCAAGTTTTTTTTTCCCAATTTGAACGAGAGAACTCGGCTTTCCCTTCTCTCCAAATTCTCTCCCTCTCCCTATATATACACCTCTTTCCTTTTCTTTCCTACAACTTTTTCCTAATTTTAGTCCCATACTTCCTCCTAAAATCCCAGCCGAAGGGACGTTCTTCTCTCCATTTGAGCTGGAAATCTGCTACAGATTTTGGACTATTGGAGACCCTAATTGGTAGCTATTGATGCTCTCTGCTTTAGATCAGCCTTCCCAAGCCTTGCATGTAGATTTAGCTACAAGATTTGAAGAATAATAGGTACAATCCATCCCTTTATTTTTGCTGCCATGCATGTGGATTTCACCCAAATTTTATGATCTTGCCATTTTATTTTTATGTTGGATTCCAGATTTCTGTATGGATCATTCTCCCTTGAGTATTATTTATAGTTATTTGGATGATCTATCTAGCTTAGTGATTCTAATAATAGATTTGGTTGCAAACATGAATTTAGCACAAATCCAGAATAGCTTATATCTATTGTTATCTTCTAATATTATAATTTAACATTTTGGTCTAATTAGGAATTTCTACCCATGGAATTTGTTTGTAAGCTTACATAAATTTTTCTCCCAAAATTCGTAGACACTCTAACTATATTTTTGAAAATTTTCTTTAATCTTAGGAAATAATTGAACAGGAAAGATCCTTGAATAATACATAAACATATAATCATGCTTATTGTGGGTAGATGTTCTTATTAACTAAGTTAGCAATTATATTTTTTTAAGAAAACTATGTAAGGTACTACAAGATGGAGTTATTCATAGGACAAAATTTAAATAAATTATTGTTCATTTGATTGTTTACAGGAATTGTTTCTAAATGCATTATGCTAATATGAACAAGATAAGAATATGTAAAGGAATACTGGATGCTCTCCGTTATAGGGTCTTTTTCTATGAGAAGACAATGTGAGATGGATTATATATATATATATATATAAATTTTACTATTTGTGTCTGTATTATTGGGACTTTGAAAAATACATATGAGTTTCTGCTATCTAGAGTGTGTACATTGGTTATATGAGTTGTCATGTTGAATTTTTTTAAGGTAACATCTGTCGTCAAAAGAAAGTGTGTTTCACTACAGATTACTCCTTTACCATTTTGATGCTCTAAGTGGCGGTGACTCTGATCGTTAGTAAAGCATGTAAATTCTAATCCCAAGGACTAATTAATCTCTCAAGATGATCTTACACACGTATTTATTTCAGCTTGGTTGATTAATACAATCAGTCTCCACGAAATGTTGGATTCATCAGATGCTGTATCAGAAGATATTACGTGGCATACTAGATTCATATTTTTCTTAGTTCAACTTCTCTTATTATATTATATCTTGTCATATAGTGTTGATTGTGATGTTCCTTATGCTACTATTATGTTATATGTCTAAGTACTAGTTTTGAAATCTTATTAGGAGAAAACAGACTTTATTTCTAATGTTCCGCTGAACTATTGGATTGTGCAGAGGTCATTACATTCATATTATACCAGGAGGTCCTGTGGCTGAGCGATTGAAATCTCGAGAAGAATCATGAATCATTCAGTGTAAATTTTGACCCAAATCGTATATATGTGCAATTGCTCAAGAATCCATGGTTTAAGAGCCTAAAGTTGGGGTTTGTGAGAATTTAATTCCAAATTCAGATCGGTCCTTGGACCCAGATTTATGATGTTAAAACAAAAATTTGAGTGGAACTCTAAGTATCTTACACTGCTAATAATATTCATCAATGATTACTAGCATAACCTTCTATACACCACTTATCACAATAAATGGTTTGGATCGATCAATTAGATTGGCAGAGACAACCATATAAGATTAGGAAAGTATGAATAGGTAATCAATAAACCTATGCATTGAATAGAATCTGTGATAATTAATATTTACCGGTCATGATGAACTTTACACTTGACCGTGCGAGGGTGCGGTGACCCTCAACTGGGCGGAAGATAGGAAGCCCAGTTAGGGCAGCGACCGCCAAATGCGTGGGTCTAGGATCCCAGTCCTTTCACGGTTTTTACGCGAGCTCGCAGTGTTTTTACGCCTCGTTGGGATCCTGACTTCAGACCAGTTCCGCTGACCCTGTCTATTAGGATACCCAGGCGGGGGGATCCTTGGTTTTCAGTTTTACGTACGAGCTCGTCCGCCCGTACTAGTCGGGCAGTTTTCTAGAGCGACTTTTCTAGGGAGTCTCTCTCACCCGTCTCAGTGGCGTAGTTGGGGAGTAGACCTATCCCTCTATTGGACCGCGCTTCCAATTAGAGGGCGAGACGGAAGAGCCATTTGCAGGCTTCTTCACCGCTTGAGTTACTTCGCCAAACAGACTGGGCGATTCTATATCTAGATCATCCATATCTACATCTACAACATCTGGAGTTATATCTGAAACATTGAAGATTGAGGAATTGAGAAGTTAAGATCAAAAGACCATTCTCTCTACCCAAGAATTTAAATAAATTAATAGATCTCTACAATCTCAACTTTTCCATTCTTTCACTAACCAACATGATCTCTAAGGAAAATGATATATGCATTCCCCCTCACACACTCATGATTACGCAACTGCTATCGAAATAATGTTACATATGGGAAATGCCGGGTTCAGGGGAAAGTCATTAGAAATGCATTACGAACATTTGAGATGCTTACAAGTAATCTGAAAAACCGTTTTCATTTGCAAGTAGAATTTAATCTTAATTTGAGTCGCTCTCGCCTTTCTGCTTGTTTCTTTTGTAAATAATAAATGCCCGTTATGTTATATAAGTTTTTGGGAGGTACCAGCAACCGCTGACGCCTTTTCTTCCTATTGTGTGTGGCAGGCAAACAGCCTGCAGTTTAGTAGCCGCTCAGTATATACATGCTTCCAGGAGATATAGTGTACACCCGACGGTATGATTTACTTTGTCTTAGTTTTTGTACAGATGATGATGTAAATGCTATCTCTTTTGTCACATTTTGGGATATATGTTATAACATGGAATATGCTTGTACATGTTGTAAATGGATATGAATATTAATGAAAAGAAATTTTGGTGATGTCTGTCTCTTTTACTTGTGGTCATGAGTTGAGAATGAATGTCATATTCGCGAAAAAAATTTTCCCTGTATTTTCACAACTTGTGCGATATAATTGTGAATGATATCTTGCGAATTGCGCGTAAACGGGTACCCGGATCCTGAGGGGTTCACATTAGAGGTAATGATCAGATCTGAAATTGAGTTTCAATTCACACCAAAACCCTAAATTTTGAGTTGTTAAAACATGGATTTAAGAGCTAATGATCAGATCTGAAAGTTGAAACTGAGGTTTAATTGACACCAAACCTCCTAAATTTCGAGTTGTTAAAACATGGATTTAAGAGCTAATGATCAGTTCTGAAATTGAGGTTCAATTCACATCAAAACCACTAAATTTTAAGTTGTTAAAACATGAATTTAAGAGCTAATGATCAGATCTGAAACTGAGGTTTAATTTACACCAAAACCCCTCAATTTTGAGTTGTTAAAACATGGATTTTAGAGGTAATGATCAGATCTGAAATTGAGGTTGAATTCACACCAAAACCCCTAAATTTCGAGTTGTTAAAACATGGATTTAAGAGCTAATGATCAGTTTTGAAACTAAGGTTTAATTGACACCAAAATCCCTAAATTTCGAGTTGTTAAAACATGGATTTTAGAGCTAATGATCAGTTCTGAAATTGAGGTTCAATTCACACCAAAACCACTAAATTTTAAGTTTTTAAAACATGGATTTAAGAGCTAATGATCAGATCTGAAACTTATTCAGTAGGGTCACATATTCAGGGGGGTCAGGTGGTCGTGGACCACGTGATGATAGAAGATTCGAGTCAGAGCGAGAATCCATGGAACGACATGGAAACATACATGGGCAGTATGTCCCAAGTCCGAGTCCAGGACCTATGGATTACGATGCATATGGACGACGTGTCCATCATCCTACAGATAGCTACATGTCGGATTTGATATCATCTGTAGGTTCGTTGAGTTCGATGGACATTGACAGCCCATACCGTGGAGGAACACCAAGATATTGGCCCAGCAGACCGAGATTGCTGACAGGCAGACGGATATTGAGATGCGGTTTGAGGATCTATCAGATTTCACGTACCGTCCATCACAGGATGGGATACGGCAAGATCCGCACCAGTCTGTTGAGGTGGAGCAGCCTCACCCTGATGATGCACTAGAGGACATACCAGAACATGGAGCTCAGGAGGATGCAGACTTGGACAGGGAGCAGGACCCTGTTGACCTTGCTGGCGAGGATGCACATGAGTATTCAGTCATTCACAGGCACCAGTCAGTCTTCACTTCTTACCAGCGAGCCAACATACCCTTGTTTGAGGGTACAGGTCCACCAGATGATGCTGAGCAGTGGCTGAAGAGAGTGATGAAGGTGCTCAGGGCAATTCATGCGCCACGAGACACGTGGCTATCTTTCGTAGAGTATTCGCTGACAGATTTCGCCGAGCGATGGTGGGAGGCCGTAGCATCCGAGTTAGGCCGAGAGCCTACTTGGAACGATTTCGAGACGAAGTTCCGAGCCCACTTCTTTTCTGCGAAGTGGAAGGAGTCCCAGCGTCGACTGTTTGCAGAGCTTCGTCAGGGACAGATGACCGCCAGGGATTATTTTATCAGATATACAGAGTTGTCACGACATACACGAGCAGCTGGCGCATTTCCAGAGGAGAATCTGGAGAAGTTCATTGGCGGCATGCGCGAGGAGGTGCAGGAGAAGCTGGCAGGATTACACATCACTTCTATCTCCGAGGCTACCGATGCTGCGGAGAAGTTTGAGGACATCAGAGGGAGACGTTTCGGGAGCTCATCTGGAGCAGCACCTAGACCGCAACGATCTTTTGGACCGATACGTCGACCGTTTCAGCAGCAGAGGTCAGACAGACGGTTTCGACCTACAGGTTCGACATTCTCTGGCAGTGCTCGCTCTTCTCCATCGACTACTCTAGGAGGAGCACTCGCCGGACGTGGCACAGAGTCCGCTCGACCATCTGGGTCGCAGAGAGCAGACCGACCACCAGCCGGACCAGCTCGGAGCACAGGCACAGCTACTCCATCTACTCGACCAGTCCGGTGTTACCGATGTCACGAGTGGGGACATTACCGAGCACAGTGCCCACAGGCTTCTGGTGAGCCTCAGCCACAACCTTCACAGTCTCAGCCTCAGACACAGCGTTCAGGGAGTTTCCGTGGCAGGAGCTCCAACTTCAGGCGACCGCAGCAGCGACAGATGCAGAGTGTGGCAGGTTCCAGTGCCGCACCAGCCAGACAGGGGCAGATACACGCAGTTACTGAGGAGCAGGCACGTTCAGCGGCTACTGTGGTGAAAGGTATGGTCTCAGTCTTGGGCCGACCTTTCCATGTTTTATTCGATTCCGGCGCGACACACTCTTTTCTTGCTTCGAGGTTACTAGTTTCTTTAGATAGAGTTGCGGAGACACTATCGTCTCCATATCACATCCGAGGGCCAGGTGGCCAGTTATTTGTTATATCTCTGATAGTCAGGCACTTGCCCATACTGATTGGCGGCCACGAGATGACCGCAGATTGTCTACTTCTGCAGCTTGATGAGTTCGACTTGATTTTGGGCATGGATTGGCTATCCGCTCATCATGCACTTGTTGATTGCTTTAGGAAGACGGTTGTCTTCAGGATTCCAGATCTACCCGAGTTCACTTTTGAGGGTACCTTACATGACTCCACCATGGAGTACATTTCAGTATTGCGAGCCCAACGACTTGTTGACCAGGGTTGCGATTCATATCTTGCTTTTGTTCGGGAGGTGTCTGATCATGAGCCGATGATACAGGATATCCGTGTAGTATCTGAATATCCAGACGTATTTCCTGATGAGCTACCAGGATTACCTCCAGGGAGAGAGATCGAGTTTGAGATCACATTGTTGCCAGATACACAGCCGATCTCTATGGCACCATATCGCATGGCACCAGCCGAGTTGAGGGAGCTGAAGGTGCAGTTGCAGGACCCTGTTGACCTTGCTGGCGAGGATGCAGACTTGGACAGGGAGCAGGACCCTGTTGACCTTGCTGGCGAGGATGCACATGAGTATTCAGTCATTCACAGGCACCAGTCAGTCTTCACTTCTTCACTTCACGCTCCCAGACGCGCCCAGGCGGCGCTCCTTCTTGTCCGCGGGCGCCTAGCCGCGGATCCCCGCCGATCAACCTTCCAGCGGCGCATGCACTCCCGAAGCACCCCAGCAGCATCGACAAACCTCTAGGATCCATTCCGCCTTCCGCCTCCTCGCCCGTAGTCCAGATCGTACCCTCCGTCCTCAACCTCGCTTGTGGCGACACATCAGGCAAGATTCGCAGGTGGCATCTCCGCCGCGAAGCCCTTGGCGGCATAGGCCCTTTGGCGGCGGCATATGAAGCCCCAACAGGGGTGGCACCCGTTTGAGAAGGGTTCCCGTGGGAACCCTAAGGCCCACGGTCCTTTTTTTTTAGAAAAAAAATACTTTGTAGGCCCAGCGTTATAGAAGTGGGAGATAGAGAGGCATTTGTCTTTAACGACCCAAGTGGGCCGTGTTTAAAAAAAGGACGGGGGAAGAGAGAGTTGAGCCCATATGGGCCGGTGAAATGTAAAAAAAAAGAAAGAAAAAAAGGCGCGTACATCTCAAAAAAAAACCCGTACGCAAATATTTTGCAAAAAAAAATGAAAGAAAAGCCGTAAAAAAAGGTTGAAACGACTTTAAAAAAATGTGTTTTCAAAAAAAAAAAGACAGCTTATAAAAAAAAGATGAAAAGCCGCAAGTGATGTTTGTTTTACCCCTATTCATCTCGTCTTCTCCCAACTTGGTCGATGTCCTTTTCCGACAAGTATGGGAGAAAGGGGGAGTATATATGTAGTCACAGGTCTGTTCTATTCTTCCAGATACAGATTCAGATGCCAGTCTCCAGACCAGCCATATTTTTCAGACTCTACAAGTTGTTCAGATGAAGAGATTTCTTGCGCAGTTCCAGACTCGACGTTCAGATTCCGAGTCCCAGTTTGATGCGCAGTTGTTCAGACTCGACGATCATTGTTTCCGAGTCTCCAGTTTCAGACACGCACGAGTGTGCGGTCATTGTCAGATGAGCATATGTTGCCATCATTGTCAGAGGTCCCCATCATTCTTCTTGTTGTCAGGCCAGAGTTTTCATGTGAGCTATAGGGACTCCAGAACAGAGGACCATTCCCTTGAGAGCAAGGGTTTTCATGTGGTATCATAGGTACACCAGAGCAGTGCACCATTCTCTGAGCCAGATGGGAGAGACCCAGTTCTCCGACGAGGAGACTTCAGGTGCAGTTTCAGACTCGATGGTCAGATTCCGAGTCTTCAGTTGACTCACACTCCAGCCCGTTCGTCCTCCTCACCTGCACAGCATGAGAAGCAACGTCCTCGACTGCAGCATGTGCGCGTTGGGTTGATATTGTCCGTAGTGTCCTGTAGCCTGAGTTGAGTTTCTTTCTGTTTGTTTGTCCTTTGTCCAAGCTGAGCATTGCATGCTCCAGCTCGAGGGGGAGTGTTGGAGTATTTGGTAGTGTACCTATTGAGTTGTAGCAGGGTAAATGGATCATGGAGAAGATCCATTTACCCCATCCTGTGTTTAGTCCCATACCGCCCAATGGTGGGACTTGGAGGTTCTGGAAAGGCTATATAAGGAGCCCCAGACCTCCTGTACTCATTGAGAAAAGCAATAGAAAAACACGCCCTAGTTGAGGGCTTCTCCCGTGGTTTCATCCCGCTCCTCACGGAGTAGGGTTCCACGTTAAATCCCGCTTCTTATTTTGTTCTTTATCTTTTTCCATGTTACGCTTCCGCATTCTTCATATTTTATAACAAGAGCCAACAAGGAAGGGGGGGCAATTCAGATCCACCGTGAAACTCTTGGTTTTAGCCTAGGTCATCTCATTTTACATTGTCAAATTGATTTGGATATTTGTCATTTGTTGTTCTACATGTAGCTTTTAGATAGATAAATCATAAATCTTTATGCCAATTGCCAAACAATGATTGTCTCGTTATATATTCCCATCGACATGACCGATATGTGGAGTTTAAGGATCATAGTCCTCATAAATTATCTATGTGTGTTATGACTTATGAGGTGTATATTTGTAGTATTTCATGTTATAAACTTATAATAACTTGAATAGAATCCATTTCCAATATTCATAAGTCAAGAATCAATATTAAGTGATTAACATCGAGATGACCGATATGTGCGATACCAACGATACCGATATGTGCGATATATGGTCTATAAATGACCGATATGTGTGATATAAGTGTGCATTTGTAGGTTATTTGTTGTTCTAATATCATGGATGATCTTAATTTCTGAAAAAATGGCAAAAAATTAGCTTTTTTGAGCCATTTTCGACATTTCCACCGATATCGTTGATATATCGTTGATATATCCTGATATATCCATTTCCGGGCGGACCGAAACGATATCGATATTGATACGACCTTTCATGCCACCAAAACCACATGTCTCACCATTACCTAAATATTATACACGTCTGTCGGGTCCTCATGCTTCACGTCAATCGTCCATCACGCCTTAGGTATGTCCAGATGATATTACTAATGATAGGTCGGATAGTGTGCATGTGCAGGGTTCATTATTGCAGGAGGAATGTGAACCGACGAGTACTGTGATGGACGATCTGGATGTTCCTATTGCTATACGGAAGCAGAAACACATTTGTACTTCATATCCTCTTGCTTCCCAGGTTTCCTTTCATCATCCCACAAGGGACTTTCAGAGGTTTGCGGTGGATTTGTCTTCCGTGGAGATACCACAGAATTATCAGGATGCCTTGAAGATTGATTGTTGGCATTCTGCTATTGAGGATGAAATGGTTGCCCTACAGTCACGGGGTACATTGAGGTTGGTCCCCGCTCCTCCCTCAGGGGCATATGTCGTTTGCTGCAAATGGGTATTTACTGTCAAGTATCATGCAGATGGTAGTCTTGACCGTTCCAAGGTAAGGCTAGTGGTGCGAGGTTTACTCAGACATATGGCGTGGATTACATAGATACCTTCTCTTCAGTTGCCCGTCATTCCACTCTTCGTATCCTTCTGTCAGATTTTGTAGTAAGTGATTGGCCCATGTTTCAATTTGATGTTAAGAATGCATTCTTGTATGGCGATTACCTTGCCTTATCTGTTTTTCCGCAATCCGAGGAATCCACGCAGGGCAGAGATCATTTCTACTGGAGTGGCAATGATTTCTCGGTAAAGAAAGCATACATATACTTGAGGAGGAGGGACGAGCAGCTTGACAGAGAGCTGTGCTAGGACATGAGAGTGGTTTGGGCGGCGAGGATTCCGATCAGAGTAAAAGTCTTTCTTTGGTGCATGAGAAGGGGTTGCCTGTGCGATAAGGCTCGGAGGGGGCGTCTCCTGCGACTTGCAGACACACAGTGCGACAGGTGTGAGGAGGCCGTGGAGGATTCAGAACACATGTTTTTCAAGTGCACGACATCCACGTGGATATAGAGAGAGATAGGGATTCCTTGGGTGGCGTGTGATGGGGCGGGGTGTCTTCTGGAGCTCGGTCCGGAGGTTCGGCAACAACTCTAGTGACGACTGTTGAAAACCGTTTGTTGCTCTCTAGGCCATTTGGATCGGAAGAAACAACATGATCTTCAAAAATCAGAGGTTTTATAGTGAGGATGTAGTGACCCATTGTAATGTGCTTTATAATTTCTGGCTCTTACGGTAATGTACTCTAAACCTTTTAAATGAAATTTTTCTGGCGGTGATCCCCGAAGTGGGGACTTACCCGTTTTAACATAAAAAACCATTCACCTCTTGATGCCTAAACTTCTGGGAATCAACCGTCAGACCCTCTGACTGAAACTGCTGCTGCATGGTTGGACACGTGTCAGAAGACTGTTCTGCTGGTAACAGAATACAAGAGGATTAGATGTTGCCATTCCAAATTTTCATGTGAATCTGGGATTTGGGATATCAATCTTCACATAAATCCTTGAGTAACTTGGCATTGATTTGATCTACACAGATGTATTCATGCTATAGATTTAGCAATCTTTGGATTGTATAGATGCACATTAAGAATATACCAGCAAATCGAAACTGGAACTTGACTAGAAAATAAAATTGGGTCGGAAAAGGTCGACCTGATGATAGAGACCAAATCCCTCATTGTTTGAAATCTCCCAAGAGGTTAAGCTCTAGCAAAGTCCTTTTCTTCACCCCTGTCTTCATTGTATCTTTTATGTTGAGAATGTAATCTGCTTGGTTATATTTCTCCTTAAGACTTGGCTTTTGGAAATTCCCGTTGGTAGGTGCTTTAATATATTTTGGGGCATACACCATTGTGTGTCTTTCCTCCTTTTTTGGATTCAATAATTACATATGTTTTGTATCAAGGTTGCTTATGTAAATTTCTCCAAGATGGCTCATTCTGCTCTATATAAACCCGCTAAAGTCTAACATCTCACACCTTGAATTTTTTGAAATTTGTGACTAAACTTGTAACAAAATGTTTTTGCAAATTCAACAACTCGTCCTTCATGATTCCGATTATGTATTATAAATCCTTAAAATTAGAATCGTGGAGAGGAATGGAATCACCAAAGGTACACGTCATCCTTCCGTTGTTGCAGCATAGTTAATAGCTTTATTTTCTGAATCCCATTCAACCTTCCCCACTTCTACCTTCTTTCTCTTCGTCTTCTTCTATTCTGATCTCTTCTCATAAGCCACAGGTGACATTTGGAAATTGAAGTCATTCACCAGCATGTCTCAAAAAGCCCTGCGATTTACTGTAGTTTTATTTGGCATATTATCAAACACCTTATGAGCACCGGCAGCCATGTTCTCAAAGCGCCCAGCTCCTCCAGACTACAAAACCTCTAAAAGAAAAAAAGGCCGAGCACCTTATGTAAACTACCCACTCCTTGCATATACAACCCAAATCCCACATTCGAACACTCAAAGGTACAAATGCCCACACATAATTACTTTCCAGCAACCTACCTCAAATCGTTGTCACCAGCAATCGTAAATAGCCAAGAATTCAAGAGGCCCCAGGTAGCTGCTCCCAGGTTCCAGATCCTCCACTGCTTTGAGCACAAAGACCCGCCACCCCAACAGAAAAAATATCGATGCTTGATGGATTGGTACAAACAAGAGGTTGATGGAGAGATCATGACAGCTATTAGCTAGATACAGATTCCGATCTGCGAGAAGTTCCATGATCTAGCCTTGAATCTTCCACAAAAAGTGGATTGGGAGGTCACATGGGAGTCGTCCTTGCCCTGGGGGCACATCAATTGGATAGAGTGGGAGTATTCATTTATGAAATCTTTATATCATTTAAATAATCATCTAATGTGCATTAAAGAACATGTTTTATGTCTGGTGTCTGTTGTGACTTCAGAAAAAGGTCTTTTTTTGGTAGAGTCTGTTTGGAATTCAGAAAAGTTTTTAGGTCTTCTAAATTTTTAATAGGGTATTTTTTTAGCTGCTTCATATGCGCTTTATTTATTTGCCACAGTTCAGTTCCCAAAGCTCGACAGGTCAAGTTGGACTTGGACTTGGAGGAGTTCCAGTACCAGGTGTCCAGCAACAAAATTTGGTTTATCATCAGGCTTCCCAGCATAATGTCATTTCAAGTGGGTCCAAAGATACAGGTTCGTTGAGGGAATGTTGTGTTCGTAGGCCATCTATTAGTATTTCTATTTTCTAAAACATAATTGTCTGGTATTGAAATAAGCTTCTTGCTGATTCTTTTTAAGAAGAGTTGAAGATGCATTTAAGGTATAAAAGTACATTTTCCATAGTCTTGAAACATATACCCCTATTCGTGTTAATATACGTAAGAAATATGAATAAAGGAGTAAACATGGAGTGCTGGTTATAATAAGCGTGGAAATGGGAAAGAGAATTCTCGTTTTGATAGCTTGGGTGGCTCATGGGCGTCTTCCAATTTATAACAATAGATTGAAGTATGAAAAATGTTACAAATAGTCGGAGCTGATGTTAAATAGTAATTGCCAGGGATATGGATATTTGGCCATGTGGTGGGAAGTGATGAGTTTAAACCTTTTAACACATTCACTCCATCCTTCCAGTATGATGCTGATACTCGAAGAGATTATTCGAGTTAAATCGAGTTGAAGACATACCTCAAATACCTCCTAACTTTACCTCTTGACATCCTCTCGGGTCGTCCATGAGTGAGAAAACGATGGACAAGGAAAAGCAAAGATGGCCATTGGGGGTCGGATTTCTTATATACAACAAGATCTTGGCATCCAAAAGGAATGAACAACAATGTCCATATGCATATACAAGAATACCTTAGAAATGGAAATTCAATGAGGTAAATGCCAAATCGAGCAATGCCTCAAGTTAGAGCATATTCATCAATTATGCCCAACTTGGATGAAAGAAGAATAATACACTTTCTTGGAAGTGCCTTAACGAATATATCTGCTACTAACGGGTCCTTTTCGCACAATATATGTGTTGGAGTATGCGTCATTTATATGTAGATGGGTAAATTGATCTCTCCAGGCGATGTCGGACGCATACTTTAACAAGCAATCTCTCGAGGAATCCTACTCCCAAAGGAGCGGGATGAAACTGCGTGAGAACACCTCAAAGGGTTGATTTATGCATTGCACTTTCTCATCTGATACAGGAGGTCTGGGGCTTCTTATATAGCCTCCTTAAACCCTTCATTTCCCATCACTGGTAGATGTGAGAGTAAATATTGGGATGTTGTAAATGGATCTTGGAGAGATCCTTTTACCCATCTACATATAAATGATGCATACTCCAACAGGGAGGCCGCCGCTTGGGAGGAAGCACAAAAGTCTCTGAATCCTCCATCTTGCGCAGGTGGCGCGCGAGGCCGCCTTGCATCTATCTGGATTCAAAGAATTCGTGCTTTCTCCCAGGACACATCCTCCTTCTCCACCAGATCTCCGGGCGAAGAAGCCCCCCATCATCGAAGGCGACAAGTCTCGCTCCTCCGAAGGCCACTGTGTCATGTTAAAAAAATGTTATTTTATTTTATTTTATTATAAGTGCCTAGTGGTCCGAAGGCTGTAGAAAAAGGGGGGAGGGAGAGGGAGAAAATGCCCAAGTGAGTTATGGCTATATTTAAATAAAAGAGGGGATGGCTAATTTTTTTTGGAATAGCTGAGAAAATCGAGAAGCCGAAAAAAAAGATCGACTAAGTGATTCATTTTTCCCCATCGTCATGCATCCCAACTTTGTCGATGCCATTGTATTCCAACAAGTATGGGAGAAAGGGGGAGTATTGTGTAGAGTCACAAGTCTGCTCCAGTTCAGATTCTTTAAGCCAGATTTTCCGGACTCTACAGTTCAGTTTCAGACTTCGTGGATTGATTTAGAGTGCACGTTCGAGGCACTCCATCGTTGAGTGACCTATTTTCTTCGAAGTCTGATGCAGCGCGACCCCAAATTATAGGGTCACATTTATTTAATTAATTAGTAGTCAATTTTATTTACGTTTTTCGTGGTCGTAATGGTCTAATTAAATAATTGAGGTCCATGTGATCTCAACGTTTATTTCGTAGATTTTAATTGTAATTGTTGGTCAATTAATTAGTTAGAGGTCAATTGGAATTTGTTAGAGTCTAATTAGGATAAGTCGGTTGTCAATTTAATTTAGTTTACTATTTTTGTAAAACCCTCTCTCCTATATAAAGAGAGGGTAGCCCATTGTTTTTAGGAGTCGATTATGAAGTAAAAAATTGAGATTGTTATCTCTTTTATCCCTCCCTCTCCCTTCTCCCTCCACGCGATCTCCGCGGTCTTCTCCTTCAACCTCTCGTAATCCCGGCGAGTTCTCTCCTCAACCCCTCTACTTTCTCTTCTCAATCCCTCTCCTTCTTCCACCAAATATCCACCGCACAAAAAAATATTTTATTTTCCGCCGTCGCCGATTTCAATCCGCATCAATTGGTATCAGAGCATGGAAATCGAATCGTTGCTACGATTCATCGATCCTGTTGAGTATTGGCGAATGCAACTCAATCTCAGTTGCATATCTTCCGATTCGCATGCACGTTCGCAGCAACAAAGGTTCAAGAAGCGACTTATATCAAGCTTGAAGGTCCAAGCATGGTTAGCCGCGCAAATCGATGAAGATTCACTCGGCCACGACGAAAATCAGATCGCTGTAGCCGCTGTCCAATCCAATTTTCGTTCGGAAAACGAAGGTATTTTTAGTTCCGAAGAATACTTTATTAACGCAACTCCGGTGCAACAAAACTATGAAGATACAGGGCCGATCTTTGATGAAAGTATGGATGAAGACTACGAAATTATCGATTTCGGTGAGGCTGAAGTTGCTGTTCAAGAACAAAATAATGAAAAAAATAAAATTCTGGGGCCAATATTGGATGAAGACCAAAGCCGGCACCAATACCCTCCGTTGGTACTATTCCAGGGACCATTTTGGCCGCTGCCGCCGCCGTATCCGATAGGGAAAGAAACCCTAATCGTGAGTGACAATCTCGGCTATCCTTCCCACCATCGGCGTAGCCCCAGGCCTACCTTCCCAGGTCACCACAGTTGCTCCCTGGACATCAGAGACTGTCCTTGCACGGCCCCATGTCCTCTTCTTCGTCATCTCAGTGCTGCCGCCTCGGGCAGCCACCGCGAACGGCCCTGCACGCCGCATGTGCCCTTCCTCCGCCACCCGCAGTACCGCCGCCTCTCGATCTCGACCTACAGTGGCCCTTGCGCACGCGTCAGGCGCAACCGTCAGTACGTGCACCAGCGGGAGTCGCCGCACTTCGTTCCTCGGCGCCGCCCGAGACTTCCCTGCCCGATGCGTGGCCGTCGCGCACTGCCATTCCACATCCAGCCCTCGCCGCCAGCCGCACCCTCGCAAGGCCGCTTCCCCTGCCCGCATTATACGTGTGAGAATGATTGGCAAACCCTAACTAAGGGACCGATGACTACGGGATTTACATCCCTCGACATGTGGGATTGGAAATCCCTGGGAAAAAATTACGAGGAAACCCCCCCTTGCTCCATATTTTATTCTGAAGGACATTTCAAGAAGCCCCCTTCCAAAATGCCCTTAAACGAAGGGGTGCGAAATTTGCAGGGACGCCCTCCAATTGAAAAAAACTACAAACGTAACGTTGAAAAGGAAGCTACAACTCGAGGATGAATTCTCCGACGACGCACTTACATCAAGCAATTCGTCGGGAGACGAATTTTTTAAAGCGGCGGAGAGTTGATGCAGCGTGACCCCAAATTATAGGGTCACATTTATTTAATTAATTAGTAGTCAATTTTATTTACGTTTTTCGTGGTCGTAATGGTCTAATTAAATAATTGAGGTCCATGTGATCTCAACGTTTATTTCGTAGATTTTAATTGTAATTGTTGGTCAATTAATTAGTTAGAGGTCAATTGGAATTTGTTAGAGTCCAATTAGGATAAGTCGGTTGTCAATTTAATTTAGTTTACTATTTTGTAAAACCCTCTCTCCTATATAAAGAGAGGGTAGCCCATTGTTTTTAGGAGTCGATTATGAAGTAAAAAATTGAGATTGTTATCTCTTTTATCCCTCCCTCTCCCTTCTCCCTCCACGCGATCTCCGCGGTCTTCTCCTTCAACCTCTCGTAATCCCGGCGAGTTCTCTCCTCAACCCCTCTACTTTCTCTTCTCAATCCCTCTCCTTCTTCCACCAAATATCCACCGCACAAAAAAATATTTTATTTTCCGCCGTCACCGATTTCAATCCGCATCAAGTTCTCCAAAGAGGGACTACTTTTCATATGAGCACATGTTTGCCATCTTTTTTCTGGGGTCCCCATCTTTTGTTTTTAGTTAGAGTTTTCATGTGTTCCATAGGGACTCCATAGTAGAGATCCCATTTCCTATGCCATGTGGGGTAGGATTATCATGTGGTTTCATAGGGACTCCAGAGGAGAGATCCCATTCTCTGAGCAAGTATGGGAGAGATCCAATTCTCCGACGAGAAGACTTTTTCATACTCCATTCTCCAGCGACCATGGACTCTGACGCGGATGTCTTCACGGCTTTTTCTGTTCGGTCCTTTTAGAGATGGAGCAGTTGTCCAGATATTGTGGTGGGCTAGAGTACACCCCGACGAGGAGACTCATTCAGTTTCAGTGGCTCTGACAGGCGTAGTTCAGAGCTCACCAGTTTGACTCATACTCCAGCCCAGTGTTTCCCCTCACCTGCATGGCATGAGACGTAATGTCCTCGATAACATCAAACAGTTGTGTGTGTTGAGTTGATATTGTCTGTAGTGTCTTGTATTGTGAGTTGAATGATTTCTTTCTGTTTGTCCAAGCTGAGCATTGCATGCTCCAACTTGAGGGGGAGTGTTGTTGTAATGTTTAGTCCCACATCTATCAGTGATGGGACTTGAAGGGTGTGAAGAGGCTATATAAGAACCCCCAGACCTCTTGTATCATATGAGAAAGTGCAATGCATAAATCAGTCCTTTGAGGCGTTCTCCCGCGGTTTCATCCCGATCCTTAGGGAGTATGGTTCCACGTTAATCCCACATTCTTCGTTGTTTATTCTTCTTTATTTTTGATACACTTTAGCATTATATTTTCTAACATGATATCAGAGCCATGTTTATTTTCTAACATGGTATCAGAGCGGGTTCGATTATCGAGGATTTGTTCTTAAGGATTTATTTTTATATTCTGTTCAAGATTCGACTATCAAGAGCATGTATGATTGTTGTTTGAAGATTATTATGTATCATTCATGTTCGGATTTGTAGTCCAAGTTTCTAGGGTTTTGGTAAAACCTTAATTTCGTATGATCCCATATTCTAAAGATCTGAGCAGCGTTATTGGGGAGCCCTCTTGTAGATCCCCTCTCCAATCGGTCCAGGTGATGAAGGCTGCATCCCCTCGAACGATTCTCTTCGACTTCATCCCTGATCAGAGTCCATTGTGGCTTCCTCCTTCTTAGGCCTCCTCTCAAGGTGGCTCCAGGTGGAGCCGCAAGCATCTCCTCAAGCCCCAGCCAAGCGGACCTCCCGCCCTAGTCATCGTGCGCTTGCAAGCACCATCGGCCCCTCCAGGCAGAAGCCCATCCAGGCGGCAGTGGTGCTTACATGGTCCAGGCACCCATCCAGGCAGCAGTACATACCTCCAACACATGCCTCCCTCACGACCTCCAGGCAGTGGCAACGAGACCTCTAAGCCCACCTATCACCACTCCGAGTCTCCCAGGCGATGCAGCTCCGCTCTCCTAAGTCGAGGCGGCGCTCAAACATACTCCAATAATATCTAATAAACGGTGGTCTATTTCAATATCCTTGGTGTATACATGAAAATTTAGATTGGAGGCAATATAAGTAGGTGATTTGTTGTTACTATAGAGGAATTGGAGTCTTGACAAATTGTCCATGTTCTTTTAAAAAAGAATTAAGACAATTGATCCCATACATGGCTTGGACTATAACCTTGTACTCTATTACTACCTTGAATCTAGAGAACACCCTACTTCTTACTGTGCATGTAAATAGGCTTCGACCAAGCAACATAATGAAACTAGTGGTGGAATAGCTATCCTCGAGAGAGCTAGCATAGTCTGCATCTGCGTAAGAGCTAATAGCAGTTTATCCATTTGAAATATAGAAAACCTCTCCTAGGTGAAATTTTTAGGTAATTGAGGACAATGGCATCATTTTTGCGATCACATATATTTTTGTCATATTTTTACTAAGTTTACTCTAGACATAGTCTATTTGGCATAGTGACTATAAGAGACGATTTTTCCCACTAGACTTCTTTGTTGCTTAGTGTCTTCAAACATACCATTCTCAATGGTATAATGGTGTTAAGATCTTGACAGGAAATTGTGCGCCTTGAGAAGAAAAGTGGTAGAGGAGAGGCGTATTAGGGGGTTGGGGGTTCCTGAGAAAAGGTTAGTGGTGGGTTCTTTTTGGATTTTGTGACTGGTTGATGTGGCTTGTCAGCAACGAACTAAGATCAGTGGTTAGAGTTAAGCATTGTCCAAATTAGTGAATAATACTTGGTTATCGGGGTTCAGAGCATTGGAGGTGGTTGGCTCCACAAGTTATCTTGCTTGATTGGAATGAGGTTGTGTTTTGAATCATATACAAGGACAAGGTGTTGGGTTCCGTATTTGTGATGGTGGTCTTGAAGAGGATGCTTTTTTTGAGGCCCTAAAAAAGGGGGAGACACTCATCGGTGTTCGCCCCATTGAAGAGGATGCTTAATGGCGTAAGGATATTGGTTTCATCAGTTTACTGTCCAACGAGGAGAGTGATGTGCTTTGTGGCGATCGATGTCTATCTCAGAGTTAAATTCCGCTTATTCCATGGGTGGTGTCGTGACTTGAATGTCACATTGAAGTCCATCGATCGGTCGATGATGAGGGGTGGTCAAAACCATGACGCTCGGGCACTTGAGCTGATTAATGAGTTGGCATATGGAGGTAATCGATGCATCCAATACATTTATTCTTGGCAAAGCAACTTCTCTCTCTTGCATTGACTGGTTTCTTATATATGTGGATGTTTTGGAGCAATTTCTATCAGTCGTTTTCGTGATTGCTTTCGGATTGCACACCTTTGCGATTGGATTCAGGGGAGAGTGCGATTGATATTGATTTTCATTTTTGAGCAGGCTTGGCTGCTGGGGACTGTCTTCTGATACATGGGGGCTGCCAGTGCCTCCAACTTTGCTTTATCTCCAGCCATCGCCGCTGTCATGATATGATCTCTAGCATTCATTTGATCTCTAACATAATCCGATCTCACGTGTCTTAAGATCCCTATACAACAGGATACCATGGCATGCCAATAAGCAGCACTGCTGACCAACAGTTTCAGAAGTTGCCTTCTTAATGGAAATTGCTTCTACCATGCACAAAAAACACTGATGAGAAATGCCTGAATTTAAAAATATGGCGTTTGTAGGGATGACACGGGATGATATTATTCCAGATGATGGATCTTATTGAAGAGGAGATGTTAGCTATGTTGGTCCATTAGAAGATCATTGTAGAGGAAGATTGGATGGGGAGAATGGAGTAGAGACATAGATCGATATAGAAATGGCTCAAAGAGTGGGGAGGTCTCATACACCGGCTTCTTCCATATCATGGCTAGTGGGCAGCATTGCAGATATTACATCCACTTGACTCAGTGGGGAATGAGCATTTCTTGAGATATGATGTGGTTGGTACTACAATGCTAGCACATTTCGAGCACTTAGTAGAAGGCCTCTTCTTGGAGTTCTCAATTGGTTGGACAACGGGTACGACACTTTTCTGACAGGCAGGCAATGGAGCTCATTCGAGATTTTGTGATCCAAGAGGTTTAGGATAAAATATTTAAACTTAACATAGATTGGTCATTGGGACTTGATGGTTTCAAGTGTTCTTCATAGTTTGAGATGAGGTGGAGGTGGATGGCAAAGATTACACATGCTGACATTATTGAGGTTATGTGGCGATCTTGTTGAGGAGTTGTTCTTACTGAGGAGAAGATGTTAACCATCTCGGTCTAGCAGAAGATCATTGCAGATGAAGATCATTTGAGGGAAGTGGAATACAAACAAAGATTGAGGTAGACATGACTCAAAGAGGTGAGGGCACAAACACCATAGTCTTCCATGTCATGGCATTGCAAAAATCTTATCAGTCGATCTCAATAGGATTTGATCCATTCTAGGGGGATAGTGTGATTGGCAACAATGCCATCACATTTCTGGCGGCCAAGTAGAGGTGGTCATTCGAGATTTTGAGGCTAGAGGTTCGGGCTATGGTGTTCGAATTTAACAACGTTGATCATTGGGAGCTGATGGTTTTCAAGTATTCTTCTTTGGTGAGTTCTAAGATGAGGTGAAGGTAGATGTGATGCTTTAATTGCAGAGTTCATATCGAGAAAAACATGGGGTTTGAGTGGCTGAATAGGTCCCCCATCTTTCTTTCGAAGCACGATGCAAATGCCAGGGTGGTAAACTTTATTCTGATCCTACGGGCAATCAGTGTTCATCAGTGGATGTCAAATGATGGAAACTGTGGTTAACGCTTGAGAGATGATTGCAGATCGATGAAGGTGTAATACCATGCGGGTGATTTGGAAGGTGGATCTTTCCAAAACCTGTGATTGTGTGAGTTGAATTTGCTTTGGGTATCCCTGCATCGGAGAGGTTCTCTGGACATGTAAATAACTTGGATGAAGAGGTGTATCACAAAGGCATTGTCTTTGATTTTGGTTAATGGAAGACATAAGGTAGGCTTTTTCATCCTTAGAGATGGGTTAGGAAGGGTTCTCCCCTTGCTCTGTTACTTTGCAGATGCTCTTTCTGTTATAGTCTCTCTGGCAGCTCATGGATGTTTCTCCGGTGGTTTTACTTGGAAGGGTATCTTTGTACATGTTCTACAGTATAAGGATGGTACTGTATTTCTCATTGAGGGTGGAGGCCAATTGAGTGTAGAGGGATCATAGCGATGCTATCTATATGACGATGTCTCAAGTTTTTGCATTAACACGAGGAAGTCATCTTTTCTTCCTTTTAATTTAGTGAATGGGTTAGTGAAAGAGAGTAAAGGTATCTTTGAGAAGGGTAACTTTGCAAATCCTTTATTTGGGCGTAGAATTGGTTGGGGTAGGCTATGGCTTGTGGATTGGATGCCTTTGATTGAGAAACTGGAGAAGTTAGTTGCGTGGAAGGTTTCCTCCCTCCCCTTCTCGTTGGGGTCTCTTCTATTGGTAAAGGAGATCCTCCTAGCTTTTCCCATTTTCTACATTTTGACTTGTCTTCTGCATTCAGGGATTTAAAAGAGGCTTCAATCCTTGAGGCGGTGGGTTTTTGGTTGTTTTCGACGTTGTCATTATGTGTACCAATGACATGTTTGGGCTGCTTTGTAGTTCGAAATTTTGCAATATTTCTGTGAAATGTCACCAAAATATTGATGTCTGTTGGAGTATGCATCACATGTACATATGGATAATTGGATCCCTCCAGTGTCCAATTACCACATCCACATGTTTAGTCCCACATCTAATGTGAGTGGGACTCAGTCTTACTGGTGAGGCGATATAAAGAGCTCCACATCACATATAGTAGGGGAGACAGATCAATACAAAATATTTGGTCCGTGAGAGGACTTATCTCGTGGTTTCATCCCGCTCCTTATGGAGTAGGATTCTACGTAAAATCTCAGTGTTCTTCCATGCTTATATTTCTTTATCTCTATGTACACTTCTGTACTATCGTTTTCTACATGGTATCAGAGCGGGTACGATTCTGAGCGTTCTTGAATATTTATGCTTTATTATTTAAATGTTCGTTATTTTTTAAAGATTTCTTCAATGATCTGTTCAAGTTCGAGTTCAAGGGTTTTTTGCGAAACCCCAATTCTGCAAGAAGAAAATCATGTTGTTCCATGCATCCATACCATGATCGCTGGAAGTTCTGAGGGTTTTGATAAAACCCTAATTCGTGTTCAATTTCTGAAGATCAACATTATATCATCATATTTTCTTTTTGGAGATTTCGTGATGCATTCAGAGGTATGGAAAATCATGGTCATCTATCTTCTAGGCTTCCTCGATCCCTAGATCTTCAGGCAGAGGGGGGAGGAAGGACCACTTGAAGGACTTCGGCCAGAGTTACAACCTACACGTCATCAACTAGTACAGTCCATACGATCGGTTTCAGTTCTTAGAAAAAGGGAAATCCCAGCTAGAGTTACCAACAAGATGTTTTTTTACGGAGATCGAACCCACGTGGCGATTAACCCGATTCAACCTCGCAACTCGCCGTTGTTATCGAACCCGAGGCGGTGCATGGAGGCTTCTCTCTAGGCTGCGCCACCCTCTAGTTTAGTAGAGCCCCGTGCCTCTGCCAACCAAGTGCAGTCGATGGGCTCCCTACATACCCTTTTGAAGAAGACGAAGAAGTGTGATCCTTCCTCGTATGAGATCTCCAAGTAGTGTCGCCTCTCCAAACTCCTCCTTATCAAAATCGAAGCGACTCCTTCCCAGACTGTGGTGTGGCTCTATGCCCTCTATCCAACCGAAGAAGAACTTGGCGGTGCAACTCCTTCTCGTCACCTTCCAAACTCTATCGCTGGCGGCGACGACAATTTTAGAGGACCCGTACCAGGGATATCGTTCAAGAGATGGGTTCCAATGGTGGGAACCCTAAATACAAACCATGCCTTTGTTTTTTCCCATTAGAATTATTGAGCGGGGCCCTAAATAAAAAATGCAATTGGGTGGGGCATGTTAGAAAAAGAATGCCTAAAGATCCGTTGCTACTCTTGCATAAAAAATGTGCTTATATTGGACTCGAAAAAGAAAGGGCCCAACAATGGGTTGTTGCAGAAGACAAAATAGGGAAAAGAGAGAGCTTTATAGGTGTAACGTATTTAGGACCAAAATTTTTCGGGAGTTTTTGAAAAAAAGAGATGTTTGGAATAAGACACGAGTATTAAAAAAAGAAATGGCATAAACAAGGAAAAGTGATTTTAAAAAATGAAAAAAAGGATACAAAGATCGACTTATTGATTTTTAATTCTCCGTTTTCAGTGCATCTCCCAACTTGGTCGTTGTCATCTATCTCGACCAGTATGGGAGAAATGAGGGGGTATTGTATACAACATCTAGATTCCAGACTCCATGTTCAGGTTTAGAGTCCATTCATATTGGTTTAGAGACCAAGTTTGAGGTACTCCATGTTTAGGTTACCCAATTTCTTTAAATTCTCCATAGAGACTCTTTTTCATGCTTAATTCTTCGGTGTCGTGAACTCCAGTATGATATCCTTCGAGGTTCCTATGAGTGAGAACCCCCTTTAAGGTTGTTATGAGAGAGACCTTTCTTCAGAGATCTATGCATGGGTAATTAATGATGTTCTTTGTTTTACCCTTCAGAGAGATGTGTTTTCTTTAGAGAGTACACATTGTCCGATGAGGAGCGCCGGTTCAGTTCATACTCTAGCCCTTCAGTTCCTCCTTACTGGCGTGTCATGAGAAGCAACGTCCTCTGCAAGCATCCAATAAAGTATTTGTTGAGTTGATATTGTCAATAATATCATGTAGTGTGAGTGAGCGATATCTTTTTATTTATCCAAGATGAGCATTGCACGATCAAGCTTGAGGGGGCGTGTTAGAGTATACGTCACATGTATAGATCGATAATTGGATCCCTTCAGGGTCCATTACCACATCCACATGTTTACTCTCACGTCTACTGTGAGTGGGATTTTGTCTTGCTGGTGAGGCTATATAAAGAGCCCTACACCACCAATAGCATGCCCTTGAGAGGCCCTCTCCTATAGTTTCATCCCCGTGTTATTCCATGTTTATATTTCTTTATCTTTATATGCGATTCCACACTATTGTTTTCTATATTGTCGCCAGATTGACTACATCAAAAGAGGCAAGCTTTCTTTTTCTTAGGAATCATCTATATACCGGTGATATATCTCCATATTGGTGATATATCACTTTTTCTCTTTAATCTTGGAGAGTAGTATGGTCAATTCGGGTCATATTTTGCCCATATCGCCTGGTTTGCCTTCCTATTGAGAACCCTCGTCTAGATGGTGGTCTTCTCTCGCCAATATCCAATGTTGCACACTAAGCTCTGATTGAATAAACAAGCTTCGATTTAAGATTTCAAGATGCTCAAAACAAGTTCATGATATATGTAGTTAATGTAGTATTTAGTGTGCATGTGTTCAATATATGTTTTTAATTTTATTATTTGTTGTTTCAACTTTATTGAGTTCAGAGTGCGTTATTTATTATTTTGACTTTTTTTGTGTTCTTAAGAATTCTTATGATTAAACTTCTTTTTACATCCACTACCGAGCACTACAACCACTACTGCATATCGAACTCCCAAGTTGGTGAAATGCCAACGATATTTGTGGCCATGGACTCCGTCACTTTTCTTACAAGGGATGTCTGTTTAGGTGTGCTAAGTTTGTAGGAGATGAACAAGGACCTGATCGCAAAGTGGATTGTATGATAGTGGGCGACAACACATGTTGTTGCTTCTGTTCTAATGATTAGTCAGAGGTTGGGTAGTTGTATGTGTGCTTCCAACGTCTTTACATCATGACTTCAGACCAAGGTGCTAGGGTCATGGACTTGTGGTCCATTGGCATATGGAGAACTCTTTTTTGGGTCAAGTTGTATGAGCAGAGAATGGAGTAGTAGTTTTTTTTGCAATTCTCAGGTCTTCTATTTGGTGGAGATGGAAGGTCCAACGAATGTGAGTCATGAATTTGGCAGGATGAATCGTTTTCGTTGAAGTCATATAAGGTTTTGTGCTCTTCTACGATGTTCGATCCTAGGAGTTGGTACTTACAATATTGCATGCAAGTTTTGAGTTGAAGGATTCATGCATATCAAAGTTTAATCGACTCATTAGGCGTGGGTGCATCTTGATGGTTGCCCGAAGAGCTATGATCTTTCCGGACACGAGTGCGAGTTGTTTATGTTGTTGTTACCCACAAGAAGATGTCAAGCACGTCTTTTTTGCTCGTGTGGAGTCCATACATTATAAGGAAGAATCCACAGTTCATTGTCCTAAACTATTAGGATGTCGTCTTTTTGGTTCTCAATTGGTAGGTGTTAGAGTATGCGCCATTTATCATGTAAGATGTGTAAATAGATCCTTCCAAGATCCATTTACCACATCCAGGAGCTTAGCCCCACAGTGGTGGGACTTGGAGGCTCTGTGGAGGCTATATTAGAAGTCCCAGGCCTTTTGTATCATATAAGAAAGTGCAATGCGAATCAACCCTTTGAGGCGTTCTCCATGGTTTCATCCCGCTTTTTAGGGAGTATGGTTCCACGTTAAATCATGTGTTCTTCATCTGTTTATTTTATTTCTCTGATACGTTTCTGCATAATATTTTCTAACATGGTATCAGAGTGCGTTCCATTCTCCGGGATTTTAAGTTCGTTATTTTTTATTCGAGATTCGATGCTTGAATGATTATTATTGTTCAAGTTCTGTCCAAGTTCTAGGGTTTCAATTGAAACCCTAATTTCTGTAAGATCTTTGTCGTTACCTCCTCCCATACCAGAAGTTCTATTTAATTTTTGGAAGATTTCTGGAAGATCTCAGGTGGTATCTCCTACAGGCAACATGGGCCTCCAGCCGCGAGCCCTAATCCTAGGGCTCCGACTCCATGCTGCATCTTCTGGCGGTGGCTCCATGCACAGGCAGAGCAACAAGTAGAGCTCCTCTTCAGCCGCACCTTAGAAGCTCTTTGTAACTTGATTAACTTTTCAGGTAGAAGCTCTTTGTTGAAAAATGTAGAAAAGCTAGAAGCTGACTCAAAAGCCTAAAAGTGATTCTAAAGACTCAGCTTGAAGCTTCAAAAGTCTATTTTTTGTAGCTTGATTAACTTTTCAAGTAAAATCTCTTTGTTGAAAAATGTAGAAAAGGTAGAAGTTGACTCAAAAGCCTAAAAGTGATTCTAAAGACTCGGCTTGAAGGTTCAAGGATCACAATTAGGTTGATGAAAGGATAAAAAAGACTCAATTGCAAAAGCTCAAGTTTTGAAAACTTCGAATGCTGATCTGACTTATTACATTGTTTTTATTTTTGCATATTCTTGCAACAAGCAAACTTAAGCAGAATAATCAATTTCGCAGAATCAACTTTTTAGACATATGATCGATCACCATGGCATCGCTGATCGATCACTCGTGATCGACCATCTTATTATTCATGATCGATCAACCCTAATTGATCATCCTTTTGAATATGATTGATCAATTTTTAAATTCCAGACAATTATCAAATATGATCGATCACTTTTGTGACATGATCGATCACCTTGTTTCTATGTTCGATCATTTCATGGATTTTGAAAATCAAAATGTTGGACTTTCCATCTTTAGACACTACCGACTCTTTGAGGCCAACCCTATATAAGGGACCCTATGACTCATTATTTCACACAACCAAGAGAAACATATTCTACTCTCAAAAGAAAAGATAGAGTGACTATTTTGTGTGATATTCGAGTTCTTACAATGTTTTTGTGCTCTCGAGCGGTCTTCAATCGAAAGCTTCTTGCTACTGAAGTTGTTTTTGCTCTTTGTGCTCAACTGCGATCATTATCTTCATTCTCGAGCATATTCTACGTTTAAAATTTGTAAGCTTGTGAATTCTAGTTTCATTGCTTAACTATATTTCGTTTCTTTTCTGTATAGATATCTAAGTTATGGATTCCTTTCACCGAGAGAGATAAAATATTCGTTTAGGAGTTCTCCAAGGAAGGGTACATGTAGTACGAGAGGTTGTAATACCCTTAGGTTAAAGTAGCGATGCATTAGTGGAAACATGTTTCATTGAGAGCGAAGAGGAAATCCTAGAGTAGGTTTCGAGGTCGTGATCTTGACCCGCTTGGGTTTCCATGTAAATCGTTGTATCTTTATTATTTGCTATTCTTCTTTCCCTGTGATTTGTGAATTATATTTTATATTGCTATTGGATAATTTTAAATTGCATAATTCACCCCCCCTCTTGTACCTGACTCACAATTATCTCAATGCTTCTCTGCGCCATTGCTCTATATCTGAGTAAGCACTCGGTCTTGCAACCACGGTCTTCTTCTTGCTCTTCCATGATACCAAAGAACTCTCAATAATCATAGCAAAACTGGAGGGAGACTTCCTATCCTTGGGGTGCTAAAGAATAATCATGTAATTGGAGATATCTAGCTTAGTGATAGTTACATAGAGGAGCTTTCCAACGAGCTCCCTGCAGTGTTGCAGAAGTTGGTATTCGTTATTCAATCGGAGGCGTCACTGAAGTAAAGAATATTCGGTATTTAGGAGAATATTCAGAATTATTTGGTTATGTAATTTTAATTATTTTAATTTTAAATATTATGTTTAATATATATTCATATATATTTTTACATATATGATCATCAATCAATAAGAGTCCAAGATAATAGTACTAAGGAAGGATAGAGGTTGTATGAGAGGTTGTGCTACACTCGGATTAAAATAGCGTTGGAATAGTGGAAGTAGGCTTCACCGAGAGAGCGAAGGGGGAATCCTAGAACATTTTTATGGGTCGTGATTTTCACACGCTCGGGTTTCCATGTAAAAATCAATATATCCTTGTGTTTTGTTGTTCTTTCTCTGTGATTTGTGAATTGTTTTTTATTTGAATATTGTTACTGAATAATTGTATATTGCACAATTCACCTCCTCTTGTGCCAGACTCACAATCATCTCAGTGCTTCCATGTGCCATTGCTCTGTATTTTGACTACGCACTCGATCAAGCAACCACAATCTTCTTCTTGCTCTTCTATTATACCAAAAAACTCTCTATGATTATTACAAAACTAGATGGAGACTTCCTGTCCTTGGGGCATCCTACATAGTCTACATCTACACAAGTTGTAGTGGTAAGTGTGGAAATGAGAAAAGAGAATTTGTTTATTTATCGTAGCCCTAGAGCTCTCTTATATATGAGAAAAATCCTAAGGAAAAATTACATAGATAGCCGAAAGGAAAAGACAATTACATGATAACACCTAAAGAGATATAAATATCTTAACACTCCCCCAAGTTGGAGCATAGATATCTATCATGCTCAGCTTGGAACAACAACGATGAAACGGTCCCTTCGCAAGTGCTTTGGTGAACATGTCAATAATTTGATTTCCTGAAGCAACATGAGAATTGAATTTATATCCCTTTTGAATCAAATTACGGGTGTAATGGCAGTCAACTTCAATGTGCTTTGTTCTTTCATGAAAGGCAGGATTGTTTGCTATAAACAAAGCAACTTGATTATCACATTGTAGATGCATAGGAAGTGACACATCCATAGTTATGTCAGTGCTCCTTTGAGCCGTTGCCCTATACTCTGATTCTGTGCTCGATCTGGACACAACCGTCTGTTTCTTGCTCTTCCAAGAAACCAAAGAGCTGCCTACAAACACAGTGAAACCTGAGGTTGACTTCTTATCCTTGGGATATCCAACATAGTCTGCATCCGCACACCTTGACCCTATCAGGGTTGTGTCTCTCCTGAATAGAAGTCCTGCACATGGAGAAGACTTGAGATACCTCAAGATCATGTTGACTACATCCATGTGAGACTGCCTTGGTTGCTCCATAAATTGGCTAACTCTGCTGACAGCAAATGATATATCAGGCCTGTTGATAGTGACATAAAATAGCTCCCCTACCAGCTCTCTGTATTATTTCTTATCTACCTCTGTAGAGTCATTATCATATAGCCGTGCATTAGGATCCATTGGAGTGGTAGCCGGTCTGCATCCTATCACTCTCGTCTCAGATAAGAGATCAATGACATATTTTCTTTGCGTCATTACCATTCCTTGCTGGTTTCTTGCAAATTCTAGACCAAGAAAATACCTCAGCTTACCGAGATCCTTAGTCACGAACTGTTGTCCTAGAAAGTCCTTGGTTGCCTGAATAGGTTGCCTGAATACCTTCATTATCGCTACCTGTAACAACAATATCATCAATATAAACCAAAATAGCAACCATACCCTTTTGGGTCCTCCTAACAAAAAGAGAGTGATCCACAGTAGATCTGACAAAGCCTTGTAGTTCAATCAACTCTGAGAGCTTCTGAAACCAAGCCCTTGGACTCTACTTAAGGCCATGGTCTTATGAAGTTTACACACCATACTAGACTCCCCCTCAGCAGTAAACCTAGGTGGTTGCTGCATATACACCTCTTCGTGCAAATCGCCATATAAAAAGGCATTCTTGACATCTAATTGGAAAAGGGGCCAGTCCTTTACCACAACAACAACAACAACTAGGATGCGTAATGTAGAGTAACACGCAACATGAGAGAAAGTGTCTTGATAATCCACCCCATAAGTCTGAGTGAACCCACGAGCAACCAACCAGACCTTGTATCTGTCCACAGAATCGTCTACACGGTATTTAATAGTAAACACCCATTTACTACCAACAATCGAAGCACCTGGAGGAGAAGAGACGATACTCCAGGTATCACGAGATCATAAGGCTGTCATCTTCTCTTCCATAACAAGACGCCAAGGTCCACTCTGCAATGCTTCCTAATAAGAGCGGGTTATCTGTATCGCTGATAATGCCACCACAAATCTCTGAAAGTCCTCATATAATCGTGCCAGAGGGACGTAAGAGGAAAGATGATGCATCGTACACGCACGTCGCTTCTGTCATAGAGCAATAAGCACATCCAGACTGTTGTATCCTCAGAAATTGTGTCATCCAGAACATCCTGCATACTCAAAACATCAGTGCCATCAGAACTCAATTGCTCAGAACATACCTTGGGTCATGGCCTCAAATTTCAACGAAATTCGGTCGAATTTCTGTCGAATATTGATATCCAGTCGAAATCGAAATTTGACCGAAATGACCGAAATGTGGGGGTCCTAGTACAAAATATGACCGAAATGATCGAAATTTCGGTCGAAATTCCATCGAAATTCTATTTTGTTCGATACCGAAATGGTGACCGAAACCGACATTTAGGGCCTTGCCTTTTGTGTGCTGGATGTTGGTGGAGGCACATGAGCATGAGACCGGCACTGATAAACCTGAGGAAAGAAAAGAGGATCGGCAAGAGGTGGAGATGGTGGTGGTGTTGGTGGTGGTGGTGGATTAACGGAGATAGGAGGTGGTGGCATGTACACCTCTTCTCCATTCTATAAAGAGCTGAGCTTGCCACCTGTAGGAGAGAAATACATGATAGATTCAAAGAAGGTGGCATCAACACTCACATAGTACCTTTTTTGAGTAGGGACAAAGCAACGATATCCCTTTTGGGTCTTGGAATACCCAACAAACACGCACTTGACTGCTCTAGGAGATAGCTTGTCCAGACCTGGAGACATCTGATGGACAAAAGAAACACAACCAAACACTCGAGGTGTAAGAGAAAAAAGATCTTTCTCGGGAAACACGATTGAGAAAGGAATCATTTATCCCACAATCGATGAAGGCATACGATTCACCAAATAACATGCAATGAGAACACCATCCCCCCAGTACGAGTGAGGAGCACAACTCTGAATTAAAAGAGTTCGAGTAACTTTTAAGAGATGACGATGTTTCCTCTCAGCCACCCCATTCGGTTGGGATGTATAAGCACGCTATGTCTGATGCACAATACCATATGATCTAAGAAAATGAGATAGTTGAGTACTACAAAATTCAAGTTCATTATCAGAACCTATATACTTGATATTTGCAGAAAAGGCATTCCTTATTTCATTAATAAAAGACTGAATAATAGAACTAGCATCAGACTTGTTCTTAAGCAGGAAGACCCGTGACAATCTAGAATACTCATCAACGACAACAAGATAAGAACGATGTCCCTGAAGATCAAGAACACGACTGGGACCCCAAATGTCCAAGTGAATCAACTAAAAAAGAAGACCATGACTACTTTGACCCTGACGACTCTGGAATGTTGACCTATGATGCTTCCCAAGCTGGCTGGTCTCGTACTGGAAAGTAGAACGAGGAGAGATCTGAGGAAGAACATGACGTAGCTTTTGCAGAGGAAGATGACCAAAACGGAGGTGCCACGTATATGGAGAGACAGACACTGTACGAAGAGAAGAGACAACAAAATATGGAGATTGCACCAGTTTGTATAGGCCTCCTTGCTCACGGCCAGAACCAATCACACTGTCCGTTAGAATATCCTGAAACACAAGAGCAGAAGGGTCAAATATGACATGACAATGCAAATCCTTGGTGATTTGACTGATAGATAATAAATTCATAGAAAATTGAGGTGCATAAAGAACATTCTAAAGCCACATTTTAGGGGTTAATTGCAACTCCCCCTGACCAGTGATGGGGGAATGTGTCCCATCAGCAATTACTACAGACTTGCTAGACTGAGTCGGGCTATAGGTACTAAATTGACCTCTGTCACCACAAAGATGATGAGATGCTCCTTATTCCATTATCCATTCTGACAAGTCTACCTTGTAACAGCAAGTGTAAGCATATGTTGTACCTGATGTGGATGTAGTGGTTGAGGCTGCTACCTCTGACGATACTGACTGTGACCTAGTTGACCCTTGAGATGGCATAATCTCCCTGAGTCATGCAACTAACTCGTCAAACCTATATCAGATGGGACAGGAGAGCTGCTGCTCGGCTGGATCTGTGTTCTACCATACGTGCTGAGATAGGAAACCCATGCTTAGAATATCATGTTTCCTCTGAATGACCTGTCCTGTGACAATAAGTGCAAGGCTGACGAGGGGGTCTACTGGTCCCTCTTCCATGGCCTCCTCAGCCACAAAACTGCGTAGAGCTCCCCTACCTCGAGATGTTGTCATGGCTGAAGAAGTCTGTGACACAGACGAACCACCAGAAGATATAGAGAGTCTACTCAGTTGACGATATGCCTCCTCCATCGGAGGAATAGTAGCATCGGTAAGAATCTGTCGTCTTGTTGCATCATACTCTATATCCAGTGCTGCTAGAAAGACTCCAGTCATCACGGAATCCCTATATGCCTTGAGTTGCTTTGGTATAGCAGTTAAGGGAATGTAACCATGTAACTTCTCAAATATACCCCTTAGAGAAGTGTAGAGAGTATGGTGAGGACGTCCATTCTGCTTAGAGATGAAGATATCATGCTGAAGTTGTAGCATCTTTGACTCGTTCTTTGTCGGAGAATATGTAGCGGCGAGAATGTCGCACATAACCTTCATCGTGGGCTGACTCAAGATGTCATTGTCTATTTCCATGGATACTATTCCGGACAGCCATACTCGTGCATACACGTCGTCGGCCTCCCAGGAGGTGTTAACCCTAGTCTTCAACTAGCTCCACCTGTGTGAGAATATGCTTCTTGCCATTGCATTGCATTAGACTCATGAACTGCATAGCTCACAGTTCATAATTAGTTCCATCCATCTTTACAATGGGTGATGGACCTTTGAATGCACCCATAGATAGAATATCTATCTGCTTTATTATCTGACATAATGACAACAATCTCTCGAGACTATGGTTGCAAACTTGAACAGAGATCGTCTATACAAACAAATAGGAAGATGGTTGTGGTGTAGACTCATACCACAACCACTTCCATTCACTGAAGGCTCCTTCAGAAGGCTAGGATGTGTTTAAACTTTCAAGTCACACCCTAGAATATCAGGCAACAGTCCAACAATGGGATTGTTGTGGTGCAGACGTGCACGTGAAGCGTAGATGTGCGTGAGCGCACAAGCGTGCGTGCAGAAAATGCGTAAGCGCAACGCACAGGGATGCCTATGCTTACGGGGGCACGCACAGATGTGCGCAGACGTGCGTGCAGGCACATAGGCAATACACAAGCATGCGCAGATGTGCGCGCAGGCACAGACACACACACGTGCGGGAGCACGCAGATGCGCAGTGCTCGCAGGCGCAATGGAGCGCACATGAACGAGCGATAATGTGCGGCGGTGACGACGAATTCCAAGGGCGATGTACGGCGACGTAGGGTTTTTGGTAGCGAGTAGGGTTTTGGGTACAGGCTTCGGTCTACGACCGTCGCTCTGATACAATGTAGAAATGAGAAAATAGAACTTGTTTATTCATCGTAGCCCTAGACCTCTCTTATATAAGAGAAAAGCCCTAGGGACAAATTACATTTATAGCCGAAAGAAAAAGACAATTACATGATAACACCTAAAGAGATATAAATATCTCGACAGTAAGGGTTGTCCATCTGTTAAAGAATAATCCTGTGATTGGAGAAGACTTTAGGTACCTCAGAATCATGTCAACTACATCCATGTGGGCCTCTCTCAACTACTCCATAAACTGGCTCACTTTACTTACATTAAAGGAGATATCTGGCCTAGTGATAATCACATAGAGAAGCTTCCCAACGAGATTCCTGTTGAAGTCGGTATTTTGTATTCAGTCAAAGGGGTCGTTGAATAATGAATATTCGGTATTTGGGAGAATGTTTAGAGTTTTTTTACTATGCATTTTTTATTTTTTAAAATATAAATATTATGTCTAATATATATTCTTATATATTTATACATATGTGGTCGTCAATTAATAAGAGTGCAAGATAATAATTCCAATTAACAAGTTACATGTATGAAGCATTAATATTTGTGGCGATAACATGATAAATGACAACCTATAAAAAAATAAAAAAAAATCAGCAGTCTATTGCAATAATCGGTTGAATATTTTGTTGAGTACTTGTATATGAGGAATTATTCGAGTTGGACTGAATATTCACCGAGTAATAATATTCTACTCGGTCACCCACAGAATAAGAATATTCGGTTGAATATTCGATCTATTCAGTCGAATATTGCAACAATGCCTCTCTGTATCTTTGCTTGTCCACTTCCTTTGTATCATTATCATATAGCTTCATGCTAGCATCTATGAGAGTGCTTGCAAGTCTGCAGTCTGTCATGTTGGTCTCTGAACGAAGATCTGTAACATACTTCCTCTGGGTCATCTCGTTGGTTCGTGACGAACTCAAGCCCTAGGAAGTATCGTAATTCGCCAAGGTCCTTGTTGACGAAATGTTATCCAAGGAACTCTTTAACTATACTAATGCCTTGCACATCATCTGTAGCAATGATATCGTCAACATAAACCAGAATGACAATGATACCTTTCTGAGACATCTGAACAAACAATGAATGATCTGCAGTCGATCTCACAAACCTCTGTTGCTCTATCAAGTCCTAGAACTTCTGGAATAATGCCCTAGGATTCTAGTTAAGGTCATAGATAGCCTTATGAAGTCTACAAACCCTCTGACACTCCCCCTTCGAACCCATGTGGTTGTTGCATGTACACCTCCTTATGCAGATCACCATAGAGATAGCCGTTCTTCACATCCAGTTGGGACATGGACCAATATCGAACAACTCTACAACCGAGAGTAGAATCGAATAATAGAATAACAAGCCATTGGAGAGAAGGTAGCCTGATAGTCCACCACACTAGTCTGGGTGAACCCACGAGTCACAGTCTAGCCTTGTAGTGATCAACAATGCCATATCCACAATGCTTTACTATAAACACACATTTGCAACCAACCACGGAATCCTTTTTAGGAGCAGTAACCATGCTCCATGTGCCAATGGGTTGTAGTGTTTCCAGCTCTTCCTCCATGGAAAGACACCACTAGTTGTCTTGCATAACCTCCTGATACGTTCGTGGGATCTCTATAGCTGAGAGACCCATGAAAAACCTCATGAAATCCGCAGACAGACATCCCAGAGAAACATGTGTGGGAAGAGGATATATAACACATGTACACCTGTGGTTTCGAAGAGCAATGGGTTAATCCAGTTCTTCTGCATGATCTGTAACCTGTGGTGCAAGTTGCTCAACTTGTAAAGTGTCCTGCGAAACTTGAAAATTACTAGTGGCATTTGTAGAAACGAAGTGCTCAATATTTATCTAGGGCGTGCTGGATGACGGGACATGCCTATGATCATGGGGTATAATTGTCGACCTATGAATTTAAAATGTAAGGTCGTGACTGATTGATTAGAGGTGGTGGTGTAGGAGGAACCATATGAGAAGGCAGTGGTGGAGTAGGAGAAGGGGGTAGGGTGGAGCATTGGGTTGGGTCGGCTCGAACCCGACCCTGACCTCATCCGGAAAGCCCAGGCCCGGCCCGAATCCGATGTATAAATGGGTCGGGCCCGAACCCTCATATTTCAAAAATATTATGCTTGGATTGGGTCGGGCCCGAATCCGAAATACAAATGGACCAGGCTCGGGCCTTCATATTTCAATATATCATGTTAGAACCAAATTATGGGACATGGATATATAGTCACAATATATCAATATTTTCTTCATCCATGAATAGTAATATTATATCATGACAATACATCCAATATTCATGTGTTATGGATAAACTATATCAATAACACTAAATTGGAATCAAAGTGCAACTTCATGGAATCAAAATAAGTGCGGGCTGAGCCCGGCCTGAACCCGAGCCCGATCACACGAGCTTTGGGTCGGGCTCGGGTCCTTGGTTTGCTAAAAAAAGCGGGCCTCGACCCGACCCAAGCCCCACGAAAGTTTGATGGGCTCGGGTCGGGTTTCCCGGGTTGGGTCGGGTCGAGCCCGATGCTCCACCCTAGAAGGGGGTATCTAAGCCTCCTCATCTGACTCAGACACGATCATCCTGGTACCTGAAGGAGCATAGTGCATGATCGACTCAAAGAAAGTCACATCAACATAACATATTACTTCCGTCTAATCTAATCAAAGCAACAATACCCTTTTTAATCCGGGAGTATCCCACAAATATACACATGACAATCCTGAGAGAGAGCTTGTCACGACCGGGTGTAAGATGGTGAACAAAGACCACTGAACCCAAGACACGAGGTGTTCGAGAGAAAAGATCCTTATGGGGAAAAATTCGAAAAAAGGAACATTTTCACCTAACACAGACAACGACATCTGATTGACTAGTCACCCTACCCTGAGTACATCCTGAAACACAAGAGAGGTGGGATCAAATATGACACACAATGTAAATCTTTGGTGGTTTTACTAATAGATATAAATTCATTGTAAAATCAAGAGCATGAAAAACATTGTGCAGGTGCATTGACTGTGTTAATCGAATATCCACCTGTCATGTAATGGGAGAATGCGTCCCATCATCAATAACAGTTGTTCCGTCATAATGAACGGATTTGTGTGAAGTGATCTGAGATCCATCTCCACATATGTGATGAAAGACACTTGAATCCATGATCTACTTCGAAAGGTCTGTCCCGTGACAATTATTAAGAGCATATGATATACATGAAGTACTGGCAGAAATTGAGGCAACGATTTCAGACGAGCCCGGTGGAGCACTAGAGGGTCCAGAAATGGGAGGCATGATCTCCATCAGATGGGAGAAAAACTCATCAAGCCTCTGGTAACTAGTAGGTACAAGGGCAACATGTGTCTCAACCTTCTCAACATTACGGGTAGATGTCGGAAAACCATGCTTAGAATAACATCTATCCTTAAAGCAACCGGAGTGATGATGATAAGTACATAGCTGACATGTATGGGCCCTCCTCTACCACGAGCACCATCACCTGTGAATTGAGAAGATCCTCCTCTATTGTGAGATGCGGCCATCACCGATGTGGTCTAAGAGGATGTCGACGAAGGGACATTGATCATGTTGAATCTGCGGTATGCTTCCTACATGGGACGTATGGTAGCATCCGCAAGTAACTGGTATTGTGCTATGTCATACTCATAATCAAAGAGCCGTAAAAAAGACAACAATCATGGTAGCATTATTGTATGCCTTCTGCTGCTCCGAAGTAGCTTCCAGAGGCATGAAGCTATGAATCTTCTCAAGCATACCCCTGAGAGATGTGTACAAGGTATGAAGAGGACTGTCATTCCACTTGACTGTGAAGATGTCATGTTGAAGCTATAGTATCCTTGTCTCATTCCTCGCATGAGAGCATGTAGCGGTGAAGATGTCCCACGTCACCCTAGTTGTGGGCTAATGTAGGATATCATTGGCCATCTCCACAACCAAGGCACCAAATAACCATACACGTATGTACATGCCATCTGCCTCCCAAGAGGCATTAGCCATAGTGTTGTTAGGACCGTCACTCTGATATCATGTTGAAAGAGAATATTGAATTGATTATTCATGAGGCCTTGGGGTTCTCTTATATATAAAGGAAAATCCATGTTGGACAAATTACATATTAGAGACAATAAGAAAAGAGAATAGATAAAATAACCCAAGATAAAGAAATATCTCAATAGAGGCAATCCCAAAGAAAAGGAAGGAGGATTGCTGGAAAAGAAGATATTTAGGAAAAGAAGAGAAAAAGTGAATGAGAAAAGGAGATGAGAAAAAGTGATGAGAAAAGGAGATGAAAAAGACAGATGGATATTAGGTGGAAAGAGAGAATGAAAGAAAAGGAGAGGGAATATGATAAAAAAGGATTGGAAGCATGAAAAAAATGACAAATGGTTATTCTTTTAAAATTGTAAAATGGAGACGATTATTTGAAGAAAAATGGGGAGGAAAAAAGGATGAATTGCGAGTAATTTGATGATATTTGTATCTCCCATATGAACTTGGGAGATAGGAGTGTCTACGAACACCTCCTTATTTTGTTTGAGGCTTATATATGTGATCATTTATTTAAGAGGTCGTCATACCCATGATTTAGGTTTAGAGTCATAATGTGTACCTCGTATATCGGAGACACTTGGTAAATGGTTGATATAAAGAGAACAACAAGGGCTCCAGAGTAGAGATTTCATTCTATGAGTTAGTGTATGAGAGGTCCAGTTCGAGGTTCTCATTGACAGAGACTCCATTGCAATGGTTTCATGTTGGAAATCCTTTATTCGGATCATCTTATGGTTGTAGCACTTTCAATGGCCTCCGTTGAATAGATCCTTTTTCAATCTTCCATGTCCAGAGCTTTCAAGAGCCAAGCAACAATTGCAGATTCCCCATGTTGTAAATGCTAGGAGATTTAGTTGAGAGTCTGAGAGATGTATTTGATATATATATATATGGGGAAAAGGAGTATGCTCCCTGGGAGTAGCCAACGGGGCTACTCCCACCCTTATTTTTCCCTCATTTTTTATTTTGGAAAATAAAAATTTGTATATTCATCACTATATCCCTCTAACATTCTATTAAAATTTCGTCAGAAACAGACTCCTAAGCACTCCATCCAGACGCCATTTTTTAACGGTTGCATGATTTTTTAAATTGACCATGTTTGGATGGAGGCCGCAGGAGTAACAGAATGTTAGGGATATAGTGATGAATATACAAATTTTTATTTTCCAAAAAAATAAAAATTTTTGAAGGAAAATGGGGGTGGGAGTAGCCCGTTGGCTACTCCCAGGGAGCAGCCTCCTTTACCTCTATATGTATATATGCACAGCTTGTGTGTTAAGTGTTGTATTATCCAAACTAAACATTAGATGCTCCAGCTTAAGGGAGTGTTGAGTTATTTGTGTAATTGAGCCTCAATGAGAAAAGTATTTAGTCCCACATGAATGAATGGTGAGCCTCACATTCCATAAAAAATAGAGCCTCACATCCCATGTACTCGTTGAGAAAAGAAAGAGAATAAAAAACCTTTTTGTGGTTTTCTCCGGTGGTTTCATCCTCAAGGAATAGAATTTCACGTAAATCCATGTTTTCTTCTTCTTTGATTCCATAATCTCTTTTTTAACAACTATTAAAAGCAATTATTTGGCCACTGCATCTTGTGCTGGAGTGGTACACCATCAAGAGAGTTTTCAGCAGCCCACTGTTGGTTGTTTTAGCATTTGAGGTGAATGTAATTATTACGCCACTGCAAATGTTCAATGATAAGATGGGCCACAGGACTACAACATAACTGCTCAAAGAAGGGCTAAAATTATTGTGAAGCTGTTAAACATAAAAGGAGAAAAGCTTAGTTAGGTTTGGCTTTTATGTTTTTTTTGCAATGAACATTTTTAATGGAAGACTTTTACCATCACAGTATGACGGAAATAAATAAATATACATTATGAACATGCATAGACATGTGCAGAGAATGATAGTAGTAGAAATGAAAATGCTTAGGTGGATGTGCCGTCATACACGTAAAGATCGAATTCGGAATGATGTAATCGGAAGGAAAGTTGGTATAGCACTAAAAGAGGGTAAGATGAGAGAAAACTTTTAAAGATGGTTTGACCATTTGCAAAAGAGGTCGGTTGATTTACCAATTAGGAGATGCGAGTTTTGGGATGTTAAGCCGGCTAATAGAGGGCGAGGAAGGCCCAATAAGTGATGGAATGAGACTATCCGAAGGGATCTTAGTTTTTCGGATCTAAACCCAAGAATGGCCTAGGATAGATTTGAATGGAGGCAAAGAATCCATGTAGTCGACTTTACTTAATGTGGGAAAAGGCTTTGTTGTTGTATGAACATACACATGCTCAATTATAAGACAGGTTGCAGAAATGGTCAAATAAGGACTGAAATTTCGGTGAAGCTGCTGAACTTCTGCGTAATTGCTTATACAATTGGATCTTAAATGGAAAAAAGCTTGGATATAATAAGATGGGTTGTAGATACTGCAACTTAACTGCTCAAATAACAACAACAAGCCTTTTCTCACAATTAAGTAGGGCCGGCTACATGGATTCTTTGCCTCCATTCTGATCGTTCTTAGGTCAATCTCTGGTTTATATCTAAACAACTAAGATCTCTTCATATAGTCTCATTCCAACACTTCTTGGGTCATCCTCGCCCTCTCTCGGTAGGCTCAACATCTCAAAACTCGCATCTCCTAACCGATGCATCAATTGACCTCTTTTGCAAATGACCAAACCACCTTACATAGTTTTCTCGCATCTTATCCTCAATCGGAGCTACATCGACTTTCCATCTAATTGCGTCATTCTGAATTTGATCCTTATGTTTGTGGGTGTGTGTCCACACATCCACCTTAGCATTTTCATTTTTGCTATTGTCATTCCCTGTACATGTCTATAGTTCACATGCCAACATTTTGACCCTTAGAGCATAGCAGGTCTTATGGTTGCTTTGTAGAAATTTCTTTTGATTTTTAAAGAAATTTTCTTATCACAGAGAATAGCAGACTCTCCACTTTAGCCAGCCTGCATTTATTCTATTAGTAACATCTCCATCAATTTCCCCATCATATTGCAAAATATAAAAAAATCTCTCTTCCAAATGTTATCGTCACCAATCTTCACCTCGATTCCTTCATCATTGCTTCCATTAAAGTGCGCACCATATATTCAGTCTTAGCCATACTTATACGAAATCCTTTGGTCCAAAGCATTTCTTCATATCCCATGCTTCTCATTTACTCCATTTCTAGTCTCACCAATCAACACAATATCATAAGCAAATAGCGCGCACCAAGATATCTCATCCTGAATGTGAATTGTCAACCCCTCCATAATCAAAGTAAAAAGAAATGGACTCAAAGTTGAACCTTGATGTAAACCAATGTTGATGTCAAAATAGTTAGTCTTCCCATACTGGATTCTTTCAAAAGATAAAGGACTATCATACATATCCTTTATGAGGTTAATGTATAGGACATGTGTTTGTCTTTTCTCCAAAACTCTCTACAATATCTCACGTGGGACAGAATCATAAGCCTTCTCCAAATCAATAAAAATTGCATGGAGATTCTTCTTTTAGCTTTATAAATCTCCATTGTTCTCAGCAAATGGATGGCTTCAATGGTTCAACGACCTGGCATTAATCTGAATTGCTTTTCTTTTACTTTGGAAACTTGCCTCAACCTTCTTGCGATCACATGTTCCCAAATATTCATAGTGTGAGACTCATCAGCTTGATACCTCTCTAGTTTGAATAATTTGAATGTTCCATTTGTTCTTATAAAGAGGCACCACATTACTTCGCCTCCTGTAATGATCAAAATTGTGGGGATGCTGTTAAACTGCCACCTGATCACTTGTTTTGGTGGTGATTTTTCGCACTAAATTGAACATGCTTGAATGGAAGCTTTTTTATTCACACAGACAAAAAAATGTGTTATGGACATTTTACTGAAAGCCATCTATCTAAAACTGTATGAAAATGACTTCGAATGAGAACATGAAGGATTTCAAATCTTCCAGGTACACATTGCATAAGTACATTTCTAAAGCTGAAATTAATAAATTTATGCTTTTACAAACAACTGTGGCTTATATTCAGGAAGTATGTAAATATGTTTTGCTGATGGAGCAGATCAATTACGTGCAGTAGTCTGACGAAGAACGAAAAACTAAAGTTTATTATTAAAAGTTGAAGATGGTTTTTTTGCTGAAAATATATTCTCAGAAAGCAAATACTGTGAATTTTGTGTGATTTCTTTTATGCAAGCTGCATAAATCATATTTATCTTTTGGATGCAGAGGCAAATCTTGGGAAGGTTGATGAGCAAGTGCTGCTCAATTCTTCTGATGATTTGAATGCAGAAGCTCGTACTGATTCCGAGTCTGACAAGAATGTTGAAGAGGATTTCAAGGCTCCTTTCTTGGTAAATGTCTTCTCCGCGTTGGATCACATTTATGACTTTCTAAACAGTTGTATTGAGGAAATTATATATGTCAATGTCATGCTGATGGTTGTGATTAAGTAACAGGCTAACAGCTTGATGGTAGAGTTTTTTTCAATTTTTAGCTTCTTAAATGACTTGATGTTATTATGCAGGCTTTGACATCTACTGCTGCTGAAGCTGGCTTGTTGTCCCGAGAAATGGACATGTCCCCTAAGAAACCCGTACAAAGCAACCTATCATCTAGCATTGGTGTAATTGGTTCTAGGCGAAGCATTTCTGACCTCGGTACCATTGGAGACGTCAGTACATCTGGTGGGAGTTCTGGTCTGCATGACCATATCTATAATCTGCAGATGCTTGAAGCAGCATATAGTAAGCTTCCGCAGCCGAAGGATTCGGAAAGAGTAAAGAACTATATCCCAGTATGGCTCAATTGAATAATCTAATTTGGAATTTCTTCGTTGCAGTATATTGTTCCAACAATATATCATCTAATGGCCACATATTTCAAATTCCAGAGAAACCCTGCAAGTACTCCTTCTAGCTATCCTCAAGTGCAGGCACCAGTGATAAACAACCCTCTTTTCTGGGAGAGGCTAGGCGTGGGTAATTATGGAACTGACACACTGTTCTTTGCATTTTACTACCAACAAGTATGTTGTCTTTTTTGTTTATGTTAATTAACATTTTGAAGACTTTTTAAGGTTATACTATGGTGCCTCTTTCTTTGCTGCAGAATACATATCAACAATACTTGGCTGCCAGGGAACTTAAAAAGCAGTCATGGAGATATCACCGGAAATATAATACATGGTTTCAACGGCATGAGGAGCCAAAAATTACAACCGACGACTATGAACAGGGGACTTATGTGTACTTCGATTTCCACATTGCAGAGGATCATCTACAGCATGGATGGTCAGCTTATCTTTCATTAAATTTGGCCGATACTTTTTCCCTTTAGAATGAAAATCACTCTTAGATTATTAGGATGTAATTAATCAGTAAATTGAGTTAAGGATTTGCGTGCAAGGCTCTCCATAAATCCGAATGCTGGTACTGCATGCATAAGGTGATAAATATCCGGGTAGCCAGCTTTGGTGGATGAGGCAGCTGCTATCCGTGCCTAGGGCTGAAGTTCGTAGATGCTTATAATCTCCTTTGACGGTCCCCTAGTCCCTACCTCACAATAGTCAATTATTGGTGCAAAGCTTCCTCTATTATTTTTTATCTGCATTCATTCTCATGATTGTGTATTTTGGTTGAGACTTAACATTTGGTACGCGCTTTTATTTCTAAGCATTTTAGCGCACACATTATTTTTTTAAGTTGGTTTTTAACTTTTTATGGATAATAGTCAAGTTCCAAATCGTTTGCCCTGTGATCTTTTGTTAGTATATTAAAATATATTTCATAATATTTACCTTTTTTATTATTTGATATTTTTGATTGAGAGAATAGTGTATGAAGGCTACATACATATGGAGTTTAGTCCCACATAGATGAGTGGTGGATTTGATTAAGTTGATGGGACTATAGACAGAGCACTTCACACCCTGTATTATTCAGAGAAAAGAGAACAAAAAACCTAGTCCTTGTGACTTTTTCATGTGGTTTCATTCTGCTTCATAGGGGTAAGATCCTACTTAAAATTACATTTTTTTACACCCTTGTTGTTGGCCCCAAGGTAAAGAGACATCATGGTCCTGTCAAAGCCAAATATCTACTCCTGCTTTTGTTGCTTGCTTCTGGCCATCACAGTATATATGTTGCTCATCTTTTACCACTTATTCTAGAATCTGCAATAAAATATTGCTGTTGCTGACTTCAGGTGCCAAAGAATCAAGACCGACTTCACATTTGAGTACAGTTTCCTTGAAGACGAGCTTGCTGTGTAGATAACTCTTCAGCTATCTGCATGCCACCTTGATGAGGTGACTGGATTTTTTTGCTTTACCAATTCTGTTCGTTTTTTTTATTATGTTGCTTTGAATTGGAGCGTAGATATTGCCATGTTCCTGGCCTTGAGAAATTGCTGATCTTTACTCTGCAAAATTATCCACATTAAATACTCGAAGTTTTTCCAGCATTGAGATTTTTATGACCACTAAAACACTTATTAAGAATTAATTTCTGTTAAGTTTTGGCATTATCTCACTAAATACTTCTTTTCTGGTCTTTTCTTCATTTTGCATGGAAATGTGTTTCGAACCAGCTTTGTGCAAATCATTTGATTCAGATTACTTGTTGATTCGCAGATAACTCCGACTATAAAGAGCTTTGATCTTAAAACCAGAAGGAAAATACTGTTAGCAGATTGTTCTCTCGCTAGTAGTGGTTTCTCATATGTAAATTTATCTTTTCTTTATATATCATAAATCACTTAATATTTCTACTCAGTTTTAAGGGCAAATCATGAAGTCATAGTCAGCTAATTTGTCTGGAGGAAAGAAGTGCCTGATGAACGTTTTTTTAGTTTAGTATTTATCGAATATTTTTGCCTAATAGATTCTAAATTGTGATGTTTAATTGGCAACAAAGCTGAGTTATCCCATGTTTCATATGCATGAGGGAATAGGGTTTTTTTTCTGAGAAAGTAATTGAATGTGATTAGGTCAAAATAGTTCGCTGGGTAGTCTAAAGGGAATGGGATAGGAGGTACGCTGCTGCTCTCCATCTCCATTCCTGCAATATTTGTAGAGGTTTTGAACACTTTTCTTTTTCCAGTCGAGTAGATGGGTAAAATGGGGCTGCCTCCAGGGGTAGTTAACTTAGTTACCTCTGTTCTATTTTCTCCATTTTTTTGAAAAATAAAATCATGTAAATTCATTATTATATCCCTATAGTGTGCGTGCATGCGTGTGCGTGTGTGTCCGGTTAGATCATGTGGTCTAGAATGCATGCTCTCATGCTCTCACAGGTTTTGGCTCTCATATGATATATTTAGTAAGTAATGTCATTGATCTTTTTAAAAATAGTAATATTACAATATATTTATATAAAATTAAAATCTAGATCGAAGAAACCTTTACATAAATATCAATGTTATTATACATCTATCAGCAATCTTTTTAAATTATAGATGCGTAATTTTACATTGTAAAAAAAAATGTAATACGTAGCAAGAACTTATTTAACATATATGTGATGTACATTTTACATTCAATTGTATGCAGGAGAATAATATTGTGCTGAATATTGACAAATTTTTATATAAAGCATTGATATTATGCACAATATCACTGTAATTTACATTTGGTAGTGTTAAAATTACAATTGGTCTTTTTATAATACAACTAAATAATTAATTTTACAGAGATCGACTTCATTTTACCAAAATTGTGATATTATACTAGTTGCTTGTGTTAAATAATTATTACTATTTTGGGGATTCATTCAGTATTATACATAAAGCGCATTTATTTTACATTCATTGAGTTATCTAGATATAGATCAGGGAAATTGGGATGACATGAAATTGCTCTTTTACATTTATAGATGCGTTAATATAAATAAAATAACAAAAAATCTGATGTAAAAATTCTTATGTTGATACTTATTAAATATACTTTTTTATCGTATTTTGCATGTATTATTTTTCACATAGTATTTTTCAGAATCTCTAAAAAATATAACAAAAATAATTTATATGAAGAAAATATTTTAACAAATAAAAATAAATATAATAAGGATTTTATATATGACAGAAAAAAGAATTGAAGATTCTGAATGCATATGCCGTAAAGTTTGGTTTGTGTGTGCTCGGAATAGGGATGAAAACGAATGTGAATAAATTCCTATCCGATCCGCTATCGTATTCGTTTTATACATATTTTGACATTCGTATTCGTATTCGTTTTAAAATGGATGCGGATATAGATGTCACTTTAGCATTTGTTAATATTCGCATTCGTATTCGTATATTTATTTTCGAATATAAGTATAGTAATATATTTATCTATAAATGTGTGTAACAACATTTTATGATTGCATTCATCATCGTTGATATAATTTTTGTGAAATTGCATTATATGGTGTATCTATTTTATATTTAAACCATTTTAAACATGTGTATTAGTAAATTATTTTTGTTATTATTCGTATCCGATTCGTATTTGTTTTACATTTGTATTCATTTTTAAGGATATGGTAACACATTTTCACATTTGTCAATATTCGTATCCGCATTCTTATTCGTATTTGTAAATGGATAAGGATGTGATTATACATATATTCGTATCTGTCTTCGATCGTTTTCATCCCTAGCCCGGATGCATATAGAAGAAACATTCATGAAATAAAAATCCGACAACGAATATAGCTATGGTATAGCAAAAAAAATGAAGAAATATTGATGAAATCAAAAACAGTAATTTGTGTGCATTAATATTATGAAGAGAAAGATATACTATGATTGATAATAAAATGCGAACCTGGAAAGATATAGTGATGAGTACAAGTACGAAGTATTCCCTTTCAAATGATGAATATAGCTAACAAAAGTAGAGTAAATGTAAGATAAACTTGTAAAGGATTCAACCGGAATGAACAAAAAGGCACTTAATGTTTTTGAGTAAGATATAATTATCAAAAAATTAATATTTCATTCATTAAGATATAATTAATTTGTAATTTAATTTTTAATTCTTTATATATTTAGTAAAAACGTAAACAACCACTTACTTTTTAAAAATGATTATAAATGTATCGATAACTTAAAAAGCAGGATTTTTAAAAAGATCAACTACAATATTAGGAAAGTAGAAATATATACTTTTAACAAAATTAAAGAATACCTAATTTGATATAGAGAAAGAAGAAGGGAAACACCCTTTAGCGAATACGACGAAGAAGGATCTCATCGTAGCGGACGATTCAGGGGAGATGATGCATTCACAAAAGAATCGACTAAGGAGGTAGAGTGACAGGCGACGACGATGGAAGAGATGCAATTGCGCGTGGAGGAAACCAAACGGAAACAAGAAAATGATTCTGACCAGGATAGTGAGGGTACATGTTTAGAACTCCAGGTCCATCGTCATAAACCAAATTACAAAAGTAAGTTAATGTTCAAAGTAATTAGAAGTATTTAATAGAGTTTTTATAAATTATAGTTCTCGTAATTGAACTGAACAGAAGGAACAGACCTTCTAATGATCAAAAGAAAAGAGGTGTCTGATGAAAAGGAACTTTTGAAGGGTGAAGACGATTTCGGGAGTATGCATATTACTGCTTTTTTAATATAAAATGCATATTTATTTTAAAACTAGTTGTTCATGATTTATTCCAAACATGAAAATCATAAGTAGAAATGTTTTTTTTATGTCTCTGCTTACAGGCAAAGGCTATGTACAACACAGGTGTCACATTGAACACTTTGTGCAGTTTATTGATAACCATAGACCAACATCCAAGCAACATACACTTTTGACAAAGACTGCATTTAGTAAGCTAGTTAATATTGGACATGTTGAAATCTAACGTAAAAATCTTCAATGGTTAGTTGAACAATTTCAAGGTGGCAGAAACTTCAAATTTGAAAATAAGGTTGTGAGCTTTAGTGATGAAGAGGTGGGAGCAATATTGGGCCTACCTAGCTCTGATTTCTCAATCACTGTCAGGGGTAGATATCTACATCATTCATTTCACATGAATTGTTTGAAGATGGAATGGTTTTCAATAGAAAGAAGTTGGTCAGCATTCTAGAAGATTATTACAATAAGGATGATGACAACTCAGTGTCTATCTATGTAACATGTTTGATAATTTTGATGTTTGCCACCTTCCTTTTCCCAGACAGTTTTTACTCTTTTCTGAAAGACTTATTGCACTACGTAGAATCTCTTAAAGATACAAGATTCTTTAACTGGTCTGGCGTTGTTGCAAGAATGATATTGTTCAACATGGATGACGTAGTGAGTAGAATTCAAAAGAGAAGAGCTGGATCATCAAGGGTAACATTAGGTTACCTTACAGGATGTGTTGCCTATTTATACGTTAGTTTTTATATAATTTTTTTATTGATATGATCGATAATAACAATTACTAATACAACATCTGTATCATGTATGCATGTTGGAGTACTGTTGCAAAGACCTTGTGGTGAGCAGAGATCTGAGACCACAGATTAGGAAGTGGGCCGGTCCAATAAAAGGGGTTTCCAGATCCTTGGTTTCGATCAGCAGTGAACATGTAAGTAATGTTAATATGAAAAATGATAGTAGACCGTATGTTTAACAACTTAAATATGTTAAAGACTATGCCATTTTCTTTATGTAGATATCGCATGTTTTTGCAACTACACAAGAATGAAATAGTTAAGATAATAGCATACGAATATGTTTTTCCATTCGAAAAATTTACCATGTGTGTTTTACAGTGAGGAGACCACATATTGTGATAATGAAACCCCTCCCAATACCATAAGATATGTCAACAAGGAAGGAAAGGAACAAGATAGATGAATTGTGTGTCAAAAAATCTGTTGTTAGTGTTCCACTTCAAGATGTCATAACAAAAAACACCAAAAAATGTATGCGTGAAGTATTTGCATTTGAGATAGAAGAGCTGAAGGAAATAATTAAAGAGATGAGTGAAACCTCTAAAAAAAGGATGAAGAAAACATAAGAAAGACTTCTGAATTGAAGGTTGAGATTGAGAATTTGAAGTCTGAGAATATGGAGCTGATTGAAAAACTAAAAACATTTTATGTTCAGGAGAACAAAAATGTTGAAAAAAACGATTTCGAAGCAGTAGATACATCAGAAAAAAACAATGAAATTAATATTGAAGGTAACATTGATAACCATCATGGAGACATGTATACACCGACATGCAAGGGCTGATATGAAAGGAGTTTTGGAAGATAATAACACAGACCTTGGGGAAAGGCTTGAACATTTAATATCAGAAATCTATGATGAACATACAGTTGAGAAATCCTAAGATACAAGTAATAAAGGTTCAGCTATGAACATTAACATGCCTTCATTCGATTTGAAAATTGATGACAATGCACATTCGGAAAATGTGTAACCAGAAACAACAACAAGGAAAAGGAAAAAAGATAAAGTCACAGTGCAGCAAAGTTCTATAATTAAAAGATTAAAAGAGAGAAGAGAAGCCAAAAAAGCTTTAGAGGATTCTATGAGGGAAGGCAAGTAGGAGCTAGAAGCAAAAGCTATGCTCGAATATTACAATATTTGTGGAGAGAAGAGAAAGGAATCAGTTGTGGATGATACGACAAGTGAGGTAAGCCAAAAAATATTTTAGAAGTTATTTTATCTTAATTATATGCAGTACAAATAGAATATTAATTTTTACTATGGCACAAAAAGCATGTGATATTCTGTATGTTTATAATAGTAATTTTTTCTAACATTATTTTTAATTGATTGGTTTAGAATCAGTACCTATGTGATCTCGTGACTGATTTTATTGGTTACGAGAGAGTATCAGAACAAACGAAGAAAACAATTCAAGAATTTCTACGATATCCTGCCAACAAGTAAGAATTTTTGTCTATTTTAAACAGTTAAAGTTAAATAATTTTAACTATAAATGCAACATACTTTACTCCGGGGAATCGTAGTTGTAAAGGGAGAGAGATCCACAATTTCATGTACGAAAGAATGACAGAAGATTCGGTACGTATATGTATATTAATTGCTTCTTTCAAAATTTATTTACAAATAAATATTTTTGACATTACAGATAATAGACATGTTCATGGATGTGCTGGCACAAATACTGCACCAAAGATGGCATTAACTATCATAATATGTTATCCTTAATTATATTTTCAGCAATATTTTGTCAATCTTGTGGTTAATGCTACCGAACACGAATTTGATAAACTCGAAGAACTATATGTTGAAGGAATTCATATAGCAGAGCTGGAGAAAATCTTCACAGTTATTCATACAAGAAACCACTAGTATCTTCTCGTCACTGATTTTACGACAAGAAAGTTCCTTTCATACAATTCTATGAAAGGAACAAGATTCCATAAGAAGGTTATACTGAAATGGGTATGAAATTAAAAACTTTTAAATTTTAGTACATATTTTATTCCAATGGTTATATTTTTATGTTTGATTTAAATTTCAGCATGTATGGCTTTCTGAGTATTTCATGGACAGCATGCCAGACGAATGCCTTGCAGGATGGGAAATCTTATATGTGCCAGATTGCCCGCAGCAACCATCGCAAAGTCTTGACTGTGGTGTCTACGTCATGAAAATGATGGAGTACCTATGCGAAGGGAGGGCGTTGGATTTCAAGTACGAAGACATTGATAGATTTAGAGCTGAAATAGCTTCAACATTGTTAATATGCGGTCACATTGAGAACTCAACGATACAGTGATGAAACAAGACAGACAGAATTTAAAGTCACCTTTGCTTTTCTGCAGTTTACATTGGATCTATCTGTTATTGCAATGACTTAAACATGTTATGTTACTAGATTTTCTGTTTCATACTTAGTCTTTAAACTCAAATCCTTACATTTGAAGTGCTTATTATGTTATAGTTATGCCAATGGCCCGCATATTCATAAACAAATTAATATGCTTTTGATGTGGTACTGAATAGTTACATGTTTGACAGGCATAGAAACTATACAAATTTATATACCTCTGATAGTCGAAATGTATGTATGGTATGTAACAGATTGTATATGGTTTTAAAAATATTGCATAGATGTGTAAACTATTGCATATTGTTGTAAAATGTATAGCTTGACATTAAATTAAATGTAATATGACACTGAAAGGTCTTCTTGTACGTTAAGGATTCCCATTACCAAATCGATAAAAGACCTTCTTCTATGTTAATAAAGGTTGTGTAAGGATTGTTGTTAACAAAAATTTTATACATGTAATATCGAACAGTATCTATGTATTGTAAAATATTGTATATAGTTGTAAGCTATTGCGAAGATGTTTAAAATATTGCATAGAGTTGTAAAATGTATAGCTAGGATAGTAAAATAAAAGTAATATTACACCGAACGTTCTTCTTGTACGTTACGCATTCACATTACCCAAGCGAAAGCACTAATTAACCACTGAAAAGCGCTTCTTGTATGTTACTTATTCACATTACCCAAACATTAAGGACGTAATTAAAAAACACAAATATTCAGAAAAAAGGGAAAGAACTTTAACAATGAAAGTTCTTATCGTACGCTACTCATTCAAATTGCGTAAGTGCTGAAATGTCTTGTTGTATGTTACGCGTTCACATTACAAAATTGCTGAAGGGACTTTTTGTATGTGTATAGAATGTTGTTAACATAATGTTTATTGATGTAATATAGAAATGCATGTATGGTATGTAAAATATTGTGTAGCGTTTTAAATATAGAATATATGGGTAAATTATTGCATAGATTTGAAAAATGTATAGATGGGTATTAAAATAAAAGTAATTTGACACTGGACCGTATTCTTGTACAATAAGGATTCTCATTACCAAAGCGTTGAAAGGTGTTATTGAATGTTAATAATGAAAACTTTAAGAGATGTAATATTGACATGTATGTATAGTAAGTAAAATATTGTATATAGCTTTAAAATATTGCAAAAAATGTAAATTGTTGCATAGAGTTGTAAAATGTATAGCTAGGATAATAAAATAAATGTAATATGACACTAAAAGGTCTTCTTGTACGTTAATATAGATTACATGTGTTAGGATTGTTATTAACGAAATATTTATACATGTATTATCGAACATTATCTGTAGTTTGTAAAATATTGAATATAGTTATAAAATATTGTGAACATTTGTAAATTATTGCATAGAGTTCTAAATTGTATATCTAGGTTAGTAAAATGATTGTAATATGACACTGAACGGCCTTCTTGTACTTTATTCATTCACATTATCCAATCAATGAAAGGTTTTTTTGTATGTTGATATAGGTTGTATGTGTAAGGATTGGTATTATGGTAAAATTCATATATGGTAACGAAATGTATGTATAATTAAAACAAAGCCCTAATAAACCACCGAAAGGGCTTCTTGTACTTTACATATTCACCTTACCCAAACATTAATGATATAGTTAAAAAAAGTAAATTAAAACAAAGCCCTAATCAACCACTGAAAGGGCTTCTTCTACTTTACATAATCACCTTACCGAATCATTAATGAGGTAGTAAAAAAACATGACACAAATATTTTTAAAAAAAGGACAGAACTTATAAGAACTTATAACGCTGAAAGTTTTTGTTGTAGGTTAAACATTCACATTACTGAAGTGCTGAACTTCACCAAGAAAATTACATTGTATTTGTCATCTATAATAACTAAACAAAGTATAACTAGCAACAAAAGTACATGAAATATAAAAAAAGGCATGAAAATAAATAAACGAGCAAGCTCCAATGACGCCGCAAAGCTAGCCATAATATGCAAACCTGCATAAAATTTTGGATATTAATAAGAATATAATAAGCAACATACTTCAATTTGTATAACTAAATTATATATAAAACGTACAATCTTACACGAAAAAAAATAAAATAAAAATATAAAAGAGAATGAGCAATATATCTTACTCCATAAAAACACAAGAATTTTGATTGGAAGAATTAAAAAGTATTCTAGAACTTTATGTCGATGTCGGGTCATCATTGCCTGCATAATTGAGAGAAAAAAATGAACTGTTACAAAAAATTGATCAATAAAGAAGGTCAAAAACTTACCAGGTAATGTAGAATTGTTACTAGGACAGTTTCTTGAATCGTGCCCAGCATTGAATTTGAGGCAAGATTTGCATTGTCTACCTCTATTTCTTCTCAACTCAGATTCAGATATAATACGATTGCCAACATCCTTGGGTCTTCCACCACGACCACTTCCTTTCGTTCTCACAGCATTTGGTTCTTTAACACATGGTTCAATAATGAGATCTGGATCATTTGAAGTATTCCTACTTGTAGAGTTGGAAGATTGTTTGTTGCTTATCATAAGATCAATATTGCAGCATAATTCACTTAATTTTTATTTAGCAAACAAGAATATGTCCTCATCCTGATCCAATGAAGCTGAAATAATATGCGAACAAAGCTGATTCAGATGTGACGACCTTTCTTGATGTACAACTTGTTATAAATAGGGTAGTTTACTGATTTTTTAATGTTCCTTGTCTACCTTTTCAATATATATTCATGATTCAGAAGCTCCACATTCTGTATTTTCAATACCGCAAGTATGTGCCTACATGGATATCCAAAGAATTGCATATTCTTGCATTCACAAGAAAGAAATTCCCTTGGCATAGACGAAGAAACACATAATTCTTCTTCGGGTTTCCCGATATATGACACAAAAAATTGATTGTAATCCAAAGAGTTCGACTGAATTCGAACATTCAAATCTTTTACTTCATTCAATTCAAATCGAAATTTGTAAAATCTGAACTTTGTTCCTCCATCTTCCATTTGAAATTTGTTTTTGGAGTGTATACTTCACCAATATTATCCATGTCATTCTCTGTTTGTATACGTCGCTGAATTGTGCTTTGAAATCTACATACAAATTCGAACAAAGAGTTCTATTTAGTGATGTGGTGTTGTAAGAAAGCATTCATACTTTCACTCCTCTTGGTATTACGTTGTCCAACCCAAAAAATCCGTAAGATATAAACTAATCCATTTATATCTAATGTTATATTTCTCATTCAACCATACGTTTGATGATAAATCATACTGATCAATAATCTTGCAATAGTTTTGCTCAAATTCCCTTATAGTTATACTTTTCCATACAACTATGGATAATGACTTCATTTATGTCTTTAATCTTTCCAAGCTTACTTTTAAGCTTAGCCATTATATGCCAGGTGCAGAATTTATGAACAGTGTGTGGAAAACAATGCCTAACAGCTGCACAAATTGTCGGATCTTCATTGGTGATTAAAGAAATTGGATGTTTCCTCATTACTTCCAGAAATCTCTCAAACAACCATGAGAATAACTCTGTTGTCTCTCTGCTCATGAATGAATTTCCAAAAAAAATTATATAACCATGATGAATCCCACAAAAGATCCAAAAATCAGATTGTATTCATTGGTCCTATATGTTGTGTCGAATGATATTGTATCACCGAATAATTTGTAATCTTCGATAGAGGCACTATCAATCCATATACACTGTGTAAACATGTTATCATCATCAGTTGTGTAAGCATAGTAAAAATCCGGAGTAGTGGCCTTACAACTTTCAAAATGCTCAATTAGTAGGTGAACATCCATCCCAATACGTTGTTTTTTTCTTTTAAGTTGAGGTTGTAAGTATCTATGACAATACTACCAACTTGACCGCTGGACATGTTTATGAATGCTGACTGTTTGGATACATGTATGTTCACATCATTCGTCGACTTCACAAGCATTTTTGCGGCTTTTGAAAAGGGTCTATTTGATCTGAGGTATCTACGTTTGGATGGAGAAACAAGATTGTGATTGTGTTCTGGTTCAAATTGAGAAACAATCCAGTCCTTGAGATCAGATCTAAAGGAATCTGACATGAAATCTTTGCATCCAGTCCGTGATAATCCAATGCGACGTTCCTCCTTGTAAAAAATGCAATCATCGCTATCATCACTTCTTACATTGTCATTTATCAATGTTTTGTTTGTAGCTTTAGAAAACCCCTCTTTCCAGCAAACAAAGGATTTAAAGATAATTATCCTTTCCTTAGAAAGCTTATCTTTATCAACCTTGGAGCTTGTTTTCCTAACATTAAATCCTATTTCTGTTGCATATGTCTCGTAAAATTTATACGCATCTTGAATAGATCCAAAAGTTTGCCCAATGTGAGGTGTATGGACATTGACAGTTTCATTGATTGTGTCATCAGAACCTGGTAGTAATTTTAAAAATTGAGCTGTATTAGAAATTAATTAATATAAACGGAAAACCTCATATTATATAAAAAGATGATAGTTTCTTATACAACCTAACCAGAGAGGAAAAAAATTAAAACTATATGTTTAATAATATAAATATCATAAATAATTAAAATATATACATTTATTGTAAAATTGTAGTTCTATATTGTAAAATATGGTTCTTGATTGTAATATAAGTTCTGTTAAAGTAAAATATAAGTATCATTCGAAAAAATGTCATGAATATATATAAAATTGTACCGTATATGAAAACTGTATAAGTGATATAGGAAATCAGGTTAAATTATATATGTTCTATGATGATTTGCAAAACTGTAGATTTGAGAAAACCTGATATAAGTTTATTGTAAAATATGGTTTAATATTGTAAATTATGTCCGAAAAAGTTAATTTGAATTATTTCAATGTAAAATATATGATAAGGAATACTCTAAGATACACTGTAATTTAAAAGTAAAATGTTATCTGATAAAGTAAAATGGAGATAACATTCGTAAAAGTGACAGTAATATATGTAAAAAATGTAGTATATAAGAACTATGATGCTTTGAAATTCTGTGGCAAGGAGAATTCCTGATTGATGCGAATTATGATCAATTCCTTCCAGAAGTTCATTAAACTCACTGAAAAGGTAATTTAAAATATTTCCATGTAAAATGTATGATAAGGAATACTCTAAGATACACTGTAATTTAAAAGTAAAATGTTATCTGATAAAGTAAAATGGAGATAAATTCGTAAAAGTGATAGGAATATATGTAAAATCATATAGAATATAAGAACTATGATGCTTCGAAATTCTGTGGCATTGAGAATACCTTATTGATGCGAATTATGATCAGTTCCTTCCAGAAGTCCATTAACTTCACCATCCTCGACAGATACCTGAATAAATTTAAAAATTAGTACTAAAAAAGACATGCGAAAAATATAATTCAATTATCTGACACATTTCTCTATTAAAAGAACAAGTTGTTCTTTCATCGAGACTCATTGAATATCACATTGGTTGAGAATTCGTGGAATAAGAACTAGAGATAGGAAGGGAAATTTTCGAAATCCAAATGTCAAACAGGGAGAAGATGTAGTTTAGGAAATATGGTAATTTAATGAGATAGAAACTAATGCGCTAAAATCGTGGGATCCGACTCATTCATCGGAATGTCGTCACCGATATAATATAGTAAGTTTCTAAAAATAGAATTTAACCCATTAGTATATCAGTTGTTTTGACACTGGGTTGGTGGTTTTTAAGAGAACCGTAGATTACAATCGGACGGATGTATAGGCTTGCCGCACTGTCATTGATAAAAGATACCACCTCAATTCAAGTTTTTCCTCTCTCTCTCTCTCTCTATATATATATATATATATATATATAAGGATAGGGAGTATGCACCCAGGTACATGTAATTCTACATGCACCCGTGCTTATAACTCTGACATTTTTTTACTTTTCTGAAAAATACCGCCATGTATATTCATCTATATGTCCCTCCTATATGTCATTCCAATTTCATCAGAAACTGAGACCCCTACATCCTCCATCTAGAACACATTATTTTAACGGTCTTAAAATTGATGTAATTGACATGTTCTGGATAGAGGACGTAGGGGTCTCTGTTTCTGATGAAATTGGAATGACATACATGAGGGATACATAGATGAATATACATGGTGATATTTTTCGGAAAAGTAAAAAAATATGGGACTTATAGGCCCGGGTGCATGTAGAATTACATGCACCTGGGTGCATACTCCCTATCCTCTATATATATAGGGACCCTTTCAAATGATGTGGGGTCTCACCAATATTGTGGTGAGCCATCAATCAGATTCGTCGGATCTCAATCAGATAGTTGCATCAAAAATCTTATCCAAAGGGGTATTTCTGTCAACTCGTTTTTAGCAAATTTGAATTTCATTTAGTAGCTTTGAATTACCATTTTTAGTTATTATTGGTTTGGATTTTTCATTAATACCTTTATTAATATATTTCTGATTTTGCTCTGAACGAATTGGATTCAATCATATCTTTGTAAACTTCCATGAGTTTTGTGAAAATTTATTTTCTCTTTGTAATTTCGTTAAAATTTTTTACATTATCATTCAATGTTTTTTCATTAATCGATGTGTATATCATTTTGTAAATTTTATTTTGCTCTTTGTAAAGTTCATGCTCTTTTTGTAAGTATTTGTGTGTAAGCCTGTCAACCACGTTTTTTGTAAATGTGTATGTTCCCTTTGTAAAACTGCATGGGTTTTTTTAAAATTTTTCATGTCCTCCATGCCCTTGAGAGCACAGTAACCCTCAGTAATATGTCTTCATCTCCATATTCATGCTTGTTTTATAAGTATTTGCGTGTAAATCCAATGTATAAATTTTCATGCTTTTTAATGGGTTTGTTCCTTTCGGAAAATTGCATGGATCTTTGTAACTTCTTCACACTCTTTTGTAAAATTTATATGGTGATCTGCAAAAAAATGAGAAGGTCAGTTAGTAATTTTAAAATTATTTGAGATTTTAAAACCAACAAATTAGTATGTATTTATAGTATAAATTATGTTTAAAATTGTATACCAAAATGTGAAATAATACATATCCTCCCATGTCGCTCCTTCGTGCCCTTGTAATATTCATGTTACCTTTGTAAAAACTTATGATCACTTTGTAAATTCCACGTGGAGCTCTGCAAAATAAGACATCAATAATGAGAATCGTAAACAAAGTGCATCAAATATTTAAATGCAAAAGTCAATTATATAAAAGTAGTATACCACAATGTAAATCAATTTTCAACTACGTAAATCAACTTCCCTCCACTCCCATCCATATCCTCAAGACATTAAATACATATTAACAATATGAAAAAAATAAAGACAATAGATGCAGATGCTTTAATCCAAACTTTTCTCGTGCACTGGAAAAAAACGGAAAACCCATGATGTGGTTGAGTATCTACATCATTATTACGTGCACATAAAAGGGCCAGAACTTGATACAAACAATGGAAATCGGCTGGTCGTGGAGTTGTCTCGTATCCACTCTCAGGGTTCGTTTGGTTGCAGTGTTGGGTAGGGTTGGGTTGAGCTGGGGTACCCCTGTGAATAGTAAATTGTGAGGAGGATTGGGATGTTTGGAAGGAAGGGTACCTCAGGTTGGGCCAACCCAACCCTGCCTAACCATGCAACCAAACGAACCCTCAACGTCTGTCGTCTAAGTTGGAGGTGTAACTGTCTGTTTCAGGGCATGTTTGCACTGTTTCCATTGTCATCTGTCATCTGTGGTGAGTCCCAAGTACAAGGTGGTCGAGAATCATCTCTTTGGATAGGTTGGTTGCATTCTTTCTGTTTCATTGACGACCTCCATTTCTATATTATGAAACTCGATCAACGCTTCCAGAATCAAACACATTGGAAATCCCATCAAAGGGATTGAGGCGGCAGAGGCATGTGTAGATCTCATTCTTCCCTATATCTTCATAGTCCATCCTCCACCATGCCCTTCTCGAGAAGGTAGACGTTATTCCTCTGCAGTTTGGCCTCTCGTATGAAGATAATCTAGATTTTGGAAGAACAGAAATAAGAAGAGAGTCAGAAAATGGAGAAACAGAACCCCCATCCACCTCCATTGTGACCTCCTTCTCTGTCTCCGCCTCATCATCTATCACGTGCCACATCGATCTTCAGGACGTGCCTCTCCTCCGCCATTATACCTTCATCACCAAGATGCCACCATATGATATATATATCAAGGGGGTTGACTGCAGTGACGACAGAGGAAGAAGATGGTAGCGCAGCTACGAGGGATGAGGAGGAATAGGTAGCGGCCGAGGAGGAGACCTAGGTTAGGGTTTCAACAACGAGAGATAAAGGGAGGGAGAGGGGGAAATCATTTGACGTTTCCTAAATTATAGGAATGTTGACAACTAAAAATGGAAATAATCAAAAAGATAAAAATAGGTTTTCAGGCAATAAAATCAAAATTAGTTACATGGGTTTAATTAGAGCCATATGATTAAAATCAAAGGGGCGTGATTAATGGCTCACCACAAAAGTGGTGAGACCCTGCCTCATTTGAAGTTTCTCATATATATATATATATATATATATATATATATATATACACATGGAGGACTACCATGATACGGTAAACTCATGCATAGGTTATCATTGTTGCATTTGCTTTAATCTTTTCCAAATCAAGAAACCACTTTGGTGTTCATGTTCTTAGAATACAACAGATATTCCTTCACTTCTTTTCTCCCCCCTCACTCCCACCAATTCCCCTCTCTTCTCACATCTGTCCCCCCCCCCCCTCTCTCTAACCCACAACATTGAATATTCTCTCTTTCTCTCCTAATAAATATTACTCTATGTATCTTTATATTTAGAAGGAAAAATGGGGCTGCTCTTGCTCTACTTTCCAGTATCTTTCATATTTTTTTCAAAAATAAAATCATGTATTTTCATCATTATATCTCTCTAATTTGGCATTTCAATTTCGTCAGAAACGGACTCTTAGGCCTTCCATCTAGAACATGTACTTTTTATGATCTTAGAACTGATGTTATTGACCTGTTCTAGATGAAAGGCATATATGTCTGTTTTCGATAAATTTGGAATGACATTAGAGGGAAATAGTGATGAAAATATATGACTTTATTTTTGAAAAATTTAGAAAGGCATCGGAAAATGTGGCAGGAGCAGCCACATTTGACCCTATTTAGAATTGTACATATTATTGAATTTTTTGTATTTAGCAATATAACAAAATAAAAAAACAATCTTCCCATTTCATTGTCAATTCCAATACTTGGAATACTACATATCATTGTATCATTTTTGCCCTTTATTTAAAAAATATATATAATGCAATCTCATGGATTCATTTCTTATCATTTAAAAGACAATTTATATGAAGCTCTAATGAAAATTTGGAATGCACACTGATGAATCTGTGATTCATCACTCTAAAAGTTGAAAATAGAGCTTTGTTCCCGAGTAAATAGAAGCATATTTCCCCTTATCTTGCATAAATAGCATTCATGCACGCAAGCATAATATCTGCATTTTAGCATTCATATTTGCATAAAATAAGAAGCCAATTTCACTTGTAAATATCCACCTGTATATTAGATAAAATACCTTATTTGTATATATTTTATACTAACTCTGAATCTAATAAAACAGACTCTATTGTGTATATATGACTAACCTAATTAAAGGAAAATATCAAAAAATACTAACTTGTAAAATTGACCACTAAAATCCTTATCCAAGTTTGAAACTAGGAGTCTTAAAATGCACATATCTCTCTCATATAGTGTCTGATTTAGGTCTACTTACTTTTAAAGTAATATGCATTCAGATACCTTCGAAACAAGACCAATTTCATTAAAATCGGAGCTCGTATGCAAAACTTGGGTTTTGGGCCCCTTTTGTATATTGTACATATTGACCGTTTTACCCCTGTATTTTGTCCTTTTATTTTCTTCATTATTAAAAATCCAAAAAAATAGATTAAGTTGTAAATATTCTTTTCATATTTTCTATAACTTTATTTTAATCTTTCTCTTATTTAAAAATGATAAAAAAAATGCAAAAGACAAAAATGTGGTATTTTATACCTATAAGGTACCACCCAAAAATACATTTTATACAGATGATTTCCTTTGATTTTTTTCCCTTCACGAAAGTTGTAGACCTCATCAAAACGAGCAACTTTTGTGTTGACTACTTTTTGATCTAACCTCTTTTATTATCTCCTTTTGATTTTTCTTTGTATTTAGCTTTGGATTTTTCTGGGAGCGACACGTGGTGGCTCCGGAAGCCGCCACGTGTCCACCCCATGGTTTTTTGCTACTTCACCATTAATTTAAATACTATTTAAATAAACACCACATGGTCGCATCCGAGCGTGCCAAGTGGCGCCATCTCATCTCCCATCTACCCATTCCACCTCACTCTCCCTTGACTTGGGGAGGAGGCAACTTCTACGCCTCCAACTTCTCTACTTCGTCTTCCATCTCTCCCACTCTCTCCATCTCCTCTCCAACCTCTCCCTCTTTATATCCTCTCCACCTCCCACCTTCATGCCCCATCCGCCAATTTGGAGTATAGGAGAGAGAGCTCCCGGGTCCTTCAAGTGACAGTTGAAGGCAGATTCGGTGTCGAGCGACGACCCTCCAATAACTCCGGTGAGATCCAGGGAGACCATCTAGTCTCCTTGTCGTGGAGCTTCCAAAGCACCGCTGAGCTCGGCCTCCTGCTGCAGCTTTGAGCGACAACCTGATTTCTGTCCACGAGCTCCCTCCCATGCGCCCATCCACCACTGCAGGTAACCATCTTCTTCCTTCTTCTTCTTCTTCTTCTTCATTCTTCTTCACCCTGTCTCTCTCTCCTCGATTCATCTTCTTTCGATCATAGAATCACTAAACAAATAGCACTTTCACGGATAAATCACACGTTGCGGATGCAATGGTGATTTTTCTTGAATTTTTTGGCAAACTTTCGTCAACCGATTAATCACTTATTCGCGCTCGCTAAACAAATGCATGCAAAACAGGGGATTTTGTGAAATCCCCTATTCTTGCCTTCCCCCACGTCTTCTTCTCCCTCTCTCTTCTTCTTCCTCCACCTTAGCACCATCGTCCTCATCCGCCGTCGCCGTGCTGCCTCCTCTGCCCTGACGACCCTTGGCTGTGTGTCGGCCAGACTCCCGCCCTTGGATCAGTGCGTACAGACGCGCCCACGAGCAGCCTCCACAGCAGCGGCCAACCCATACCCCCTGCGCGCGCAGCACCGCGCCACCCGCGCGTGGCCGCTGCACCGCGCCTCCACCTGACGCACCGCCTCCACTCCACCGCTCGTACGCATCGCCATCGACCTTCGCGCCCTCCTCCCTCGACGTTCGCCTCCGCCACGATGACCCGACGGCAACCTCTCTTTACCACGGCCGACCCAGCACTACCAGCCATTTGCCAACGACCAGCAACGGTCGCCCTCCGCCCCTCGACCGATCCTACGCGCCGCCGAGAAGAGGCGCGTCCAGATTATTCTGGCCATCAGTCACCACGACCGGCCGCCATCTGCCCTGTCGACCTTTGGCCGTGTGACGGCCGTCTGAGCAACTCCAGCCGCTCGCAGACCCCTCCTCCTCCAGAAGCTCCATCCTGCGCCCAGCTGCGCCGCTCCACCGGTTGATCGCGCGCTGCCCTCATCCCGCTCCCGCGTCCAGCTAGGCCCCTGCGCGCTGATCCACAGTGTGCCGGTTACAACATCCATCCTCCACCCACTGCGTCTCCTCATCGTGCCCCATTTGTTTACACATTGCACAGGACCACTACCAACTCCACCGCGTGGTGGTCTCTAACCACTGCAACTCCACCCAGTTGCCCGCACCCATTACTCCAGTTGCCCGCACACGAAGGGAAGAAGAAAACTCCCCCTTGCACGTGCTAAGCATGTGGGGAGGGAGGGAATTTGCAAGAGGCACTCCCACATTTCACCCAATCTCCAGAAGATCCTCTTTACTCTAGGGTCACATGTTTGGCATGTAACTCCTGGAAATATTGCAGCTCAACCCCGACAGATTCAGACATTCGCAGAGAACCCCCTGCCTTCTCGGGTATCCACATCAAGTCCCCGCCAAGTAAAGTCATGTGTGTGGCACGCCTTCCACTGGAGAAATTGCATCCACACCCTCTTCGAGTATTGGTAATTGCATAAACATCCTGTAAGCATATTTCTTTAATAAATTTTGTTTCTGTATTGCATTTACATCCCCGTGTTTGCACAATCATTTAGACATTCATTAGACTGAGGATACGTAGGTTTACATTGTACCCAAAAATCATCTCATTTGCACGCATCTCGAGGCCTGAATAAATCATTTAATTATTGCTTAATTGATTTTTAATAGGTGCATTTCACATAGAAATTTAGGTTGATTAATTTTCTTGGATTTTTCATACTTAGATTTATCTCGGATAATTTTGATATCTGAAAATATTATGATTTGATATTTATTAAAATTAATTTAGTCAAAAATCACTTTGCATCCATTTTACATTCATAAGTAATTCATACAGTGTCAGAAAATTCTAAAAAAATTAGTGTTGCTTAATTTCATCATATTTCATCACCTGGCCAAGTTTCATAATTTTTGGAATTAATTTGACTATCTTCTTGATTTAACTTGTAAATTGGCTTGGTTTGCATGTGTCTTGCATAAAATATATTAAAAAGACCAAAAAAACTATCTTCTGAAAATCTGACCTTGGAGATTTGCTAAAAATCTACCTAAGGAGACAGTTTCCTCCCTGAGTTCGACCTTGGGCTTGCCCAAGTAAAAAAAATTTGTTACTCGAGATTTACTTGCTTTAATTAAAAGTGATTTTTGATCTGCTCTTATTACCCGACTGCAACGAACATTATTAATTAATTTGACCATTAATTTACTCGAATTAACAAGGGTAGTAAACAACGTTTCAAAATGGCGCCGTTGCCGGGGAGGCACGGCTTAGGTTAATTTGCAGTAAAATTCTGAGTGTTTGATTTTCTATCCCCGAGTAGTCTGACCCCCGATTTTCTTGTGAATATTTTTGTCTTCTAATTTGTGTATTTTTGTGTCGTTCTCTATCTGACCTCAAATTATTTCGGTGTGAGGAACGCGAGGAGTCGAAGACGCTTCGAGGAGCCTGCATTTTTATTTCTTGAGTGATTTGAGAGAACTTGTATTTTATTTCTTTTTTCGCATCATTTCCAGTGGTTCCCGTTTGGGTTCTCGCGAGTGTAAACATAGTGAAACTGTGTCGCCGTCTGCTGTGTGGTTTGAATTTTTAGAATAGGCATGTACTAGTGGCTCATCGAGCCACTCTAGGGTTTGCTTGTGCTCGTAATTTTTAGGACCACACAACCACTTAAAAGATGTACTTAGACTGCAGATCTAGTCAAATCAACCTGTGATTCTCTCGCTAATAGAACTGCTTGTCTAGGAGCAGATTTTGTCGCCTGCATTTACATACAGTGTTAAAAGACTTCAATTTTGTTTTACATCATGCATTAAGCGAAGGGATCACTATAAGTATTCTCCACTCAGCATACGCATCATTGTTTTTCGTGCATCGGCTTTTCTCGATTTCCCCCTTTGTTTTCAAACTTAAACGGAAATTGGGACTGGACGTCAGGCATGTTGTGTGGTTGGACTAACAAGTGATAACTGATCTTAAAACCAGGACTGCTAACATTATTGACCAAAAAAATTCAATAAAAATTGGAAATTCTGCTTGCGGGAGATTAACCCTGAACTTATTTTCAGGTTGAGTGAGGGTACTTGAGTGTGTGTGAACACCTTAAGGCAGAGCCCAAATCCCCGCCTTCCATATCACGTTCCAACTAATCCTAGCAAATATCACGAGTTGAATATTTTCAGGTTCATCGACTAGTACCAAGTAGCCTCTGCCTGTTTATGGGTAGTCAGGGGTCAACCAGCGGTACTCCACGACAAGCTGCTAGTAACCCTTCAAGGTGAAGTTCCAGCCTTGTCAGCCTCCGCCTGCTTGCAGGTAGATAGGGGCATGGTCTTTGAATCCATCAACTTGGGATAGGAGCCAAGAAAGGAAGGGCATAGGTATCTTAGGCGACATGTTAAATAGGGAAGATGCATCCGGTTTTAAGCCGACTTCCTTCTAGGCCACGTAACCTTTGCTATTTGCTTGGAAATCACATTTAAAATCAACCAGATTAATTGGACTCGGTTTTGGGTCCTTCACCGTATTGAGTGTGAAACTACAGGGTTTGGATTGTATTGCTTGCTTCAGGTAGGAGTAAAATCCTATCTTTACTTAGAACTCTTGATTCTTCTTGCTAACTCAAGATGACTGACTGGGGGAATATCGACACATTATTCATCAATCTTTCTTTGAGTCCCCCACAAAAATCATCTTCACTGGACCAAGCGCAACTTGGACCACCCAGAGCTCATGACCCTCTTGAGTTCTGGATCCCTCACACCCAGGGTGGTTACTCTCAAACCAACCATTTCCTCTTCTCTGAGCTTACCGAGGAAGACCATCGCCTCGGTAAGAATCCCTTCCTTGATTTATCCTCTAATCCAGATCACTTCCATTTCCCAGGACTAGAGGACAAGATGCCACCAAAGTGACCCACAGATGAGGGAGAACACCAAGATGACCCACTCCAGCAAGTCTTGGCTCGCCTCGCCACAACCGAACAACAAAATGCGGATCTTACAGCAAGAATGGGACAAATCATTGCGGCAGGAGGAATCGACCGACCAATGGTTGATGCCTATAACCTAGCAGAGAACGAGATGCAGAGTTGGTTGGCACCAGCGGTTCCCCACGAAGCATTCGAGCTCAAGCCCCACTTCCTTAGCATGCTACCGAAGTTCAACGGAAATGCCAATGAAGAACCATATGCCTTCGTCAGAGACTTCAAAATGGTTTGCAACAACCTTAGTCATCCTAGGGTTGGGCAAGATTACATTCGACTGAAGGCCACCCCTTTCGCCTTAGGAGATAAGACAACACATTGGCTAAAGAACCTAAGGGTGATATGTACAACCTGGATGCAGTTCAAGGACCTATTCCTGAAGAAGTTCTACCCCCTCAGTAGGACTAACCAAATGAGAACAAAGATCGCTAGTTTCTCCCAAGGACCTAGTGAACCATTCCATGAGGCATGGGATAGATTTAATGACCTAATTCAGAAATGTCCCTTCCATGGCATTTCTAAAGCGATCTTAGTTCAGACCTTGTTCTGTGGTTTAACCTCAGAGATGCAGGGGTTAGTCAGTGCCGTCTGTGTACGAAGCTATCTGAACAAGTATGAGAATGATGTATGGAAGATACTAGAGTAGATGGCGAAAACAGGCAGGTCGCAGGCCACCAGGGCTTATCAGTTGTCTCCGTCAATTCTATCCAATGAGATAGCTAGGAGGACTGCAGCGGATCTGACAGAGGACCTCATTCCCAGCATGGGGATGATAGTTGATAAATTAACCATGGTTGAGCAGATCCATAAGAGGGTCACTGACCTTGAGTCTCTCTCACGTATGCCGAAGCAAGTGGAGGAACTTACTGAGAAGGTAGCTAAGATCAAGCTACCTGCCCCTTCTGTACCACCTATACTTGTACACCGAGTCCATCTTGTACAGGAACAGGCACCGTGGCCTTAGAGTGGCTGAGTAGAGGATCAGACTTACACCCAGCAGGACTAGCATGCACCCCACAAGTGGAAGTCGGATACGAGGAGCCTCCGCAGGTGTTCGAGATCAACGGGCTGTGGTACAGCCATGACCCCATCGGCAGACAGTCAGGGACGGGGAACGGTCAGCCTCACCGACCTTCCCCAGCTTACCAGGAAACCAGCTCCGTCCCCGCACCACGCTTTGTTCAGTCCAGGCCCGAACGACGGTACCAGCCTCAGCAACACCAACAGCAGCGCACGTTCTACTCAGGCCAGCAGGTCCCATCACAGTCCCATTCACAACAGCAGTATCGGCATGGCCAGTAGGGCCAATATAGGACCTCATCTACAAGACATCATCAAGCCGCCCAGCCCACCGAATTGGAGTCCCTCACCTTGGCGATCTAGTCCCTGTCTGATAGGGTCCAACAGATCCAGAATGACTATCTGGATATGAGAACCGATCTGAATCGTGTTTCTCGTACCCAGGATCAACAAATGGCACCAAAGACTCCAATTCCCGCCTAGGTTCAGGCCAACCCAAACAACTTAACTCAAGGCCAGAACCGACCTCGTGATCAAGTATACTATTCGGATAATTCTTTATCTGAACATGAGATCCTTTCGTATGATAATGTAAACCATATGTTCCTCAGGAGCGGAAGGACCATAATCTTACCTGATCGGGCACGGGCACCAGAGGAAGAAGCCGCCAAGTCTCTACCTGAGGAGAACTTGGAGGCAGAAGAGGAGCAGCACCACCATCACCACCACTGGCAGAAGAAGAGGATTTCTGGGTCCTCGAAGCAAACCCGCACCAGCAGAGAGTCCGACGAAACCGATGAAGAGTCGCACCTCCATATGAGGAGGACTGTCCAGAAGCCGCGGAAGACGCATCACCGGTTTCGCCACAGCATTTTCCTTTTAGTATGAGTCAGAGTCCGAATCTGTTTCAGAGTCCGAGTCTTGTACAGAACTCAGTTCCCGCATTGAATGAAAACATTTCAGTTTCAAAAGCTGAGTTGGAGTCAATAATCCCTTTCCCTCGAGCTCTTAAGGGTGGAAAGACGAAAGCTAAAAAATCCAAAAAGATGACCCTAAGATAGCAGAGTTCTGCAACAAATATATCAAGGTCGCAATCCCCTTTGACAAGTACATGGAAATGATACCTGCATTCTAGAAATACCTTAGGGTGAGATGCACACCTACTAGGGTTAGCCGGAAAACTAAAAGCCGTGTTGAAAAACATGTTCTGTCAAGGGCCACGACTAGTGCAATAAAAAACTCGTTTCCAAGGAAACGAAGAGACATGGGTGCACATTATGTGGTGAGTCATGTCGATGACATTGCGTTTGCACGCACTCTCCTAGACAATGACTCCTAATCAACTTGATGCCTACAACCCTCTATGAGCGGCTTAATCTCGGACCTCTTAGGAAATCTAGAGCCCTCCTGCAGTTCGCTGATAAATCAACCAAGAGGTCTCAATGAGAATTGAGGAATGTTGTCATCAAAGTCGAGGGTCAAGAATACATGGTGGGCTTTACTGTCCTAGATATGGAAACCCCTCATAATTGAAGAGATTCCCAGATCATCCTAGGCATGCCCTTTTTCAGAATAGTGGGGGCCTTGTTTGATTATAAGATCGGGAAGATCCAGTTTCAAACTCCAGACAGAGATGAGGAACTTGAAATGAAGCAAACTAGATGGCAGAGACCAGATTCTGAATCCAGCACCGAGTACTCTTCAACCGAACAGACTACGATCATATAGACACAGTTGGGCCATGAAGACAGAACCCAGCCAGTACCGACGAGTCCCTCCCCTCCGGAGATGATCTTGTGCATGAGTCAGTTTGCGAGGTCCTCAGAAACGAGTACAGCTCAGAACCTGCATCCCCCTAATCTTCGATGACTTAGAGGCCCAACTGGGCCTGTCAGTCCTTCCCTCTATAGAACAATCGGAAGATGAGGACAACGAGTCGGACGTGGCTTTTGCCGATTGCATGGAGACCTTTGACGATCCGACTCCAGAGCAGAATAACTTGGTGGCAGCAATTACAGAGAAAGATCCAGCCACTTCCAACTCTGAGCCAGATTCGATTGAGCCATGTTTCGTAGACGAGATACCTTACTTGAGCTCAAACCTTTACCCACAACACTGAAATACGCCTTCCTTGCGGGTCAGGAGAAGAATATCCGGTCATCATCAGTTCGCGATTGACCGAGGAGCAGGAATTTCACTTGCTGGAGATCCTGGAGAAAAATCGCAAGGCAATAGGCTGGAGTATTTCCGATCTCCACGGGATAAATCTCGCTCTGTGTTCGCACCATATCTACTTGGAGAATGAAGCCAAACCCTCTCGTGAATTCCAACGTCGTTTGAATCCAAATTTACGAGAGGTAGTGAAGAAGGAAATAGAGAAATGGTGCAACGCGGGTTTCATTTACCCCATTTCCGACTCTAAATGGGTGGCCCCGATCCATGTCGTTTTGAAAAGTCAGGAATTCAGACGACCACCAACGAATATGGAGAGGAGATCGTGACGCGAGTGCCCACGTCGTGGTGCGCCTGTGTGGATTACAGACGCCTGAATGCCGCGACGAAGAAAGATCATTTCCCCCTACCATTCATTGATCAGATCCTAGAGAGACTAGCAGGGAAAGAGTTCTTTTATTTCTTGGATGGGTTCTCATGCTACAATCAAGTAGCCACAGCTCCGGAGGACCAGAAAAAGACCACGTTCACATGACCCTTTGGTACCTATGCTTTCAGGTACATGCCCTTTGGGTTATGCAATGCTCCAGGTACTTTTCAAAGGTGCATGATTGTTGTATTCGCTGAAATGGTCGGAGAATTCCTGAAAGTCTTCATGGACGACTTCTCGGTCTATGGCGATTCCTTTGATTCCTGTCTTAGGAATCTGGACTGAGTCCTCAAACGCTGTTGTGAGGTTAATCTGTTGCTATCTTGGGAGAAAAGTCACTTCATGGTGACAGAGGGCATTGTATTGGGGCACGTCATCTCCAAGAGAGGAATGGAGGTTGACCCTGCTAAGGTGGATGTGATCAGACGACTCCAGTCACCAACCAACATCAAACAGTTGTGGTTGTTCCTCGAGCATGTCGGATTTTATCGGAGATTCATTAAGGATTTTTCTAAGATTGCCCGACTGCTAACTGAGCTTTTAGACAAAGACATGGAGTTTGTTGTTGATCACAAATGTCTTGAGGCCTTTAAGCTATTGCAAGGAATGATCATGGACACACCTATCCTATAAGCCCCAGATTGGTCTCTACCTTTTGAGATCATGACGGACGCATCAGATTTCGTTGTTGGGGCTATGTTAGGACAAAGGAGAGATGGTGTCCCGTTCGCAATCCACTACGCAAGCAAAGTTCTTGATACCGCTCAGCGTAAATATACAGTTACGGAAAAGGAGATGCTTGCGGTAGTGTTTGCCTTGGACAAGTTCATATCTCACTTGATTGGATCCAAATAATTGTGTTCACTGACCATGCGGTGCTATGATACTTGATGGAGAAGAAGGACGCGAAGGCGCGTCTTCTTAGGTGGATTTTGCTTATCCAGGAGTTTGATTTGGACATTCGTGATAAACTTGGAAAGAAGAATGTAGTATCCGATCATCTCTGTCGTCTCGAAGATATCAATACTTCCGAGGATTCACCAATTTGAGACTCCTTCCCTGATGAGTTGATTTGTGTTATCGACTCACTCCCATGGTATGCCAACATCGTGAACTATCTTGTCTCCAAGAAGGTTCCCGAAGGTTGGCCCAAGAGCCACATCGACCGACTGAAGTCGGACGCTAGACATTACCATTGGGAGGATCCGATCCTTTTCTTTGAAGGACCGGATTGTGTCTAGAGATGGTGTATTCCTTAGGAGGAATACCGGAGTGTCCTTTCTTTATGCCACGGCTTGGAGGAAGGAGGACACCACTCCGGGAAGAAGACCACAAGGAAGGTACTTCAATGCGGCTTTTACTGGCCCACTCAGTTTCGCGATGCCATCATGTTTGCGATGTCGTGCCCAGTATGCCAGAGAAGGGGAGGAACCATTGGTTCCAAGGATGAGATGCCTATGCAGCCTGTCATCATTTGTGATGTCTTTGACGCCTGGGGCATCGATTTCATGGGTCCATTCCCTGTGAGCCATGGATTCGAGTACATCCTTCTTGCGGTAGACTACCTGTCAAGGTGGGTGGAGGCTATCCCAACCCGAGCCATAGACAGAAGGACGGTCTGTAAATTCATCAGAGATCATATCATCTCTAGGTTCAGGATCCCCAAAATGATGATATCAGATGGGGGTAGCCATTTTGTGAACCGGGAGGTGAAGAAACTCCTGAAGGACTACGGCATCGAACATCGTGTCGCTAGTCCTTACCACCCACAAACTAATGGTATGGATGAGGTGTCGAATAGGGAGGTGAAGATTATATTGCAAAAGCTTGTCCGCCCAGATAGGAAGGACTGGTCTCAGATCTTGGATCAAGTCTTATGGGCTTATAGGATAGCTTACAAGACACCGTTAGGAACCTCTCCTTTCCGAATGGTATTCGGAAAGCCGTGCCATTTGTCCGCAGAGTTAGTGCATAAATCGGAATGGACAATTGAGAAGGTCAACTGGAACACACACCTTGGGCAGAAGCAGAGAGAAATGGATCTGAATGAGCTTGCGGAAGTCAGAAACCGCGCATATGATAACAGTTTGTTGTACAAGGACAAGATGAAGCATTGGCATGATAGATATATCAGACGAAAGACCTTTGTTCCTGGACAGAAGGTATGGTTGTTCAATGCAAGGCTGAAATTCTTCCAAGGCAAGTTGAAGTCCAAGTGGACAGGCCCATTTGCCGTCCGTACGGTGCATGATAGTGGATGTGTCGAGATATCTGATCTAGCAGAGGACGCACCGACATTCCTAGTGAATGGACAACTGTTGAAGCACTTCGTCGAATCCAATGAGTAGCTAGTCCATGTTGAGGAGATTGTATTCATGTGCGAGACAGATTCAGCTGACACACATCGATTCGCGCATGGGACCTTGCAGCAGTGAGCTCTAGCCATCAGCAGCATCTTGTAAGATTCAGTCCACAATCCTTGTACATATCCATCATTCTTGTACATCCTGCCAGCTCCCCTCCCGCAATTCTAATCACTCACCCCAACGTCATCTACCTCCATCTACGACTATACTTAGGATAATCAGATCCTAAGTATAAGGGGTGAGTCAACTGAGTCTGTTCACTGTACATCCTCCAGATCACATTGGTCCTCATGCTCACTCCTATCCTATACTTAGGCTGACCTGAGCCTAAGTATAGGGGAGACCGATGCCCACCTTGTATATATTCATCCCTTTCACCTCTTGCCCTCGTCCGTCCCATTTTTGATCTTCTTCTACACTTAGGCTACCAGAGCCTAAGTATAGGGGGCAGAGTGACTTCTATACTTTTGTAATTTTAGCTCTCCTACGCTTAGCACGAGCTATGTCTTTTTCATTGCTTTTCGTGCTCTGAGGACATAGCACACGCTAAGTATGAGGGGTGTGTATATATTACATATATACTTTACCCATTGCTCGTACTTTCTCGTATTTTCGCATATTTTTGTATATATTATGCAATAATTACAGGGTGGGTAACATTTGAAAAAAAAACTTGCATACTATGTATATTATTACAAACTAAGAATTGTTGTAAAAATTGATGATTTGAAAATAAAGGCTTCTTATTTACTCTTGCATCCTCATTTAAAAAAAAGAGAGTCTTGCATTTCATTCATAGCATGTCATCTGCACCTCATCTGCATATCTTGCATATGCAAGGTGAAAAGCCAGTGGGTTCTGAACCAAGTTATGAATAGATGTTGAGGATGGACTTGATTTGACCTTAATTCATCTAATTTCATAGGAACCTTATAGGAACTGGAGTTAAGATTTCTCAGGTCAAGTGACTTAATTCTTTGAGTCCGCTAGTCTATGTTCACATGTCATCTTGATTAGTCTAAGTAGAATATCTCGTGCACACGTATGATTCTTTTAGACAGTGACCTAACTTGGACAAGCACAATGCACGTAGCTCTGCATTGATGAGGTGGTGAGGAGGTAGAATCCTTTAGCTTGGAGTAGCACACATGTGGAAACATCCGTCCTCCTCTAGGGAGGGTAGTGCATCTCAACCTATTCTGGCGGTGTTGAAGTCTGAGGATGGGACGTTGTGGGTTGCAATAATGCTTCAAAAGAGGGATAGTCTACTGGCTAAAGAGGAAAAACTCCTGATATACATGTTGCACCTTGTATATAGTCAAAAAAAAGAAGGAAAAAAAAAGAAAAAATGCAAGAACTCCAAAAAATAGACATGCCAAAAAAAATTTGCCTGTCGGAGTATGTATATTAGAAGGAAGTCTACAGCTGGATGACTTGGCTACACTGGTCAGGCATTCCGGGATAGGTAGCTACACTGGCTACCGTCCATTCTTTTCTCTACCCCCTCCTCTTGAGCTGGTCGCACTTGAACTTAGAAGGGAATACCCTGCTCCTCGAGGAAAGAGTTACTGGACCGGGTTATTTGAGTTGCCTTGTTAGAGGAGGCTGGTTCTGAGCCATTTCTGATGTGGAGAGCTATTTTACACTTTTACAGTTCAAGTAAGAATCATAGTCATCAAAAATTTGCGTTTGAGGATTTGTTCTAACCTGACTGTTGAGGCGTCTTGAATAGAAGACTTGTGGAACTATAAGTCTGTTAGGTCTTAAGTTCAGATCCCAATAAGATTCCGCCATACAATTAATCCAAAGGTCGAGTCAAGCTTCATTTTCACCTTTTGTTCATGACCTTGGTATGGAACCCAAAATCATTTCACTCTTGCATTTCATTTTAGTTGCTCGGGGATGAACAAGGTTTAAGTATAGGGGGTTGATGAATCTGTGATTCATCACTCTAAAAGTTGGAAATAGAGCTTTGTTCCCGAGTAAATAGCAGCATATTTCCCCTTATCTTGCATAAATAGCATTCATGCACGCAAGCATAATATCAGCATTTTAGCATTCATATTTGCATAAAATAAGAAGCCAATTTCACTTGTAAATATTCACCTGTATATTATATAAAATACCTTTTTTGTATATATTTTATACTAACTCCGAATCTAATAAAACAAGCTCTATTGTGTATATATGACTAACACTAATCAAAGAAAAATATCAAAAAAATACTAACTTGTAAAATTGACCAATAAAACCCCTCTCCAAGTTTGAAACTAGGAGTCTTAAAATGCACATATCTCTCTCATATAGTGTTCGATTTAGGTCTACTTACTTTTAAAGTATCATACATTCAGAGACCTTCGAACCAAGACCAATTTCATTAAAATCGGAGCTCGTATGCAAAACTTGGGTTTTAAGCCCCTTTTGTATATTGTACATATTGACCGTTTTACCCCTGTATTTTATCCTTTTATTTTCTTCATATTAAAAATACAAAAAAATAGATTACGTTGTAAATATTCTTTTCGTATTTTCTCTAACTTTATTTTAATCTTTCTCTTATTTAAAAATGATAAGAAATAAAAAAGACAAAAATGTGGTATTTTATACCTATAAGGTACCACCCAAAAATACATTTTGTACAGACGATTTCCTTTGATTTTCGACCCTTCATGAAAATTGTAGATCTCGTAGAGACGAGCAACTTTTGTGTTGACCACTTTTTGATCTAACCTCTTTTATTATTCCTTTTCAATTTTTCTTTGTATTTAGCTTTGGATTTTTCTAGGAGCGACACGTGGTGGCTCCGGAAGCCGCCACGTGTCAACCCCATGATTTTTTGCTATTTCACCATTAATTTAAATACTATTTAAATAAACGCTCCATGGCTGCATCCGAGCATGCCAAGTGGCGCCATCTCATCTCCCATCTACCCATTCCACCCCACTCTCCCTTGGCTTGGGGAGGAGGCAACTTCTACGCCTCCAACTTCTCCACTTCATCTTCCATCTCTCCCACTCTCTCCATCTCCTCTCCAACCTCTCCCTCTTTATATCCTCTCCACTTCCCACCTTCATGCCCCATCCGCCAATTTGGAGTATAGGAGAGAGAGCTCCTGGGTCCTTCAAGTGACAGTTGAAGGCAGATTCGGTGTCGAGCGACGACCCTCCAATAACTCTGATGAGATCCAGGGAGACCATCTATTCTCCTTGTCGTGGAGCTTCCAAAGCACCGCTGAGCTCGTCCTCCTGCCGCGGCTTTGAGCGACAACCTGAGCTCTGTCCACGAGCTCCCTCCCAGGCATCCATCCACCACTACAGGTAACCATCTTCTTCCTTCTCCTTCTTCATCTTCATTCCTCTTCACTCTCTCTCTCTTTCTCTCCTCGATTCATCTTCTTTCGATCACAGAATCACCAAACAAATCGCTTTCACTGATAAATCACACGTTGCGAACGCAACAGTGATTTTTCTTGAATTTTTTGGCGAACTTTCGTCAACCGATTAATCACTTATTCGTGCTTGCTAAACAAATACATGCAAAACAGGGGATTTTGTGAAATCCCCTGTTCTTGCCCTCCCCCAAGTCTTCTTCTCCCTCTCTCTTCTTCTTCCTCCACCTTAGCACCACCGTCCTCATCCGTCGTCGCCGCGCTGCCTCCTCTGCCCCGATGACCCTTGGCCGTGTGTTGGCCAGACTTCCTCCCTTGGATCAACGTGTACATACGCGCCCACGAGCAACCTCCACAACAGCGGCCAACCTACACCCCCTGCGCGCACAGCACCGCCACCCGTGCATGGCCGTTGCGCCGCGCCTCCGCCTGACGCACCGCCTCCACTCCTCCGCTCGTACGCATCGCCATCGACCTTCGCGCCCTCCTCCCTTGACGTTCGCCACTGCCACGACGACCTGACGACAACCTCTCTTTACCACGGCCGGCCCAGCACTACCAGCCCTTTGCCAACGGCCAACAGCGGTCGCCTCCGCCCCTCGACCGATCCTACGCGCCGCCGAGCAGAGGCGTGTCCAGATTATTCAGCCCACCAGTCACCACGACCGGCCGCCGTCTGCCCTGTCGACCTTTGGTCGTGTGTCGGTCGTCTGAGCTACTCCAGCCACTCGCAGACCCCTCCGCCTCTAGAAGCTCCATTCCGCGCCCAGCTGCGTCGCTCCACCGGTTGATCGTGCGCTGCCCTCATCCCGCTCCCGCGTCCAGCTAGGCCCCTGTGTGCTGCTCCACAGTGCGCCGGTCACAGCAACCGTCCTCCACCCACTGCGTCTCCCCATCGTGCCCCGTTGGTTGGCACAGTGCACAGGACCACTGCCAACTCCACCGCACGACGGACTCCAGCCACTACAATTCCACCCAGTTGCCCACACCCGTTACTCCAATTGCCCGCACACGAAGGGAAGAAGAAAACTCCCCCTTGCACGTGCAAAGCACGTGGGGAGGGAAGGAATTTGCAAGAGGCACTCCCGCATTTCACCCAATCTCCAGAAGATCCTCTCTACTTTAGGGTCACATGTTTGGCATGTAACTCCTGGAAATATTGCGGCTCAACCCCGACAGATTCAAACATTCGCAGAGAACCCCCTGCTTTCTCGGGTATCCACATCAAGTCCCTGCCAAGTAAAGTCATGTGCGAGGCACGCCTTCCACTGGAGAAATAGCATCCACACCCTCTTCGAGTATAGGTAATTGCATAAACATCCTGTAAGCATATTTCTTTAATCAATTTTGTTTCTGTATTGCATTTACATCCCTGTGCTTGCATAATCATTTAGACATTCATTTAGCCTCATTTTTAAATTATAAAAATTGCATTGTGTAGCTCAACTTGTCCTCTTTCGTGTGTGATACTTGTTTAATTTTTGTGACATCAGGGAATTTTATTATTATTAAATTGGTGAAATTTTGTCATATTTTGCCCATTTATGCCTCTGAATTGATATTAATTTCTCTGTGACTCCAAAAATCCTCAAAAATTCCCATTAGACTGAGGATACTTAGTTTACATTGTACCCAAAAATCATCTCATTTGCACATATCTCGAGGCTTGAATAAATCATTTAGTTATTTGCTTAATTGATTTTTAATAGGTGCATTTCACATAGAAATTTAGGTTGATTAATTTTCCTGGATTCTTCACAGTTAGATTTATCTAGGATAATTTTGATATCTGAAAATATTGTGATTTGATATTTAATAAAGTTAATTTAGTCAAAAATCACTTTGCATCCATTTTACATTCATAAGTAATTCATCCAGTGTCAGAAAATTCTAAAAACATTAGTGTAGCTTAATTTCATCATCTGGTCAAGTTTCATAATTTTTGGAATTAATTTGACCATCTTCTTGATTTAACTTGTAAATTGGCTTGATTTTGCATGTGTCTTGCATAAAATATATTAAAAAGACCAAAAAACTATCTTCTGAAAATCCGACCTTGGAGATTTGCTAAAAATCTACCTAAGGAGACAGTTGCCTCCCTGAATTCGACCTCGGGCTTGCTCAAGTGAAAACATTTTTGCCGCTCGAGATTAACTTGCTTTAATTAAAAGTGGTTTTTGATCTGCTCTTATTACCTGACTGCAACGAACATTATTAATTAATTTGACCATTAATTTGCTCGAATTAACAATGGTAGTAAACAACTCATCACACACTAAATTTTATTATAAATTTGAGTAACATATATATATATATATATGATCAGCTATTATGTAAAATTATCAATCACAATACAAAATTCAAAGCCCTAAAATATATTTGAAAAAAGTTATAAACAAAAATGAATTGAATGGGAAATTAAGAGAATTTATTCAACTTTTTTTTCATTAAGAATATATTTTTCCATTATAATTCATTTATACTTCTAGATTGTAAAATATACTTCTGATTTATTTGCATTTTTCATCAATTATAATAATTGTTGGGCTTCAAGAATATTTTTATGAGATTTAATGTATTAAATCAAATATAAGGTAAATAATATTAAATTCATTATATATAAATTAATATAATACACAATTTTGTACTATTTTCTTTTGGTACTCACCATGAATGAATAAATAGAACGCATGATATTATGCTACTTTATTTGATAGACAACTATATATGAAGATTAATATTACAAATTGAATTAATAACCAGTATATTATATCAAAATAGATTTGTTATTATGTATCTATCTCTAAAAAATGCAACAATAAATAAATATAGTTCGTTAAGTACATTTGAATTATATGAATATTATAATAGATAAAAGAGATTGAATATCAGTCTCTCTGTGGGTGCTTATAATGAGCTTTCGAAATTTTTTAATCTTAAAGTTATAATTGTATCAACTAATTAGTACATTAATTAATAATAAAAAAAGATATTTAAAAAATCTATCATGTCTCCATCGACCCCTTCAACTTTGGCTCATTTAAAATAGATGCTCTTGTGAAGAGCGATCGTGTAAGAATTACAAATATTAAGGGATTTTTACATCAATAACTCTGACTAATTTTGCAGTTACAATCATAACCCTACATAATCATGAATTACATGAGAAGCTTCAGAAAGTCACTCCGTCTCACACTCATAACCTTCTGTTAGTTTAATATGTTAATTCAACCATATGAGCAAGTTAATCTAACGAACCTATAATTCTGTTAGTTTAAGTTAATCTATAGTCGAAGGCGCGGAGGCGATGACGGTGGGAGGATGGAGGGAGTCGGAGGGGGGACAGGGGGGCTTCGAGCTTTGGCGAAGGACAAGAGAAGGGAAGCTCGGGGGCTGGTCGGACAGCGGTAGGGTCGGCTTCTAGCTTCGTTTCATTGCAGGGTCGGTGGCCTTGCTGGGGGGAGAGGCTGACTTCGAGCTTCGTTTCATTGCAGGGTGGGGTGGGGGGCTTCGAGCTTCATCACGTTGCAGGGGCTTGGGGGTGTTATGGATACGAGTAAAGTCAGTGGGCTAGCTGGCGGAGGTGGGCCGAGGGGGTTGGAGTTCCGACTTGGGCGACAACAGGGAGGGAGCTTCGACCTTTGGTCATGGGATATAGTCGGAGAAGCTTTGCTGGTTGCGTGGGAGGCTTCGACCGATGAACGGGAAGGCGCGGGAGGCGGGTGGGGGTGAGGGGTTTTCCGGTTAAGCAACTAGGGAAGGGACGAGCAGGGTCGGTGTCGTGTGGGGGAGGGGGGAGGGGGGATTCGGGTCACTGGCGGGGAGTGATGAATCTCGGATTCATCACTCTAAATCTCATTTTTAAGCTCAAATCCCTTAAAATCAACAGAATTCCTGCATCTATTCTGCATAATTAACATTCATGCATGTTTTCATAAGAATTACATTTTAGCACTAATTTCTGCACAAAATAAGAAGCCAAAAAGCCAAGCCAAAAGTGACCTGTAAATAGCCTAATTTTCTAGATTTTTAACTCATTCATGCTAACTCCGAATGACCCAAAACAACTTCCACTATGTACATATCACTAACAAGAATAAAGGAAAAATACAAAAAAATAACTAACACAAATAAGTGGACCAAAAACTCAAACCCTAGTTTCAGGATTTCTGGACTAAAAACCTCATATCTTCCTCATCCAGTGTCCGTTTTAATCCTACTCACTTTTTAACTAGCGTGCATTCAATTACCTTCAAAACAAGACTAAGTTTAAGTGAATCGGAGCTTATATGTGAAAGTTGGGTTTTGGGCCTCTTTTGTATACTGTGTATTTTAGCGGTTTTTAACCTGATATTTTATGTACATATTTAATCTATTAATAAAAATCCAAAAAATTAGATTAATATGTAAAGATTTGTCTGTGATTTTTATCATATTTTTCTGGATTTTTTATTTGGTCTAAAAATGACATAAAAATTATAAAACTCAAAAATCAAGGTATTCTATGAACATGGGATACCCCAAAAATATTACTTTTTGCAATTGATCTATTTTGGTTTTGATGTCTTCATAAAAGTTCTAGATCTCATCGAGACGAGCAACTTTCGTGAAGAAACATTTTTTATCCGAGGACATTTGCTACTTCTTTTGGATTTTATAAAGTATTTAAATTCAGATTTTTGTGGTGCTGACACATGGCAGCTCCTGGAGCCACCACGTTCAGCCAATTTTGGCAGTATTTTTAATCCATTTTATTTTAAAAAAATTATTAAAAAAACTCGCACATGCGAAGCACGTGCCACCCTGGCACGCTCCAAGTATGTGCGTCCCGCACCCTTTGACCCCAACTCACCACCTGGCATGATCTCGGTCGTCCGATCACGGTGGATCGGATGGTCGTTGTGCATCGTCTACCTCCGCCTCCTTCCCAATCGATCGTCGCCCCGCTCCGTTGATTTCCACCGCCAATCACGCCTGTCGCCGTCGCTCCCCCCCCCCACACACAATTTCGGCCATCTCCGATCACGATCCTCCGTCGAATCCTTCAGATCTCAGTCCCGATCTCGACCCCAATCGAATCCCTAACTCCTATCGTTTCCATCGCCGACCAAGAACATCGTGCCCTATTTAAAAGACCTCCGCCGCACTCGACCCTCTTGATCCGCCATTCAACGTCCAAGAAATCCCTCTCCGGTAGTGACAGTCCGGCGAGCTCCCCTCCATCGGCGTGATCCGAGGTCGGCAGACCTCGTTGCAATTCGGCCCTTCGCGTCGCTGCTTTGCTCCGGCCTACACCACTGTCGAGCCCCTCCTCAGGTATCTCCCCGCACCTCCCCCTCACTCTTATATCCTATCGTCATCTCGACCTCTCGTCGTCCTCGCTCAATCGATTCACCATCCAATACACACTCTTCATCGAACCACCTTCGTTCACGTCGTCTACGTCCATGCCAACCATCGACGTCACCGCCAGGATATTCATCGTCTTCGACAACTCCACCTGCTCCGGCCTCTACGCTTCACCGCCAACGTCATCATCGACCGACAACCTCCATCGACGACAACCACCGCCCACCGCTACGTCTCCGCCTCAACTACGACGACCTCCATCGACTTCCACGTTCATCTACATCAACGCAGCTCCTCCGACCACTCTCCGCGGTGTCAACGACATCTGTTTCGCCTTTAGACGCCTCCCGCGGCCGGAGATCAGCCGCCACGTTCGCCCACAGGTCGAAGGCTATCCAGAAGCCCACCGCCTTGAGCAGGCTCCACCTCGCCACTCCTCCACCGTCGGGCCGGGCATGATGCCCGAGGCCCCCGCCACGTGCCGTGCACTTGAGGCGGGGGAACGTCATCAGGCATCATCCTTCAGAGGTCACGTGTTGAGCACGTAACCGGCTGGTGAATTTATAGACGAGCCCCCGGCCATTTCCTCATTCGCACATCCGTCCGCCTCCAGAGAGCACGTGCCACGCACGTGTTCCTCTGGACATTTTGCAGAATTCGCCCCCTGATTTTTTGTAATTAATCATAGAGCCCCATGCATTATATTTATTTATTGCAGTTACATCCATGTGTTCCCCATTACTTTTAGACCTCTACATGACTTCATTTTATTATCCAAAAATAGCATGATGTTCTTCCATTAATTCTCTACGTATTGACATATTGTGGACATTTTTGTGATTAATAGTTAATTAATGATTAATGGTTTTGTGACAATTTGCATATTTTGCCTAGTTTGTGCTTTTAAATTTACAACTAATTAACCGTTGCTCTAAAAATCTTCGAAAAATCACATATTGTTGAGTTTATTGTGTTTGACATTGTGCTAAAAAAATTGTATTTGCATGCATAAATTGCTCTGTAAAAATCACTTTGCCTATTTCAGTGTTTGATTTTTAATAGGTATTAGATCTCACATTTTCGAGGTTTAGGATTTTTCTGAGGTCCATTACCTAGTAATAGATCTTAGATAATTTTATTCCTTGAAAATAACCAGGTTTAATATTTATTTTAAGTAAATATTGGAATTCATTTTGTTTGCACTTAAAAATTCCTAAAAAAATTCATATTGCATCCAAAAATTTCAAAACAATTATAGTGCATTCCTTTTGTCATAATTATCATCTCGGCCAGGTTTCGTATTTTTTGGACATCATTGGGTCGATCTTTATATTTTAGTCCCTAAAATAGGTCGAATTTACATTTTGCACCCTTTATTGCATTGAAAATAACAAAAAAATGCCTCAAAAATCGTGCACGGACTTTAATAAACATAATTCTAGGTTGTTTCTTTGCCTCCTTGTGTTCGACCTTGGGACTTGCTCAAGTAAAATAAACATAAAACCACATTGCTTGAAATTAACGAATATTTTGTGTGGTTATTTTCTTGACCGATTTCGATTGCTGCCTACAATGCATGATCGTAAACAACATCTATTAACGCTGCGATATCGGATTCGTTAGATGGCGACGTTGCTGGGAGGCAAACGGCTTAGATTTTTATCTTGAAAATTTTCGTTTGGTTTTCCGCATTCGGGTAGTCTGACCCCCAAATTTTCCACTGTAAATTCCATTTTTTTTCTGCAAATTATTTTATGCGTTTATTTTTCATATACTTTTGAGTCACTCTCTTACATTATCTCTCTTATTTTTCTTACGAGGTACACGACGTACGTGAAGCGGTTTTTCTAGAACCGAAGCATCTTCACCGATTTCCGAGGAAGCCACAATTAAATTAAGATCGAGTCGAGTCGTGAGAGAGCGTAGAGTGTAGCTTTTTAATTTCTGCAAATTTTAAATTTTTGTACTTAATTTCTTATTTACAACGGTGTCCGTTTGGACTCTCGCGTGTGTAACAAGACCTCAAACTTTATTCGGCGGTGTGTCGTGGCATGTTTCACTCTCCGGTGAGGGTGGCGCCCGACTTGAGTGGCGATTAGAATATACTTGCACATACGGCTCTCAGAGCATTTTAATTTTTGATTGTGCACGTAAGCCACACTGCACTATTAATTGAGACGCACATAGATCGTTAAATTTAGCCAAATTTTAACTCATTTCTTCCCCCACTAATAGAACTTTCTGCTTAGGTGCGGTTTTTCATCGGCTTGCATTCATTTAGAATAATCTTTCAATTCCTGTCTAGCATCCCACATGGAGATTGCGAGGATTCACTGTAAGTCTTCTAACTGAGCATACATCATAGTTTTTCGCATGCATCGGCTTTTCCCGAACTCCTCCCTCTTGTTTTATCACATAACTCTAAAGGAAATTGGGACTGGATGGTAGACGTATATTTGTGCTCATATAATTTTTCAAGTGATCACCTCATTAAAATTGGTACTGCTAAATATAACCGATTTTAAAATAACCCATAAAATCAAGAATTTTTGTGGGAGAGCAACCCTGACATTGATTGTCTTTATCTTGCAGCGAGAAGAGAGACGCACACTAGGATAGAGCCAAGCCAAGATTTTCATATAGACTATTGATTTTAAAAATGATTAGCTACTTCTCAGTGGGGAATACGGGTAGTCGGTAAACAGTTTGGACTTCCTTAGCGGAGTGTGTGGTTTAAAGGACACTGTGTAAGGCTCCGTCCTTAAGTAACACAGGTAGCCGTTTTACGGTCCGTACTTACACCTATACTGGCTGAAAGTATATGCAACTAGTCGTACGAACTCGGGACAGTCTTTAAGAAAATTTCGGTTCCCAACAGCTCGTTAAATGGTTGCAAGATTTGAATTCTCACCAATTAAAAATCAATTAGATAATTGGCTGAACTCTTACGGCCTTCACTGAGTGAGTTGGTGAACAAAATTTTGAATTGTGTTTGATTTGTGCGTAGAACTTAATTGATCATCAAATACCGCACACTTGTGCCTAGATCATGAACCGTACACCTCTTGTTAATCTTTTGAAATCGAGAATGGAAGATTGTGGTAATTTTTGTTCGGACTCTGCGAACCCTTTTCTGACCGCCACAAACTTTCCAGACTCAACGGTTCAGAAGCACTCTTACTCAGAACCACCTTGGGTTCAGGGATACCTCTCCCTTGAATCCTCCTCTTATGATCCATTCAAAACTATTGACTCCGATTTTTCACAATATGAAGGTGAAAAGAAGCACTCACAAAAGATGCCTCCAAAGAAGAGCAATCATAAAGATGAACTCAATGAAGATCCAATGCAAATGGTTCTTGCAAGACTAGCCGCGTCTGAGCAGTAACAAATTTTACTGAGGGAACAACTAGAATGGTTGAATGCAGAGGGAGAACCACCAATGGAAGCCGCATACAATCCCGAGCAATACAGAGTTAGAAATTACTTGCAGCCACCTCAACCAGAGGTTCACCATGAACTGAAGCCACACTTCCTGAGTCAATTACCACAATTTCATGGTAATGCAAATGAAAAATCATATGAATTTTTGCGAGATTTGGATGTGGTATGTTCTAATCAGAGGCACCCACAAGTCAGCCAAGACTACATTCGTCTCGCTGCATTACCTTTTGCCTTGAAAGATAAGGCATATTACTGGGTGAAAAACTTAGGAGTGACGGTGACTACTTATGATGAGGTTCAAAAACCTATTTCTTGAAGAAATTCCACCCTTTAAGTTGAACCAATCAAATGAGGACCCGCATCACCGGTTTCTCTCAGATCCTAAGAACCCCACTCTGTGTGCAGGGATAGATTCAAAGATCTGCTGTAAAAAATGTCCATGTCATTACCTGGATAATAACATCCTAGTACAATCATTCTATTCTGGCCTTAACTACGAGACTCAGGGTTTAGTCAGTGCTGCCTGTGGAGGCAATTACACATCCCAAGGAACTGAAACCGTCTGGAAAATACTGGAGCAGATGGCAGAGACTAGCCATTCACAAATCGCCAGTAGAGCTTACACTGATTCCCTGAACACCTTTCGAGCCAAAGGAGGGAAGCAAACTGTCGTAGAAATAGCAGAGGATTTGATTCCGAACATGAACATCATCGCAGATAAATTAACAGTTGTGGATCAAATTCATAAGAGGATGAATGACATTGACAACCGAATCTCCTAGTTTCCAAAGCAAATGGAGGAGCTAACTGAGAAGGTATCCAAGATAGGATACCTACTGCACCTACGACCCGATCTATCATGTGCATCATGTCCAGGAGCAGCCAGGATCAGGACAACAACAACCGTGGCTCAGGACCATCCTGTGCCCAACCTTTCCAGCAGTCACCTCCACTAGCCGAGACAGTCGAAGAAGCCCCGCCTCTGACATTCAAAATAAACGGTATTTGGTACACCACAGGACACTACCCGACAGGGTAATATGGGGGACCGTCAGCAATATCAACGTCCACCCACCTTCTATAATGCCGCATTTCCTACAGCTCCACAGCACACTCAGAACAATGTAACATTCCAGCACTCGAGGCGGCAGCAGCCATACAACCGTCAGAACCAACCTCAACAACATCGTCAGCAATATCAAGCTCCAAATGAAGCATCTCAATCATCCCAACCCTCCAGAAGAATCGGTAGATATCCAGAGACAAATGCTGGAGGAAATTCGCAGCTTCCGAAATGAGCTGTACGATCTACGGGTAGATGTTAATCGTTTATCCCGTTGGAAGGATGAACAGATAGCCCCAGCCACAGCCATTCCCGCCCAAGTTCAAGCTAACCCTAATAGCTTAAACAAATCTCACTCATCTCAAAACAATGGCCAGGTATACTATTCTGATTTTTCCACATCTGAACATGAGATCCTTTCATTTGACAATATCAATGCCATATCACTTAGGAGCGAAGGACCGTGGTCGTACCTGATCAGGCTAGGGAATTGGACCATAAAGACTCAGAAGATCAACCAGAGGATGCTTCTGAGGATGAAGAAGAAGGACGCCTGAAGATCCCATCACTAGATAAAGAAAAGCATCTATGTAGTCTGCATAGGACCTTGAACCTCTAGTTGCTATAAAAATACCTTTGTCACCATTTCAGCAACATGATTATTATCAGAAAAACTCATGATTGTAATAAGAACTCCAAATCTAATAAAGATGCTCTTATTTATGATCCTGTCTCTCTTTCCCCTGTCTCAAATGGCCTCCATTCCTTTCCCCGATTCTCTTAAGAAAGGAAAACAAAAAAAACATTCAGAATGACCCAGTGATGGAAAAGTTCTGCCAGCAGAATATCACAGTCAAAGTACCATTTGATCAGCATGTGGCCAGTAATCCAGCATTTCAGAAGTACTTGAAGATGAAATGCACTCCCAGCAGGACTCGTATGAAGAAAAACAAACCAATTTGTGGAGACTCATATCTTGACAGTTGCCACTACGAAATGTGTCAAAAATCAACATTTACCGAGAAAGAAAAGGGATCTGGGTGCTCATTATGTGAGAGTCGCATTGGCGGCATTGCGTTCGCGCACACTTCTCGACAATGATTCTTCCATCAATCTTCTTCCTTAGCCTTATATTATAGATTTGAGTTAGGTCCTCTCCAGAAATCATCATCTTTACTCCAATTTGCTGATAAATCCACTAAAAGACCTAAGAGAGAGTGAAAAATGTTATCATCATGTCGAGGGTACGAAATACAAAGTGGACTTCATTGTCCTTGATATGGAAACCCCGAACCATTGGAAGGAATCGCAAATCATTCTTGGAAGACCATTCTTAAGAACCGCCAAAGCTATATTTGATTACGGCACCGGGATGATGAAATTCCGCTCCCCCATGCGTAGAAATGGATCTGGAGATGAAACAAACAAAGTGGCAAAGACCAGATTCTGAATCCACCACCGAAGATGCCGAAACATTCCGAATGTAATCTCATCAGCACTACTGGACCGTGGGACCAACTGCCAGACCCTCAGATAGATAGCACCACATCAGAAGAAGAAACAGTGCATCGTGCAGTATGCGAGATGTTGCCAGACGAATCTAGACACCCGGATGTTTATAACCTTGATGACACAGAAATCCTTTCGGATTTATCAATCTCATCTTCTTTGGGAAAATCAAGAAATACCGATGACGAGTCGAACACGGCTTTGGCCGAATTACCGCACTACTTTAGCGATCCGACCCACCTTCCTTCAGGATTAGTGGCTAACATAACACAGAATGATTCACCGCCAACCAGCACTGAACCAGATTTAAAAGACATTCAGCCAGACTTGATTGATGATTTAGATTTGCCAAAGCTGAAACCTCTCCCTCCCACACTGAAATATGCATTTCTTAATGGAACCAAAGATAAATTCCCTGTGATCATTAGCTCATCATTAAACATGGACCAAGAATCGAGACTACTAGAAGTCGTTGAGTGAAATCAAAAAACCATCGGTTGGACTGTGTCGGATCTCGTAAGAATCAACCCCGCTCTCTGCTCGCACCAAATTTATGTTGAGGATAACGCAAGGCCTTCCCATGAATTTCAGAGAAGATTAAACCCCAATCTTTGGGAAGTAGTTAAGAAATAAATAGACAAATGGTGCAAAGTAGGTTTTATATATCCCATCTCTAACTCCAAGTGGGTGGCCCCCCTTCATGTCATCCTGAAGAAGTCGGGAATCCAGATGGTCACCAACGAGGAAGGGGTAGAGATCGTGACCCGAGTACCCACGTCGTGGCGCGTCTGTGTCGATTACCGACGCTTGAATGCTGCGACCAAGAAAGATTACTTTCCACTGCCATTTATTGATCAATCTTGGAGAGACTTGCAGGGAAAGGCATTCTTCTATTTTCTTGATGGGGTACTCTGGCTACAATTAAGTAGCTATCGCTCCCTATGATCAGGAAAAAATCACATTTACATGTCCCTTTGGTACCTATGCATTCAAGCGCATGCCATTCGGGGTTTGTAATGCCCCAGGCACATTTCAGCGGTGCATGATTGTCGTATTTACCGAAATGGTGGGTGATTTCCTGGAAGTCTTCATAGATGACTTTTCGGTCCATGCTGATTCATTTGATACATGTTTATCACATTTGGACCGAGTCCATCAAGAGATGCAGGGAGGTTAATTTGGTACTCTCCTGGGAGAAGAGTCACTTTATGGTGACTGAGGGTATCGTGTTGGGGCATGTCATCTCCAAAAAGGGAATGAAGGTCGACCCTGCCAAGATGGATGTGATCAAGAAACTTGAGCCAACCCAACCAACGTCAAGTCAGTGAGGTCTTTTATAGGCATGTCGGATTTTATCGAAGGTTTATACCTGATTTTTCAAAGATCGCCCACCCACTGACTGAGCTCTTAGGAAAAGACACCGAGTTTATTGTAAATCACAAGTGTCTTGAGACCTTCGAGTCTTGAAAAAGAAAATATGTGAATCGCGATATTACAAACTCCTGACTGGTCTCTTCCTTTGAGATCATGACTAATGCATCGGATTTTGCTGTCGGATCTGTGTTTGGACAAAGGCGGAAGGAATCCCTTATGCGATTCACTACCGAGCAAAGTATTGGATTCTGCACAGAGCAAATTATACAATGAATGAAAAGGAAATGCTCGCGGTTGTTGGACCCTTGGAAAATTCATATCATACATATTGGGCTCCAGGTGACAATTTTCACTGATCACGCATCAATAAGATATCTTATGGACAAGAAAGATGCCAAAGCATGACCTTTTGAGATGGATCTTGTTAATTCTGGAATTTAATTTGGAGATCAAAGATAAACATGGAATAAAGAACGTTGTTGCTGATCACCTTTCCCGAATTAAGCAAAACGATTATCTTGACACTGGACCTATTAAGGAGACTTTCCAGACGAATCTGTATGCGTTATTGATTCAACCCCATGGTCATTCCAACATCCGTGAACTATCTTGTCTCCAAGAAGGTTCCCTCTGGTTAGACGAAGAGAATGATTGATCGACTGAAGTCGGATTCGAGAAATACCATTGGGACGATCCTTTCCTTTTCTAAGAAGGAGCGGATTGTGTCTGGCGAAGATGTATTCCTTCAGGAGGAATACCAGAGTGTCCTCACACATTGTCATTCTCTCGAGGCTGGAGGACACCATTCAGGAAAGAGAACCGCGCACAAGGTACTCCAATGGTGGATTTTTTTGGCAGACCTTATTTAGAGATGCTAATTTGTACGGGTCTTGCGCGATTTGTCAAAGGATGGGAGGGATTGTTGGTTATAGAGCTAAAATTCCCATGCAACCATGATTTTCTATGATGTTTTCGATGCATGGGGGATTGATTTTATGGGTCCCTTTCCCAATAGCAATGGATTTGAGTATATCTTGTTAGCGGTTGATTATTTATCAAGATGAGTAGAGGCTATTCAACCCGAACTGCAGATAGCAAAACCGTCTGTAAGTTTATCAAGGATAGTATCATTGCAAGGTTTGGAAATACCAAAAGTTTTGATTTCTTATGGAGGTAGCCACTTCGTGGAATAAGGAAATGAGATCTTTGGCTAAAGAGTATAAATTTGAGCATATAATAGCCAATCCATATCATCCAATCTAATGGCATGGCAGAGGTTTCTAATAGAGAGGTGAAGGGTATTCTTCAGAAGTTGGTTCGTCCAGATAGGAAGAACTGGTCGAAACTGTTGGACCAGGTTTCATGGGCCTATAGGACAGCCTATAAGGACTCCACTTGGTACTTCACCTTTTAGGATGATCTATGGCAAGCCATGCCATCTACCTACAGAATTGATTCACAAATCTGAATGGGTGATCAAAAAGTTGAATTGGAGTTGTCACCTTGGGAAATTATGTCGAGACTTAAATTTGAATGAGCTAATTGAAATCCGAAACCGAGCATATGACAACAGTGTGATCTATAAGGACAAGGTCAAGATATGGCATGATAGACACATTCGAGATAAACCTTTGTCCATCGGCAGAAAGAGTGGTTGTTTAATGCTCGGTTAAAGATTTTTCATGGAAACTGAAATCAAAATGGGCGGGTCCCTATGTTGTCATCGATATGCATACCAATAGAAGTGTGGATATTGCCGAACTCAAAGATGATGCACAACCTTTCTCAGTGAATGGACAATTGCTGAAGCCATATATAGAATCACCCAAAGAGCAAACAGTTCAAGTTGAGGTCATCTACTTCACGCAGAGCAAGGACATTGAAGATTTATCAGATCAATCCCATCCTCCCTCTCGACCACATCGATCTCCTTGTATATCTTCTTCCTCTACTTAGGCCATGGCCTAAGTGTAGGGGGACCGATGCTATATATACCATTTTCCCGCATCACACTCATTCTCCGATCGCTCCATTTCCACCTTTTCTCTTATACTTAGGCTAACCAGAGCCTAAGTATAGGGGGAACCGACACCCCCTGTATATACTCTCCTCATTTACATATCCCGATCACCTCTTTTTGCGCTCTTCATCTATACTTAGACTATTCATAATCTAAGTATAGGGGACGGACCATTGTATATCAAAATTTCCTCTTTATGCTTAGCCCGAGCCTATGTCTTCTTTACGCTTCTTGTGCTCTGAGGACACAACATTCTCTAAGTATAGGAGGGTCTGTATATACTGTGTATATATTTTCGCCATACCTCGTACTTTCGCATAAGTCTATATGTATTTACAGGGCGGGTAATAATAATAATAATAAACAAAAGAAAAGAAAAAAAATTGCTACTGACACTGACTATGCCTTAAATTTTTGAAAAAAATGCTTCTTATTCATTTTTGCATAAAAAATCCATTGCATAAAATATCAAAAGAAAAAAATGTATATGCCTTCCAACACAATGCACTTCATCCAGCATCGCTTCATTTACATCTGTGAAAAGTCATCGGGTTCTGAACAGAGTTATGAGCTGAAACCGAGAGTGATCTGGACTTGACCTTAATCCACCTAATTTTCAGAGGAACTTCTTCGAGAAATAGGATTTTAGAAACTTCAGGTCGTTGACTTAATTCTTTAAGTTCCACATGACAATGTGCAGAGTTTGACTCTTAGTGTCTAACCTGGTCTCTTCATTCTGAGTACAACACTGGAACAAGGAATTAATATTTACTCTCGCCACTATGCACTTAGCTCAACTCAGACGGGATGTTGGAAGACTGTGTGAGTTTCTTTTCTAGTAGCGTGGAAATCCAAAGACCGAGTACGGAGTTGAAATAAAGCTTCGGAAAAGGGATGGACGGCTGGGCACAATTTTTCTAAGACCCCAAAAAATGTACGAAAACAAAAGATTCTATATCCGTAGGGGCACAACAAGATCCAAGCAGAACCACCAAAAATTCCAAAACAAAGAAGCAACTACCAAATAAAATCTGACCAAAAAGGTCAAAGCTTCAAGAAATCTGCAGATCTTGGCGGAGACTCGGCTACACTGGCCATCTTCACAAGGAGAGGTCACTACACCGGTCACCCTCCAATTCGTTTCTCCTTCTAACTTCTCCCCCAATTCGATTGTGAACACAGCACGATAGACCTTAGAGGAAATACCTGACTCCCCGAGGACGGGTTACTGGAGAGGAGGTTTATGCGATAGTTCGGCATTCTGGGTGGGAAGAGCTAAAACCTTTCACACACATGAATCAGTTGTTCAATGTTCAAAGGGTATGCTTTGTGAAGAGGATTGATCTAAGATGACTTCTGAGTCGAAACTGTAGCAATGATTTGTTGAACTTTGAGGGATGTTGATTTTAAAATTCTAAGTCTCACAGAAGTTCCGCCACACTAATAATCCAAAGGTCGAGTCTAGATTCATTTTCACATTCAACTCATGGTCTTGGTATGGGAACCCAATCTCATTTCACTTCATAGCATTTCTTTTTGATGCTCAGGGACGAGCATGCTTTAAGTATAGGGGGTGATGAATCTCAGATTCATCACTCTAAATCTCATTTTTCAGCTCAAATCCCTTAAAATCAATAGCATTCCTACATCTATTCTGCATAATCAACATTCACGCATGTTTTCATAAGAATTACGTTTTAGCACTAATTTTCTGCATAAAATAAAAAGCCAAGAAGCCAAGCCAAAAGTGACCTAGTAATAGCCTAACTTTCTAGATTTTTTAGCTCATTCGTGCTAACTCCGAATGACCCAAAACCACTTCCACTGTGTACATATCACTACAAGAATAAATGAAAAATACAAAAAAACTAACCCAAATAAGTGGGCCAAAAACCCAAACCCTAGTTTCAGATTTCCGGACTAAAAACCTTATATCTTCCTCATCCAGTGTTCGTTTTAATCCTACTCACTTTTGAACTAGTGTACATTCAATTACATTTCAAACAAGATTAAGTTCAAGTGAATCGAAGCTCATATGTGAAAGTTGGATTTGGGTCTCTTTTGTATAATGTGTATTTTAGCAATTTTTGACCTGATATTTTATGTACATATTTAATCTACTAATAAAAATCCAAAAAAATTGATTAATGTGTAAATATTTGTCTGTGATTTTTATCATATTTTTCTGGATTTTTTATCTAGTCTAAAAATGACATAAAAATTATAAAACTGAAAAATCAGGTATTCTATGTACATGGGATACCCCAAAAATATCACTTTTTGCAATTGATCGATTTTGGTTTTGATGTCTTTGAAGATTGTAGATCTCATCGAGATGAGCAACTTTTGTGAAGAAACTTTTTTATCCGAGGTCATTTGCTATTTCTTTTGGATTTTATAAAGTATTAAATTCAGATTTTTGTGGTGCTGACACGTGGCAGCTCCTGGAGGGCGCCACGTGTCAACCAATTTTGGCAGTATTCTTAATCTGTTTTATTTAAAAAAAATATTTAAAAAACCCGCATGTGCCAAGCACGTGCGTCTCTCACCCTTTGACCCCAGCTCGCACCTGGCATGATCTCGGCCATCCGATCAGACGGATCGGATGGCCGCTGTGCATCGTCTACCTCCACCTCCTTCCCAATCGATCGTTGCCCCGCCTCCATGATTTCCGCCGCCATTCTCGCCTTTCGTCGCCGCTCCCCCCCCCCCCAATTTCGGTCATCTCCGATCATGATCCTCCGTCGAATCCTTCAGATCTCATTCCCGATCTCGACCCCAATCGAACCCCTAACTCCTATCGTTTCCATCGCCGACCAAGAACATCGTGTCCTATTTAAAAGACATCGTGGCCAAGATCAGCTGCAGGTTCGCCCACCGGCCGATGACCATCCAGAAGCTCACCGCCTTGACCGGGGTCCACCTCGCCACTCCTCCAGCCCGCGGGCCGGGCACGACGCCGAGACCCCCGCCACGTGCCGTGCACGTGAGGAGGGGGAACGTCATTAGGCATCATCCTCCAGAGGTCACGTGCTGAGCACGTGACCGGCTGGTGAATTTACAAACGAGCCCCTGGCCATTTCCTCATTCACGCCATCGTCCGCCTCCAGAGGGCACGCGCCACGCACGTGCTCCTCTGGACATTTTGCAGAAGTCGCCCCCTGATTTTTGGTAATTAAACATAGACCCCCCTACTTATATTATTTATTTATTGCACTTATACCCCTATGTTCTCCATTACTATTAAACCTCTACATGACTTCATTTATATCCAAAAATAGCATGATGTTCTTCCATTAATTCTCTACGTATTTGATATATTTTTGTGATTAATGGTTAATTATTGATTAATGGTTTTGTGAAACTTTGCATATTTTGTCTAGTTTATGCTCTTAAATTTGCAATTAATTAATCGTTCTCTAAAAATCCCGAAAAATCACATATTGTAGAGTTTTATTGTGTTTGACATTATGCTAAAAAAATGGTATTTGCATGCAGAAAATTGCTTTGTAAAAATCATTTTTTATATTTCAATGTTTGATTTTTAATAGGTATTAGATCTCACATTTTCAAGGTTTACGTGTGAGGTCCATTACCATACGTAATAGGATCTTAGTAATTTTATTCCTTGAAAATAAGCAGGTTTAATATTTATAATAATTAAATATTGGAATTCATTTTTGTTTGTACTTAAAAATTATAAAAATTCCTAAAAAATTCATATTGCATCCAAAAATTCCAAAAAAATTACAGTGCATTCCTCTAGTCATAATTATCATCTCAGCCAAGTTTCGTATTTTCCAGACATCGTTGGATCGATCTTTACATTTTAGTCCCTAAAATAGGCCGAATTTGCATTTTACACCCTTTATTGCATTGAAAATAACAAAAAACCGCCTCGAAAACCGTGCACGAACTTTGATAGACATAATTCTAGGTTGTTCCTTTGCCTCCTTGTGTTCGACCTTGGGACTTGCCCAAGTAAAATAAACATAAACCACATTGCTTGAAATTAACGAATATTTTGTGCGGTTATTTTCTTGACCATTTTCGATTGCCGCCTACAACGCACGATCATAAACAACATCTTTTAACGATGCAATATCGGATTCGTCAGGGAGCTTCCAAGAGAGTTGCTCGGTGCTAGGATCGGCAGGAGGAGTTGATGTTTGGAATAAGGGATCGGGGTAGGCACCAAGAGAGGATGGCATGTACTGTAAATAAGAATGAACTTTAGGGGTAGTTTTGTCTTTTACAATGGAAACTGTCAAATATAACGGTCCCCAAACGGAATATAACATAGGGTTATGTCATGTAAGAGTTAAGCACTACTCAAAGTATCTCATGCAATTCATGATTATGCAGGGTTATGATTGTAATTGCAGAATTACTCAGGGTTATAGGTGTAAAAATCCCATATTAGTAATGTTACAAGGATCACGGTATGATTACAAATATTATTAGATTTATGATGCAATTTAATATCAATTACACATGATAGTTGATATATTTAATCTCTATATTTTGTACAATGGTGGTAATGCTTATGTAAATAATAAATGATACTAGATTCATGCGAAACGATTGCTATTATGTAATTCATAACACATCCATTGTATATATTCTTATTTTTTTCACAACTATTAATAAATATGTAAGTATTTTAAATATCGTAGGATATATTTCATAAAAGTATAAATTTTGATATACCAATAATTGGTGACTATTGAAAGATCAAATTTCTAAGAACTTTTTCAAATACTTCTAAAAAAGTAAGAATAATTACAATGAATGATAAAATAAGGAGAAAACTATATATTTTTATCTCCTTTTGTCTTGACTAATCATATTTATATATAAGACAACACATTATTTTTCACATCTATTATGTATATGGTTTTAAAAAATATTTATAAAATTCAAATTTTAAGTAATGGATCCTCAATAATCTGAATAAAATATAATGCAAAATTTAATTTAAATAATATAAATAATAAATAGTATTAGCATCTTCTTTCTTTTATGATTGATAGACATATTTATACACGTCCACTTATTTGTACAGTAAAATATATATTTAGGTTTCAATTGTGAATGTGTTTATGAAGGAACAATATCTTCAATATAAATAGGATTCTTCAAGAGTCTCAAAAGTCTCAAGTAAAAATTTTGTTCCAATTAGATCACTAAAATATAATATTACCTTATTTTAAGAATTTTGATATATTAATTATTTTTGATATTGGCTTTATTATTTTCCATTTTATCATAAATTAGTGAGCTCCATCCTACCTCGTAAACATCTACGAGAACATATTATTTCCACTTTTAAGATAATGTTTATTTATTTTTTAATAGAGAGTAGACTCTGGATTATTTCTATATTTAAGAATCCGAATGCACCTAATCTGTTAATTATTTATTTTTTTGAGATATTTACACCCATAACTTTGAGTAATTTCGTAATTACATTCATAATCCTGTGTAATCATGAATTGCGCCTAGGACCCTGAATAATGTGTCATATTATACTTACAGTTCAGCAATTCAACCAGATGAGTGAGTTAATCTAAATCAATCAACAATCTAACGGTTGGGATTAATCTGAAGAAAAAAATCCCACCCCTGAGCAGCACCTGCAACGGGGGCTTTGACATTAGTGAAGGACGACGGATGATGGGGGCTTGCATGCGGTCAAAAGGTGGGCCTTTGATGATAGTGGAGGGCGCGACATGGGTGGGGAGCTTGCATGAAGCGGGGGGGGGGGGGGGGGGGGGGGGACGGGCTTGACGATGGTGGAGGGTAGTGGTGGGGTGTCAATGGGGAGCTTGCAGAGGCTGGGGGCTTTGATGAGGTCGATGGTGGGATCTTGCATAAGCACATGGGGGGTGTCTGTTGGGCAGCTTGTAGAGGCTGGGGAGCCTAGGGAGCTTGTAAAGGTCGGAGAGAGGGGGATTTTGATGAGGTCGAATAGGGAAGCTTGTAGAGGCCGAGGGAGGGGGTAGGGTGGGGAGCTTGGAGAGGTGGGGGAGGGGACTTCATCGAGGTCGACAGGGGAGCTTGCAGGAAAACAGGCATGGGCTCGCAAGCGAGTGGCCGTGGGGAGCTTACAGAGCAGGCGGGCAGCAGTGGGGAGTTTGCAAAGGACAGGGGTTGACAAGGTGGATGGGGGAGCGTGCTAGCGGGTAGGGTGGGGAGCTTGCAGAATGCAGAGGGGGTGTGACGATTGTGGAGGGGTGGAGGGCAGCAACAGGGGTGGGGGGGTTCGACGACCTGCATGTGACAATGGGGAGCTTGCAGGAAGCGGTGGGGTGCTTTGACGAGGGATGCGGTCACGGGTGGGGGGGGTCAACGGTGGGGGTAGGGCGACAGGGGGGAGCTTGCAGGTAGGGTCCGGGGGTTTTGGGGGGAGGGGTGGCAGGGGCTTGCCATGGGGCTTCGACGAGGGCGGTGACAACAGGGCTTTCCAAGGGGTTTCGACAAAGCGGCAGCAAGGTGTACATGGTAGGGGTAGGGTGTCAACGAGGGTGGTAGCAGGGGGTTTGCCAAGGGGGCCTCGACGAGGGTGGTAGTAGGGCATCGATGGCAGGGGTAGGTCGACGAGGGCTTGCAGGGTGGTAGTAGGGCATCGATGGTAGGGGTAGGTCGACGAGGGCTTGCAGGAGGCTTCGACGGTGGGAGGGGAGGTTGGAGGAGGAAGGGGAGTGGTCCCACTTGTAGATAATGGGATCTTAATGGGTATAAAATGTAAAATATATGACAGATGCCATTATACTTAACGGGAGATTAGATGGAAGTTAACACGAGGTTATGGGTGTAAGAGTGAAGCAGTATTCAGAGTCCTAGGCTTATCACGATTACGCAGGGTTATGAATGTAATTACGAAATTATTCGGGATTATGGGTGTTAATATCCCTTTTGTCCATGTTTACTCAAGATCTTATGAATTGTGTCATATTTTGCTAAGAGGGATTTGGACATATTTTGATTTTGATAATTCCCATCATGTAATCTCTTCAAAATTATCTCTCTTTATATTTCAAAGATTTCTAAAGAATAATCTAATAAATAAATCCATTTCTGCTTTCAGCATTGAAATCTACCTATTATATATCTATATAATCCGGATTGAAAATATGAACGTCAAATGAAAAACTCTGGAATGAAAATAATAAAACTGTTTTCTAATTTTTATAGCAGCAAATCCAAGTTGACTCCAAATCAAAATTTATCTTCTGTAGACAGAGGACAAAACAACGGGGAGGGATAGAGAAAATGAGAGGCGGAAAGAGAATGAGTGGCATGCCATAAGTTCTCCTTTCTATGACTGATAGGTAAAAGAATAGGAGAGAGAAAGAGAGATTGTATGAAGTGATTTCCCAAGACATTTTCATCATCCAAATGCCCTCTCGGGGTATATTATAGTTAAATTTTCATATCAGTACATCGATGGACGAATGGTTTGTCGATTGACAAACTGTTTGTCAATTAATACAATTTATGACAGGTTACTATTATTTTTCGACAAACCATTCATCGATCGGCAAATGGTTCGCCGTTTGAATTTTATATATATTAAATTTAATATATAATATTCTTTCATCCGACATTTCTATTTTTATATATATTAAAAATAATATATAATATTATCGTTGATTCGACAAATGGTTTGTTGATTCACATTTCGAAATAATCTTATATATTGTTTTTAATAATATAAAATTCGAAACGCTTTTCGAAATAATACTATATATTATTTTTATTCATTATTTAGCAAACAAGTGAATTGTTCGTCGATCGATGTCTTGACATGCAAATTTCAATATCATATGCCATGACATGACATTTAGGTGATGGGGATGCTCTATGAGGGAAATCACTTGGCTATTGTGATTGTGTATATGTAAAGGGTAGTAGGATTGTATGAGAGAGGAACTACTCTAAACAATATATTAGGGGACAAAAATAATAACCATCCTTGATGGTTCCCTCTTAAAATGTCAACTATGTGTAATATTTTCTAATGGTCTAAGTAGGACTGTTAGGGTTCACGGTCAACAATAACCATTGATGAAAAAGAGCCTTTCCTAATGGTCGTTCCTAATCTGTTATGGAGTGGGAAAGTTAATAATGTTTTTGTAAGATTATCATAACTCATTAATGTCCTAGTGAACCCACAAGGAAATTTATTCTATATACTAAAGCTATGCTCTGCCCAGCTGCTTCTCTCCTTCTAACAAGTGGATAGCCTGAGCGATTTCCTTCATCCGTCCTTTATTTGTCATCCCCATTTAATCCCCCCCCCCCTGTTTGTCGAATCTCAACTGCACATAATTCTGAAGAACCCATGATGCAAGCGATACGACATGCCTCTCTCTTTGTTGAGGTATGATTTTTTCCCTCAACCTTTTTCCAGACACATGCGTATACTTTTCCTTCTCTCTCCAACTGTAGAATTTTTCCACTTATCCTTTTTGTTCCACATTCCTTCTCTTTCATTCTGATTTCGCTCCTACTCTCCCTTTTCCTACGGTTCCATCAAGGCTCAGACCGGGATCCCCTGCTCTTCCGACCTTTGATTCAATCGCTGACAAAGGTATTGTCGTTATGTTGTACTTTTATTACTCTCCTCTAGGATTTCATCTAGGCATGCACTCTGTTGCATCCTTTATTCTGAACCTTGATTGGAAGTCTTCTCTCATTTTCTACGGTTCCGTCGAGACCTCTGTTCAGGTCTTCTACCTTCCACTCATTGATTTCTTTTGCATTATTTATATATGTCATGGTTGATAACGCCTCTCTGCATGTTGTTTTTGTCAACCTCCAGATGATAGGGTTGAAGAAGAGACAGAACGATGATTACTGCAACATATGATGACTCGGATCGGGAATTTATTGGTCCCGAGTGACAATCACTGCAAGTTTGAGGATTGGATCATGTTGATTTTTACAAGATATTTGAAAAGCAGACCAAACAGATGTTGCAAATTTTCTTTATTAAAAAAGTTTAATCTGTGAAATATTCATGCCCAGAATTCTTTCGTTTATGGAACAAATCACTTCAGAACATCATCTTTTGCCACATCTTTCATTGCCATTCTTAAGAGACACATGGATGGGCATCACGTTTTTGCTGATGGTTTGGATTTGAGTTTAAAAGTTGGTCTTAGCTTAAGAGGTGCATAATTTGGATTAGAATAGAAGGAATTATAACAGAATGCTAATTATACAGGGATTTACGCTTGACAATTTAACTGTAAAATGCATTTTGACCAGTATTTCTCTAAACATGTTCTTAACTGGTAGCTTTGATGCTAAGCAGTCATCCGATATGTCTTACAGAATATATTGTAGACACCATCGAAGGTGATCGGTCGCCTCAGAAAATAAATAAATGATCAACATTTGTACCTGTATTGGGCATATAAAGTGAGTAGGCAAATAAACAGCGGCAAAGTATTGTTTATTACTTTATGGGGCAGGTTAGCCGAAAACTTTCCAGCAAGCCTTCTTCATAACAGGTTAAAGAAGTTTATTACAATCTTCATAGGATTAATTGTAAAGTACTACCGTGGTTTAGTATACTTATTTAATAATTTATTTAAATATTTATATTTTTTTAAATGTCAACAGACTACTTTTTAATTTATCTTAAATCATAGGTAACCAAGGGGTTTGTTCCATTGCTTCTTCAAGATTTCATATAGATTTCGATATCCTTGAAGTTTCCAATATTCGTCGAATGTATAACTTAAGTACATAATGTATGATATTTAAATTACGTGATTTTTAAGGATATCCTAGACTTTATTTGAACAATTTTTCTTCAGATATTACAGTGTTGAAATAAACTATGTGCCATCAACATCCGATAGTGACTCAAACAATTTACAGTAAAATAGGTAAGCTTTCTATATTCTCATGTTTTAATAATTTAACCTATAAATATTTGATTAAATAAGTTTATTTACTTATTTCTATGCAAGTATTTTTACTTTACATATAACAACCATATTTGTATCAAGAAATTTCCATTTTATTTATAATGTTATTTATTATTGCCTTCTACCTCCATGCATTATGTAAAAAAAACCAAATATCCAAATTTACTCATCATTCTATAATAGTGTTGCTATGCTTTCTACATCATGAATTTTTCTGCTTTTCATATGTAAATACTTTATTAGTATAATCCTATGTATGTACATCTTTTAATTTATGCATACTATATTTCAGCTTTATTACCTTTCCCATGTCATATAACAAATTCTCTTTTCCCTATGATTTTTGATAGCGTACATAATTGAAGTCTTCATTATTTGCAATATGATATTTTTTTATATTTCTATTTTTAAGGGAAACATATTCACTCAATATCTTCTTTATAAGGCACATTATTATTAACATTATATTTTTTATATTATTATAACATAAATTATTATGATTTACTTTATTTCCCATTATTAATGGACAATATTGCTTCACTTAGCTATTACTGACTTCCAAACTAAAATGAAAATTTACATGACGATGTAGTTTTGATTTTCTTAGTAAGATTCATTTTTGCAACTTATAATATTTTTATAAATATTTCTTAATATCATTTGAATTTGAGTTCTTCTATTTTTTCAATTGCACTTCCTACTACCTTCATGAAATTCCCCTCAAAATTCTAACATGTGATAACTCATTAATGCTGATGAAATTGTAGATTCTAACTTCTTTCCATGTTTTAGTGCTGATGAAATTGTAGATTCTAACTTCTTTCCATATTTTTCAGCATATCCTACTTATAAAAAATTTCTATCTATTATTCTTAAGTATTAATTAAGTTTCATGTATGTAAAGGTTAGTTTCAATTACATAGATTGCATACCTTTTGATTGATTGCATAGATGATATTGTATTCAAAAGTCTACTATATGATGATCCATTACTAGCCATAAAAATTTTAACTTATGTGTTTTCCATTTTATTAAGTTACCTTTCTATACATAAATTTTGAATTCCCGTTACTTTTCCGCTTTACTAATTTGTTCATTGTTCACTGGCCCCGCTGCGAAGCACGGATATGCACCCTAGTGCCTAATAAAAGGTCATCAAACTCCCCTCCTCTACGCTCGACAGAAGCCCTCATTTTCTCCTTGTTGTTGATGTTGCTTCACCCAATTATCGTACTTTTTTCGAAGTTATTCTTATTAATTCATTGCATATTAATAGATTATATACAATATAAGTTTTCTGTAATCTTTAAAGTTAGGAATTTTAAGATACTAAAGTTAAAATATGGTTCGCAAAAGATGCTCAATTGAATGCCATATTTAAAAAGTATTTTTTCCATTTTTTTATACTTAATAAATAATTGTATATAAATATATTATGTAGAATATTTTATAGGTTATTTATAACTATAATGTTTAGGCTTGGGTTGAAGAGGCCATGGTTGATATATGATGCACAAAAAGTGTTTGATGCAATGACCCATAGAAAAAAATGAGTGTTTTCTTCCAAGCACAAAATGCAGGTTCTAACTATATTATATGTGCAAGGTCAATGGGCAGAATACATTCCAGGTGAATTAGATTTTGCTATGGTTTGGGAAGGCATCGACATGGGAATTCACATATTTGTCTTTCAAGCTTCCCCTCTTGTTTCACATTGACCAACAAGCACTATGCTCCTGCTTAAGATTGTAGACACATCACCTTACCATAGATGTGAATAACATCCACATCAATGAGTCTAGGTATAGTATGCATCGTAGCAACCATCTTGAGTGCCACCATAACCATGACCACCATTACTGGGAAGGACCAACAAGATCAATGATTGGTCTCATCAGGGAAGAAGATAGGAATTTCTCCTTGAGGGATGGGGAGGGGGGCTAATTGCTGAGACATCATGCGTCTAATTTATTATCATTATTGATTATTGTAGTTGTTAATGTTTGTTGATTTTTTTTACTTGCATAATATAAGATAAATGATTCTAACATATTTTCCATTAATATTCATAAGAAAATTTTACAAAAATATACATGTAAATTTATGATTTTACATTAATATACCTCTAAAAATAGTATAATTTACCAAAACATCCTTACAAAATTCTTCATTTTAAATAAATACACTTCCATTAATGCAATGTTAATTAATATTATCAAATTTAACCTTTCTAAATAAGTAATATTATATAAATATATGTGTGTATGGATATAAATAGATATAGATATATTTGTATCCAATTTCTTTCTGGATCATTTTTATACATAATACTGACATTTATATCTCTATCTAAATTAGATATGGAAATCGAAGTCAATTTCATAAGGTTAGATATTGTATATATGTTTATTCTCTGTTTTTAATTTTTAGTTGTAAATTTGTTTGCAATTATATGATAGCAAGTTTCTAGCCTTTCTCATTATATATGATATAACTTCTATTGAAATAAATACATTTAGTATATTTTGTAATGATAATCAAATCAATAAATAAATAAATAAATAAGTGTATAAAGCATTTTTGTTATTATTTGTACTTAACTCGTATAGATTCATACCATTTCAATGATATGATAAGATATTTTTTGTTGTCAAGATCTATATCTGCATATGTGTTAAATTAAACTAATAAAGATATGGTAAGCATGTATACAACAGAACATATATAGATATAGATTTAGGTGTTATCATATCCTCAATCATTTTAAAATCTATATATTCATACAAAATCGATATCTTACCATATAAAAATCTAAAAAAATATCCTTAAATATGAAAACAGATAAGGAAGCAAGTAATCTCGATTCAAATACAGATATTAAAGAAATATATACAAATTATCTTAATGGTAATAAATGCATCCTAATACTTAAAACAAGAAAAATATTTTAGTAAATGGAAAGTAAAACCAGAAAAATAAAAATTACAAAAATTACATTACAATGAAATATTAAAAAAAGTATATTCTTACATTAGATAACTTGTAGAACAAGTAATTATATAGCATAAAAATATATTTTCTCGTATGTTTGGAAATAATGATTTCAAAGTACAAAATACTATATGCAATCATGTAATATATTTTGTATGTCAATACACATTAATATCTATTTATACAATAAATATATGTACTAGTAATACAGATATCCATATCCGCAAAAAGTATCTGTATCTACCCTAAAAAATGAAAGCAGTTGTATATATACTCATAGTTGTAGAAAAAAACAAAAAAACTTATTTGAATCATATCCACCCAAATTAGAATACCACTTAAATACGAATGAGATAGTGAATTAGATATATTTGTATAGGATTTCATCTTTTAGTTTGGTAACATGTATAACATTATCCATAAACTGACAATTTACATCCTTGTTTTGATATCTTACAAATGCAATTATTGTAGTGATGCATTCGGGTACAAATATATTTGTATCTGCCTGTTATCGTATCTATTTTTAAGAGGATATGGATATAATTTATTTATTTTCGTAGATACAGATACAGATATAGATATTTTGCATATTAAGGATACATATATTGTTTTGATTTTTTTGAGGATATGGATACAAATATTGTTACATAGATTTTTTAGCGGATACGCATACGGATATCTATATTATTGAATCTAAATGTATATTATGTATATACTTACATTAACATATGTGTGTATCTCCAAATATATTATAAGAATCCTGACAATATATTACATCTGGAGTCATTTTCAAATGCTAGAAGAAAAATATATATTTTTATATTATTTGATAGCTAATTTTATACAAGTTATTAAATTTAATATAATAGTTTAATTTATTGTTATTGTAGTTTATTAAATGTTAATCAGTTACAATAACAATCCTATTGATTGCAAGTGCTAGAAGATAATTTTTATTTGCAAAATAATCTATATCTATTTTTTAAAATATCGATATCCGAATTGTGATCATTTGTTTCCATACATGTATCCATATCTATGGATATGGTTTCTTTAATTCCACAATATATATTTCTGCATTAGTATCCATATTTTAAAATGGATACTGATATGGTAACGCCTATATTTATATATGTATATGTCCATTTGCATATCTGAATCATCTTCTATATTTTAATTTTAGTAATTATTTAATTAATCCTTACCTTGTGAATCATGTTTGAAGTAACATTATTCTAAGAATTGTCAAAATTAGATTTCATAATATATATATCAACAATACATATATGTATTTAACGGAGCTCTTGGAGACATGGGGGGAAAAGCCCCCTCTCGTCCCCCATTGTATTCGTCCCTGGGCCTCAATGTCTCCGCTTTCACCTACTGTTGATCTGAGAGCATGGTCTACTGCCTAACAAGCTAGACAAGTAATCGATGCGGCGACCGAGCACTAAATACAACAATAATCAACCCACAATGTGTATCAAAATGAAATATGTATAAATCAAAATTTATTATAACACTTCAGTAGATGGATAGATGTAAGTATGGAAGTATCAAATACTGGGAAGTAAAGCCAGGGCATAAAACTATCACTTTTATTGCTAATTAATAATATTTTTAGATTTTATTATTTTTATGTGGTTTTTAAGTTATACTTCTTTTTTATGTATTTTTAAATGTTTTATTTTTTGATTTTAATTATATATTTTTTTTTATTTTTGCAAATTTTAGTTTCTTTTTTTAAAATTAAGTAATTAATAATATAGATATAGATCATGTATATAATATTTATAGCTAAAAATGTTGATAATATTTTTTGGAATTTTTAATAAGTCAATAAAGTCAAAATAATGAGAATAATTTTTTTAGGGTTTTTTATTTTCTCTATTTTGGTGATTTTATGGTATTTTTCTACTTTGTTGATTTTAAAGGTGAAAATGTACAAACAATGAATATATTAAATATATGAACTTACTTAGGGTTTTAAAAATATTTATAAGTTTATAATTACCCCTAAAGTATTTTAAATATATATTATATATAATAAAGAAAATTTAGAAATGGAAAGTTATGTTTTTTAGTTTTCTGAATTTTTTTACTAAATTTTATAAGATTTTTAAGTTTTTTTATATTTTATATTTTGTATTTTAGTGACTTTTTTGATATGTGATAACATATAGTAAACTTTAACTAATATATTTTTGACGATATATTTTAATTTTTATGGGGTTTTGAATGCTACTTAGGAAAATATGCATGTTTTAATTTTTTATAAATAGTAAATTATTTTTAAATGCCTTGGAAGAATTATATGTGATCTATTTATTCCCCAGGCATCTTTCCTAATTTTCCTATTATTTTTTACATAAAAGAGATATTTAATACAAATAAAAGATACAAAAATAAAATTATACATCAAAATAGGGACCTAAATTTATTTCTAAGAAGTTTAATGCAATTAATAACTTTTAACAAATTCCATGTGCTAAACATGGAATCTGCCCAATAATAAAACTATTCAGCACCTGGCAGGGGCATACATGTAATTCTATAAAGTCCTAGGGTCCCAATAGCAAAATATCTTAAATATTTTACACATTAAACTATACTTACAATACTTAAATACAAAATACAAAAGCGGGGGTATGGTTGATATTTACCACTTAAGGTGAGTTATCGAACGACTCAGAGAGCTCCACTTAACTTGATCGTGTAGCTCTCCTCACCACCACTTCAGGTCGATCCAAGGGATACGATTAGATCCGGAGCAAGGTCTGCATCCGATGACTAGTTCTCCTATCCACGAATGGGGAAAACAACGATTGAGGCGAGCTTCAATTCATCAATTCTTCATTATCCGGTCACCACACGATCTTGCAGGTGTCTCAAAAAGGTTTCTGACAAGATTCTACGTCAAGGGGTCTGGGGCTCGTCGGAGGAGGCCCGGAGCTCAGTTAATGTGTCTGCACCTAGAGCCCTCAGTTCTGTACGCGAATCACCTTAGATGCACTTCTTTGGAGTAGGGACCTACAAAAAAAGCTAGAGGGATTGAGGGAGAAGCTAATCGACCCGTTTGTTGGGTAAAACAATGGAGGATGAGTGAACGGAATGTCTCCTATGAACGACACAGGGTTGGAGACTTATGGCTCGAATATTGCATATTCCAAGAGGATATGGATGGATGAGCAAATGGAGAAAATGATGGGGAAGACGATGAAGTGTTGTGCGTGGTCAGAAAACGACTATATCATTGTGAATGATTGTCGGAGCCTAGTGCTCTAGCGAACAATTTTTTTGTGGAAAATATGCAAAATGAAATTAAATTAAACGAAACTAAGGCTAGGTCTATGATCAATAAAATGTAATACTAAAACCCTAATTTAACTAAGCCTCGACCAGGGAATATCTAAGAAGCTGACCTCGCCTGAAACGATGCCAATGATTGTCGAATCGACCTCTAGCTCCCTTCTCCTCACCTTGGAACCATGTGGTTCACATCGTGTCACTAGCGGAACACTCCAACAATTGGTTCTAGAGGTTACGATGGCGTGAAGATGGATCAAACTTAGAATGGAGGGAAGAGGATGAAGCTTTATATATGTGACGGAGGAGGTGGCTTGCAAATGGGATTTCACTCAGATCGATGGGGGTAGGTGAGATCTAAACATATTGTATAGGACTCCATGATCAAGCGAACAATTTATGTCAAGGAATCGAGGCGAAAGGAGGCATGGGGGAGGTATGAAAATTGGGCAAAGGTAGCAAATCGGTCATTCTGACGGTACTGGGGCGGCTTGGGGTCCGTACAAGCGGTGTTGACCAAGCGGGTCAACACTTCGAGCGTTCTGGTTGGTCCACATGGACATGCTAGAAGACAAACAATAATTGATAATTATTCCATGAAATTAACAATTAATTTCACTAATTGATTAAATGACAATCACAAGATTCTTGATTACGAATGTAATTCCAGTAGTGACCCTTATTAAAATTAGCATATCTCAATCAATTTAAATCCAAATCGTGCAAAGTAAGATTCCAAAGTTTGATAATTTGATTTACAATAGAACCCGAGTATTTTCATGCATTTCTAGGTGTTTGAATCCAGTAATTAACTCTTTAATTACGTCAAGATTTGCCATCCCTGAAACAGTGGATACATGTTCATTAAAATGATCATAACATGAGCAAACGGATTCCAAATCATGCAAACTCAAATACCACAGTTTCCTTATTTAATGGATAACACAATACAAGATATAATTTTGTTTAAACAATTTAAAATAGGTCCTAAAATATTCACAAAAGAGGTCTATGTGAATGAAATGTGATAAATTTTCATAAAACCTAATGAGCCCAAGTCATCCTATGTTTATGGATCGTATTGAAATCTACGACCTAAGGTTCTGATACCACTTCAAGGATATAGGAAAATCCTTAAGCACATCACGGAAGCGTGAGGATTGCATCGAATACGATCGGGAGTGACTAGACGCACTAGTTGCTCCGGACAGCGGAATTTAAAAAATTTTAATGTGATGAAACCACATGATCCAAGAACGCTTCTCGAATCATTTCATCTAAACCACGAACAAGTTTTAGGGTTATCTCCGGATATCGTCACATGAGATCCGACATCTTCTTCATGAGCGAGGTGTATCGAAGGAAATGGAGATTCATGAGCGAACGATCTGGCGACATAACGACGATGCTGTGACGAAGGCGACTCACTCTAGGGATCCATGGTGGACGTCCACAATGAGAGAGGGAGAGAGAGGGTTGACATGTAGAGAGAGAGAGGGGGGAGGGAGAGAGCCTATATGTTGTTGTAATGTTCTAACTTGTAGAGCAAGGGGAGCCCTTCTATTTATAGTATTTTGGGAGTCCATGGATCACAATCCGTGGACTACAGAAAATCAATGGATGAGATTGATTTGTAATTCTTTCAATGGCCAAGATTTTGTTATAAAAACATAACAACAAGTAATTTAATTTAGATTAAATACACACACACATATATATATATATATCAATATAATTAATCTCAAATTAAATCAATCAAGCATTAAGATTATGGAATAGAGATTGCCTCCTTCCATCATATGGGGGTTGGTGGCAATCTCATGCAATCTCATGAGATTACGTGATTCCATGGAAATCTCCAAGATTTACAACAACACTTGTTGTAAATTATTCTATAAAAATAATCGATAAGTATTTTGTTAATATTACAATCATGGCATTGGAAAATTTTGAATCACATTTATAACCAAAATAAAATGTGATTTATTTTTTCAATTAATTATCCAATGTAAATTGGATAATCAACCAATAAATATAAATCATAATATGCTCTCTCTCTAATACATTACAAATCACATTTGTAATATATATGAATAATTTGGATAGTTCTATCCACATTATTCATATCCATAATAATTAAATCACATTTAATCATATTAGATTTCTATTCCCATGAGCCCAAATAATATGAATCACATTCACATTATTCTCACCTTCGATAATTGAATCACATCTATTATCTAAGATAAATCTCCTTATAATATGAATCAAATTCATATTATTTGTGATAATAAAATCACATTTAATCATCAGTATTCTCAATGTTAGGATACATGTATCAATAATGAAATTATCCTGAACTCTTTCAAGGATAATGCGCTTTCTCCACGAATACTTGGAAATAAGAACAGGGCGATTATATTGTTTCACGTATAGTGACTTGGATATTGAGATCACATCTCAAATCCAGACCTTGTGTACCTCTCATAGATGCTTGATTAAATCATGACTGCAAATCTAATCTTCTTATTGCATCCGAATCACATTCAGACCAATGTCCAACATTTCGATCAAGATCAGATCACTTCTCTACTGAGAGGAGTCACTAAAATCCAAACCCATTTCACCATTCCCTAGGAATGGAAGCATCATGGTTATACAATCGTGTATGATCACATCACCCTCAGGTATTCCCAATACATGTACATTCTGCATACTGGATGACCAAGAATAAACCCGAAGTATTAGATCAATTTTACACTGTATACTTCAGGGTTTTATCATTAAGTATCTCATTCGATCATTGGGAGTTTCTATTGATCATATGCTTTCCAAAAGTATATATCATACCCAGGTATTGATCATATACTTTCCAAAAGTATATACGAAACCTACAAATTCAGTCAAGCTTCCAAAGCGAGATGACCATGCACGGAATTTAATTCTTCCCAATATCTCATGAGTGAGCTCATGTCTTCCGGTTCAGTAAATGAACATGTATGATACCTTTGAGAGATTGTATTACTCATATGCCCTTGTATGCACACCAGCGCACCGGTGTATAGATCTTGATTAGGTCATCAACATATTGGTCTGCTAAATGTACATACTCAGACATATAGTAACACATCTGTCTCTGGTCAGAGGATGCGTGCTATATCGTGATAGCATACGACATAGGTCTTCGGTTTTCTCAATCTCGTTAAGTCAACTCTTTGATGTAACTAATCTGACACATCCGAATCTCTATTCCTATGCAGAGGACCTACATCAAGAGGTCCGTCGGATATCATCCTTTAAAGAAAGGATTTGCCATCTCCTTCTCGGTCTAGAGATCATCTCTTAATAATCATTTAACAATGCTTGATGAGTCCTCAATCTAACTCTTTAGATATTCATCCAAGCACCGGCCTCTATGATTCAATAATTGAATCAACAACTGTATGGTCATTAAGATGACCATGATACATAACCCTAATTGTACTAAGGGACCTATTATGCAAATTAGTTATTCTTTATTTCGGATCCAGGAATGATATTTGCAACAACATTTATTGCATAATGGCTCGTTGTGGGCTCGCATGTCCACATAGAGAGACCTATGCCACATACATCATTCACTTACAGAGGTAGCTCTACTCAAACAACCATGGACCAGTACGCACATGTACAACATATGATTCCATACGACCCAGGTTGAGGTGATCTACTTTATACAGGAGTCATGACTACTCTTCTACTTCATTTTGTCATGTATAGAGACTTGTGAGCCCAGTTTCTGGAGTACACCACCACTTGTATATTCTTCTTAGTCCTCAATCGTCCTCATGTTTTGTCCGTCTTATATACTTAGGATACCATATCCTAAGTATAGGGGGCCGATTGCCTATTGATTTGCATTTTGATGTTGTCATTTTTTACTTTTCTTTTATTTTCCTTTCTTTTACACTAATCACTGACCCCTAATTTTTGACCACATTCATTTCTATACTTAGGATGCCTATAGGGGGACCGAGTGATTTTGTTGATTTTATTTCTCTTTCGTTCTTTTGTTCCTTCGTTTGTATATTTTTGTTCCTCAGCCACCTCATTTTTGTCTTCCACTATACTTGTGATGCCCATATCGTAAGTATAGGAGGGGTCGATTGGCTTCTATTCATTTATTATTTTTCATTCACTTTTACTTAACACGAGGTTATGTCCTCCTTTGTCTCTTTTCATACTATGAGGACATAGTACAAGCTAAGTATAGAAGTTGTGTATATATTATGTATATACTTTTATACATAACTCATACTATTATGTATTTTCTATATCTATAAAATCCATAAAAAAAGTGGGTAAGGTTTAATTTTATTTTGAATCCACTTATTTATTATTTATAAAATACATGTAAATAAGTAAAATATTTGTAAAATTATTATTTAAAATTCTTAATTTAATATATTTATTTAAAATATGTATTAATATATAATATTTATTTAAAATATTATTTATGAAATACATGTAAAAATAATTTAATCTTTCTAAAATTCTTTATATATAAAATTTGTAAAATACATTACTTATTTAATCCAAATAAAATATTGGTAATCTATCTTGTAAAATTCTTGTAAATATGCTTGTTTATAAAAATTTAAAAACCCATAAAAAACAAAGTCCTAAAACTCATAAAAATTGCAAATTTTAAAATCTATAAGAATGAATAAAATTAGTAAAAATTACTTCAAAAAAAACATGGATACATTTGAATTAGCATTTTTTAGAATAATTTTGATCTCTCAAACAAAAGATTAGGAATAGTTTAAAAGATGGAGCTTGATTATGGCCTTTAGCTTTCATTGTAAGGAGCCTAGTTAGGAACTGGAATTTAGACTCTTTAGGTCTTTGGCTTAAATCTTTGGGATCTATGAGACCATGTTTGGGAAGTCAACTTAAACTTACCTAAGTAGAATACTTGGTGCCATCTGTTTAACTCTTCATCGGAACCAATTTTGGAAACATGCACTTTGCACTTAGCTTGACTTGCATAGTGTTGCGAATGACAATTCATTTTAGTGGTGCATTTTCATCCCTGTTTACTGGTGCAGATGCCTAAAGATAGAAGTTGTGAGGTTGAAATAATGCTTCGGATGAGGGAAGGATCTGTTGGCATAATTTGTCCAATACCTCAAAAAATGGACAGAAATAAAAGACTCTATAAATGTCGAGGCACAAAAGATTGATGTGGTGCAAGCAACATTCCAAAGTCTACCAAAACGAAGTAAATCCCCAAATAGAAAATATGACCACTATGGTCCAAAATTCAAAAATTCATGCACATCTTAGTGGAGACTTAACTACATTGGATGGGCTTCGCAAGGAGAAGTGACTACACTGGTCAAACTCCAGTTCTTTTCTCATTCTTCTATATTCTTTCTCTACTCGACTTTGGACAAAACACGACCTCACCTTATAAGAGAATACCCCCTCCTCAAGGAAAGAATAACTGGACGCGGAACCAATGGGAGTGTATTATTGGGATGTACGGTTTCTCTGCTTCTTTAAGCAGGAAGAGCTAATACAATTCACATACAGTACAAATTGAATTCAAGGGTTGATAGAATTAGCGATATGACTAAGTGGATATGAGTTGGCTATTGAGGTGAACCTAAATAAAGATTTATGAAACTTGGGGAATGTTGAGATTAAAATATCCTAGTTAAGGTTCCGACAAAATGCTAGTTTTAGGCCCGATCAAGCTATTTCCTATGTATGTTTTCATAATTGGTTTAGAAAAACAAATCCATTCTAACTTCTTTCTTCTTCCCTTATTTTTCACTAGCGTATGTGCACCTAATTTCTACGCCACTCAAGTCGGGTTCTAACTACATAAAAGGGGTTGAAACAGACTCGATACACCACAAAGAGTTCATTCCAATTATTACAGAGATTAGGGTTCAGAGTGACCCTGAAAATAAAGCAGAAAATAAACCTATTCTAACTCTCTCAGATAAAATAAAATTAATAGTTTCTTCGCATGTCCTCGACTTTGTCAAAACATTTGCTCTGAGTTATCAGTAAAGAGAGAAAATACGGTCAGTATATGGAGTGAGAGAGAAAATAAATGAAAAAATAAAATGCAAAAAAGAAATTAAATGCCAAAAATTAATCTTAAAAACTAAGGATTCACCAATCTCTTGCAACGTTGCCATTTGATGAACACAAATTCCACCTCTTTAATAGTCGATAAATGTAGTATAGGAGGCGGAAAACGATTCTTCAAAAATACAAATTTTGAATATTGTGGAGAATTTTTATTTGGTAAGTATACCACGTTCAAACATAGGGAACAATTATTTTTAGTTGTGAATTAATCTCTTTATTAATCTCCGCGACAGAAAATAAAGTGAAAATAAAAGAAATGATAAAAATGCAACGTAGACAAAATAAACAAAGAGGATAATGGTGAACGAGATCTGTTGTGTATAATTTTTAATATAATATAAATATGATCAATTAATCCTCGAGATTAATTATAGATCTAAAAAAGGATGTTCAAGAAATATTTTTAATTTAACTCCGAGCGGAAAGCAAGAAGGTTAATCGATTTATATTCCTGTAAATGATTAGATCAACGATAATCCTCAAATAGAGAAGACCTCCGAACTTTTCCTGTGATTTACTCCTCCAATAAATGATCAATTAATCAAGGGAATACATCAAATATTTCTCCTTAAATAAGTCCCTAAAAAGATTAAATCCTTAAAGAATGATCAAGGAATTAAATATACTCCATGAAGTCCCTGTAGATTAAGTCGAACTTCTATTTATATCACAAATTATCATCAACAAGTCTATAAGTTAAATTAATAGCGTCAATAATAATTCAGTACATTTTAGCTCTAATATGACAATAAATGATATAATAAGACAAAGCATAAAAATTGCTTCAAAATAACATATTATGCGCAAAAATTAGAGTTCAAATGAGAAAGATACGGTGAAATGAAGTTCTGGGGACTGAAATACAATAAAAATAAATAGTTTTCTTCTCAATTTAGTCCATGGAGGACTTATTTGCAAATAATAAAATTTCTTGGGCCTGAATTATAATTTACCTACCTACACGTGTGGAGCACATGCCTGTTGGGCGATAGGGTTGTCTTTGTAGTTTTGGTAAACAGTTGGGACCTTCCTACAAAATCTCCACACTAGCACATGTGGGGCACATGCCCTTGGTTGTAGGGGACCTCTTTGCAAATTTCCCCATCCTCACGTGCCACACACGTGCAGGGCGGGCTAAGGGCATGCACACAGACCGAGGGAGATGGCGAGTGGCATGCAGGTGATGGTGAGGACACATAGCTCCAGGTGGCGCATCACGCTCATTACTAACGAAGTCGAGGCGGTGAGGCAATTGGATGATGCGGGAGCCGTGCAATTGTGCACGAGGAGGAGCTCGACCTCAAGTGTTACATGCCTAAGGCTGAGGGTTCGGGCGAAGCGGGCATTGTGACTGATGGCGTCGAGGAGGCAACTGGGCAATGATGGAGACAAGGGTTGTGGAACTCGATGGTGATATTGGTGCGACCAAGTGTAGTCGGGTGGAAACGACGTGAGGTGTGGTGGAGCGAGGGTCGGAGCAGTTGAGAAGTGGAGGTGGCACAAAGTTCAAGGTTGAACGACATTGTACGAGGTGAACAAAAAAAGAGGATTGGGAGATCTCACCACAATATCGTCGCTCAAAGGTGACTACTGTTGTCACTAGTAGGTTCCTGAGCTCTCCCCTTGAAGGTAGATCACGAATTATGAAGGGGAGATGAGGAATTTATAGGAGAAAGGCATGAAGGCGTTGATAATGGGGAGGAGAGGCAGGTTGTTATGCGGAGGGGAGGGGGTGATGGCGCAATGATGACGGAGGAGTATGATAGCTGTGGACGTCACGGGAGGAGGGGGCATCAAGGGTCGGCAGGAGGAAGGGGGGTAGGGGAGTACATGCGCAACACATGCTGAGAGAGAGAGAGAGGAAGAAGGGGAGGTTATGTGAGGGGCACATGACCTGGAGAGGGGGAAGTAAAGAGAGAGGAGAGAGAATAGAGAGAAGAGAAAGAGGGAAGGGGAAAATAAAGAGAAAATTAAAATAAATAAATAAATAAATAATAAAAATAATAATAAATAAAATTAAGGATCAAATAAACAAAAGTAAAAATATAGAAATAAATAAAATAAAATAAATAATAATGAACCAATAATAATAAGAAGAAATAAAAGAGGCGTGACACATGGCGTCTACAAGAGCCGTCATTGAAAAATAAAATAAGAAGAAAATTAAAAAAAGAAATAGTAAATGAATTCAAATAAAAAAGTATCCAACATGAAAGTTGTTCATCTCGACGAGATCTACAACTTTTGTGAAGGATTCAAAATCAAAAGAAGTCATCCGTATAAAAAATATTTTTGATGGTACTCTATAGATAATTAAATAACACATTTTTGCAAGTTGTGATTTTTTGTATTTTTACTTTGATTTTAATTAGTAAATTAGTTTATATACAATATATACATAATTAATCTAATTTTTATGATTTTTATAGATTAGAAAACTGCAAAATAAAATCAGCAATGCTAATATATGTACAAAATATAAGATGTCATATTTTTGTACTTTCTTTTGATTTTTATGAGTTTTAATTCTTTATGCTAAGTTAGCTAATTAATCAAAGAATATACTAGAAGAAGAATTATGTCAAAATAAGTATTTTATTACATAAAATGACAAGCTCAAACAAAGTCAAAAACACTGGTTATTTAGTTATAGAATTTAACCCTAAATTTAGCATAGTTAGTAAATGTCAATAAATCAATTTTAGAGGATAAAATTAGTGAATTATTAAGAAGATTTTACTAATTTTCATATAAAGTAGATGAATCATGGATTCATCAGCTGACCGCGCTGGGAATTATAGTTCTGGTGAGGCTGTGTGTGGGAAAACTGATGATGGTACTTAGGAGGGAGTTGTTATTGATGAAAATGAGGGGGAGGGAGGTGAAGGATATTGATTTATCCTCAAGGCATCACGGAAGCATGATCGTCGTATCAGATACGATGTAGAACGACTAGTCGTACTAGTTGTTCTGTGCAGCGGAATTTAAAATTTTTCATGCGATGAAAGCACATGATCCAAGAACGATTCTCGGATTGTTTCATCCATAACCACAACAAGTATAAAGGAATACCTCTTGAAGCGTGGTTGATCGAGTCTCTAAGAGAAGAGACCTCCTGTCTCAAGTCCGATCGTCGGAGAGATTGCTTGCGAGCACGGGGATGAACCATGTAGTCCTCGCAATCCAACAAGATGATTCAAGCACGGTTGCTCCTGATCTCGTCGTATGAGATCGAACGTCTCCTTCGTGAGCGTAGCACTCCAAGAAGATGGAGAACCGAAGAATGTCGAAGCGGCGGTGCGGTGGCGAAAGCGTCGACGAGACTCTCCTCTAGGGTTTGGTGGATGGTCACCAAGAAGAGGGAGAGAGGGTTGGCGTGTGAGAAGAAAGAGAGAGAGAGAGAGAGTTTGCTCCAATATTGCATAGCCCTAGAGAGCATGGTATGCCTCTCTATTTATAGGGTTTTTGGGATCCATGGATCTCAATCCATGGGACATATAAAATCAAGGGATTTTATCACTTGTGCCCCTCCGAGATATCGCAATATCAGTTATACCCCTATCTTTTTGGTAATATCAGTTGTGCCCCTCAAAACTTGATAATTTATCACTTGTGCCCCTCGGGTTAATGACCGTCCATCCACAGTGCAAACGGCCGTTAACTTTGAGGACATAGGCGGAATTACTTTTTAAAAAAAGGTTAGGAGGTCATTTTACACCCTCCTCATCTTCTTCTTCTTCTTCCTCCTCCTCCCCATCCTCTTCTTCCTCCTCCTCCACCTCCTCCTCCTCCCTCTCTGCCCCCGCCCCTGGCCCGCGCCGCCCAACCCCGCACCCCCCTCCGCCCCGAGCTCCCTCCCAGCGCCGACCTCCCGCACCCCCCTCCCAGCCCCGCCCCGTGCAGCCCAGACCTCCCACCGCCCCGTGCAGCCCCGACCACCCACCGCCCCTGCACCGTCGCCCTGCCTCCCCCCACCCCTGCGCCCCTCCCGACCTCCCACCGCCCCCGCCCTCCCACCACCCCCGCCCCTGCGCCCCTCCCGACCTCCCATCGCCCCCGCCCTCCCACCGCCCCCGACCTCCCACCGCCCCCGCCCCTGCGCCCCACCCGACCTCCCACCGCCCCCGCCCTCCCACCGCAGCCCCCGACCTCCCTCCGCGCCCGCCCCTGCGCCCTCGCCCCGACCTCCCATCGCCCCCGCCCTCCCACCGCCCCCGACCTCCCACCGCCCCCGCCCCTGCGCCCCACCCGACCTCCCACCGCCCCCGACCTCCCATCGCCCCTGCCCTTCCACCGCCCCCGACCTCCCACCGCCCCCGCCCTCCCACCGCAGCCCCCGATCTCCCTCCGCGCCCGCCCCTGCGCCCTCGCCCCGACCTCCCCTCGCCCGCGACCCCTGCGCCCCCTCCCTCCTCCCCCTGCTCCCCTCCCGCACTGCCGCGACCCGCTCCCCCGCGACGCCTGCGCCCCCTCCCTTCTCCCCCGTCCCTGCGCCCCGCGCCACCGCGACCTACCTCGTGTCTCCTCCAGTAACTCATGTTCTTCCCAGGTCACCCCCAAGATTCATATTTTTTTGTTAAATTTTGATAAATTTTTGACTAATTGATTCATAAAAAGTCATCCAAAAATTCAATAAAATTCATCATTTGATCCGTAACGAGTGATATGTCCGTGGAAATGTAAAAATTTTAGAGATTCGATGGATGCATGAAGGTTTTAGTAAGAGAGAGAAATTATGAATACAAGGAAGAAGAGCAAATGGAGGAGGAAGAAGATGAAGAAGGGTATGGACCATAATACCCTTCTTAACCACACCATGGTTTGAATAAACCATGGTTATTTTAATTTTTTGACGGTCAATCTGACGGAAGGGCACAACTGATGACGGAGCAAGTTTTGAGGGGCACAACTGATATTACCAAAAAGATAGGGGTATAACTGATATTGCAACATCTCGGAGGGGCACAAGTGATAAAATCCCAAAAATCAATGGATGATATTGATTTATATTCCATCCAATGGCCAAGATTGTTGTTGGTAAAAAATCAACAAATTATAATCTAATTTAAATCAAATATATTTGACATCTCAAATATATTTCAATCCTAAATTAGATCAAGCAATTATGGAGAGATTTGCATGGAGATCTCCACATTAGGAGTGGTGGGGACGGCTACCAATTTCCTTGTGGAATTGGTGGCCGTCCACCATCTCCCCATGGTGGAGGCAAATCCATGTAATCTCACAAGATTACATATCTCCATGAATTTCTCCCATAATTTCCAACAACTTTAGTTGTGATTTATTCTTCAAAATAATTCACAGTTATATTTTAGAATATTCCAATCTTGCCACTGAAAAATTGTGAATCATATTCACAACCCAAAACAACACATAATTTACAATTATCAATTAGTTACACAATGTGTATCCAATACACATAATAATTAATCGACAAATATAAATTATAATTAGTTCTCTCTAATACATTATAAATCACATTTATAATATCTTATGAATAATTGGATATCTCTATCTACATTATTCTTATCCATAATAATTAAATCACATTTAATAATATTGGATAATTTCTACACACATCAAGATGATTAAATCACATTTAATCATTATTTGTTCATTGCTCAGATCTATGGAATTATTCTTGAAACCTTCAAGAATAATGTGATTTCTCCGCAGATACTTGGAGATAAGGACATGATGATTGTATTGTTCCATGTATAGTGACTTGGATATTTAGATCATATCTCAAATGCAGATCCCATGGACCTCCCACAGATGCTTGATCAAATCAAGACCGTAGACCTAATCATCTCGTTGCATCTGAATCTCATTCAGATCAATGTCCAGTACATGGACTAAGATTAGGTTACTTCTCTAATGAGAGGAGTGACTAAAATCCAAACATGTTTCAACACTCCCTCGGAATGGAAGCGTCATGGTTATACAATCATTTATGATCACATCACCCTCAGGTATTCCCAATACCTGTACATCCTGCATACTGGAAGACCTATGATCATTTTGAAGATAAAGATCACTTTTACACGGTCATCTTCATGGTTTGATCATTAAGTTTTTCAATCTTGGTCATTGGGAATTGGTATAGATCACATGCTTTCCCAAAGCATATATCTTACCTTCAAATTCATGTCATGCTTCCAAAGCATGACGACCATGCATAGAATTTGATCAGTCCCAATACCTCATGCGTGAGCTCATGTCTCCCGGTTCATAAGTGAACCTGTATGATCCCTTTGAGAGATCGTACTACTCATATGTCCTTACATGCATACCAGCTCGCCAGTATATAGACCTTGGTTAGGTCATCAACCTATTGGTCTACCAAATGTACATACTCAGACATATAGCAACACATCTGTCTCCGGTTAGAGGATGCATGCCTATGCTGTGACAGCATTCAACATAGGCCTTTGGTTATCTCGATCTCGTTAGTCAACCCATGACTCAACTAATCTGACACCTGTGAATCACTATTCCCATGCAGAGGACCTGCATCAAGAGGTCAGTCAGATATCAGCCATTTGAGAAAGGATTCCCATCTCCTACTCAGGCTGGAGATCATCACTTAACAATCATTTGATGATGCTTGATGAGTCCTCTATCAAACTCCTTAGATATTCATCCAAGTATCAGCCTCTATGATTCATTCAATGAATCAACAACTGTATGATCATCAAGTTGGCCATGGTACATAACCCTTATTGTACAGAGGGATCTTATAGTGCCTTCATTCATTCAATCTCAGAAAGGGAGTGAAAAATAATCAATAACTTTCATTGATAATTTATTTATTACAATAACATTTATTATAGGAATGGTTCGCTCGGGGCTCACATAGCTAACAATCTCCCACTTGCCCTCAGAACCATTCAGGTACAATCCTTAAACCCATACTCATTACATGCTGGTCGAAAATCTTCTGTATCAGAGGTTTGGTAAGAGGATCAGCAACATTGTCGGCAGAGGCCACCTTGGTGATGATGATGTCACCACGCTTTTGTATCTCCCGAATGATTGGTATTTCCTTTCCACGTGCTTGCTCTTGTAATGCCATTTGGGTTCCTTTGCATGGGCAATGGCTCCCGTGTTATCGCAGAGTAACGAGATGGGAGTATCAGAGGAAACTACGTCATGCTCCAGGACGAACTTACACAAACACACCGCCTCCTTTGCAGCATCCGATGCAGCAATGTATTCGGCTTCTGTTGTTGAATCTGCAGTAGTATCCTGATTCTTGCTTCTCCAGCTTACAGCACCACCATTCAACAAGAACACAAACCCTGATGTCGACTTTCGATCATTTACATCCGATTGGAAGTCAGAATCTGTATATCCCAAGACTTGGAGATCACCATTTCTATAGACCAAGATGTAATCTTGCGTCCATCTTAGATTTTTGAATATGTTCTTTACTGCATTCCAGTGTTGTTCTCCATAGCAGGATTGGTAACGACTTACCACTCCCACTGCATGGCAAATATCTGGCCTAGTACACATCATGGCATACATTAAGCTTCCTACAGCTGATGCATAAGGACATCCATCCATGGCCTTCTTTTCCTCAATAGTTTGAGGAGCCATTCCTTTAGACAAGTAGATACCATGTCTTAAGGGCAGGAATCATTTCATGGAACTTATCCATACTGAATCGTTCAAGAATCTTCTTAATGTATCCATGTTGTGACAATCCCAAAATCCTCTTTTCTCGGTTTCTGAACAACTTCAGGCCTAAGATGTAAGAGGCTTCTCCAAGATCTTTCATCTCAAATGTATGGGATAGCCAAATCTTTACACTGGTCATCATCCTTGTATCATTCCCAATGATAAGGATGTCATCTACGTAAAAGCACGATGAACACAATGGCGCTCCCACTAAGCTTCTTGTATACACAAGGTTCATCAGGATTCTGTACAAAATCATAACTCTTTATGGTTTCGTCAAACCTGATGTTCCATCTACGAGAAGCTTGCTTGATCCCATAGATGGATTTCTTCAGCTTGCATACTTTGCCATCCTCAGTTATGAAGCCCTGGGGCTGCTCCATGTAGATATCCTCCTCGAGGTATCCATTGAGGAAAGCCATCTTGACGTCCATCTGCCAGATGTCGTAGTCAAGATATGCATCTATAGCTAGTAGTGTCCTGATGGATTTAAGCATAGCGACAGGAGAGAATGTCTCATCGTAATCGATGCCTTCTCTCTGTGTGTAGACCTTGGCTACGAGCCGTGCCTTGAAAGTCTCTACTTTCCCATCAAGTCCCCTCTTTCTATTGAAGATCCATTTACACCCAACGGGTTTTACCCCTTTAGGTGGATCCTCTAGGGTCCATACACCATTCTTATGCATGGAGTCAATTTCCGACTTCATTGCTAGCATCCATCTATCCATGTCTTGATCCGCGAGTGCTTCATCAAATGAAGTAGGATCAATGTCAGTCTCACTTGACACATGGAATCCATACCTTTCAGGTGGTGCAACCACCCTCGAACTCCTTCTAATAGGTATGGGTGTTTCATCTTTATTTATCTCTTCGGTTTCTGGTCTAGAAAGCTCAGAATCCTCAGGGGATTCAATGAGTTCCTCTACTTTATTTTTGTCTTGACCTTTAAGGAAATCATCCTCCAGAAACTTCACATCTCTAGAGACAAAAACCTTTTTGGATCTCAGGGTCATAGAGTTGGTATCCAATACCATCTTTAACATACCCAATGAATAACACTCACGAGTGCGAGATTCTAGCTTACTTGCATCCACGTTCTTCGCATAGACCAAGCAACCCCAAACCCTCAAGTGATTAACACTAGGTTTGGTTCCATACCAGAGCTCATGATGAGTCTTAGGCACAGATTTGCTAGGAATCTTATTCAAGATATATATTGCAGTCTCTACTGCATATCTCCAGAAACTAAGAGGTAAATGTGCTTTGCTCATCATTGAACGGACCATGTCCATGATGGTCCTGTTGCGCCTTTTAGTAACATCATTAAGTTGGGGAGTTCCAAGAGGAGTGAGATTGGAAACAATTCCATTCTCCTTAAGATATTCCTTGAATTCATCTGATAGGTACTCGCCACCTCAATCAGATCCAATTCGTTTAATCTTCCTATCAGTTTGGTTCTCAATCAAAGCCTTGAACTCTTTGAACTTTTCAAAGGTTTCAGATTTATAACGTAATAGGAAGACAAACCCGTTTCGCGAATGGTCATCAATAAATGTCAAATAATATCAATATCCATTTCGAGTCACGGTACTAAAGGGACCACATATATCAGTATGTATTAGGTCAATAATACCTTCGCATCTTGTAACCTTGTTACGGAAAGGCAACCTAGTCATTTTACCTCGAATACAATGTTCACAGGTAGGTAAAGATTGGACCTGCAGAAAATCTAAATGTCCATCCTTTATCAATCTGTTGATCCTATCAACAGACAAATGACCAAGCCTTTGATGCCAAATCATATTCGAATGATTTTTGTTCTCCCTGGATCTCTTAGGGTTTTTATTAGTGGTTGTAACATTCATGACATGCTCATTAATGCACAATTCATAGAGTCCTCCAGAAGTTAAAATACCCTCTGCAATATATTTATCATAATGATTTATGACTAATTTATTACAGAACAAGAATGAATATCCATTTCTAACTATCTTAGATACATATATTAAATTCCTTCTAACTTCAGGTACATAAAGACACTCTTTAAGTACTAGGACTCTACCATTAGATAATGATAATCGACACGTCCCGACGGCGACTGCTGCAACACTCGCATCAGATCCCATCTGGATGACTATCTCCCCTTCTCCAAGACTTCTAGTTTCCTGAAACAAATGCAACAAATTGCATACATGAATAGAAGCACCAGAATCTACAACCCAACTTCCTTCTCGTCCAACGAGAAAGCTATTTTCAATGATGAAAGTAGATTTCATACCTGTTGGGGCTTTACCTTTGTATGACGACTTCAGGTATTCCGGGCAATTACGCCTCCAGTGCTCCGGCTTTTTGCAGTGGTGACAAATGTCGGATTTCTTCGACGCTATCAATGTGGATGCACTAGAAGATGAGCCAACGCCTTGACTCTTCCTCTTTCTCTTCTGGGCTGGACCCTTCCGAGAACCTTGCTTCCGACCGTGCTTCCCTCTGACCTGTGCAACAATTGCACTGCCAGCGGGACCATCTTTCTTCATTACATCTTCTGCAGACTTTAATGCAGCAAGAAGACCAGCATTAGACAAGTCCAACTTGTTCATGTGGAATGAAATCACAAAATTATTGAAAGACTTCGGCAAAGACAACAGAATGAAGTCAGCTTGCATATTTGCATCCATGTTGGCCCCAAGAGTCTCCAGTTCAGACAAGTACCCAAACATTTTGAGTACGTGCTCTCGAACCGAAGTTCCTTCCTGCATCTTGCAGCGAACGAGCTCTTTCATAATATTGTAATGTTGGGTGCGGTTGATGCACCAAACATATCTTTTAGATTCTGCATTATCTCTTGGCATGTGCTCATCTCCACATGTTGCTTATGTAGAACATTGGAGAGAGAACCCATGATATAGCATCTAGCCAAGACATGATCTTCATCATACTTGTCATTGTATGCTTTTTCTTCCTTGGATTTAGGGCTCTCATGCTTGTCCTCGGAGAGCACATAATTTATGCGCTCTGCAGAGAGAACAAGCTCCAAATTACGGATCCAATCCGAGTGATTTGGACCGGTCAACTGGTTGGCCTCAAGAAGCCTACTTAGTGGATTCAAGGACTTCATTTTCTGAAATTAAGAATGCACTATATTAGAAAATATAATCATATATTCATATTTACGATATTTGATTAAGGTATTTTAAATCAAATTGTTCTTGCTCTGTTAACCTTGAAAGTTTATTCCCTTAATCACTTTCAAAGTAAGAGATATACTTACCATTATATCTCAAGCAAGAACTAGGATCTCCTCCTTATCTTTGTCACATCCCAATAATATGAGAACCTACGACTCCAATAAAGAGAAGCGGGAACACATTCCGCCTTGTAAGTCTAACTTGCATTTCCCAATTTGGTCTTTAATACCCGGGCCCACCATCCCTAAGGTGATGTTGACCTGTCATTAATTGAACCAACTGTCAACAGGAATACAACTCGATATGCGCAATCCAGTATCGCCCAATAATATGAGGACCCAATATTGGGGTCACGACGCATACGTCCTTACTCTTTCGAGAAGCGACGAGCTCGATCCAGATGCGCTTGCATACAGGAGCTGTCACTTCAGACAGGCGTCTCTCACATGCAATCCCTGGCGACGGAACTCTTCGCCTTGACGGGAGACCATGGATGTCACTTATGTGATCCTCCATCTCATATTCAAATTTTAATTAATTATCATGAATCATATTCATATAATTAATTCTTACAAGGGAAATGACAACTCTATTCATAATAGAGTGTCTCAATTGGACATAATCAATTTAATCATATTAAATTAATTATCAATCCAATTCAATCAACAAACTTAATTATTTTACTTGAATATATATATGGTAATATCAAAGAGTACGTATTAATTCGAATTTTAATAATTAGAAAATACATCTTAATTTTCTTCAGCATTATCGAGTCCCTACCCGCTGTCATGGCCAGTACCGACGAGAGTGGGACGGACCACATACGTTGCAACCCGCAACCCCAATGCTCTCCGACTAGACACCATATCCACCTCAGCAAGGATAATGCCAAATATATCAATTTGTACTTGAGATGATCATCGGTTCTTCAACCTAAATTATATCATATAGTAATAATCAAAATATTTTTGATTATAAAAAAATTTCCTATACAAATTCCCAATCCTATTTAAGTATCAAGTTTGATGGTTGTGTTTCCAATTATGATCTAGACAAATCTAATCAATTAATTGGTTGAGGCCAAATCAATTAAGGAAATAATCATCTTCCAATATTTCACAAATATTTTCCATAATTATTTCATGAAATTAATAATTAATTTCTCTAATTGACAATTACATGGTTCTTGGTTAGGACTGTAACTTCAGTAGTGACCCCTACTCACTAAAATTAACTTATCTCAATCAATTTAAATCCAAATTAGACAAACTCAATTTTCAAAGATTGCTAACTTGATTTAGGAAAGAACTCAAGTGATGTTTCACGCATTTCCAGGCAGATCAAAATATTAATTAACACATTAATCATGTTAAGATTCGCAGTTCCCGCAACAATGCATACATGTTCATTAAAACAACCATATCTCGAGTAAACGGAATCCGGATTACATAAACTCAGATCCTATGCTTTCCTTATTTAATGGGGAACAAAATACAAGTGATTATTCGTGTTTAAACATTTTAAACATGGCCGAATTTATTCACTAAACAGATATGTGAAAATCAAATGCGACAAAAAAACTTTCGCGACCTTAATGAACCCAAGTCGTCCTAGGTTTGCGATGAAACCACATGATCCAAGAACCATTCTCGGATCGTTTCATCCATAACCACAATAAGTATAAAGGAATACCTCTTGAAGCGTGGTTGATCGAGTCTCTAAGAGAAGAGACCTCCCGTCTCAAGTCCGATCGTCGGAGAGATTGCTTGCGAGCGCGGGGATGAACTACGTAGTCCTCACAATCCAACAAGATGATCCAAGCACGGTTACTCCTGATCTCGTCGTACGAGATCGAACGTCTCCTTCGTGAGCGTAGCACTCCAAGAAGACGGAGAACCGAAGAACGTCGAAGCGGCGGTGCGGTGGCGAAAGCGTCAATGAGACTCTCCTCTAGGGTTAGGTGGACGGCCACCAAGAAGAGGGAGAGAGGGTTGGCATGTGAGAAGAAATAGAGAGAGAGAGAGAGAGAGAGTTTTTGCTCCAATATTGCATAGCCCTAGAGAGCATTGTATGCCTCTCTCTATTTATAGGGTTTTGAGATCCATGGATCTCAATCCATGGGACATATAAAATCAATGGATGAGATTGATTTATATTCCATCCAATGGCCAAGATTGTTGTTGGTAAAAAACCAACAAATTATAATCTAATTTAAATAAAATATATTTGACATCTCAAATATATTTCAATCCTAAATTAGATCAAGAAATTATGGAGAGATTTGCATGGATATCTCCACATTAGGAGTGGTGGGGACATCTACCAATTTCCTTTTGGAATTGGTGGTCGTCCACCATCTCCCCATGGTGGAGGCAAATCAATATAATCTCACAAGATTACATATCTCCATGAATTTCTCCCATAATTTCCAACAACTTTAGTTGTGATTTATTCTTCAAAATAATTCACAGTTATATTTGAGAATATTGCAATCTTGTCATTGAAAAATTGTGAATCATATTCACAACCCAAAACAACACATAAATTACATTATCAATTAATCACACAATGTGTATCCAATACACATAATAATTAATCAACAAATATAAATTATAATTAGCTCTCTCTAATACATTATAAATCACATTTATAATATATTATGAATAATTGGATATCTCTATCCACATTATTCTTATCCATAATAAGTAAATCATATTTAATTATATTGGATAATTTCTACACACATCAAGATGATTAAATCACATTTAATCATTATTTCTTCATTGCTCAGATCTATGGAATTATTCTTGAAGCCTTCAAGAATAATGCGATTTCTCCGCAGATACTTGGAGATAAGGACAGGGCGATTGTATTGTTCCACGTATAATGACTTGGATATTGAGATCATATCTCAAATCTAGATCCCATGGACCTCCCACAGATGCTTGATCAAATCAAGACCGTAGGCCTAATCTTCTCATTGCATCTGAATCTCATTCAGATCAATGTCCAGTACATGGACTAAGATTAGGTTACTTCTCTAATGAGAGGAGTCACTAAAATCCAAACATGTTTCATCACTCCCTCGGAATGGAAGCGTCATGGTTATACAATCGTTTATGATCACATCACCCTCAGGTATTCCCAATACCTGTACATCCTGCATACTGGAAGACCTATGATCATTCTGAAGATAAAGATCACTTTGACACTGTCGTCTTCAGGGTTTGATCATTAAGTTTCTCAATCTTGGTCATTGGGAATTGGAATAGATCACATCCTTTCTCAAAGCATATATCTTACCTTCAAATTCATGTCATGCTTCAAAAAAATGATGACCATGCATGGAATTTGATCAGTCCCAATACCTCATGAGTGAGCTCATGTCTCCCGGTTCATAAGTGAACCTGTATGATCCCTTTGAGAGATCGTATTACTCATATGTCCTTACATGCACTCCAGCTCGCCGGTGTATAGACCTTGGTTAGGTCATCAACTTATTGGTATGCCAAATGTACATACTCAGACATATAGCAACACATCTGTCTCCGGTCAGAGGATGCATGCCTATGCTGTGACAGCATTCAACATAGGTCTTTGGTTATCTCGATCTCGTTAAGTCAACCCATTGAATCAACTAATCTGACACCTCCAAATCACTATTCCCATGCAGAGGACCTGCATCAAGAGGTCAGTCAGATATCAGCCATTTGAGAAAGGATTGCCATCTCCTACTCAGGCTGGAGATCATCACTTAACAATCATTTGATGATGCTTGATGAGTCCTCTATCTAACTCCTTAGATATTCATCCAAGCATCGGCCTCTATGATTCATTTAATGAATCAACAACTGTATGATCATCAAGTTGGCCATGGTACATAACCCTTATTGTACAGAGGGACCTTATAGTGCATTCATTCATTCAATCTCAGAAAGGGATGAAAAATAATCAATAGCTTTCATTGATAATTTATTTATTACAATAACGTTTATTGTAGGAATGGTTCGCCCGGGGCTCACATTGCTAACAGGAGGTACTAGCTATGCCGAGCAGTTGTGTGCGTACTAGTGATGCGATTGGTACTGACGGTACGATGATTATCGATAATTTTGATTCTATCTCCATTAATTCTGATACGGTGGAGACCGCTGTTGCAAAGGCTGATTACTCTGGACAAACCTACCAGTGGGTTGATGATACAACCTGATAACAGAAGTTTGGCCATGTTGTTGTCTGCATGGACGGATCAATTATGCATCATTCCAGATGCCATTCACTTCTTGAATTTGGGACGGTTGTGAGAAGAATGGATCAACATATGATGGGGGTTAGGGCTCGGGCTAATAGACAACGAGCTACTGCAACGGTTGCGGAAATGCCTGGTCAGGTGCCTGCACGTAGTAGACATGCTAGACCTGGGGCTACCCTGAACTCGGTTGAGGCTAGTGTAGCGATGACGGCTCCTTTGGCTCAACAGGAGTTGCGATTGCCAGACTCGCAGACTATATGACATTGATAGTGCTAACTAGCAGCTCCAACTGCTTGGAAATCCGATCCAGCTTGTTCAGGTGTTGGGTCCTCTGTTTGATCACAGACAACTTCTCAAGGTCCTGTGATTGCTTCTGGATAACATTTACCTTGGAGAAATATCTCCCATTATGCTAAGGTTGGAGCTCTCATCCCTGTCTGACTCGTGGGATGCCGCCATATTATTACTCCCGTACAGACTGATCCCTGATACAAATGGCTCCATATACCCGATCACAAATAGAACTACTCGTAGTATGATTCAAGGTATAACTACTCGTAATATGATTCAAGGTATGTCGATATTTTTTATCTTTAGTGTACTCTCTCTCTTTCATTCTATATTTGTTCTTTTTATAATTTTAATAGTTTTAGTTAGTTAAAATATGTTAAAAGTGCTTCTTAGGTACAAATGCTCGAATGATAAATAAAATCAAATAAAGATGCAAAATATAGATATTTTACTATGGTTTCTAGCTCAATTATTGGCTAAAGTTTCATCAGTCGTCCATCTAAATAGAGTAAGACTCCATCTTGACCGCCCATGTCCTATATAGGGAGGGCTTAGGATCTCTTCCCATTCACTCAATTTCATCTCAATATGCATTCTCTAATTATAAGAAGAAAGACGAGAAACTAGAGTTTTCTTATTCTAACCCATTGGCCATACCCCATATATGCCATCAAACATCCATAGTTGTCCACCATCTAGACTCTCCTTTTCTCTTCGTTGGCTCGACTAATTATGAGAGGATTCACCTTCTTCTTCGTGCTTCATACCCAAGTAGGACCCATTTTGTGAAACAAAATCAATATAAATAGATCATTCTATATCTCTTTTGACGTGGACAACTTAATGGAGACCAACTTTTGAGTTCAGGGAAAGTACCATGAGTCATAATCATGCCCACGAGTGCTAGCCCCCATCAGATTCGTCTTAAGTTAGGAGGATTTAATTTTAGAGACTTGCAATCAAAGATATATTCCTATCCTCTTATGATCTTGTGAAATGGTACATAAATAGTTTCCATTACCATGTGATTTCACATTTACAATCATTTTTTATTATACGATTGCATTGATGCTCATATGATGAACACCTTATTACGAATTTGATTCGTATTTTCTGCATTTCCGTGATATTCAGGGTACAACCTCCCTTCACAGGAAACATTACAAACCCTGCCATAAAACATAAGGAAAGCATGCACACAAAAACAATATACCTTTTGATTTACATGTAACTGAGAAAAATTTCTGTACACGTTAACCACTAATAACATCAAAGAACACTAGGGAAATTGAACTCATGTTAAAGTATCGAGTAGTGCAATGCCTTTTCGATGAACATTTAAAAAGGTTCATCTTTTATAATGTCATCATACATCATTTACGTTTCCCTAAAGTTGTCATTAACACACCTTTCCTTGACATGCAGGAACAAATGGCAACCGATAACTAGAACTTTCCATTTTAGCATCAAGAAGTCACGATGGTCTTCTGGAAACCTTTACGATTCTTCCCTTCAAACATGTCCAAATCGTAACTTTCTAGATCTTTCCATCTCCCTCGTCCAACAAAAATGCCACAAAAAAAACGTGCAAGGCAAGTGCATGCACTAGAAATCACTGTTTCACGATTTTTACTTTCACTTTAATATTAGCATTAGCGTCAGAAGCTTCGAGACTCGCGAGAGTTGATTCTGTTCGTTTCCTTTCTTTCTTGCTCCACAAGGGAAAGAAGAAGATATTAGAGAGAGGGAACGGAAGGAAATGTCCAAAATCTAGAGAATAGATGGAGATCGGAGGAGGGAGAGGAAGGGCGCCATCGAGGGGCATGCTGCCGCTGCTAGCGCTACAGGCGGCTCTGGAGTACGCCCGCCTTGACCGGAAACCGCCAGTGACGGCGGGTCTGCTCCTGGCGAACACCCTCATCTACCTCCGCCCGGGACGCCTCCATTACCTTCTCCCGAGGATCGAGGAGGTCTGGTTCAATCCCCACCTCATCGTCAAGGTAACCAGTCGTCTTCGTCTCATACTTGGTGCTACAATCGGGTCGATGAAAATTTACGCTTATGATCATATCCTCTATCCTGAAATTCAGCGTTGAAAAATTGCTGCATGCTAAATCCTATTGATTCTGATGCCAGTGCACTTGGAGCTTGCGCATCATTTTTCTTTCTCCAACAATTCTATGCAGACAGATGTTTATCCCACCCGGGACATCTCTCAACAAACGGGTTTATCCGTGCTTAAAAAATCCATATCATAGAGATGACCTCACCGAAACAGGCGAAGTTGTGTGTACATAATCCGATGAGGAGCCCTGATATAACACCAAGTGCAGAAGAGAGCTAATTTTGCAAAAGGGACTCTTGAGGAAAATTCCCAGGCGCAGAAACTGAAAACTTAATTGGCCTTATACCGTAGGTGATTTTTTTAGTTATTTACCACAACATAGTCAGCTTAGGTCTGAAGATACGGCTTCGCCTCAATATCAGGATGCAGCTGCTCCTGCAGTCACAAGAGGCAATGAAATCACAAGAGGCAATGCTCTATGTAGGGATGAAAATGGTATACGGGTATATTTATATCCAATCCGTCATCATATTCATTTTATATCCGTATCCATATATCCGTTTTCGTATATAAATATAGTCATAGATTTATTTTTAACCTTATATAAGATAATTCTATACCTTCTTTTACCATATTTGTATAATTTTTATGATACAAACACATTTAGTAAATTTATATCATGTGTTTTCCATCCAATTCATATATATGTAAGTCGATGCGATCAGTATTCGTTTTACATCCGTATTATTCATCAATATCCGTATCCGCATCCGTATTCGTATTCAAAAATGGATAAGGATACGATAATACCTATATTCATATCTGTATCCGTCCGTTTGCATCCCTAGCTCTATGTGCCAAAATAAGAGGCGGCTTTGTTATGGTAAATAACAACATAAAATTTCACCAATAGCATCAGTCTGTGCAGTCACATGTCATAGTTAAGCACTATCCATGCAATGCCTCAAGGCCGTGCACCTTTTCTCGCAGCCAAGCCATGGGCCACTATTGTAAAAGTCGGTCGACTAGGCCGATTAGTTGGCCCGACTAGTCGAGTGGGGGGGGGGGTAGCCGACTCGACTAGGCTTAGTCGGCCATTAGTCGGTCAACCTGACTAATCGGGCCGACTAGTCGACCGACTACAAGGCCAGCTTTTACATAGAGAAAATTTTATTTTTTTAGGTTTTTGATTTTTATTAAAGCAAACTTATTCTAATATGCTTATTGTTATATCTAAAGTCAATTATTTCTTTTATTTCATTATGATATTATAGAAAATGTACAAATCAATGTAAATATATAAGAATATATGTATACAAAATGATTTATATATTTAAAATAATTAAAAAATTCAAAATCAACTAATGCCCGACTAAATCCGATTAGTTGTCCGACTGCCGATTAATCCTTAATCAGTGACCCCACCGACCGAGTACCGACTACCGCTTTCTGCAACCTTGCCATGGGTAGATGGGTCTTGTCAACGATTATTCTTTGTTAGCATCTCCAGTACGGTTCTTTGGATAATAACGGGTGTGCACATGGTAACGACTGAGTGTGCCTCATCTTTTAGGACTCTATGGACTAACCTCGATTTGGTGCAATCAATGAGGATTTGGGCCGCTGCTGTCTTATGGGCCTTGTGGTTTGTTGGGGTCTTTTTATGTGATCAGAGGTTCCATGTAAAACATTGTTTTTGAAGAATGATAAGATCCTGCGAGATTCTTGGTCTTTGTAACACTCATACTTTAAACTTGTGGATATAAAGGTTTTGGGTGGATGTCTTCTCGGCACATCACCCTTTTATATTTTAAAAAATATAAATATTCCATAGATGAAGAGATCAAACATGGGACCTTGTACCGTGCCCGCCAACATGACCCCTATTGCCTACAGATGGGTTTTTATGATCAAACACTTTCTATATGGCTCCATTAACATATTGAAAGCAAGCTTGTAGCGGAAGGCTTCACTCATACATATGACATCCACTACTTTGAGACCTCTCCTATGGTAAGGATGGTTTCTATTCACACTATTCTATCTATGGTAGCCAACAAGAATTGATCCATCTCTTAGTTTGATGTGAAGAATACTTTCCTTTATGGTGACCTAGAGGAGGTTTACATGACACAATCACCACATTACTTTATTGAGGGAGAGTATGTATGTTAACTAGGTAAGACCATCTACGACCTAAAACAGAGATCACAAGCATGATTTGACATACTTTTGATATCCGCTCCCTGGGTTTGCATTGGACGACATTTAACTATCCTATATTAAGAAGACGAAGGTCCTCAGGTAGTGCGATATTTGTTGCTTATAGTTATGACATGTTTATCATTGGTGATGATAATGCATGCATTCTCAAAGAACTTGGTCAACTCAGATACTTTCTAAGCTTTGGGGTGATACACATTGCATATCACATTGCTACGAAGAAATTATTGTTTGGATTTCGTTATAGAAGCTAGCTTACTTGGATGCAAACCATCAGGTATCCCAATCGAGTTACATAGACGTTATCTTTACGGATGTGTTTGAAGCCACTATGATGCAAATCGAGAATTTTAACAGCGGAAAAAATATTTGGTGGAAGAAAATGGAGGGGAAAGGAGAGAAGGATCGGTGGATGCGAGGGATTTGTGGAAGAAGAATCGTGTAGATCGCGTGGAGGGAGAATTGATTGAGAGATGAGATAAATCTCAATTTGATTTCAACTTCAACTGTCCTTAAATAAGGGACTACCATTCCCTTTATATAGGAGGGGTGGGACGAAAAAAACAGAAGAAAATCAAAATTCATATCTAACTTATGCTAATTGACTCTAATTGACTAACTACCCAATATAGTCGACTAATTAATTAAATCGAGCGGTCTCTTTATTTTAAAATAAAATTACAACTGACTAAATAAAATTACTCGACCTAAATTTAATTAACAGACTAAAAATACATCCCTATTTATTTATCTCGCACTGCATAAACTTTCAGACGCTTCGAAAAACTCCTCTCCTAATGAGTTGCTTGGCTTTGATTTGCAACATTATGGGATCCGTGCAGAAAGAAGAGATGGGGCATGTGTAGAAGAATCCAAGCCGTTGTCATAATCTTCGCGGACTCGTCTTCGAGTTGGAGAGGATTATGTGATCGAAGAACTGATGTGGCGCATTCGGGGGCTTTCTTGTCGTGGCATAGATCATCAAGTTGTGTAGGAAAAATTGATGGGGCAACCTTATCTCGAGCATCGCAACCTTCAGAGAATCCATAGCAAAGGAATGCACAAGTTTAAGATGGGAGGAGATGCGGGCAATGAACTAGACCAAAAGGTCCTTCTTGCTTCGACGGGTGGAAATGCAGTTTTTACTCCTTCAACTAAAGAAATTCCTCTTAATGTCCCACTATCTTTAACCTTTATACAAAAGGTTTTAGGTGGAGGGATGTCTCAGCACTTTCTCCAAAACCATTCCAAAACCCTGATTTTGTGAGATTGACCCTTTGTAAGAGATAAGTCAGGAGCCTTTGCATTCTTGGCTCCTACCTTCCCACACCTTTAGCGGCGTCGAGCCTTTGATTTGGGATTCCAACAGTGCGGGTGGTGTGGAGTCACGTAAGGGGGGGGGGCTGTTGTAAAGGGCGTGGCGGCGTCGATCTGGGAAGGGAGGCCTTGGGCGTTGCCGGTGGTAGGGATCCGAAGTCGGCGGTGGAGGTACGAGAGGAGGTGAGGGCGATGGTCTAGTTGGGTTGGCAGAGAAGGTTGTGGCCGTGGTTGGCATGTCTGTCGCAGGCGTGAGGGAGGCAAGGAGGGGCTGGGGGGGCTGGGGTGAGAGGGAGTGGTGGCGATAGAGGGGTGAGATGGAGGGGGCAGCGATGTCGGTTAGAGATGGCACTGTTGGCGGTGCAGAAGGAGGTAGGGGAAAGAGATGGCGGTGATACAGGGATGAGGTGGAGGCAACGACGACGTCGGGTAGGAAGGGGAAGGGAGAGGGAAAAAGGGGGACCTATTGGGGCTGATTTAGTAATAGAACAGGGCTAGGGGGGGCTACGGTGGTGGTGGGGTTGGGCAAACGAGAGGGGGGGGGGGACAATGGGGCTATGGAAGGTGGTGGTGCGACTGGTAGGGGAGTTGAAAGGGCTGGAAACACAATCACAAGTGGTGGAGGCATGCCTAAAGATACTTGGGCAGCAATGTTGGAAATGTTATTGGGGGTGCCTTCGATGACGACTGATCTGAAGCGAGCTGAACATCAAGCAAGAAGTTGTTGACAACACTTTTCTCTTGTTTTTCTTCCTCGGAAACAATGACAACGTCTTTGATGACTTGAGGTGTCTATCCATCGGTGCTTGGGGTCTTAAAATTAACAATCATATCCCGTAGATTTGATTGAAATTCAAGCAATATGGATTGTCAGATTTGATTAACTCCATGTTATAGGCTTTGTTGGCTCGTCGTTTATGTTCCGATGAATGATAGTCTTTCATTGCTTGCATGCGCGAACATCTATACGGATTGTCAGATCGTGAGGACGATCTAGATGCCATATTCTGACACCAATTGATGCAAATCGTGAATTTTAATGGTGGAAATAATATTTAGTGGAGGAAAATGGAGGGGAAAGGAGAGAAGGCTCGCCAGATGCAAGGGATTTGGGGAAGAAGAATCATGTAGATCACGTGGAGGGAGAAGGGAAACCGAGAGAGATGAGACAAATCTCGATTTAATTTGAACTTCAACTGTCCTTAGACAAGGTACTGCCGTCCCTTTTATATAGGAGGGGTATGCCTACAAAAATAGAAAGAAAATCAAAATTCTAATCTAACTTATCCTAATTGACTATAACCGACTCGCTACCTAATATAATCGAATAGTTAATTAATTGAGATTATATGCTTTCTGTTTATGTTAAAATAAAATTGCAACGAACTAAATAAAAGTAGACTTAAATTTAATTAACGAACTAAAAATACCTAAATTTAATTAACGGACTAAAATTCTTATTTATTTGTCTCACGCTACATCACACCATATCATGTCGCAACAAGCTACTTTATCTCACTATTACTAGACCATACATATATCATATACCGTACACAGAGCGAGGCAGTATATAGAGAGGCGTCACTACATGCATTTGCATGATGTGTTTTTTTTATTTTTCAGTACTTGAAGGATGCTCCAGGAAAAGGCCTCTTCTATGGGGCTAACGATCACACGAATATCATAACTTATGTAGATTATGCTAGTTCTCTTAAGGATAGGAGGTCTACAACTGGTTATGCCATGTTTGTTGGAAACCTTGTTACACATTAAAGTAAGAAATAAATCGTTGTTTTGAGATCAACAGTAGAAGCATAATGCAAAGCAATGGTTAAAGGCACATGCGAGATTACCTGGCTCGTATCTTTCTACGGGAACCTGGACTCCCTGATATCACTCATGTTCCTCTCTATTACAATAACAAGTCCACAACTTACATTGCTATAATCCTATTTTCCCTAAGCAGATCAAGCATATTGAAATAGATTACCACTTTATTTGAGATGCAATATGGGGAGGAAAGATAACTATTCCACACATCTCCAATGAATTCCAACTTATATACATACATACATATATATATATATTGATGAAGGCATTTACAACGAAATGCATATTGATGTTGGCTTCCAAGTTGAGGATGGTCGATAAATATGCTCCAATTTGACGTGGAATGTCGACGTTATGGGATAATAGAGGCTTGGTGTAGTTTTTTTCCTCTTCTAGTTTATTTTCTTGTTCTATATTTCTATTTGTGACCCTTCAGAGTTTATCATGTAATTTCCACCTATTGGGCTTTAGGATTTTATGCTATAGTAGAAGAAACTTCACATCCATAAATACATTAATTCGATTGCCTTCTTATTTTCTTCCACAATGACCTTTGAATACGATAAACCATGAATGCAAATTGTCTAATCCGACAAACAAACAATATCACCATTGAATGAGGGTGTTAGTGATTGCTTTAATGGTAGAGGAAGCCATCCACAGGAAATCTATCTCCGTCAAACATATCCTACTTATTGAGGAACTTCATGGTAATATTCACAGCCACTTCTTCGTGACGATGCCATGGAATGAAATTTCTCGATATATCATCGATACATCAGCAATATATCCATATCGACAATTCATGGATACCGATATTACCTTAGATATTGATATCGATAGTCATCAAGCAATATATAGGCATTATGTCACCTGGTCTCATCGGTATTGATGAAATTTGAAGTATTTAGTACAAACTTTCCCTCATTTCGAGTTATCATCGGGTATCGTGTTGATATCGATGCTCTATCATCGATATTAACGATGTTAGTTGACTTTGATGCTTCTTTTATAAGGAAAGAAGCTTGGAAGGTAAATTTTTATTCTTTAAGCTTTAAAAGTTGATTTGTTGAGATTTTCTAACTACTCCCTATATTAACACATTTGTAAATAAATCCGATATAAACGAATAATCAAATTTATGATTTGTAGCATGGTTCAAAATATCGCGCTATTGCGGCGATATATCGATATCGATAAAGGTATGGTTTTGATATTCATATGCATACCAAATTCCAGGATATTGCATGATATCTCGTGAGATAGCAACAAAATATCAGTAATTCGTCTCATATCGGTCGAAAATTGAAGAGTTCAGTACACATTATCCCATATATTGATCGATATCAACCGATGCCATCTATTTGCTCAATATCACTCATTTTTAATTTTTGATCTATTTGTTTGGGATTTTGCTTTTGCATCTACTCTTAGTACTGAAAATACATTATGAATTTATATATTTTTTGAGCTGGGGGGATTGAACGAGGGGCTTCGTCCCCCTTTATGAAACAACTCTAGAGCCGATTAAGGAATGTCTGCATACACTCATATGTTATTATGCTCATTAACATGTTCATATGATATAAGTATATCTTGACATTTTGTTTTTATATAATATGTGATGTAATATAGAGATAATGTGCTAAATGTACCTCCTTGATGTCACTAAGTTATTGTTTGAATTTTATCCTTTCCTTTTTAATAGCGCTAAGCAGTCAACAATCAATAGTCAGCATTGATTAACAACGATATGTGCGACATAATATGTATTGATTTACAAAACACAACTCATTCTTGCATATAAGCGTGTATTTTTATGTTATTTATTGTTTAAGAACTAGTATGCTGTTAATTTACAAAAAAATGTTTTTTTACTTTATTTTCGATATTTCATCGATATCATCGACATCTTGATATGTACTTCATTAAATGGTCTGGTGGTATTGTGGTGTGCCTACCACCCAAAAGACCAGGGTTCAAATCCCAACTTGTGGGGTTTGCATTAGGCATGGAAGGAAATATTGGTGATATATCGGCTATATATCATCGATATATCGATATCGACATGTGACCGATATGGGCACCGATATGGTGATATATCCCGATTTCCAGGCATTTTCTTCACAAATGCTCGTCGATATGGGCGATATTTCGGCGATATATCATCGAAATATCGTATCAATACGATATCGATACGACCTTCCATGGCATTAGGTAGTCGATAGCCAGCGTAAAAAATAGTCGAATCTTTCAACATGGATTTGAGTAAGAATCCATGTACCTGACCCTGCTTATAGTGGAAGAAGGCTTTGACATTTTATCATCGATATCCAATATATCCCTTTTTGGGCTACTAATCGATATGATATCGATATTGATATTTCAAACATTTGATGATGCCAACCATGCTTTTGACTACGTTCAACTTGTTTAAAGTCCAATATTGCCAAAATGGAAAGACACGGTCAAGTCTTTAATGACCATTATGTGTGCCCTTCCTCCTAAATGGAAACATTTTGAAGATTTAAGTAACAACTCCACCCCTCCTCGATTCAGCCATCTCTGGCTGCCTTAAAGATCGTGTCGCCTTCACTCCCTCAACTTCTCTCCTCTTTCTTGATCATACATTGGTCCAAACCTCCTTCACAGCCCCTTCTCGACCTTGCACTTGAGCTCAACGCCAGAGCCACCATGAACCTTAGTCTCCTCATCTTACACATACTCTTTAACCTTGCATTTCCGGTTCTCATTTCTTTTACGTGTGTATAAAACATGGGACAATCCATTCATCACTCTACCCTTTTAGGGTGTAGAAGGAATACTAAAGAATGTGACATAAACCAAAGCCCACTAAACAAGGGGGTCACCATAAGTGAGATATATGCAAGGAACAACCTGCAAGCATATTAGAAATTAGAAACCACAAAAGAAGCATACTAGATCCTAGAACCTTGAAACCTTAAATTGTAACTTTAAACTGTAAATGAAGTTGTATTTTGCCCAAAAATCTTTTATGCAATGAGAAAGATCATTCCAAGCAAAAAGCATTGAGGAATTAGACTCTGCTTTTTTTTAACTTCATTCGCCACCCTATTGAGGTCAATAATAACCCAACAATCTGACCAACATAAAAGAAGTATACCTTTTTTCCCACAACATGAAAGAAGTATACCTTTTGTTCCCAAGATTCAGAGTGGTATTTCTTTTAAACTAGTTGTATAAGCGTGTGTGTGTGTGTGTGGGGGGGGTTGTTTCAATATTGTAAGACATACTGGAGGGAGGTTGAGAGGCAAAAGATAGGAATGGGACAATGGAGAAGAGTTTCATTTATGTCGAGCCCAAGACAAGAGGAAATGAAAGATTGGGCTAAGAATTCCGACCAATTGCCTAAATAAAGAATTGGCTAGGGTGAGTATTGTTGGGAAAAATGAGAGACTTGTTTATTCCTTGAGCCCTAGACTCTCTTATACAGAGGAGAGATCTATGGGAAAATTACATAATATAGACAAAAGGAAAAGGAATAGATAAAAGAGTACAGAAATATAAAAATATATCTCTACACTCCACTTAAGATGGAGCGTAAATATCTATCATGCTTGGCTTGGATGAACCAAGGTTGCAGAAAGCGGTAGTCGGTATTCAGTCGGCGGGGTCACCTACTAAGGATTAGTCGGCAGTCGGGCGGCTAGTCGGGATTAGTCGGTCAATAGTCGGTTTTGAATTTTTAATTATTTTAAATATATAAATCAGTTTTTTATACATATATTCATATGTATATACATATATTTGTACATTTTATATGACATCATGATGAAACAAAAGAAGTAATTGACTTTAAATATAACATTAAGCATATTAGAATATGTTTGCTTTAAAAAAAAGTGAAAAACAAAAAAAATAAAAATGGTTGTTGTAAAAGTCGGCCGATTAGTCGGCCGATTAGGCCGACTAGTCGGCTAGACTAGTCGGGTGGACCGACTAAGGGCCGACTAGGCCTAGTCGAGTCGGTTACCCTCCCGACTCGACTAGTCGGCCTAGTCGGCCGACTTTTGCAAGCTTGGGATGAACACTTTTGAAATGATCTTCTAAGTAAGGCCTTGGTGAAATTTTGTCGTCTGGTCCCCTGAGCTGACATGGGATGTAGAAATGAAGCCGTTCTAAATCACTTATGTAATGACAATCGACCCCAATGTGCTTTGTCCTTTCGTGAAATGCAGGATTATTAGCAATGAATAAGGCAATCTGATTATCGCATTTTAGCGACATGAGAAGAGGAACGTCTATATGTAGATCAGTAAGGACTGCTACAACCGACATCATTTCTGTGCATGCTTGTACCATAGCCCTATACTCAGATTCCACACTAGATCTAGCAATTACAATTTGCCTCTTGCTTTTCCACGAGACAAGTAAATCTTCAACAAATATAGCAAATCATGTTGTGGACTTCTTATCCTTGGGACTTCCTACATAATCTGCTCTGCGCATGATGAGAAAGTGATGGTGTCACCTCTTTTAAATAGCAATCCTGCACTTGGACATGATTTAAGATACCTTAGTATCATATGTATAGCATCCATATGTACCTGACGAGGTTGTTCCATGAACTGGCTCACTCGACTGACAACAAATGAAATATTGGGTCTGGTAATGGTAACATAAGAACCTTTCCCACATGTTCCCTGTATCTTCTCCTATCAACCTCATCAGTATCATCATCATACAGCTTCATGCTTGGATCTATGGTGGTGGTAGCAGGTCGACATCCAAGCATACCCGTGTCACTTAGCAAATCAATGACATATTTCCTCTGAGTCATCACAACCCTTGTTGATTTCTGGCAAACTCAAGTCCCGGAAAGTATCTAAGAGCTCCAAGATCTTTGGTAATAAAGTCGCGATCCAGAATTTCTTTCGCCCTTTTTATTCCTTGTATGTCATCCCTGTAATAAGTATATCATCAACATACACCATAATAGTAATTATACCTCTGGATGTTCTATGTATGAAAAGAGAATGATCTGCATTCGACTGTTGAACCATGCTTCTCAAACAAATCTGAGAGCTTCTGGAACCAAGCTCTCGAGCTCTGCTTAAGGCCATAGATTGCCTTATGAAGTCTACACACATGTGAACACTCCCCCTCAACAGCAAACCCTGAAGGTTGCTGCATGTAGACTTCCTCCTGAAAGTCACCATACAAAAAGGCATTCCTGACATCAAGTTGAAACAGAGGCCAATCTCTAACTACGACAATTGATAAAAGAATCTGTAGGGTAACATGACGAGCAATTGGAGAGAAGGTGTCAAGATAATCCACCCCATATATCTGAGTAAAGCCACGTGCAACTAGTGAAGTCTTGTATCGATCAATACTGCTGTCTGCATTCTGCTTTACTGTAAGTACCCTTTTGCAGCTTACTATAGACGCTTTATTGGGGGTTGGAACCAGACTCCAAGTACCTCTCGACTGAAGAGCTGCCATCTCCTCCTTTATAGCTAGACGCCACCTGCTATCCTTCAATGCCTCCTGGTAAGTCCGTGGTATGCCCACGGTGGATAAAGCAACAACAAACCTGCTGAAGTCATCCGTCAGATGCTCGAAGGTGACATGAGAAGCAATCATATATGAAGCATAATAACGCTTCTGCTTCCTAATAGCAATAAGTAAATCAAGATCCTCATCATACCTACTACCGACATGATCATCAACCTCCTGAGACATTTCCTGCTGAGAAACAATATCAGTCCCATCATTAGAAGTAATGTTGTCAGAACAAACCTGGGGCATGTTGGATAATGGACCATGAACATGAGCAGGAGCAGGTTGTCAGTTGTAGTAATGTGGTAGTGGCGGAACCAGAACAATGGGTGGAGGTGGGGTTGATGGAGGTGATGGTAGTGGAGATGATGATGATGGTTGGCGCATGGATGGAGGTGGAATATAAACCTCATTATCCGTATCTGAACGTGTCAACCTGTCACCTGTAGGATAAAAATACATGACCGGCTCAAAAAAATGTGAAATCTACGCTGGCATAATATCTCATGTGTAACGGATCATAACAACGATAACCCTTTGTGAGTTCTGGAGTACTCGATAAAGACACATTTGATAACCTTAGGAGAGAGAGCTTGTCAATCCTTGGAGACAACTGATGGACAAACGCATCGGATCCAAAAACACGAGAGGTAAGAGAAAACAACTCCTTATCAGGGAAAACAAGGGAAAAAGGTATCTTCTCCCCTAGCACCGATGAGGGCATACTGTTAATAAGATAACGCCGTGAGAACCGCATTACCCCAGAATGAATGAGGTACGTTGCTCTGGATTAGGAGGATACAGGTGACATAAAGAAGATGGCGGTGCGTTCTTTCAACACCACCATTCTGTTGAGACATATATGCGCATGATGTTTGATGAAGAATACCATGAGATGAGAAGAATCGAGAGAGCACATGAGTACATAATTCCAACGCATTATCAGTCCTTACAATTTTGACAGAGTTGGAAAAAATAGTTTGCACTTCTTTAATGAAATTTATAATTGCATTTCCAGCATCCGATTTATTCTTCAATAAGAAAACTCTAGACAGACGACTAAAATCATCCAAAACAACTAAATAAAATCTGTTTCCCTGATGATCGAGAATACGACTTGGACCCCAAATGTCTACATGGAAAAACTCATAAGGTGAGCTACTGCTCCGACTCTGATGACTAGGAAGACAGATCGATGATGCTTCTGTAGCTGACATGACTCACAGATGAATGACACACCTATGATTGGGGAATGAGTCTCACCTGCTATGATCACAGTCATTCCTGGAGAAACCTGCATGTAGGCTATGAGCTGATCTCTCTATACAAGTGATGTGTTGCACTAGAATCTATGATCCATTCTGAGATATCTGAACTTGATAAGTAGAGGTATGGACATTTCCTGAGGTACTAACTCCTGTAGTAGCAACAATGTCCAAGCTGTTCTATGAAGCAGATGAATGGGTACTAGTTGGGGTCATGATGTCTCTCAGTCGATGAGAAATCAAGCTTGGAGTAGCATGTATCTTATGTATGACCAGATCGATGACAATAAGTACAAGGTGGTCCACGACCACGCCCACCTCTACCACGTGATCCCCGTCCACGGAACTGAGGTGGACCACCTCTTCTACGAGAGGCTGCCATGTTAGAGGAATTCGACACTGGAGAAGGAGTTGAAATATTAATCCGGCTCAATCTACGGAAGGTCTCCTCCATGGGAGGAATGGTAGCATCGGTCAGTATCTGGGAGGAAGCGGCCTCATACTGTCTGTGAGTCAAGAGATGCCAGGAAGACACCAACCATTGTAGCATTCATATATGTCTTCAACTGCTCTGATGTAGTCGTGAGAGGCATGAAGCTATGAAGCTTCTCAAACATCCCATGCAAGGTAGTATAGTGAGCTTGTAGGGGTCGACCATTCTGCTTTATATTGAAGATGTCATGTTTTTTTTTGAGTAAAAGCACGGGGGAGCCCTCCCGAGGTGGGAGTCACCACACCAAAGCATTCATTAATAAGGTAAAGAGTACATTAGTTTGAAACCCAGAAATTATACAAAGCATTACATTGGGCTATAACATTCTCAGAGTAAAACCGCTGCTCCTTGAAGATAGTATCATTCCTACCCAGCCAAATAGCCCACAATGCAGCAAAAGGCTTGGAGACATCATCGGAAGACCCATGGCCGACCCGACGAATCGACCACCAAAACTGCTCAGCATCAAAGGCCCGGACCCACGTGAGCCCCAAAGACTCCCAAACCTCTGCGGAAGACCTACAACCAAAGAAGTTGTGGTCCTACCCCTTGAAGACAATATCATTCCTACCCAGCCAAATAGCCCACAGTGCGGCAAAAGGCTTGGAGACATCATCGGAAGACCCATGGCCGATTCGACGAATCGACCGCCAAAACTGCTCAGCATCAAAGGCTCGGACCCACGTGAGCCCCAAAGACTCCCAAACCTCTGCGGAAGACCTGCAACCAAAGAAGATGTGGTCCACACCCGCCAACTCGTCCTCGCATCTGTCACACCTTAGATCCGTCTCACCTAGCAGTCTGCCTCTTCTCACCTTGTCACAGATACGATCTCTCCTCATACACCAAAGGAAAACCTTAACCCGCGTAGGAATCTTAGCTGCCCAAATCATCTTCATGTCAGCATACAACTCTTCATCACGCTCCACCAAAGCCGCAACAACCTTCCGATAGGCCGCCTTCACCGAGAACCTACCACCAGTCCACTCAAAATGGTCCGGGTTCCCCGACAGCTCCCCGACAGGGGGAATCTCAGACAACATCCTCAAAAACTCCTCCAACCTCTGATCTGATAGATCCGCAAGGAACCTCGGCGCCCACGCCCCATCTTCGACGACCTCCGCCACCCGCGCTCCCCTATTAACGGCCAACACCATCAATCGAGAGAAGTGGGAGGCCAGGGCCCCATCCACCGTCCAGTCATCCAAAACCGGAAACGGAGCCCATCCCCCAAAACCGGCCTAAGAAGCGGCCGAAGCACCGGAAGAACGGCACGGATCCCAGTCCACAAGGAAGACTCATGACGCTTCCTCTCTGCCACCAACTCCCCGGTAACACCATAAATCTTTCTCAGCAGCTGCAAGACCGGCGCATCGGAGGAACCCCAAATGCACACCACCCACTTGGCTAACAGAGCTTTGTTCATAGATTCCACGTCCCTAACGCCAAGGCCCCCCTCCGCTACAGGAACAGCCAGGTCCTTCCAAGCCACCAGGTGCAAACCCCTCTTTGCCTTTTTTCCATCAGACCAGAAAAAGGATCTCATCAAGGCCTCAATCCTCCTTCTGACACCAACATGCATTAACCTCGTCGAAGATGTCATGTTGAAACTGTAGATTTTTTTGTTTCATTCTTGACCTGTGAATACGTGGAAGTAAGAATGTCCCATATGGCTTTGGCAATGGGCTGATGCTACATCGTAATATCGTATGCAATCTCTGGTATCAATGTACGAGACAACCAGACCTGAGCATATGCGTCATCAGCCTCCCATGAGACAAACAACACTGTCTTCTCCGTTGGCTCTTACTCGGTAAGAATATGCTTCTTACCCATCGATTTCTTTAGGCTCATGAACTGCATGACCCACAACTCGTAATTCGACCCATCCATCTTGAGTATGGGCGTTGGACATCTGAAGACATCCGTGGTGGGGATGTCTATCTTTCTTTTTGACTTGTTACCGGTCGAAGAAGACATGGATCGTAGACTTGAAGAAATAGTTGTCTATACTGACATAGGGGGATTTGGTTGCATGTGTAAACTCAAAGAACCAAATCCATCACCCAGAGTCAGATCGAGGTGACCCGCATGCGACACTACAATAGAAGCCGACACCACCTTGAGATTTGCGCCAGCAGCGGATTGGGAGATAAAAGGGGCCGTCGGCGGTGGCTCCTAGAAAGAGGAGCGACAACAACGTCTCCTAGAGAGAGGAGCGACGGTGGCGGCTCCTCGAGAGAGGAGCGGCCAACGACTCCTATAGAGAGGCGGCGACAACGGCTCCTATAGAGAGAAGCGGTCGGCGGCGGTGGGAGAGAGAAGGGGGCAGCTAGCGGAGGTCTAGGATTTCTGGGGTACAAGAGCTTCGGCCTAAGATCGCCGCTCTGATACAATGTTGTGAAAAATAAGACTTGTTTATTACTTGAGCCTCAGGCTCTCTTATATAGAGGAGAGATTTATGGGCAAATTACATAATATAGACAAAATGAAAAGGAATAGATAAAAAAGTACAGAAATATGGAATTATATCTAGTCAAGTATAATGAGAGTAATGGTTATTTATCTTAATTCCGAAAGAGGGTTTTGCCAACCTTTAGCAGAGATGGAAATGAACCCGTAGATAATATCACATAGGCTAACGGAAAACCACAACTTATCTGGAATCAAGGGGGTTTCAACCCATGTTTAAGTCTCGTGATAGTGGGAATTTTTAAGTATCAGACCGCACAATATCCGAAAGCAATTTTTATTGATAGTGTTTTTGTGGAGCCTGCAAGTGGAGTTCATAGAGAAAATAAAATACAACCTTTGCATGCTAGGGATGTTGCTCACTTTTAGATTAATCTAGGAGAATATGAGAGTGGAGATCCCATTGTTTATAAAAAGATGGTCCCAACTTTAGTATATGGATGAGTGTCAAAAAAAAACTTTAGTATATGGATATGAATTGCAATAGTTGCAACGGAAGATAAGAGTAATGCCTTTAGAACATCATGGTCCTTTCTCACATGACGTCTTTCTTGCCTCTTCTCTTCTCTCTTGCACCCTTCCTTTCCCTCATCTGCTCGAGCATTGTCCTCCCTCTCCCTCTCACCGCTCCTCTCTTTCCTTTCGCACTTCATAACCCTTAATTTTATCGAGTGTGATTTATTTGTTGATGGAACCTTTCCAGTCCATAGCCATATTCAACTTAAGTATTGGGGCAATATTGTTCTTACTGCATGCGATTTGATTTCAACAAAAAATCAATGTTGATAACCGTGCACCCTTGTCCATGATGTTTGTTATTATGGATCTTTTTTCTCTTCCTCTTAAAATCTTCTGTTGTGTTGCTTTTGTTCATATTTTGACCCTCGATCAAGTCAAACAGTCTCTAAGGACTATCAAATGTGTTGGTCAAGGATATTCATATAATTAAAAGGGATATAGTTGCTATGATCCTTTGTATATTGGTATTATGCAGCTAACGGTGTTACCTTTTTTGAGTTTGTCTTTTACTTCACTTTCAGTTGAGTACCTTAAATCATGAAGCTAAGGTATATATTCCTACTTTTCCTGCTATTGATACCAGAGCTAAATGATATGGGATGATTTACCGTCATTGTCCCACAAAAGTTTCTGCTCAAGATCTTTTGCCATTATCTAATACGCTTGAGGCAGTTCCCGATTACAAATTTTCTACTAATGGCATTATCAATAGTGCAAGATGATGCTGTTGTGTAGCAGAGGATCTCAGTGTTCCCATTACCTTGAGGAAGGGAAATAATTGTTGTGATGCTAGTGTGGATTAGAAATTAGATTTTTCCTTTATTTCCTGATTTTATTTTTACTTAAATAAATTGGGACCAAATTTGGATATCAAAATATCACGGTCTTCGATTTGGTTGGTCAAATTAGATCTATTTTATGAGTCAATTAAGGTTTAATTTGAATTTTATTTTATTTTCATTCTGGTAAATCCACCCCTAATATAAAAGGGGTGAGTAGGCTATTATAACTTAACATGTTAAACAACTATGTTATAAATTGATTATTGATTTTGGAGGTCTCCACCATTATCCCCCATTCCATAACTTTATAGGGTTTTCTCTTCTTAACCACGTCCCTTCCTCAGTCTGTAACTCTGTGTGGCATGCCGCGTTCTTATCTTGTTTTATCTCCTCTCAAAATTCGTGTATGCATCAAGTGGTATCAGAGCATGGTTATCAAGTTGTCCCTATGATTTGACGACCTTATCGAGTATCTGAAAAAGCAGATCCAAGAATGCAAGTATCATCTCTCGAACACGAGATGGAAGAACATCTCAATCATTGCATAAGGGAAAGGTGGAAGCCTTTAAAAGAGCATTACAAGATGGAAAATACATTTTACAATATCCAGAACTCGCTAGAATTTGATACAAGGAGAAATCTCCATGCTCAAAGAGCAAGAAGAAATCATCTATGGTGCAAGCATTGTGATTGAAGAATCGTAAGTCCTCGATATGTTTGCAGTCCGAACTGCATCAAAACCCTTCTTTTTGGTTCCCGCAGTTGTTGACACACCATTAGAGGTTGAGATTTTGGACCAACACCAACTGTCCTTGGCTCTCACTGATTCTGTTGTCATCACTTCCTACATGCAATCAATTACAGAGTCCTTTGGTGCAACCATGTACTATGCTTTTGACCTCGGTAGACCTAGCCTCAAGCGGGAAGGTGTCCTCCCACACTGGCATTTAATGAACGGACTGCCCTCCATGGTTCGATCTTCGAGAGTTGCAGCCGCTGGGGGGTTTTGAACTTCCACCACCAGACCCCGAAATCTTGCTGCCTGCAAGCATGAGGGGTTGGACTGGTCAACATCATGCCCACGTCGGAGAAGATGGTTTTTCGTTTCCTTTTTGACGAAAACATCTATTGGAGTGTTTGGGGGAATTGACGGTGTTTGGCCTATTGTAGCTTTAGCCCATTCATATGCTTTAGCACTTTCAGAGCTCTTAGACATCTTCTATGCTAGTTACTTTTTGTAGGTCCTTAGTTGAGATAACTTGAGAAGATTTAAGTTTGGACCATGTGTAGCAATGCTGTATACAGTGCATGAATGACTGTATTCTCGAGGATATTGAACAAACCTCATTTCCCTACCTTGTTTCGATGATCTCAAAGAGTCCGTTCTGCAATCTCTAGTGTTCCAGTTTTAGACAAGACAAACAATACCCAACCCAAATGATGGTAAAAGAGTTTGGGTGCTATAGTTGCTAATAATCATACAGAGAATCATGTCTGAATACCTACTAGTAATTAGTAAAATTTATAGAAAATAAATATACATAAAACACATATAGTATGGTAAGAGTGAGTGATAAAACTACATGCAATGAGAGTGAATAAGTGAATCTGGTTTTATCCTTGTTTTGTCAGATGATTGTTACAGCTGGGAAGATCCTATTCAAATTTTATGGTAAGAATGAGAGCGAACAAGTGAACCATGACCATCATTGTAATATTGACATTTGACATGAAAATCCCACACAAACTTCGTTGTAATATTGTCATTTGACCTGAAAGTGATAAAACTTGGTGAGTTTAATTGGACTGTACTGTAAACCCATAATGAAAATCAATCACCAAATATACATGTACTCATCAAATTGTTTTACAATGAATCCGATATGAACTAACCTGTTGTCTTGGCTTCATTTCAAACAGAACAAGGATCTCAAGCGCTTTTTCTTGTCAGCTTTCTACCACATTGGAGAATCTCACCTATTCTATAACATGCTTTCGCTGTTGTGGAAGGGAACCCAGCTAGAAATCTCAATGGGAAGCATAGAATACACATCCATGGTTGCAGCATTACTTGGCATGTCCCAGGGCATCACCCTTCTGATGGCAAAAGTACTGCTCCTTTTCTTTGAGTATGACACAGCATATACAAGGAATACTCTGTGGGATTCTCCGGTGTTCTCTTTGCGATGAAAGTAGTTCTGAATTCACAGTCACATGAATACACTTATGTGCATGGGCTAGTTGTTCCGACGCGCTATGCTGCATGGGCTGAGTTGGTTCTTATTCAGTTATTTGTTCCAGGTGTTTCATTTCTTGGCCACCTCGGTGGAATATTTGCTGGACTTCTCTATCTTAAGCTCAGACGCTCCTTTGGCGGTCCTGATCCTTTGACAGCCCTTTTTAGAAGTTTTATCAATGCACCCAAATGGCCTGTTAGGTTCATTGTCAATCCGTTCTCCTTCAGAAGAAACCGGATAACGGGACACGGCACCATTGGCAGCAACAGGCCCCAGAGGGGTACGCCTGGCGTATGGAGATGCTTAGCATGCACCTATGACAACGATGGGTACAATGATGTGTGTGAAATGTGTAATACAGATAGAAATATCCGCCATTCATCATGGATCACGAGTTCTAACGACTCAGATGCTCTCACCTTGGAGGAACTACGGCGCAGGAGGCTTGAGCGGTTTGCAATGTGATCGTATGCTCTTAGCAAGAGGTACAATTTCCGGCCTCATTTCAACTGTTAGACTCTTGTTGCTCTCGTGGGCTGATTAGGGTGGTGAAAGCATGTGCATATAATACCCTTGGGCTGAGCTGGACACCGATTTCCTTTTTGAGTAACAAAAGCTTCTAACTTTGAGCAACCTTTTTCAACCATGTAGTCTCATTATGGTACCCCATCTAATGGACAAAATGGATATCATAATCAATTGAGCACCATTCTTCTATTGTTCTAACATCTAAATATAAGTCTGTATTCTAACACAAAACTTCAGTTTCCTACTATTTTTTCTCCAGTTTATGAGTTGTTAAAAAGCATTATTTCGATCATGATGTCAAGCCGTAATGATGTCATGTTGACAACATGGAATAATATCTTGTTGGGGTGGGTAAGTTGCATGCTTGATTTTGCTTGATAACATGGAAATGGAGTATCTTGTATTGGATAAATTTGCATTCTCAAATCTGTCAGATGAGGTTCAAAATATTCCTCATGATAAGGGCATGTGCCTTCGCCGGAGAGGCCTGACTGGAACTCATGTTTAGAGATGGATAAGGAGATCTAGGCTTTACCAAGCATTGTGATCAGGAGATAAAGAAAGGATCATGTTGAGATGAAGTAGCCACATGTGTTTGGCATCAAGCAGAACCCTTCCTCCGACCTTAGAGAGAAAGGATGACATGGTGCTAGGGGTTAAGTACATATTTCACTAGGTTCCTTTGTATCTTGAAATCAGTAAGACCACAATACCAAAGGTGATCACCTAAGAGATCCCTGAAAGGTCCTTCGAGGAGTTCTCGATGCATTACCTAACAACGACACATTAGTATCTCATAGACCATGAGCGTAAGTAGAACCATCCTAGGGCCGTAAAGAGTTGATATCCACAAACCAATTGAGCTTAGGGTAGGGAGGAGCCTTGTCTAACAAGCTAAATAGCCTCCATATCATCGACCAACCTCTTGCCATATCAGAAAAATATGCTTCACGTCCTTTCCTAGGGGAAGGTCAAGTAGATCACATCATATCCGTGACGAAGTCCTCCGATAATGTAAAGGTAACGCCTTAAAAGTATGATTTAAACTATTAGCAAATCTTACGATCTTACCCATCATTCCTTCACATCTTCATGCATATAAATGGCAAAGCCTTCTCCCACTATAAGTAGGGGTCAGTTACATGGATTCTTGCTTGAATTCATGTTGAAAGATTCAACTATTTTTTACGGTGGCTATCGACAACCTAATGCAATCCCTACAAGGGTGGATTTGAACCTTGGTGATGAATCACCTTTCTTCAATCATTTAGGCTTTAAATCGCTATGCATGTAAATACAACAACTTGCATAAATTAACAACTAACATTATTATACAAATATTGTGTAAATATCTGTATCTATACCTTAAATAAAATAATAAAGTAAAGAAAAATAAAGGAAGTATTCTTGATACTGGCGATCTTGAACCTTGAGACCAAGTCAAATATTGACTAGGTCAATCATGAATAAAGTAAGGGGATATAGAGTGAAATAACTTACAAAATTATTAAGAAAACCCTTGAAAATATGAATATAATATACTATATAAATAATTCATACTTGCATTATTTTATTTATCATCATACACACTTCAGACAATAATGTTTCAACACAAAGTTGTATATAATAATGTATAGAGAATAAGAAAAATACTAGTCAAAATAAATCATGCACATGTCACCTGGTCCACTTAGTTGAAAAAGTCGCAAAAAGAACTTCATTGATTAATATCTTCTCCATATGAACTCAAATTGAACCAAACTTACTTCCGTTGTATTTAGAATTCAATTATCTTTAAAATAAAGGTGGTTTCATTGGAATTAGAATTCGGATGCAGAAGTCGACTAATTGGGGTATCTGGGTGCTTGTAAATATGTATTAAATCAATTTATTTTATTCTTTATATTTTGTCTTTTATATTCTTAAATAATTGTACATATTGTATAACATCTATAATAATACAAATACAAATTAAAAGTAATAAAGAATGTTAATAAATAATAAACTCTAATATATATATAGGTATAATGTACCTATGTTATTAATACATGTATTTATTTATACATATAAATAAAACCATAAAAATACCAATAAAATACATAAATATGTATTATACAATAATATAAATATATAACTTATGTAAATATGATATTGTGTATAAAAATAATAAAGTAAATAAAATACATAATATACATGTATATATACTTATAAATAATAGTATAAAATAATAGACTATACTAAATAAGGTTATAAAAATAAATAAAAATCACCATAAAATAATTTATAAAATAAGAAATATTTTTATGTTTTAAGTTTTTTAATATAATTGTTTATTATTTTATTTTGAATTACTTTGTATTTTTCGTATTCTTATGTCCTGTAGTGATCCATGTTGACTAATCACATGCGTTGGATTTTGACCCCCCAATCAACATCCCCCTCTGGACAGAGCAACAACCACTTGCTTCTTACTGGAGTCATGTTATATCGACGATACCAGTGGAAATGTTGGAAATTGCTCAAAAATGACATTTTTGCTTCTTTTTCAGAAATTAAGATCATCTAAGATATTAAAATAATAAATAACCTACAAATACACACTTATATCACACATATCGGTCATTTATACCCCATATATCACATATACTGATCATTTCAAACATGTCTATGTTAATGGTGATTCTTAACATATAGATATTGGAAATGGAGTTCGTTCAAGTTCTTATAACACTAAATAACAAAATATACTCTTAGATCACACATATCGATCATCTATGCCCCTTATGTCACACATATCAGTTATATCGAACATATCATTGCCATTGTTAATTGTTGACCTATAAATGTTGGAAGTGGTGTTCGTCCAAGTTCTTAGAACACTAAATAACTTGCAAATATACTCTTTGATTACAGATATCGATCATCTATAACCCTTATATCACATATATCAGACATATCGAACATATCGTTGTTACTGTTGATTGCTAACTTGTGGATATTGGAAATGTAATTCATCCAAGTTCTTATAAAAATAACTAACTTACAAATATACACTTATATCACACATATCGATAATCTATGACCCTTATATTGCATATATTTGTCATATTGAGCATATCATTGTTAATGTTGATTGTTGATATATAGATATTGGAAATAGAGTTCATCCAAGACTATATTGCATCGCATATTATGCATAAACAAACTGTTTGAGCTATTTTTGGAACCAAACATATAAAGAGCATAATAACATTTTTTAAAGAGACATAATTCATAATAAAATTTTCGAAAGGGAAAGAAGATGGATTAAAATCGATTTGGACACCCTTAAGGTGAAGAATCATTGTATGCATCCCCCTGTCGCACCATACCCTACCAGATGGGGGTCTCATTGATATCAGTTGATATCTGAAAAATAAGTAGTGAAATCAAGCTTACAAGGGTATTTTTCATCAATATATAAACATCGGTGAAATTTTGACGATATCCGTCGATATTTGAGAATTTTTGTACTGAATCCAATTATTTTTGACCGATATAGGCCGATATGGCGATATGTCGTCGATATATCGATCATATGTGGCTGATATCCTGGTAAATGGATATGCACCCTGATATTGATATCCCCTGTCTCTCGATACCGATATATGGACGATATATCATTGATATATCGTTATATGGCCTTCTATGGTTGAAATCCTTAGCAGTCATGTAATCATATAGGAATATGTGAAAGACTATTATATCATCTTGTGTGTGTCATCTTTAAAATCACAGAGAACCGAAGTACTGATAGAGAGTTGGTGTGCATATGAATATGGGAAATATAATCTCTCAAAGGAATCACCAGGTTCATAGTTGATGAATCGGGAGACATAACTCACTCATGAGATAATTTGGGGTCATAATGAATTCAATGCATGATCGTCTTGTATATGAAATAAGACAAGAATTATATATGTTAATATATACCTTTGGAAAGTATATGATTAATATTATCGCTCAATTATCGAATGAGAAATCTGTTGATATGTTCTGAGGAAGACAGTCAAACTAGGGTTTGAACTTCAGATATATCTAAGTCGTCCTCTTTGAAGGATGAATGAGTATTGGAAATACTCATGGCTAAATCTATCATAATAGATCATCTAACATGACACTTCCATTCATGGGGAATGATGAAACTGAATAGATTTTAGTGGCTCCATTTCTTAGCTTAGTGAGTTCAGAGTTAATTGTATTAAGTCTTATCTCATTAGAATCCAATGTCAATTTCAATGTTCAAATGCTAGAAAATGAAATGGTGATTTTAATGGAAACATACACGCTCCTTGAGATCATTTCTAAACTCCAAATGGTTTGGACTGTGATGACAAATTGTCAAGGAAGTTTGATTCATCTAACTGATGCATTCTCTAGCTTATGTAGAGTGTGTTTCATTGAGCTCACTTAGAATGAATTATTTCGGCTCGCGCTCATCAGTCATTTGTGACACTTTTTTTCTTCTAAAAATGACATAAATCCTGAAATAAGATAATTATCTAAATTTCGAGTTACTATACACGGATAATGTGATTTTCCTGACTTTATCTCTACGTGTTCGAGATTTTCTACTCATAAGTCCTAATTGGATTAGAACTACTTAATGACATCAATAATATGGTAATAATGGATATGTGTATATCTAGGATTTTATGGATATGATCCACATCATATATATTTAATTAATATAAATATTGATTCATATTAATTAATATATTAATATATGTAAATACGATTCATATAATTTTTTGAAGGTGCATGTGTGAATAAGATTCACGTTGAATTTTAAATGTAAAATTGTTTTATATTTTATTTGGATTTATGAATATGATTTATAAGCTATGAGGGTGTTTCTCATAGAATTATCAATTATCATGATAATTAAGCAACAAATTCAATCAATTTTGGCAACAAAAGGGAGTGTTTATGTGGAGACACATGGTGAGAATTCTAATTGGATTATATTCTCAATTTATTAATTGGTTTTCTGCCTTATTTATTGATTAATTTAATTGTAATTAAAATGAGATAACTCAATTCATGTTTGAATAAGAACTAGATCATAGCACTTGATTGTTCATCCAAATGCATCTACCATGAATATAAAAGAGAGGGCATGCCTCTCTCTTGAGTACACATGAAATATATGAAATCCTTTGCTTTGGAAGTACCTAAGTAGCCTTGATCATTGAGAGAGAAGTTTAGAGAGTATAAGACTCTCTAATACATGTCCTCCTCCTCCTTTCTCTCTACAGCCATACACGTCCATCATCAAGCCTGCATGTTCTCTTCATAGGCATGATCCTACAAGAGAGAAGATTGTCTTCTTCATCGTGCTTCGTGTATGTACTAAATGGTTTGGTTTTGTGAGATGAAATCAGAAGCTTGATATCTTCTTGGTCTCATCCTTGTATGGACAACTTCAAGAATAAGTAGATACCAAAGTTCGTGGAAAGCAATGCGACTCATCATTGTGCCTACAAGAGGGGAGTGTTCAGATCAAATTTCATTCGGGAGATCTCTCATTGTAGAGACTCACACTTCAAGTGGTAGCCCCGATCTCTTCCTAATATTCATTAGAATATAAGAAACCTTATTAGGAAAATAATTTCTCTGAATACCAGTTTCCCAAAGTACAATTTGTTGTGCTAAAATTGCTTGTTCATACGATGAACACACAAAGTTTTTTTGCAAATTGTTTGCTAATTTCTATGTTAATGCGAAGTTCACAAAAAGATTATTTACTTCCTTTAGTACGATGTAAAAAAAAAGGCACACATCTTCTGACACGAGACATATATTTACACACACACACACACACATCTGAGTATGTACATTTGACAAACCAATAGATTGATAATCTAATGAGGTTTATATACCAACGAGTTGGTTTTCATATGAGGAATATGAGATGTATGATCTCTTGAAGGAATCATATAGGTTCATTGAACTGAAAGACATGAGATTACTAATGAGATATTAGAAATAAATCAAATTCCATCGATGCTCGTCCAGTTTATTAAACATGACAAGAATATTTAAGTACTGGTATATGCTTCGAAAAGCATATGATCAATACTGTCACCCAATGATCGATTGAGAAACTTACTGATAAACCTCAAAGAAGATAGTCAAATAAGGATTTGGACTTCTGGTTTAATCACGATCTTTCAATATGTAGGATGTACAAGTATTGGGAATACTCGGGGGTGATGCGATCTTAAAAGGTCTATACCATGATTCTTCCATTATTAGGGAGTGATGAAACCATAATAGATTTTAGTGTCTCCACTTAGAGATCTAAATCTCAGAATCATAGTCTTAGTTCAAAGAGTTGGATAATTGTTTTGATTGGATCAAAGTAAATAAAAGATTGAGATTCCGCTGTGTAATCCAATCATACAACTCTGAGAGATATGGATCCCGATATGTGATATAATCTCAATATCAAGTTACTATACGTGGTATGTGTCCAAGAATCCTAAAACTTGGCCAGAATGTTAATGCAAAATTAAGCTATTGTGATTTTTTGGTAATTTTTTTGATGCAAAATAACATTGCTGTGAATTAAATAATTTAAAATTGGTGACATAGAGTGATTTAATTTTAATAATTAGCAAAACTTAATATTTTCAGAGAACAAAATTACCCTAGATGTATCTTATTAATAGGTATCAGGAATATTTTCAAATACTAAAAATATTAATTTTATAAGAAATTAAAATTATATTATTCCATCCACTAATTTATTTATTCAGGTAAAAAAAATACGGTGCAACTACGATGAATTTTTGGACACCAGATAAGAAACGTTTAACTCTATCCAATGTGATTATTCTATGATTTTCAAAACAATGATGCATTTAATATGAACTTCCAATCACAAACAGGGTACAATAATCAACATTTCGCCTCAATAATTATAATAAATGAATCAATGCCCATAACAATACTATCATATAACCAAAATGAAGAGAATTAAGTGTTATACAAAAGGAAATTTTCTTGGAATAAAAAAATGACAAATGAAGTTCCAAATAGGTATGCAAATGCACATGTATGAATGCAATTACACAAAAATAAAAGATGAAATCATGCTTAAAGCACTTCTTTAATTACCATGAATTTTGGAGGTGTCACGTCAAATCTTCATGGGGAGGTGCGCCTTGCACATGAAGGGGATGTCCTGAAATTTTCCAAGAAGAGAGGGGGCATGCACGCGATTGGTCGGCCCCTTCTTTCTTCATCTTTGATGAAAAACACATGGGGAGATTGAGTCTCCCCTCCTTTGCTGTATGCGCGGTTGATGTGCATAGAGGTCGTTGTCCTGCTCGCTCCCCCTCTATACTGCTGGTCGGTCGAATGTCTAGAGATCAAAGAGGAAGACAGGGGTCGTGAAGCCTGATGCACATGGCAGTCACGTGAGGCGTGGAGGCAGCCCCGTTGCTGCTAGGCTTAGGGAGATGAAGGCGATTGCATGCATTTCTCATAGATGGCAGAGCTAATGGTACACTCAGTGGTTGATGCTCCACTGTGGTATGCTGATGCGATAGTGGAAGCAACGACTGAAGCTCGGTCCTTGTGCTCAAATTAATCGTTAATGGAATTGCTGCTTGAGGTCCCCAATTCTGAGGAAGGTTCGAGAAAGATGCTTGTAGTGTATCTCCAGTTGTTGTGAATTTAGACTCCCCATGGAGCCATTAGAATGGTCCCTCTGCCGTGAGTTCGTGACTGGACGAGAACGGTAGCAGCTCTTGATGACTTGGGTCGAGGCGACCTGCTGATGCTGCGATGGTCGATGTTTACAAGTGATGTGGGCTTAGCTGAGCACATAAGGAGCCATTTGAAGGGGGAGAAGGAGGGATCCAATCGTTGAGGATCTATCATGGTCCGCACACCCCAAAGGTCGGTGGGTTCGCAGGACTCGGAAGGACTGGATGGGTAACTTCTCACCTTCTCCTGACAATTGGGGATGGAGAAACCACTGTGGTGTAGCCCCCTTCCGCTTCCCACGATGGTTTCAAACCTTTCGGAATTCATGCAGGTGTAAGGTAGAGAAATTCTTGAGCAAAGCTCAACGATGTGGTCAGATACAGGAGAAATGGTGGAATGCACTCCAGTGGAGGTGATGGTCTTCGGAGTTATGCTCCAAACATGGGATTCTCGGAGATGAACGATCTAGAGAAAGAAAAGAAGGTGGATGGATTTTGAAGGTGAAGGCGCTTGATTGGATCGATTTTGGGATTGTGGTCTCAAGACAAAATGAGATGGAATGTTTGGGGAAGAAGAACGTATCAGAGAACAGGAATCGCAGAAATAGAAGAAGGGGGGAAAGAGGGAGTTTATCTGGTCTATCGCTTGGATGGATTGAGAGCAACGGAACTCCGTCGTGGTTTCGAAGATCTAGGCAATCAGATCTGAAGCTGGAGCAACTGTTGGGAGCATCTCCTACGAGGTGGGTGGTCACCTTAAATCACGCGCGTGAAGAAGGTGAAATCGTCATTGCTTGGGATTCCTCACCCTGCTGTCACCTCCAGAGGAAGAGCTGGGCCTTCGCTCTCTCTTTGATGTGAAGAACGATGGATGGTTTCAAAGGGAGGTCGAGAGGTTTCGATGGGAGGGCATTAGGGCTTGCGGTGAAGGCGGAGGTGAGGTGGTGACGTGGGTTGAGAGGGAAAGAGGAGGATTCAGTCGAGAGGGGGAGAGAGAGATGGTGGTGCGACGAAGGCAGAGGGAAGGGTGTCGGATGTCGTTGGCGGTGGGGCGGAGAAGGCAGAGGAGTGTTGGGAGGAAGGAGACGGGGTCTCGACTGTTTGATCGGTCGAGATCAAATGACTGAGAGAATGCCATGTGGTGGGTGAGAAAAAAATAAATAAAATAAATAAAATAAACGAAAAAGAAAAAAAAGAATTAATCGGGGCTATTGGATGAAGGGGCACCTCATCCAACAACCCAGATTGGGGGCAACTAAATGAGGACTAGTGAGGGTGGGGGCTTGTGGCGACTCTTGGAGTTGTCACGTGTCGTCTCGACAAAATTCATAGAAGAAAATCAAATAAAAATATAAAATACCAAAAAAAGTGATCTTCATGAAAGTTGTTCGTCTCAATGTGATATATAACTTTCACGAAGAGAGCAAAACCAAAAGAAGTCTATACAAGGTGTATTTTTGGTGGTATTCTATGTAAATAAAATACAGTATTGTTCATGTTTTATATTTTTTGTGATTTTTAAATAAGAAAAATTCAAAATAAAATCATAAACATATCTACAGTTAATATAATTTTTGTTATTTTTAATAATTAAGAAAAATGAAGAAATTAAATACAAGGGACTTATGTACATATTATATACACAGACTCATAATGATTCATTTTCTTTTATTTTTAATCATTTTAGATTAAGATTTTTGCACTTTATTAAAACATAAATCAAAGAAAATAACTAAAAATAAATAATTTAAAAAGAGTAATTTCTGTATATAAAATGATAAGTCAAAATTAGTCAATATTTAAAATATACAATGAGGACCCAAAATCGGAGTTTCACATATGAACTCCGATTCTTTTTCGATCTTAGTTTGTAGATAATTGAATGTACATTAATTCAAAAGTGAGTAGGGGTTCATAAGAGATTATATGTAAGAGATATTTGGCTTTGGGCTTTTTGTCTCAAAAATAGGGTTTGGTTTTATTTGATGTATATACAAGTTAGTATTTTTCTAACATTTTTCGTTTATAAGTGTTAGCATTATGTATATAATGGAATTGTTTTATTGGATTTAGAGTTAGCATAAAATAATAAAAAATTATGAAAGTTATGTCAATATATATATGTGATAATTTAGACACAAGGTTATTAATGATAAAATATAGATATTATTTACACATGCACGAATGCTAATAATGAAATATAAACGTATAAATACAATTAATTACTTGAGAACAAAGTTTTATTTTCAGCATTTAAAGTGGTGAATCACATATTCATTAGTATATACAATCTCCCTTATCTTATCTCCATATATTCGCAAGTGTTGCACACAAATCCTAATTAAATAAGAATTCATATATTGAGTGATCGATCAATATTAATGTTGATTACTATTGATTAATAATATTGTGTTAATTTGGTTTACACATGTGGATACATTGGTTGGTATGAATGCTGATTCATAGTAATCAATTATGAGAATTTGGTTCACATTAAGTTGAAAGGACTTGCATGATTCATACAATCAATATCAAGTATGAATCTGATTTACATTAAATATTGATTAATGTAAATTAGATTACATTTAAGATGTGAATATTATTTACAAGTATATACATGATTAATATGAATGTTGATTCACACTCATCCATAATGTGAATTTGATTCCATATAATTATAAGACTTGTGTATAACTCAGATTCACACAATCAATACAAATAAACATTGGATTCTTATTAGACATCAATGAATGTAAATTGGATCTACATTTAATTGTAGGTTACTAAATTTTATTCGATTCCTAGGATTATTTACTGAGTATCAAAAATTATTTATGAATTATTTTTTATAAATAGTTGATAACGAATTCTGTTTCAAATTGGATTAATGCTAAATAAAGAGAAGAGAAAATGGAGGTTGTTTCCAATATCTCCTATGGGGACGTTCACTTGGAATCCATGATGGATGTCTATCATGCCCTCTCTCTCTCTCCACCCGCCATCTCTCCCTCTCCCTTTCTTTATTTGTTGATGATAATGCTATAACATTATCTTTCCAATTCTAATTAAAATAGGACGAAATCCTAGGATTGTCATCTACACCATCCATTAGCCTATAAAAGAAGATATATGGGTACTCTTCTAATTAGTGATGATTTTCAAATCCTAAGAATTGAGAGTTCCATTGAGAAAAATAATGAGAAAAATCCCATGGCCGTCAACCTTCTCTACCACTTATACATGGTCATCCACCATCTCCTCTTATCTCCATTAGCCCATCCGATCCAGTAAGGAGGATCAATTACTTAGGTGCCTCGAATTCACAAAAAAGGCAATTTTTGTAAAAAAAAATTGGGGCAATTATCCTCTCCAAGGATCATCTTAGATGTCTATATCAAGAAGAGATAACTATCTCTCTAGTTCGCATGACATACATGAGTCATCTCAAAAATTGGGGCATTTATCCTCTCCATGGATCATCTTAGATGTCTATATCAAGAAGAGATAACTATCTCTCTAGTTCGCATGACATACATGAGTCATCTCAAAAATTGGGGCATTTATCCTCTCCAAGGATCATCTTAAAGGATCATCTTAGATGTCTATATCAAGAAGAGATAACTATCTCTCTAGTTCGCATGAAAGACATGAGTCATCTCAAAAATTGGGGCATTTATCCTCTCCAAGGATCATCTTAGATGTCTATATCAAGAAGAGATAACTATCTCTCTAGTTCGCATGACATACATGAGTCATCTCTATGCTTGCGGGTTTTGCTTTATGGGATGTGGGTTAAGGCACGGGCGGGATGAAGTCAGAAATTTTTACTTGGGAGGGCTAAATCGTTGAGACTATACGCACACATATACACATACACATGCATGTACATGTAGATGCATAATATATATAAAGTTTATCTATGTTATTATTTATTGTTTTAACTATTAGTATTTATTTTCAAGGAATTTTTACAAAGATACCCCTATAAACTTTCGATCTCACGTAAATATCCAAATAAATATTATATTGACAAAAAGGTCCTTACAAAATTCTTCAAATCACAAAAGCTTTATTAATACGATTTTAAGTAGTAGCATTAAATCTAATATTTTTAAAAAGTAAAATTGTATTACACTTAATGTAGGGATGCAAAGGGATGTATATATACATATTCCTTATATTATGTATCTGTATTAAAATGAATACATACATAAATGTCGCTTTGGTATCCACATATAATTTTGTCTATATTTTTATATTTTTTAATATATAGTTGTATATTTTTAATCACGTATAACAAAATTTTTAACTTTTCTGTATATTTGATATAATTTTTATGATATATATTGTATCATAATAAGCCATTCAATTCACAAGTATAAGCTAATATATAAAGTATTTATGATTGTGTTCATATTCAATTCATATTCATTTTATATCATACCCAATTTTCAAGATACAATAGCACATTATATATTGACAACCATACACATGTATTAAAACAAATGTGGATATGATGACACCTATATGCTTATCCATAACTACTCAAATTTATCCTTATTTTAGTATCTTTTGTATAGTGTAATTACTCTTTACATTCTAGATTTTGACGATTATTTTAATAATTCAGCATTTTTAATGGCTTTATTTGTGTTCAAAATGAAGTTCATAAAAAGATATAAAGGTCGGCATGCGTACACATGTAAAAGATATAAAGGTCGGCATGCGTGTATATGGATATTTTTTAATCTATTAATATTTCATCCGTTGCTAAATATATAATTATGAGTATTATTTGTAGAAAATAGCCTTTATGTAAAAATTAGAGGCGAATGTCATATCTATTACTATATCATTAGCGAAGGTCAATATAACAACGCTTATTCGTCATATTTTCCAGAATCTTAACTAATCGTCAATATTAAAATTGTGATGGTTAAGCATCATTGTATGGATCAACGATATTGATATAATAACATATATTAGATTATTTACTAATTTCTAATATAAAAATATCATTAAATATTATTCGTCATTATATATTAAAGAACATATTATACAATGATGAATTAAAAAATCTCTACATACTTATTTTGTTCTTGTAGTTATGTATAGAGGAATTCAAATGGATGGGCACAGATATAGGTATTACCGAATCCTTATCCGTTTTTGAATACGAATACAGAAACAAATGTTGATCGATATTCAAGTTATCTTACCATATCCTTCAAAAACGGATACAGATGTAAAATAGATACTTATCGCATACGAGTAATGTTAGAAATACTCTATAGAATTGACCTAAATATATATATATATATAAATGAATTAGATGGAAATCACATGATATAAATTTACTAAATGTATTTATATCATTAAAATTATACAAATAAGGTAAAAGAAGGTATAGAATTATGTTATATGTGGATTAAAAATAACTACAACTATATTTATATACGAAAACAAATTTGAATGCAGATGTTTACAGATATCAAAACGATATCAATATATGTATCCATTTTAAAATGGATATGGATACGGATGTAAAAAATGTTGTATTAAAAATTGTATTTAGGTTTTAATTGGAAAACCTTTGTAATTACAATTGGAATTAATTTGGTTTCAATTGGGAAACCAAATGGTTTGGAGGGAAAGTTGGGAATTCCCAAATTTGAAACATGGATGAGTTTGGGTTGAAGTTTAGTACATACCTTAGAGATCTAAACTTTTGGTGGACTTATATATGAGTCCACATCCCAAGCTCTTGTAGCAATAGTAGAGAGGAGGAATGGAGGACCACACACGCGCGCGCGTGCGCTCCACTCCGTCTCCGGCTCGGGCTCGGGAGAGTCAATTCGTATCTCGATACTTTTGCTGCGAGTCGGGTTTCATTTCGCTATTCGATTAAATTAATTAGACGGATTAATTTGATTTCGATCACATTGGGAATCTGACTTGATCCAAACGGCTCGACTTAGCCGCGGTTTTGAAATTCGAAAGGACACGCCCGTTGAGGGGCGTTTTCGGAAACCGAAAGGCACGCGAGCTCCTCTTTTTATACCCCTCACCTGACACCGTTTTTCTTCACTCGCAAGAAAAACCCGCCGTCACTCTTGTTCTCTCTCTCTCGCGCATGCGACCCTGTTTCTTCTCGCTTGCAAGTTCTCGGAGGTGCTTTCGAGGACGGTCTCGTCGGTGTGCGCGGACGACGACCGTGAACCATCGTATCCTGGGAGCGGATCGCCATTACCCTACGCACCGGTATTGTGGGGGACGGAATCCTCTCTAAAGACAGTCCATTTCATGGATGCTTCAGTGATCTCTGATCTAATCTATTTTCTCATTTCTCTGATGCTATTCGTTTATTGCTTTGCCTTTCCTGGATCGCGCCCTATGTCATGTTCCCGATTTAATAATTGGTTCCTTTGTGCACTTCGTAATCTGGAAATGAATGGGAAACACATGATTATCATTTTGTTGATTGTTTCCGTTTCTCTGATAATTCATTTGGATTCATATAATAAATGTTTATTATGCGCACTGATAACCCTGTCAATAACAATCTTAGAGAGGATTTCGGGAACCGATTATAAAACTATGTCGGAAACCATGTTTAAATCGAGGATTGATATGACCGGTATGCCTGAAAAGTTCCGTGGACAGAACTTTAAGCGTTGGCAACAACGCATGAAGATCTGGTTAACCACCATAGGAGTAATCTCGATGCTTGAAACCGACTGTCCTACGGTGGAAATGGAAAACCCCTCACCCGATAGCCAGAAGGCGCTGCGTGGAAGGAACGCGACTGTATATGTCATGGTTGCATCTTGTTGGCTCTGTCTCTGTTCGTCCACGTAGACTGTGAATGGGCTATGAGAAGATTTGGATAGGAAGTATAATACCGAAGACCTCGGTATTGAGAAATACTCCGTGGCCAAGTTTTTGAAGTTTTCCATGGCCGAAGGAAAGTCAGTTTCTGAACAGGCACATGAGTTTTTACTCCTGCTTCATGGTTTAGAGGATGCCGAAATGAAACTTCCAGAGAAGTTTCAGGTCATCTGCATCATAGAAAAATTCCCCAAATCGTGGGAAGACTTTGGTATGACCCTCAAACACAGGAAGGGGAAATTTCTATGGATGACTTGATGGTGACAATTGCCATAGAGGAGGAACACATGAAACAAAAACCTGTGCTTCCTGTTGATATTCAGGCTAAGGTCAATTTCATGACCTTGAAGGGCAAGGATAAGAAGGGAAGGGTCCTAATAACAATAAAATGAAACCAAAGGGCAAGATCCAGAAAAAGGCAAAGAATAAACCCTGCTGGCACTATAATTAGGTTGGCCGTTGGAAGAAGGACTGTTCGTCCATGAAGGCTCAACCTAAGGCTGCAGACGGGAGTCCACAAGTGAATATGATCACTATGAGACTTGGGGCTAGCGAGGGGTATGTCTCTGTAAAACCTGAACTATACCATATGATCCAAATGAGTGGCTTGTGGATACGGGAGCCAATGTAAATATCTGTTCGGACAGAACTTTGTTTTCTTCTTATCAGACCTGCAATGGTGGGACTGTGAAGATGGGGAACGATTCTGTAGTCAGGATGCTAGGTCGGGACAAGTCAACTTGAGGTTCTCATCTGGACGTGTCTGGACGTTGCACAGGGTGCTGCATGTTCCTGACTTTAAGAAGAATGTTTTATCTGGCTCTATCTTAGTTAGAAATGGTTTTGAATTAAACTTTAAATGTAATAAAGTTGTTATTCTGAGACATGGCATTTTTTTATGGAAAAGGTTATTTGGCTGATTTTGATTTGTTGCTTAGAATTAGATGTGATTCAGTAAACATTAATGAGATGAATGTTTTGAGTTCTGAATGTTATAGTTCTGTGTCTCATGTTGTGAATAATATAGAATCTTGTGATCTGTGGCATGGTAGATTGGGACATGTAAACTTAAATTCAATTAAAAGAATGATGAATTTAGAGCTGATACCTAAACACACTATTGATAAAACTCAAAAATGTGAAATCTATGTGCAAGCTAAGACACCTAGGAAGTCTTTTCAGTCTGTCTCTAGAGATAGTGAGATCTTGGATCTAGTGCACACGGATATCTGTGAGTTTAATGGTGTGTTGACCCGAGACAATAAGAAATACTTTATCACCTTTATAGATGATGGCAGTAGATACTGCTATGTATATCTAATGAAAACCAAGGATGATGCCTTAGAAAAATTTCTTATATTTAAGAATGAGGCTGAGACACAAACATGAAAAGTGCTTAAACGCCTTAGGTCAGATAGAGGAGGTGAATATACATCTAACTTATTTGATGAACAATGCAAATCTTTTGGCATAGTTCATGAAGTTACGGCCACATATTCACCACAATCAAATGGGATAGCAGAACAGAAAAATAGAACCTTAACGGATATGATCAATGCTCTCCTACAGAGTTCTGGATTTCCAAACTATATGTGAGGAGAAGCCTTGAATACGGCTTGCCATATTCTGAATAAGGTTCCTCCAAGGCATATGGAAAAGTGTCCGTTTGAACTTTGGAGAAATAGGAAACCAAGTTTAAAATATCTCAAAGTGTGGGGCTGTATCGCTAAGGTTTTAGTCCCATAACACAAGAGAAAGAAGCTTGGTCCTAAAACTATTGATGCGGTCTTCTTAGGTTATTTGGAAAATAGCTATGCATATAGGTTCTTGGTAATTCGATCCGAGATACCGGGCATAGAAGTCAACACCATTGTTGAACTCCATGATGCTACCTTCTTTGAAGATATCTTCCCGTTGAAGACTGGGATTCCTCAGAATCTGACCATTGAGGGTGCCTCTACATCAGGTTCTATTCCAGATCAAGTGGAAAGGATAACGAATGTGGGGGTTGAGACTCAACATGAACCCAATGATCTTTCTGAAGAGATTGAGCCAAGGAGGAGTAAAAGACCTCGAATAGCCAAGGATCTGGGTAGCAACTTCATTGTCTACTAGATCGAGGGTGATCCACCAAGTTACAAGGAAGCCATGGCTTCATCTGAAGCAAAACAATGGAAGGATGCCATCAAATCTGAGATGGATTCCATTATGGTTAATGGAACTTGGGAGTTGGTTGATTTACCCAAAGGGTGCTCTACCATTAGGTGCAAGTAGGTGTTTAAGAGAAAGTTTAAACCTGACGGATAAACTGAAAAGTACAAAGTCAGATTAGTTGCCAAGGGCTTTAGACAAAAGGAAGGTATCGATTACTTTGATACATATTCCTCTGTGACTAGGATGACCACAATCCGGATGCTCATAGCATTGGCATCTGTATATGATCTCTCCATCCACCAGATGGATGTGAAGACCGCTTTCTAGCATGGCGATCTTGAGGAAGAGATCTATATGGATCAACCTGATAGGCTTGTGACTCCTGGGAATGAGGGAAAGGTTTGCAACCTTGTCAAATCCCTTTACGGATTGAAACAAGCACCAAAGCAATGGCATGAAAAATTTGACAAGACTATTTTGTCATATGGCTTTAAGGTTCATGAATCTGATAAGTGTGTCTATTCCAAGGTGAAAGGTGATGAGTGTATTGTCTTGTGCCTATATGTTGATGACATATTGTTGTTTGGATCACATATGCGGATTATTAATGAGACTAATGCATTCTTAAGTAGCAAGTTTGAGATGAAGGACATGGGTGTTGTTGATGTGATCTTGGATCTCAAACTGACAAGGTCAGTTGATGGGATTGTAATATCTCAATCTCACTATGTTGAGAAGGTACTTTAAAAATTTGGATATCCAGATTGTAAAGCTGTAAGCACTCCCTTTGATTCATCCAAAACACTAATTAAGAATAAAAGTGGAGTACCTATAGCTCAGCTAAGGTATTCACAAGTGATAGAAAGTTTAATGTATCTTGCAAATTGCACGAGACCTGATATTTCATTCTCGGTTGCAAAGCTGAGTAGATACACTAGTTGTCCTGACCGTACTCATTGGGAGGCTCTGGATCGAGTACTGAAGTACTTGAAGGGAACTATTTCCCTTAGTTTGCATTATGGTAGACATCCATCTGTACTAGAAGGATACAATGATGCAAGCTGGATAGGGAAAATAGAGAAGTCTGGGAGTAATGGTGTTACAGGATATGTATTTACCCTTGGAGGCGGTGCAGTCTCCTGGAGGTCTGTAAAGCAGACCACTCTAGCTCGATCCACTTTTGAGGCCGAGCTGTGTGCTTTGGACACCACTGGAATTGAGGCTAAATGGCTAAGGGGACTTCCGTGTGAAATTCCCATGGTAGGTCAGCATATTCCTGCGATCTCGGTACATTGTGATAATATGACCACAATAGCCAAGATCAAGAGTTCAAAGTTCAATCAGAAAACAAGAAGACACATACAAATCAGACTTACGATGTTAAGGGATTTGGTGTCTCGAGGTGTGTTGGCTGTGGATTTCGTTGGATCCAAAGACAACACGGCAGATCCGTTGACTAAGGGACTTGATAGATCTTTAGTCCTAAAGTCTAGGCTTGGGATGGGACTAAGACCCATTGGGAGTTCCTCCACAGTGGCAACCCAACCTATCTGAGTGGAGATCCTACAAAGTAGGTTCAATGTGGTAATAACAAGCTGTTTGGAGAACTGGTCGGCAGTCTAATCTTAATGCGTAAGCATGAGTGTCTTATCCCTGGAAGCCTGAGTGCCGTTCAAGCTGCAAGTTTAGGAAGAGTGTAGGTCTGAATGGGTTCAAGCCTTTGGGCAGGATGTTAGCAGTGCATCCTTGGAGAACGTCACCTATGTGAGTGTTACTGTGGGCCACAGTTAAAGGAATAGGGTCTTTCCTGAACACACTCATGAAGGATAAGGGTGCATGGCCTTTAAGAGCACCAATCCTGAAGATTGCACTAAGAACAACGCTTTGTTGTTTCTACCGTATACTTTAACATTAAGGTCTGAAGTTCAAGACATAGTTCACTTTGTTCCTGTTAAAGTGAAAGTAGTAAACTCAGGTAGAGGTTCAAACCGGAAGGTACCTTTACTGAAAGCAAAGTGTGGACAGCCGCAAGAAGTCTCTTAAATCTTTTTGAATCTCTTTTTCAAATTGGTGAATTCGTGGGGGATTGATGTATTAAAAATTGTATTTAGATTTTAATTGGAAAACCTATGTAATTACAATTGGAATTAATTTGGTTTCAATTGGGAAACCAAATGGTTTGGAGGGAAAGTTGGGAATTCCCAAATTTGAAACATGGATGAGTTTGGGTTGAAGTTTAGTACCATACCTTAGAGATCTAAACTTTTGGTGGACTTATATATGAGTCCACATCCCAAGCTCTTGTAGCAATAGTAGAGAGGAGGAATGGAGGACCACACACGCGCGCGCGTGCGCTCCACTCCGTCTCCGGCTCGGGCTCGGGAGAGTCAATTCGTATCTCGATACTTTTGCTGCGAGTCGGGTTTCATTTGGCTATTCGATTAAATTAATTAGACGGATTAATTTGATTTCGATCACATTGGGAATCTGACTTGATCCAAACGGCTCGACTTAGCCGCGGTTTTGAAATTCGAAAGGACACGCCCGTTGAGGGGCGTTTTCGAAAACCGAAAGGCACGCGAGCTCCTCTTTTTATACCCCTCACCCGACACCGTTTTTCTTCACTCGCAAGAAAAACCCGCCGTCACTCTTGTTCTCTCTCTCTCGCGCATGCGACCCTGTTTCTTCTCGCTTGCAAGTTCTCGGAGGTGCTTTCGAGGACGGTCTCGTCGGTGTGCGCGGACGACGACCGTGAACCATCGTATCCTGGGAGCGGATCGCCATTACCCTACGCACCGGTATTGTGGGGGACGGAATCCTCTCTAAAGACAGTCCATTTCATGGATGCTTCAGTGATCTCTGATCTAATCTATTTTCTCATTTCTCTGATGCTATTCGTTTATTGCTTTGCCTTTCTTGGATCGCGCCCTATGTCGTGTTCCCGATTTAATAATTGGTTCCTTTGTGCACTTCGTAATCTGGAAATGAATGGGAAACACATGATTATCATTTTGTTGATTGTTTCCGTTTCTCTGATAATTCATTTGGATTCATATAATAAATGTTTATTATGCGCACTGATAACCCTGTCAATAACAATCTTAGAGAGGATTTCGGGAACCGATTATAAAACTATGTCGGAAACCATGTTTAAATCGAGGATTGATATGACCGGTATGCCTGAAAAGTTCCGTGGACAGAACTTTAAGCGTTGGCAACAACGCATGAAGATCTGGTTAACCACCATAGGAGTAATCTCGATGCTTGAAACCGACTGTCCTACGGTGGAAATGGAAAACCCCTCACCCGATAGCCAGAAGGCGCTGCGTGGAAGGAACGCGACTGTATATGTCATGGTTGCATCTTGTTGGCTCTGTCTCTGTTCGTCCACGCAGACTGTGAATGGGCTATGAGAAGATTTGGATAGGAAGTATAATACCGAAGACCTCGGTATTGAGAAATACTCCGTGGCCAAGTTTTTGAAGTTTTCCATGGCCGAAGGAAAGTCAGTTTCTGAACAGGCACATGAGACTCCTGCTTCATGGTTTAGAGGATGCCGAAATGAAACTTCCAGAGAAGTTTCAGGTCATCTGCATCATAGAAAAATTCCCCAAATCGTGGGAAGACTTTGGTATGACCCTCAAACACAGGAAGGGGAAATTTCTATGGATGACTTGATGGTGACAATTGCCATAGAGGAGGAACACATGAAACAAAAACCTGTGCTTCCTGTTGATATTCAGGCTAAGGTCAATTTCATGACCTTGAAGGGCAAGGATAAGAAGGGAAGGGTCCTAATAACAATAAAATGAAACCAAAGGGCAAGATCCAAAAAAAGGCAAAGAATAAACCCTGCTGGCACTATAATTAGGTTGGCCGTTGGAAGAAGGACTGTTCGTCCATGAAGGCTCAACCTAAGGCTGCAGACGGGAGTCCACAAGTGAATATGATCACTATGAGACTTGGGGCTAGCGAGGGGTATGTCTCTGTAAAACCTGAACTATACCATATGATCCAAATGAGTGGCTTGTGGATACGGGAGCCAATGTAAATATCTGTTCGGACAGAACTTTGTTTTCTTCTTATCAGACCTGCAATGGTGGGACTGTGAAGATGGGGAACGATTCTGTAGTCAGGATGCTAGGTCGGGACAAGTCAACTTGAGGTTCTCATCTGGACGTGTCTGGACGTTGCACAGGGTGCTGCATGTTCCTGACTTTAAGAAGAATGTTTTATCTGGCTCTATCTTAGTTAGAAATGGTTTTGAATTAAACTTTAAATGTAATAAAGTTGTTATTCTGAGACATGGCATTTTTTTATGGAAAAGGTTATTTGGCTGATTTTGATTTGTTGCTTAGAATTAGATGTGATTCAGTAAACATTAATGAGATGAATGTTTTGAGTTCTGAATGTTATAGTTCTGTGTCTCATGTTGTGAATAATATAGAATCTTGTGATCTGTGGCATGGTAGATTGGGACATGTAAACTTAAATTCAATTAAAAGAATGATGAATTTAGAGCTGATACCTAAACACACTATTGATAAAACTCAAAAATGTGAAATCTATGTGCAAGCTAAGACACCTAGGAAGTCTTTTCAGTCTGTCTCTAGAGATAGTGAGATCTTGGATCTAGTGCACACGGATATCTGTGAGTTTAATGGTGTGTTGACCCGAGACAATAAGAAATACTTTATCACCTTTATAGATGATGGCAGTAGATACTGCTATGTATATCTAATGAAAACCAAGGATGATGCCTTAGAGAAATTTCTTATATTTAAGAATGAGGCTGAGACACAAACATGAAAAGTGCTTAAACGCCTTAGGTCAGATAGAGGAGGTGAATATACATCTAACTTATTTGATGAACAATGCAAATCTTTTGGCATAGTTCATGAAGTTACGGCCACATATTCACCACAATCAAATGGGATAGCAGAACAGAAAAATAGAACCTTAACGGATATGATCAATGCTCTCCTACAGAGTTCTGGATTTCCAAACTATATGTGAGGAGAAGCCTTGAATACGGCTTGCCATATTCTGAATAAGGTTCCTCCAAGGCATATGGAAAAGTGTCCGTTTGAACTTTGGAGAAATAGGAAACCAAGTTTAAAATATCTCAAAGTGTGGGGCTGTATCGCTAAGGTTTTAGTCCCATAACACAAGAGAAAGAAGCTTGGTCCTAAAACTATTGATGCGGTCTTCTTAGGTTATTTGGAAAATAGCTATGCATATAGGTTCTTGGTAATTCGATCCGAGATACCGGGCATAGAAGTCAACACCATTGTTGAACTCCATGATGCTACCTTCTTTGAAGATATCTTCCCGTTGAAGACTGGGATTCCTCAGAATCTGACCATTGAGGGTGCCTCTACATCAGGTTCTATTCCAGATCAAGTGGAAAGGATAACGAATGTGGGGGTTGAGACTCAACATGAACCCAATGATCTTTCTGAAGAGATTGAGCCAAGGAGGAGTAAAAGACCTCGAATAGCCAAGGATCTGGGTAGCAACTTCATTGTCTACTAGATCGAGGGTGATCCACCAAGTTACAAGGAAGCCATGGCTTCATCTGAAGCAAAACAATGGAAGGATGCCATCAAATCTGAGATGGATTCCATTATGGCTAATGGAACTTGGGAGTTGGTTGATTTACCCAAAGGGTGCTCTACCATTGGGTGCAAGTAGGTGTTTAAGAGAAAGTTTAAACCTGACGGATAAACTGAAAAGTACAAAGTCAGATTAGTTGCCAAGGGCTTTAGACAAAAGGAAGGTATCGATTACTTTGATACATATTCCTCTGTGACTAGGATGACCACAATCCGGATGCTCATAGCATTGGCATCTGTATATGATCTCTCCATCCACCAGATGGATGTGAAGACCGCTTTCTAGCATGGCGATCTTGAGGAAGAGATCTATATGGATCAACCTGATAGGCTTGTAACTCCTGGGAATGAGGGAAAGGTTTGCAACCTTGTCAAATCCCTTTACGGATTGAAACAAGCACCAAAGCAATGGCATGAAAAATTTGACAAGACTATTTTGTCATATGGCTTTAAGGTTCATGAATCTGATAAGTGTGTCTATTCCAAGGTGAAAGGTGATGAGTGTATTGTCTTGTGCCTATATGTTGATGACATATTGTTGTTTGGATCACATATGCGGATTATTAATGAGACTAATGCATTCTTAAGTAGCAAGTTTGAGATGAAGGACATGGGTGTTGTTGATGTGATCTTGGATCTCAAACTGACAAGGTCAGTTGATGGGATTGTAATATCTCAATCTCACTATGTTGAGAAGGTACTTGAAAAATTTGGATATCCAGATTGCAAAGCTGTAAGCACTCCCTTTGATTCATCCAAAACACTAATTAAGAATAAAAGTGGAGTACCTATAGCTCAGCTAAGGTATTCACAAGTGATAGGAAGTTTAATGTATCTTGCAAATTGCACGAGACCTGATATTTCATTCTCGGTTGCAAAGCTGAGTAGATACACTAGTTGTCCTGACCGTACTCATTGGGAGGCTCTGGATCGAGTACTGAAGTACTTGAAGGGAACTATTTCCCTTAGTTTGCATTATGGTAGACATCCATCTGTACTAGAAGGATACAATGATGCAAGCTGGATAGGGAAAATAGAGAAGTCTGGGAGTAATGGTGTTACAGGATATGTATTTACCCTTGGAGGCGGTGCAGTCTCCTGGAGGTCTGTAAAGCAGACCACTCTAGCTCGATCCACTTTTGAGGCCGAGCTGTGTGCTTTGGACACTACTGGAATTGGGGCTAAATGGCTAAGGGGACTTCTGTGTGAAATTCCCATGGTAGGTCAGCATATTCCTGCGATCTCGGTACATTGTGATAATATGACCACAATAGCCAAGATCAAGAGTTCAAAGTTCAATCAGAAAACAAGAAGACACATACAAATCAGACTTACAATGTTAAGGGATTTGGTGTCTCGAGGTGTGTTGGCTGTGGATTTCGTTGGATCCAAAGACAACACGGCAAATCCGTTGACTAAGGGACTTGATAGATCTTTAGTCCTAAAGTCTAGGCTTGGGATGGGACTAAGACCCATTGGGAGTTCCTCCACAGTGGCAACCCAACCTATCTGAGTGGAGATCCTACAAAGTAGGTTCAATGTGGTAATAACAAGCTGTTTGGAGAACTGGTCGGCAGTCTAATCTTAATGCGTAAGCATGAGTGTCTTATCCCTGGAAGCCTGAGTGCCGTTCAAGCTGCAAGTTTAGGAAGAGCGTAGGTCTGAATGGGTTCAAGCCTTTGGGCAGGATGTTAGCAGTGCATCCTTGGAGAACGTCACCTATGTGAGTGTTACTGTGGGCCACAGTTAAAGGAATAGGGTCTTTCCTGAACACACTCATGAAGGATAAGGGTGCATGGCCTTTAAGAGCACCAATCCTGAAGATTGCACTAAGAACAACGCTTTGTTGTTTCTACCGTATACTTTAACATTAAGGTCTGAAGTTCAAGACATAGTTCACTTTGTTCCTGTTAAAGTGAAAGTAGTAAACTCAGGTAGAGGTTCAAACCGGAAGGTACCTTTACTGAAAGCAAAGTGTGGACAGCCGCAAGAAGTCTCTTAAATCTTTTTGAATCTCTTTTTCAAATTGGTGAATTCGTGGGGGATTGATGTATTAAAAATTGTATTTAGATTTTAATTGGAAAACCTATGTAATTACAATTGGAATTAATTTGGTTTCAATTGGGAAACCAAATGGTTTGGAGGGAAAGTTGGGAATTCCCAAATTTGAAACATGGATGAGTTTGGGTTGAAGTTTAGTACCATACCTTAGAGATCTAAACTTTTGGTGGATTTGTATATGAGTCCACACCCCAAGCTCTTGTAGCAATAGTAGAGAGGAGGAATGGAGGACCACACGCGCGCGCGCTCCGCTCCGGCACCGGCTCGGGCTCAGACTCGGACTCGGGCTCGGGCTCGGGAGAGGCAATTCGGATCTCGGATCTCGATACTTTTGCTGCGGGTTTCATTTGGCTGTTCGATTAAATTAATCAGACGGATTAATTTGATTTCGATCACATTGGGAATCAGACTTGATCTAAACGGCTCGACTTAGCCGCGGTTTTGGAATTCGAAAGGACACGTCCGTTGAGGGGCGTTTTCGGAAACCGAAGGGCACGCGATCTCCTCTTTTTATACCCCTCACCCGACAGCGTTTTTCTTCACTCGCAAGAAAAACCCGCCGTCACTCTTGTTCTCTCTCTCTCGCGCGCGCTTGCGACCCTGTTTCTTCTCGGCTGTAAGTTCTCTGAGGTGCTTTCGAGGACGGTCTCGTTGGTGTGCGCGGACGACGACCATGAACCGTCGTATCTTGGGAGCGGATCGCCAGTACCTTACGCACCGGTATTGTGGGGGGCGAAATCCTCTCTAAGGACAGTCCATTTCATGGACGCTTCGGTGATCTCTGATCTAATCTATTTTCTCATTTCTCTGCTGCTATTCGTTTATTGCTTTTCCTTTCCTGGATGGCGCCCTATGTCGTGTTCTCGATTTAATAATTGGTTCCTTTGTGCACTTCGTAATCTGGAAATGAATGGGAAACGTATGATTATCATTTTGTTGATTGTTTCCGTTCCTCTGATAATTCATTTGGATTCATATAATAAATGTTTACTACGCGCACTGATAACCCTGACAACAACAAAAAATTCTTTATGAAACAGATATGGTGGTAGATCGGATATGGATATATCCATAACTGTTTGCATCCCTATATGTATAATATGTAGTTCCTGTAAAACATACAAGTGTTAATAATTAAATTATCGTATTCAGATCATATTATTGATTTTTTATCGAGAAATGAGGATTAAAGAATTATATACAAATTATAAATGGGAGGTAAAGGGGCCATATTATACAACATATTAACATTTATATTTAACTATTGTATTTAAATCATGTAATATTACTATTATATAATATATAATAAGTACATGTTAAGAGACAGGGGGCCAAGCTCCCTCCCGTCCCCAATTGTCTCTGTTACTGGGCACGGGGTCTCTAAAAGGGTAAGGATCGTATCTACGCTTCAAATATATTTTCCCTCATCTCATAAGGAAATCGTTTCCCATAACACGTGGTTTCACCTTAGAAATATTTTTATATGATCTCTATGTGTCTCACACAATGAGTCTCTCTTTGTCGAGATTGGATCTGAATTTCATCCACTTTGTGATGCGTAAGGCTAGTCACCTCCATGCACGTACGCACGCACACACACATGTGTGTGTAGATATATTCATACACATATATACTATGTATGTAAATACATATATACATATATGCATATACTGATACATATGTATGCGTAAAATGGGACCACCTGAGGGAGCAAACTTAGTTACCTATACCCTCGTTAAAATTTATAAGATATATGTGTGCATGTGCGTCGCGTGTGCTTGGGTGGAATTATGTATATATGGTGATTTATAGCAATATATGACATGTTCTTATTCAAATTTTGACTCAATTCAACACTCCTATCCCATCCATCAAAGATTGTCAAATTTCAATGTTTTCAAAATTGCTGAGATTGATCCCTTTCTAGATGGACGGATTACAAATATCTTTTTTGTAGAAATTTTGGATGATAAATCCCCTAATGTATCAAAAAATAACCTGAAAAAAATAAAAAATAAAAGCAGGATAAGGTTAGCCAAGTTAGCTTCCTAATGGTGGTAGCTCCATTTCACACGCACACATATACGCATCCCCCGCACGCACACACAAAAGAATATTGAACACAGATAATATGTAACTATTCAAGACCATAACGAAAGCATTTTCCTTCATATAACCGGACCCGGGAAACTAAAATCATAATAATATAGTATTCAGGACCCTAACGAGAGCATTTCCATTGTATGACCTGACGCGGAAAGTTAAGATTATCATAATATACAACGAAGTAAAAACAAGTAGAAAACCTACAATCAAATGAACTTGAAAAATAGAAATAAATGAGAAGTTTACGAAAGTTGAGAAGATCTTGTGGAACACGGGAAAGAAAGAGAATGTTTACTCCCGGTAGTAAATCCTGGCCTCAATTAAACAGCACAAATATTCCCCAACCCATGCCCTCATTGTAAGGATGCAGCACGACTTCCAATGAGATTAAAGAAACTGACATTCCTCACATCTCCAATTGATTAATATGTTGAACTTTTGTTCCCACCAAAATTTCTATTTATTTTCCTTCGAGTTTTTTGTACCAATCAAATAAGCATAAACATATTCCTTCGAATTTTTCCTCCAACATTTCCATTCAGAAATACAGCTCCAATTAATTAGAACTTCCACGACACCCGTCCTTCTCAAGCTTATACAGAGGCCAATTTACACAAACAGGCAATGTAACAAATGGAAAGAAACGAAACATTAAAAAGAAACATGCGGACGGTGGATACGGTTTGGCCGAAGAATGGAGCGAGAAGGGAGGCCCCATGGACAATTGTTGCTCGTGGTGGAACGGACGCCGCCTCTACTTGTCTCGCGTGGAGATGGTTGGGCTGTCCAGAGGACACGTGTCCTCCAAAGGATGCAAGATAATGAAGGAGTTTTTTTTTAAGTACAAAGAGGTCTCCAAACTTTCCAATTCTAATATTAACATGCTTTCAATACTTGTCAATGTAACTATGCCAGCCCAAACTATTTAAAGGTAAGAACGTGGTCGTCCACGGATCCTTTACAATTAACTTCGTGCACCGTCGCCATGGCTTACGAAGGGACCGCGTTGTTATCTTTAAAATAGTTTGGAACTTGAACCATTACATTTGTAAGTCTGGAGGCTATGCTGATATCGAACATGGCCTCAAATTTCGGTCGAATTTCGATGTCCGGTAGAATCGAAATTCAATCGAAATGACTGAAATATGGGAGTCATGGTACAAAAAACGACCGAAATTGGAACGGAATTCTGTTCGGTCAGTTATCGAAATGGTGTCCGAAACCAACGTTTAAGGCTTTGATATTGAATGGAAAGCTTAGGATTTTTTTTGTAAACTATTCATTTTTTGCATCCTTCGAACTCTACTAACAACATCTATATTCCTATATATAATTCACATAACGACCACTACAAAACATTTGTATATATATACATGTATTATGTCATTGATATCCAAAGGTCAAATTATTAGAAATATAGGTCAACGAATTAAAATTTAATAAAATTATTCATCAATCAATATCTCAAACTATATTATATATGATCTTTGTTATTGTTCGGTTCTTCTTCACTTCATCATCTTCGCCTACATACTCAACGCAGTTGGCGATAATGATGTCCACCGTGATGATATGCTGGATGCCAATACGACATATCGTCGCCCCAAGTCCAAGAAGAAATGACACAAGTGATTCCATGACTTGGAGTAAAGGATACTTTGATTGGATTATTACTTTCGAGTTTAGTGATGAATCTGTAATTTATTACTCTACAAACTGAAACTAAAGCTCGATTTTATAGTAAATACTTGCATTAGGATGTTTATATTTTATAATTAATATTCACGCATGTATAAATAATAAGAATTCATTAGTGTAAAAAAAACATAAAAATCACAAAATTTTCATAACTCCAAAATCATGCATGAACTTCATGTATTTTTCTTTGGTTCATACTATTCAGATTGACCTAATTCTTCTTCAAACATGTAAATGAAATTATAAGAAAAATATAAAAAAAATCCATCTTGAATAAAAATGCTTCTAGATCTTAAACCAAAAAAGTTGTTAATTCGAACTTCCAAGTTCAGTCCCCATTCCATTTGAACACCAAATTTAGCAAACTTCCATTAAAAGTTCATGTTATAAAAATATATATACGATAAGAGTGATTTTATTAAAGTTTGAGCTTGTTTTATGATTTATTGAGCATATTTGTATCAATAACTGAAACTTGACTTTGAATTTTGTGTATATATTTTGATTGTTTCATTTATTTCTTTTTCGTAATAAATGTTTTAACTGGTCACATAAAATCAAATTCCAAAAAAATCATAAAAGTCGAGAAATAGATGAAAAGTAACCTTTTATATACAACTTTTTACACTTGTAAAACTTACCTATTTTATATTATTTTGCTTTTCTATGAATCTTAAACTATATATATATATATATATGTAGCTACTTATCTAGTATTTTATAAACATATTTAACATGATTACTACTAAGTAAAAATCAAAGTGAAAAATATAAAACTCATAAAATTCATGTATATATCTATAAAACACCTAAAAAATAGTTTTTTTATGTATAGATAATTGAATTTGGTTGAAGTCTTCACCGTAGTTGTAGATGCAAGTTTGATGTTGACTATTTTTTCAAATGGAGTCATTTTTTTCTTTCTCATTCCTCTTTTATTTTTTTGGCACTAGTCAACGGTCAACTACCTATCAGCCATTGGCCCTCTTCCCCCTACTCAACCCACGTCAGTTCTCCACTTGGAGAGCAATGCACTAGCGCCTCTACAACCAATCACAACTCTTCCTTTGTTAACCTCCTTTAAAGAGGTGTTTTTGGTAGACTGTGAAAAACTTATATTCTCATCTGGTTGGAGGACTCATTGTAGATATTCATATCACAAGTGATATGCTCTTCCACAAAGAAAATGTGATCAACGAACCAAAAAGTTATGTTTTCGCTCTACAATCCCACATGGCACCAAGGATATTTTCTCTTAATCCAGTAGTGATGTGAGTAAAAAATAATGGTAAACATACCTTGTATCTAACATTTTTCATGCAGAAATGATTCAGAATTTGAAATCTATCAAAAAGTGCACTATGGTGTGTGATATGCTTTTTTATGTTCTTTTCGATTTTATATTTTTTAGCAATGCTTAGGGCTTAAGTGATAGAAAAGCAATCAAGAGAGAAAAATCAAGAGTTACAAGTTTTTTGGAAGGGGGAGAGAGAGGAATTTATTACAAGCTAAGAGTAGACCCTTTCACTAACAAGAAACCCGACACTCAGAAAATTCAATGAGAAATTTAAGTCTCCATGGGTGTGGTTGCAACTTTGAGTTTAATTACACAAAACAAGACGTAACTCCTCATTAAAAAATTGAGCAAGAAAAAATCTCATCAAAAGTATCTAAAATAAAATTAAAAAATGGATTAGAAATCAAAGCAAGACGAGAAATCAAGAAAAAATTATGAGGCATTGCTTGAGTCCCTAACAACGTCATCAAAATAAAACACGATTTTTGTATGGTTTAAAAGTTAGTTTTATCAAATCATTGTGCACATACTTAATCTCAACTTTTCAAAGAAAAAGTAAAATCACTTGCCAAAATGATACTTAAAATGTAAAGCAGACAAGTCAAGGATCGATCCACACGGACCTAGCAAGCTAATCACAATTATGATTTTCGGACTTAATTTGATTTCTAATAAAAGAGAATGGAAATGTATTTTTGATTTATATTAAAATAATTCTAAACAAGATGAAACCTATTTTAAAAAACGATGTAAATGCTTTCTACTGTTTTTAAGAAATTTTCAAGAATTTTCCAACTTTATTTGGTATTTTAAAGATCAAAAAAAGATTATAGAGGCTCAAGTATAACAGTTTGAGAATTCTAGTAACTGATCATCAAGTGGAATAAATTAAATGAACTTGATTATTATAATAAGGAGTTACTTGCAATATTTAAAAATAAAATAAAGTAAACATGTAAATTGTCCCCAAAACATACTTTTATAACTAAAGTTGCAAAAAGCTTCTATTTTTAAAATAAAAAGCAATTAAGTGTAAAGTAAACAAAAAATACAATAACAGTAAAGAGAATAGAAAAACAAAGGTGGTAATCTCTTTTTAAAGGTTTCAAGTCATAGAAACTGGAGATGGTGATGACGGATGGAGCAGCCACTATTGAGGTGGACACATGTGTTAGCCACACGAGCTCAAGACGAACCATTTCTACAATAAAAATTATTGTAATCTTCGCTATGTCATAAAGGTTATTGATTTATTTCACTCCGTGTATGAGATTAAAATAAATGAATGCACTTACAATATCCCTTAATACAACTAGAGTTATGTACCATAGCCATCTTAGTAATAATACAACTGTTGATTCAATGGTTGAATCACAGGGGCTGATGCTTGGATGATATCAAAAGAGTTAGATTGAGGACTCATCAAGCACCGTCAAATGATTGTTAGGAGATGATCTCCAACCTGAGAAGGAGATGACAATCCTTTTCTAAAGGCTGATAACTGACCGACCTCTTGATGCAGGTCTTCTGCATAGGAATAGAAATTCAGAAGTTTCAGAAAAGTTAGATCAAAGAGTTGACTTAACGAGATCAAGATAATCAAGATTTGTGTCGTATGATGTCATGATATAGGCACGCATTCTCTGACAGGTGACATATGTATTACTATATATTTAAGTATATACATTAAGCAAACAATTATGTTGATGACCTAATCAAGGTCTATACACTGGTGAGCTGGTGTGCATACGAGGGCATATGAATAATATGACATCTCAAAGGGATTATACATTTTCATTATTGAGCCGGAAGACATGATCTCACTCGTGAGATATTGAGATCAAAATCCATGTATGATCGTATTGCTTTGGAAGCTCGAGTGAATTTATAGGTATGATATATGTTTTTGAAAAGGATATGATCGATACCAACTCTCAATGATCAAATGAGAAACTTAATGATAAAACCATGAAGAAGACAATCCGAATATGATCTAAAACTTTGGGTTTATTCTAGATCTTCCACTATGCATAAATGATGTACGTATATTAGGAATACTCGAGCGTGATGTGATCGTTAATGATTATATAATCACGACACTTCCATTCCGAGGAAGTTATGAAACAGGTTGGACTTTTGTGACTCCTCTCTGTATATTAGTGATCCGATCTTAATCTAATTGTTGGACATTGATCTAAATGCATTTCGGATGAAATGAGAATATTAGATTCACACTTTGTTTTAATCAAACATCTTTGAGAGGTCCCCGAAAATCTGGATTGGAGATATGATCTCAATCCAAGCTAATATACATAGAATATAGAATTGCCTAGTCCTTATCTCCACGTTCAAAGTTCATGTTATGAAACTATCTATACGATAACAGTGATGTTACTAAAGTCCGAGCTTGTTTTATGATTTATTTAGCATATTTGTATAAATAACTGAACCTTGAGTTGGAATTTTATGCATATATTTTGATTGTTTCATTTATTTCTTTTTCGTAATAAATGTTTTAACTTATCACATAAAATAAAATTCCAAAAAATCATAAAAGTCGAGAAATAGATGAAAAGTAACCTTGTATGTATAACTTTTTACACTTTTAAAACGTACCTATTTTTTATTATTTTGCCTTTTTCTGAATCTTAAAGATAAAAAATATATTAATAATATGTTGCTATTTATCTAGTATTTTATAAACATATTTAACATGATTACTATTATTGATTATTCTTAAGTTAAAATCAAAGTGAAATATATAAAACTCATAAAATTGGTGTGTATATCTATAGAACAACTAAAAAATAGTTTTTTATGTACAAATGAGTGAATTTGGCTTGAAGTCTTCACTGTAGTTGTAGATACAGGTTTGATGTTGACTACTTTTTCAAATGGAGTCATTTTCTCTTTCTCATTCCTCTTTTATTTTTTCACACTAGTCAACGGCCAACTGCCTATCAACCATTGGCCCTCTTCGCCCAACTCAACCCACGCATGTTGTCCCCAAGGAGAGCAACACACTAGCTCCTCTAAAACCAATCAAAACTCTTCCTTTGTTAACCTCCTTTAAAGAGGCGTTTTTGGTAGACTGAAAAACTTATATTCTCATCTGGTTGGAGGACTTGTGGTAGATTTTTAGATCACAAGTGATGTGCTCTTCCAGAAAGAACATGTGATCAACGTACCAAGAAGTTATATTTTCACTCTATAATCCCACAGGGCATCGAAAATATTTTCACTTAATCCAGTAGTGAAGTGAGTAAAAAAGATGTGAAACATACCTTGTATCTAACAATCTTTATGCAGAAATGATTCAGAATTTGAAATCTATCAAAAACGTGCACTATGGTGTGTGATATGCCTTTTTATGTTCTTTTCAATTTTATATTTTTTAGTAATGCTTAGGGCTTAAGTGATATAAAAAGCAATCAAGAGAGAAAAATCAAGAGTTGCAAGTTTTTTGGAAGGGGGGAGAGAAGAAGTTATTACAAGCTAAGAGTAGACCCCTGCACTAACAAGAAATCCGATACTCAAAAAAATTCAATGAGAAATTTAAGTCTCCATGGGCGTGGTCGCAACTTTGAGTTTAATTGCACAAAACAGAATGTAACTCTCCATTAAACAATTGATCAAGAAAACATCTCATCAAAAATATCTAAAATAAAATTGAAAGATGGATTAAAAATCAAAACAATATGAGAAATCAAGAAAAATTTTATGAGGCATTGCTTGAGTCCCTAACAACATCGCCAAAATGAAACACGATTTTTGTATGGCTTAAAAGTTAGTTTTATCAAATCATTGTGCATACACTTAATCTCGACTTTTCAAAGAAAAAGTAGAATCACTTGCCAAAATGATACTTAAAATGTAAAGCGGACAAGTCAAGGATCGATCCACACGAACCTAGCAAGCTAATCACAATTATGATTTTCGGACTTAATTTGATTTCTAATGCAAGAAAATGGAAATGTGTTTTCGATTTATATTAAAATAATTTTAAACAAGATGAAACCTATTTTAAAAAAATGATGTAAATTCTTTCTACTATTTTTAAGAAATTTTCAAGAATTTTCCAACTTCATTTAGTATTTTAAAGATAAAAAAAATATAGAGGCTCAAGTGTAACGGTTTGAGAATTCTTGTTGTTGATCTTCAAGTGGAATAAATTAAATGAACTTGATGTTTCTAATAGGGAGTTACTTGCAATATTTCAAAATAAAATAAAGTAAACATGTAAATTGTCCCCAAAACATACTTTTATAACTAAAGTTGCAAAAAGCTTCCAATTTTAAAATAAAAAGCAATTAAGTGTAAGTAAACAAACAAAATACAATAAAAGTAAAGAGAATAAAAAAACAAAGGTGGTAATCTCTTCTTAAAGGCTTCAAGTCATTGAAACTGGAGACGATGATAACGGATGGAGCAGCCACTATTGAGGTGGACACATGTGTTAGCCATGCGAGCTCAAGACGAACCATTTCTACAATAAAAATTATTGTAATATTTGATATGTCATAAAGGTCATTGATTTATTTCACTCCGTGTATGAGATTAAAATGAATGAATGCACTTACATGATCCCTTAATACAATTAGAGTTATGTACCATAGCCATCTTAATAATCATACAACTGTTGATTCAATGGTTGAATCACAGGGGCTGATGCTTGGATGATATCTAAAGAGTTAGATTGAGGACTCATCAAGCACTGTCAAATGATTGTTAGGAGATGATCTCCAACCTGAGAAGGAGATGGCAATCATTTTCTAAAGGCTGATATCTGACCGACCTCTTGATGCAGGTCTTCTGCATAGGAATAGAGATTCAGAGGTTTCAGATAAGTTAGATCAAAGAGTTGACTTAACGAGATCAACATAACCAAGATTTGTGTCATATGATGTCATGATATAGGCACGCATCCTCTGACATGAGGCATATGTATTACTATATATTTAAGTATATACATTAGGCAAACCAATAAGTTGATGACCTAATCAAGGTCTATACACTGGTGAGCTGGTGTGCATACGAGGGCGTATGAGTAATATGACATCTCAAAGGGATCATACATTTTCATTATTGAGCTGGAAGACAAGATCTCACTCGTGAGATATTGAGATCAAAATCCATGTACGATCGTATTGCTTTGGAAGCTCGAGTGAAATTATAGGTATAATATATGTTTTTGAAAAGTATATGATCGATACCAACTCTCAATGATCAAATGAGAAACTTAATAATAAAACCATGAAGAAGACAATCCAAATATAATCTAAAACTTTGGGTTTATTCTAGATCTTCTACTATGCATGATGTACGTGTATTAGGAATACTCGAGAGTGATGTGATCGTAAATGATTATATAATCACGGCACTTCCATTCCGAGGAAGTTATGAAACAGGTTGGACTTTTGTGACTCCTCTCTGTATATTAGTGATCCGATCTTAATCTAATTGTTGGACATTGATCTAAATGCATTTAGGATGCAATGAGAATATAAGATTCACATTTTGATTTAATCAAACATCTTTGAGTGGTCCCCGAAGATCTGGATTCTAGATATGATCTCAATCCAAGCTACTATGCATAGAATGTACAATTGCCTGGTCCTTATCTCCACGTTTAAAGTTCATGTTATGAAACTATTTATACGATAACAGTGATGTTACTAAAGTCCGAGCTTGTTTTATGATTTATTTAGCATATTTGTATAAATAATTGAACCTTGACTTGGAATTTTATGTATATATTTTGATTGTTTCATTTATTTCTTTTTCGTAATAAATGGTTTAACTTATCACATAAAATCAAATTCCAAAAAATCATAAAAGTCCAGAAATAGATGAAAAGTAACCTTGTATGTATAACTTTTTACACTTTTAAAACGTACATATTTTATATTATTTTGCCTTTTTCTGAATCATAAAGATAAAAAATATATTAATATGTAGCTATTTATCTAGTATTGTATAAACATATTTAACATGATTATTATTATTGATTATTATTAAGTAAAAATAAAAGTGAAATATATGAAACTCATAAACATGGTGTGTATATCTATAGAACAACTAAAAAATAGTTTTTTATGTACAAATGATTGAATTTGGCTTGAAGTCTTCACTGTAGTTGTAGATACAGGTTTGATGTTGACTACTTTTTCAAATGGAGTCATTTTCTCTTTCTCATTCCTCTTTTATTTTTTCACACTAGTCAACGGTCAACTGCCTATCATCCATTGGCCCTCTTCGCCCAACTCAACTCACGTATGTTGTCCCCTAGGAGAGCAACACACTAGCTCCTCTAAAACCTATCACAACTCTTCCTTTGTTAACCTCCTTTAAAGAGGTGCTTTTGGTAGACTGAAAAACTTATATTCTCATCTGGTTGGAGGACTCGTGGTAGATTTTTAGATCACAAGTGATAAGCTCTTCCAGAAAAAAAACATGTGATCAATGCACCAAGAAGTTATGTTTTCGCTCTATAATCCCACGTGGCACCAAGGATATTTTTATTTAACCCAGTAGTGACGTGAGTAAAAAATAATGTGAAACATACCCTTTATCTAACAATCTTCATGCAGAAATGATTCAGAATTTGAAATCTATAAAAAACGTGCACTATGGTGGGTGATATGCCTTCTTATGTTCTTTTCAATTTTATATTTTTTAGTAATGCTTAGGGCTTAAGTGATATAAAAAGCAATCAACAAAGAAAAATCAAGAGTTATAAGTTTTTTTTGGAAGGGGGAGAGAGAGGAAGTCATTACAAGCTAAGAGTAGACCCTTGCACTAACAAGAAATCCGATACTCAAAAAAATATAATGAGAAATTTAAGTCTCCATGGGCGTGGTTGCAACTTTGAGTTTAATTGCACAAGACTGGATGTAACTCTCCATTAAAAAAATGAGCAGGAAAACATCTCATCAAAAGTATCTAATATAAATTTAAAAGATGGATTAAAAATCAAAACAAGACGAGAAATCAATAAAAAATTTATGAGGCATTGCTTGAGTCCCTAACAGCATCGCCAAAATGAAACACGATTTTTGTATGGTTTAAAAGTTAGTTTTATCAAGTCATTATGCACACACTTAATCTCGACTTTTCAAAGAAAAAGAAGAATCACTTGCCAAAATGATACTTAAAATGTAAAGCAGACACATCAAGGATCAATCCACACGAACCTAGTAAGCTAATTACAATTATGATTTTCGGACTTAATTTGATTTCTAATGCAAGAAAATGGAAATGTATTTTTGATTTATATTAAAATAATTCTAAAAAAGATAAAACCAATTTTAAAAAATGATGTAAATGCTTTCTACTATTTTAAAGAAATTTTCAAGAATTTTCCAACTTTATTTGGGTATTTTAAAGATAAAAAAAAGATTATAGAGGCTCAAGTGTAACAGTTTGAGAATTCTAGTAGCTGATCTTCAAGTAGAATAAATTAAATGAACTTGATGATTCTAATAGGGAGTTACTTACAATATTTCAAAATAAAATAAAGTAAACAGGTAAATTATCCCAAAAACATACTTTTATAACTAAAGTTGCAAAGAGCTTCCATTTTTAAAATAAAATGCAATTTAGTGTAAAGTAAATAAACAAACAATAAAAGTAAAGAGAATAAAAAAAACAAAGGTGGTAAACTCTTCTTAAAGGCTTCATAGAAACTAGAGATGGTATGACAGATGGAGCAGCCACTATTGAGGTGGACACATGTGTTTGCCATGCGAACTGAAGATGAACCATTTCTACAATAAAAATTATTGTAATCTTTAATATGTCATAAAGGTTATTGATTTATTTCACTCCGTCTATGAGATTAAAATGAATGAATGCACTTATAAGGTACCTTAATATAATTAGGGTTTTGTACTATAACTATCTTAATAACCATACAACTGTTGATTCAATGGTTCAATCACAGAGCTGATGTTTGGATGATATCTAAAGAGTTACCTGTGAAGGAGATGGCAATCCTAATCTAAAGGCTGATGTCTGACTGACCTCTTGATTCATGTCTTCTGCATAGGAATAGAGATTCAGAGATTTCAGATAAGTTAGATCAAAGAGTTGACTTAACGAGATCAAGATAACCAAGACTTGTGTCATATGATGTCATGACATAGGCACGCATCCTCTGACAGGAGACATATGTAAATCTATATATTTATGTATGTACATTAGGCAAACCATTAGGTTGCTGACCTAATTAAGGTCTATAAACTGGTGAGCTGGTGCGTATACGAGGGCATATGAGTAATATGATATCTCAAAGGGATCATACATGTTCATTATTGAGCCGGAAGACATGATCTCACGCATGAGATATTGAGATCAAATTCCATGTACGATCATATTGCTTTGGAATCTCGAGTGAATTTATAGGTATGATATATGTTTTTGAAAAGTATATGATCCATACCAACTCCCAATGATCAAATGAGAAACTTAATGATAAAACCATGAGGAAGACAATCCAAATATGATCTAAAACTTTGGGTTTATTCTAGATCTTCCACTATGCATGATGTACGTGTATTAGGAATACTTGAGGATTATGTGATCCTAAATGATTATATAATCACGACACTTCCATTCTGAGGAAGTTATGAACCAGGTTTGGATTTTTGTGACTCCTCTCTGTATATTTGTGTTTCCATCTTAATCTAATTGTTGGACATTGATCTAAATGCATTTCGAATGCAATGAGAATATAAGATTCACACTTTGATTTAATCAAACATCTTTGAGAGGTCCACGAAGATCTGGATTCGAGACATGATCTCAATCCAAACTACTATTCATAGAATGTACAATTGCCTAGTCCTTATCTCCACATTCAAGGTTCATGTTATGAAACTATCTATACGATAACAGTGATGTTATTAAAGTCTAAGCTTGTTTTATGATTTATTTAGCATATTTGTATAAATAAGTGAACCATGACTTGGAATTTTATGTATATATTTGGATTGTTACATTTATTTCTTTTTCGTAATAAATGTTTTAAATTATCACATAAAATCAAATTCCAAAAAATCATAAAAGTCGATAAATAGATGAAAAATAACCTTGTATGTACAACTTTTTACACTTTTAAAACGTATCTACTTTATATTATTTTTGCCTTTTTCTGAATCTAAAAAATAAAAATATATTAATATGTAGCTATTTCTCTAGTATTTTATAAACATATTTAACACGATGATTATTATTGATTATTATTAAGTAAAAATCAAATTGAAATATATAAAACTCATAAAATTGGTGTGTATATCAATAGAACACCTAAAAAATAGTTTTTTATGTACATATGATTGAATTTGGCTTGAAGTCTTCACTGTAGTTGTAGATACAGGTTTGTTGTTGACTACTTTCTCAAATGGAGTCATTTACTCTTTCTCATTCCTCTTTTACTTTTTCATACTAGTCAACGGTCAACTGCCTATCAACCATTGGCCCTCTTTGCTCAACTCAACCCATACATGTTGTCCCCTAGGAGAGCAACGCACTAGCTCCTTTAAAACCAATCACAACTCTTCCTTTGTTAACCTCTTTTAAAGAGGTATTTTTGGTAGACTGAAAAACTTATATTCTCATCTGGTTGGAGGACTCGTGGTAGATTTTTAGATCACAAGTGATATGCTCTTCCAGAAAGAACATGTGATCAACTCACCAAGAAGTTATGTTTTTTCTTTATAATCCCACGTGGCACCAAGGATATTTTCACTTAATCCAGTAGTGACGTGAGTGAAAAATGATGCAAAACATAACTTGTATCTAACAATCTTCATGTAGAAATGATTCAGAATTTGAAATCTATCAAAAACGTGTACTATGGTGTGTGATATACCTTTTTATGTTCTTTTCGCTTTTATATTTTTTAGTAATGCTTAGGGCTTAAGTGATATAAAAAGCAATCAAGAGAGAAAAATCAACAGTTACAAGTTTTTTGGAAGGGGGGGAGAGGAAGTTATTACAAGCTAAGAGTACACCCTTGCACTAACAAGAAATCCGACACTCAAAAAAATTCAATGAGAAATTTAAGCCTCCATGGACGTGGTTGCAACTTTGAGTTTAATTGCACAAAACAAGATGTAATTCTCCATTAAAAAATTGAGTAAGAAAATATCTCATCAAAAGTATCTAAAATAAAATTAAAAGATGGATTAGAAATCAAAACAAGATGAGAAATCAAGAAAAATTATGAGGCATTGCTTGAGTCCCTAAGAGCATCGACAAAATGAAACATGATTTTTGTATGGTTTAAAAGTTAGTTTTTATCAAGTCATTGTGCACACATTTAATCTCAACTTTTCAAAGAAAAAGTAGAACCAATTACCTAAATGATACTTAAAATGTAAGGAGGACACGTCAAGGATCGATCCACACAGACCTAGCAAGCTAATCACAATTTTGATTTTCGGACTTAAATTGATTTCTAATGCAAGAAGATGGAAATGTATTTTCGATTTATATTAAAATAATTTTAAACAAAATGAAACCTATTTTAAAAATGATGTAAATGCCTTCTACTATGTTTAAGAAATTTTCAAGAATTTCCAACTTTATTTGGTATTTTAAAGATAAAAAAAGATTATAGAGGCTCAAGTGTAACAGTTTGAGAATTCTAGTAGAAGTTTGAGAATTCTAGTAGCTGATCTTCAAGTAGAATAAATTAAATGAACTTGATGATTCTAATAGGGAGTTGCTTGCAATATTTCAAAATAAAATAAAGTAAACATGTAAATTATCCCAAAAACATACTTTTATAACTAAAGTTCCAAAGAGCTTCCATTTTTAAAATAAAATGCAATTAAGTGTAAAGTAAACAAACAAATAATAAAAGTAAAGAGAATAAAAAAACAATGGTGGTAATCTCTTATTAAAGGCTTAAGTCATAGAAACTATAGATGGTGATGACTGATGGTGCAACCACTATTGAGGTGGACACATGTGTTAGCCATGCAAACTCAAGACGAACCATTTCTACAATAAAAATTTTTGTAATCTTTAATATGTCATAAAGATTATTGGTTTATTTCACTCCGTGTATGAGATTAAAATGAACGAATGCACTTATAAGGTACCTTAACACAATTAGGGTTATGTACCATAGCCATCTTAATAACCATACAACTGTTGATTCAATGGTTGAATCACAAAGGCTGATGCTTGGATTATATCTAAAGAGTTAGATTGAGGACTCCTCAAGTACCGTCAAATGATTGTTAGGAAATGATCTCCAACCTGAGAAGGAGATGGCAATCCTTTTCTAAAGGCTGATATCTGACCGACCTCTTGATGCAGGTCTTCTGCATAGGAATAGAGATTCAGATGTTTCAGATAAGTTAGATCAAAGAGTTAACTTAACGGGATCAAGATAACAAAGATTTGTGTCATATGATGTCATGATATAGGCGCGCATCCTCTGTCAGGAGACATATGTATTACTATATATTTAAGTATGTACATTAGACAAGCCATTAGGTTGATGACCTAATAAAGGTCTATAAACTGGTGAGCTGGTGTGCATACGAGGGCATATAAGTAATATGATATCTCACAGGGATCATACATGTTCATAATTGAGCCGGAAGACATGATCTCACTCATGAGATATTGAGATCAAATTCCATGTACGATCGTATTGCTTTGGAAGCTCGAGTGAATTTATAGGTATGATATATGTTTTTAAAAAGTATATGATCAATGCCAACTCTCAATGATCAAATGAGAAACTTAATGATAAAACCATGAATAAGGCAATCCAAATATGATCTAAAACTTTGGGTTTATTCTAAATCATACAGTATGCATGATGTACGTGTATTAGGAATACTCGAGGATGATGTGATCGTAAATCATTATATAATGACGACACTTCCATTCCGAGGAAGTTGTGAAACAGGTTTGGATTTTTGTGAGTCCTCTCTGTATATTAGTGTTCCCATCTTAATCTAATTGTTGGACATTGATCTAAATGTGTTTCAGATGTAATGAGAATATTAGATTCACACTTTGATTTAATCAAACATCTTTGAGAGGTCCTCGAAGATCTGGATTCTAGATATGATCTCAATCCAAGCTACTATACATGGAATGTACAATTGCCCAATCCTTATCTCCACGTTCAAGGTTCATGTTATGAAACTATCTATGCAATAACAGTGATGTTATTTAAGTCTGAGCTTGTTTTATGATTTATTTAGCATATTTGTATAAATAACCGGACCTTGACTTGGAATTTTATGTATATATTTTGGTTGTTTCATTTATTTCTTTTTTGTAATAAATGTTTTAACTTATCATATAAAATCAAATTCTAAAAATCATAAAAGTCGAGAAATAGATGAAAAGTAACCTTGTATGTATAACTTTTTACACTTTTAAAACGTACATATTTTATATTATTTTGCCTTTTTCTGAATCATAAAGATAAAAAATATATTAATATGTAGCGACTTATCTAGTATTGTATAAACATATTTAACATGATTATTATTATTGATTATTATTAAGTAAAAATAAAAGTGAAATATATGAAACTCATAAACATGGTGTGTATATCTATAGAACAACTAAAAAATAGTTTTTTATGTACAAATGATTGAATTTGGCTTGAAGTCTTCACTGTAGTTGTAGATACAGGTTTGATGTTGACTACTTTTTCAAATGGAGTCATTTTCTCTTTCTCATTCCTCTTTTATTTTTTCACACTAGTCAACGGTCAACTGCCTATCATCCATTGGCCCTCTTCGCCCAACTCAACTCACGTATGTTGTCCCCTAGGAGAGCAACACACTAGCTCCTCTAAAACCTATCACAACTCTTCCTTTGTTAACCTCCTTTAAAGAGGTGCTTTTGGTAGACTGAAAAACTTATATTCTCATCTGGTTGGAGGACTCGTGGTAGATTTTTAGATCACAAGTGATAAGCTCTTCCAGAAAAAAAACATGTGATCAATGCACCAAGAAGTTATGTTTTCGCTCTATAATCCCACGTGGCACCAAGGATATTTTTATTTAACCCAGTAGTGACGTGAGTAAAAAATAATGTGAAACATACCCTTTATCTAACAATCTTCATGCAGAAATGATTCAGAATTTGAAATCTATAAAAAACGTGCACTATGGTGGGTGATATGCCTTCTTATGTTCTTTTCAATTTTATATTTTTTAGTAATGCTTAGGGCTTAAGTGATATAAAAAGCAATCAACAAAGAAAAATCAAGAGTTATAAGTTTTTTTTGGAAGGGGGAGAGAGAGGAAGTCATTACAAGCTAAGAGTAGACCCTTGCACTAACAAGAAATCCGATACTCAAAAAAATATAATGAGAAATTTAAGTCTCCATGGGCGTGGTTGCAACTTTGAGTTTAATTGCACAAGACTGGATGTAACTCTCCATTAAAAAAATGAGCAGGAAAACATCTCATCAAAAGTATCTAATATAAATTTAAAAGATGGATTAAAAATCAAAACAAGACGAGAAATCAATAAAAAATTTATGAGGCATTGCTTGAGTCCCTAACAGCATCGCCAAAATGAAACACGATTTTTGTATGGTTTAAAAGTTAGTTTTATCAAGTCATTATGCACACACTTAATCTCGACTTTTCAAAGAAAAAGAAGAATCACTTGCCAAAATGATACTTAAAATGTAAAGCAGACACGTCAAGGATCAATCCACACGAACCTAGTAAGCTAATTACAATTATGATTTTCGGACTTAATTTGATTTCTAATGCAAGAAAATGGAAATGTATTTTTGATTTATATTAAAATAATTCTAAAAAAGATAAAACCAATTTTAAAAAATGATGTAAATGCTTTCTACTATTTTAAAGAAATTTTCAAGAATTTTCCAACTTTATTTGGGTATTTTAAAGATAAAAAAAGATTATAGAGGCTCAAGTGTAACAGTTTGAGAATTCTAGTAGCTGATCTTCAAGTAGAATAAATTAAATGAACTTGATGATTCTAATAGGGAGTTACTTACAATATTTCAAAATAAAATAAAGTAAACATGTAAATTATCCCAAAAACATACTTTTATAACTAAAGTTGCAAAGAGCTTCCATTTTTAAAATAAAATGCAATTTAGTGTAAAGTAAATAAACAAACAATAAAAGTAAAGAGAATAAAAAAACAAAGGTGGTAAACTCTTCTTAAAGGCTTCATAGAAACTAGAGATGGTATGACGGATGGAGCAGCCACTATTGAGGTGGACACATGTGTTTGCCATGCGAACTGAAGATGAACCATTTCTACAATAAAAATTATTGTAATCTTTAATATGTCATAAAGGTTATTGATTTATTTCACTCCTTCTATGAGATTAAAATGAATGAATGCACTTATAAGGTACCTTAATATAATTAGGGTTTTGTACTATAACTATCTTAATAACCATACAACTGTTGATTCAATGGTTCAATCACAGAGCTGATGTTTGGATGATATCTAAAGAGTTAGATTGAGGTCTCATCAAGCACCATCAAATGATTGTTAGGAGATGATCTCCAACCTGTGAAGGAGATGGCAATCCTAATCTAAAGGCTGATGTCTGACTGACCTCTTGATTCATGTCTTCTGCATAGGAATAGAGATTCAGAGATTTCAGATAAGTTAGATCAAAGAGTTGACTTAACGAGATCAAGATAACCAAGACTTGTGTCATATGATGTCATGACAAAGGCACGCATCCTCTGACAGGAGACATATGTAAATCTATATATTTATGTATGTACATTAGGCAAACCATTAGGTTGCTGACCTAATTAAGGTCTATAAACTGGTGAGCTGGTGCGTATACGAGGGCATATGAGTAATATGATATCTCAAAGGGATCATACATGTTCATTATTGAGCCGGAAGACATGATCTCACGCATGAGATATTGAGATCAAATTCCATGTACGATCATATTGCTTTGGAATCTCGAGTGAATTTATAGGTATGATATATGTTTTTGAAAAGTATATGATCCATACCAACTCCCAATGATCAAATGAGAAACTTAATGATAAAACCATGAGGAAGACAATCCAAATATGATCTAAAACTTTGGGTTTATTCTAGATCTTCCACTATGCATGATGTACGTGTATTAGGAATACTTGAGGATTATGTGATCCTAAATGATTATATAATCACGACACTTCCATTCCGAGGAAGTTATGAACCAGGTTTGGATTTTTGTGACTCCTCTCTGTATATTTGTGTTTCCATCTTAATCTAATTGTTGGACATTGATCTAAATGCATTTCGAATGCAATGAGAATATAAGATTCACACTTTGATTTAATCAAACATCTTTGAGAGGTCCACGAAGATCTGGATTCGAGACATGATCTCAATCCAAACTACTATTCATAGAATGTACAATTGCCTAGTCCTTATCTCCACATTCAAGGTTCATGTTATGAAACTATCTATACGATAACAGTGATGTTATTAAAGTCTAAGCTTGTTTTATGATTTATTTAGCATATTTGTATAAATAAGTGAACCATGACTTGGAATTTTATGTATATATTTGGATTGTTACATTTATTTCTTTTTCGTAATAAATGTTTTAAATTATCACATAAAATCAAATTCCAAAAAATCATAAAAGTCGATAAATAGATGAAAAATAACCTTGTATGTACAACTTTTTACACTTTTAAAACGTATCTACTTTATATTATTTTTGCCTTTTTCTGAATCTAAAAAATAAAAATATATTAATATGTAGCTATTTCTCTAGTATTTTATAAACATATTTAACACGATGATTATTATTGATTATTATTAAGTAAAAATCAAATTGAAATATATAAAACTCATAAAATTGGTGTGTATATCAATAGAACACCTAAAAAATAGTTTTTTATGTACATATGATTGAATTTGGCTTGAAGTCTTCACTGTAGTTGTAGATACAGGTTTGTTGTTGACTACTTTCTCAAATGGAGTCATTTACTCTTTCTCATTCCTCTTTTACTTTTTCATACTAGTCAACGGTCAACTGCCTATCAACCATTGGCCCTCTTTGCTCAACTCAACCCATGCATGTTGTCCCCTAGGAGAGCAACGCACTAGCTCCTTTAAAACCAATCACAACTCTTCCTTTGTTAACCTCTTTTAAAGAGGTATTTTTGGTAGACTGAAAAACTTATATTCTCATCTGGTTGGAGGACTCGTGGTAGATTTTTAGATCACAAGTGATATGCTCTTCCAGAAAGAACATGTGATCAACTCACCAAGAAGTTATGTTTTTTCTTTATAATCCCACGTGGCACCAAGGATATTTTCACTTAATCCAGTAGTGACGTGAGTGAAAAATGATGCAAAACATAACTTGTATCTAACAATCTTCATGTAGAAATGATTCAGAATTTGAAATCTATCAAAAACGTGTACTATGGTGTGTGATATACCTTTTTATGTTCTTTTCGCTTTTATATTTTTTAGTAATGCTTAGGGCTTAAGTGATATAAAAAGCAATCAAGAGAGAAAAATCAACAGTTACAAGTTTTTTGGAAGGGGGGGAGAGGAAGTTATTACAAGCTAAGAGTACACCCTTGCACTAACAAGAAATCCGACACTCAAAAAAATTCAATGAGAAATTTAAGCCTCCATGGACGTGGTTGCAACTTTGAGTTTAATTGCACAAAACAAGATGTAATTCTCCATTAAAAATTGAGTAAGAAAATATCTCATCAAAAGTATCTAAAATAAAATTAAAAGATGGATTAGAAATCAAAACAAGATGAGAAATCAAGAAAAATTATGAGGCATTGCTTGAGTCCCTAAGAGCATCGACAAAATGAAACATGATTTTTGTATGGTTTAAAAGTTAGTTTTTATCAAGTCATTGTGCACACATTTAATCTCAACTTTTCAAAGAAAAAGTAGAACCAATTACCTAAATGATACTTAAAATGTAAGGAGGACACGTCAAGGATCGATCCACACAGACCTAGCAAGCTAATCACAATTTTGATTTTCGGACTTAAATTGATTTCTAATGCAAGAAGATGGAAATGTATTTTCGATTTATATTAAAATAATTTTAAACAAAATGAAACCTATTTTAAAAATGATGTAAATGCCTTCTACTATGTTTAAGAAATTTTCAAGAATTTCCAACTTTATTTGGTATTTTAAAGATAAAAAAAGATTATAGAGGCTCAAGTGTAACAGTTTGAGAATTCTAGTAGAAGTTTGAGAATTCTAGTAGCTGATCTTCAAGTAGAATAAATTAAATGAACTTGATGATTCTAATAGGGAGTTGCTTGCAATATTTCAAAATAAAATAAAGTAAACATGTAAATTATCCCAAAAACATACTTTTATAACTAAAGTTCCAAAGAGCTTCCATTTTTAAAATAAAATGCAATTAAGTGTAAAGTAAACAAACAAATAATAAAAGTAAAGAGAATAAAAAAACAATGGTGGTAATCTCTTATTAAAGGCTTAAGTCATAGAAACTATAGATGGTGATGACTGATGGTGCAACCACTATTGAGGTGGACACATGTGTTAGCCATGCAAACTCAAGACGAACCATTTCTACAATAAAAATTTTTGTAATCTTTAATATGTCATAAAGATTATTGGTTTATTTCACTCCGTGTATGAGATTAAAATGAACGAATGCACTTATAAGGTACCTTAACACAATTAGGGCTATGTACCATAGCCATCTTAATAACCATACAACTGTTGATTCAATGGTTGAATCACAAAGGCTGATGCTTGGATTATATCTAAAGAGTTAGATTGAGGACTCCTCAAGTACCGTCAAATGATTGTTAGGAAATGATCTCCAACCTGAGAAGGAGATGGCAATCCTTTTCTAAAGGCTGATATCTGACCGACCTCTTGATGCAGGTCTTCTGCATAGGAATAGAGATTCAGATGTTTCAGATAAGTTAGATCAAAGAGTTAACTTAACGGGATCAAGATAACAAAGATTTGTGTCATATGATGTCATGATATAGGCGCGCATCCTCTGTCAGGAGACATATGTATTACTATATATTTAAGTATGTACATTAGACAAGCCATTAGGTTGATGACCTAATAAAGGTCTATAAACTGGTGAGCTGGTGTGCATACGAGGGCATATAAGTAATATGATATCTCACAGGGATCATACATGTTCATAATTGAGCCGGAAGACATGATCTCACTCATGAGATATTGAGATCAAATTCCATGTACGATCGTATTGCTTTGGAAGCTCGAGTGAATTTATAGGTATGATATATGTTTTTAAAAAGTATATGATCAATGCCAACTCTCAATGATCAAATGAGAAACTTAATGATAAAACCATGAATAAGGCAATCCAAATATGATCTAAAACTTTGGGTTTATTCTAAATCATACAGTATGCATGATGTACGTGTATTAGGAATACTCGAGGATGATGTGATCGTAAATCATTATATAATGACGACACTTCCATTCCGAGGAAGTTGTGAAACAGGTTTGGATTTTTGTGAGTCCTCTCTGTATATTAGTGTTCCCATCTTAATCTAATTGTTGGACATTGATCTAAATGTGTTTCAGATGTAATGAGAATATTAGATTCACACTTTGATTTAATCAAACATCTTTGAGAGGTCCTCGAAGATCTGGATTCTAGATATGATCTCAATCCAAGCTACTATACATGGAATGTACAATTGCCCAATCCTTATCTCCACGTTCAAGGTTCATGTTATGAAACTATCTATGCAATAACAGTGATGTTATTTAAGTCTGAGCTTGTTTTATGATTTATTTAGCATATTTGTATAAATAACCGGACCTTGACTTGGAATTTTATGTATATATTTTGGTTGTTTCATTTATTTCTTTTTCGTAATAAATGTTTTAACTTATCATATAAAATCAAATTCTAAAAATCATAAAAGTCGAGAAAAAGATGAAAAGTAACCTTGTATATACAACTTTTTACACTTTAAAACGTACCTATTTTATATTATTTTGCCTTATTCTGAATCTTAAAAATAAAAAAATATATTAATATGTAGCTATTTATCTAGTATTTTATAAACATATTTAACATGATTATTATTATTGATTATTATTAAGTAAAAATCAAAGTGAAATATCTAAAACTCATAAAATTAGTGTGTATATTCATATAACACCTAAAAATAGATTTTTATGTACATATGATTGAATTTGGCTTGAAGTCTTCACTGTAGTTGTAGATACAGGTTTGATGTTGACTACTTTTTCAAATGGAGTCATTTTCTCTTTCTCATTCCTCTTTTACTTTTTCACACTAGTCAATGGTCAACTGCCTATCAACCATTGGCCCTCTTCGCTCAACTCAACACATGCATGTTGTGCCCTAGGAGAGCAACGCACTAGCTCCTCTAAAACCAATCACAACTCTTCCTTTGTTAACCTCTTTTAAAGAGGTGTTTTTGGTAGACTGAAAAACTTATATTCTCATCCGGTTTGAGGACTCGTGGTAGATTTTTAGATCACAAGTGATATGCTCTTCCAGAAAGAACATGTGATCAACGCACCAAGAAGATATGTTTTCGCTCTATAATCCCACGCGCCACCAAGGATATTTTCACTTAATCCAGTAGTGACATAAGTAAAAAATGATGCGAAACATACCTTGTATCTAACAATCTTCATGCAGAAATGATTCAGAATTTGAAATCTATCAAAAACGTGCACTATGGTGTGTGATATGCCTTTCTATGTTATTTTCGATTTCATATTTTTTAGTAATGCTTAGGGCTTAAGTGATATAAAAACAATCAAGAGAGAAAAATCAAGAGTTACAAGTTTTTTGGAAGGGGGAGAGAGAGGAAGTTATTACAAGCTAAGAGTAGACCCTTGCACTAACAAGAAATACGACACTCAAAAAATTCACCGAGAAATTTAAGTCTCCATGGGCGTGGTTGCAACTTTGAGTTTAATTGCACAAAACAGGATGTAACTCCACTAAAAATTGAGCAAGAAAACATCTCATCAAAAGTATCTAAAATAAAATTAAAAGATGGATTAGAAATCAAAACAAGACGAGAAATCAAGAAAAAATTTATGAGGCATTGCTTGAGTCCCTAACAACATTGCCAAAATGAAACACGATTTTTGTATGGTTTAAAAGTTAGTTTTATCAAGTCATTGTGCACACACTTAATCTCGACTTTTCAAAGAAAAGTAGAATCACTTGCCAAAATGATACATAAAATGTAAAGCACACAAGTTAAGGATCGATCCACACAGATCTAGCAAGCTAATCACAATTATGATTTTCGGACTTAATTTGATTTCTAATGCAAGAAAATGGAAATGTATTTTCTATTTATATTAGAATAACTTTAAACAAGATGAAACCTATTTTAAAAATGATGTAAATGCTTTCTACTATTTTTAATAAATTTTTAATAATTTTCCAACTTTATTTGGTATTTTAAAGATCAAAAAAAGATTATAGAGGCTCATGTGTAACAGTTTGAGAATTCTAGTAGCTGATCTTCAAGTGGAATAAATTAAATGAACCTGATGATTCTAATAGGGAGTTACTTGCAATATTTCAAAATAAAATAAAGTAAACATGTAATTGTCCCAAAAACATAATTTTATAACCAAAGTTGCAAAAAGCTTCCATTTTTAAAATAAAATGTAATTAAGTGTAAAGTAAACAAACAAACAATAAAAGTAAAGAAAATAAAAAAACAAAGGTGGTAATCTCTTATTAAAGGCTTCATAGAAACTAGAGATGGTATGACGGATGGAGCAGCCACTATTGAGGTGGACACATGTGTTTGCCATGCGAACTGAAGATGAACCATTTCTACAATAAAAATTATTGTAATCTTTAATATGTCATAAAGGTTATTGATTTATTTCACTCCGATGAGATTAAAATGAATGAATGCACTTATAAGGTCCCTTAATACAATTAAGGTTATAGACCATAGCCATCTTAATAATCATACCACTGTTGATTCAATTGAATCACATAGGCTGATGCCTGGATGATATCTAAAGAGCTAGATTGAGGACTCATCAAGCACCGTCAAATGATTGTTAGGAGGTGATCTCCAGCCTAAGAAGGAGATGACAAACCTTTTCTAAAGGCCGATATCTGATCGACCTCTTGATGCAGGTCTTCTGCATAGGAATAACAATTCAGAGGTTTTAGATAAGTTAGATCGAAGAGTTGACTTAACGAGATCAAGATAACCAAGACTTGTGTCGTATGATGTCATGATATAGGCACGAATCCTCTGACAGGAGATATATGCATTATATATATTTAAGTATGTACATTAGGCAAACCATTAGGTTGATGACCTAATCAAGATCTATACACTAGTGACCTGGTGTGCATACGAGGGCATATGAGTAATATGATATCTCAAAGGGATCATACATGCTCATTATTGAGCCGGAAGACATGTGCTCACTCATGAGATATTGATATCAAATTCTATGTACGATCGTATTGCTTTGGAAGCTCGACTGAATTTATAGGTATGATATATGTGTTTGGAAAATATATGATCGATATGATCAAATGAGAAACTTAATGATAAAACCATGAAGAAGACAATCCAAATATGATCTAAAACTTTGTGTTTATTCTAGTTCTTCCAGTATGCAGGATGTACATGTATTAGGAATACTCAAGGATGATGTGATCGTAAATGATTATATAATCACGACTCCATTCCGAGAAAGTTATGAAACAAGTTTGGATTTTTATGACTCCTCTCAGTATATTAGTGATCTGATCTTAGTCTAATTTTTGGACACTGATCTAAATGTGTTTCGGATGCAATGAGAATATTGGAAACATCTTTGAGAGGTCCTCGAAGATCTGGATTCGATATATGATCTCAATCCAAGTTACTATACATGGAATGTACAATTGCCCAGTCGTTATCTCCACGTATCCGTGGAGAAAGCGCATTATTCTTTAAAGAGTTCAAGAATAATTCCATTGTTTATATATATCCGAGCATTGGGAAATTGATGATTAAATGTGATTTAATTATCATGAGTAATGTGAATATGATTCATGTTATTTGGACACATGAAAATAGTCATCTAAGATAATTAAATATGATTTAATTATCAATGATTTGATTGATGAGGATATCACTATCCATAATAATCATAAATATTATAAATGTGTTTTATATTGGAGGGGTTTAATGGTAAATAGTATTTACGAACTAAATATTAATGTGAATTGGATTCACATTGAACACTTAATTGTAAATGTAATCCGTTCCATTAATATCTCCTGATTATATGATTACCTCATGAAGCATGCGATGAATCTCGTATTCATCATGCTAAAAGTCAATTATTAAGCTCCTTGCTTAAATAAACCTATAAAAATCACCAATAATTCCTCATTATTATATTATATTATATTGTGTATAATTAACCTGTAATTATTGTACTTATTTTCCTTGTAATTATTTTATTATTAAAAACCCATAAAAATTAGGTTAAACAATTATCTATAATGTCCCTAACCCTTGAAAGGAAAAATCCAAAAATCTCAAAACCAAAAATTGGTGTTTTTAACCCAGTAAATATACCCCCTAAAAACACTTTTTTGTACAAATGACCTCTTTTGGATTTTTGTCCAACATGAAACTTGTAGATCTCATCGACTTTCATATTTTAACTTTTTTCTAATTTTATCTCTAGCTAATTCTTTTATATGTTTCTTTAATTTTTACATTTTTCAAAATTTATGGTACAACCATGTGGCGCCCTCTGGAGCTGCCACGTGGCTGCCCCCTCTTGCGCCACCCTCCACCCATTTTGACCCTTGGATCAAGCCTGTCCCGCTACCATCTCAATCGTTGATTCCCTCTTCATCCTCAGTGGCCCGATCACCCTTTGGATGTGATCATAGCTGCACCTTCATGTCTCATCCACAACCGCAAGATCTACATTCCATCCCATGATTCCCCTCGCGTCATGTCACCCTTTTATTTCCAAGCATCTGATCTCGCTCCGCCTCCATCATAACCACCCTCTTCCGCTTCACTATCAACCATTCGATCTGATCTCTGATCATATCTTGGTCGCCCACCTGCGCCTCTATATGGGCTGTTGGATTGTGAGATTCAATGGCTGGAACCCCATCCCCTACCTCCCGACGCCTCTCCCCTAGCCGTTACGCCTCGCTGCCCCTTCTCCCTTTTCTATTTCTGCCCACTACCTCCAACCTTCTCTGTGCTTCCTAACACCTCTCCCATGTTGTCACTACCACCCCCATCCTCGCGGGCCAGCCTTTATTCCACCTCCATAACTCCCACGCCTTCACTCCTCCTTTACCCCCTCCCCCCCACCCCCCCACATAACCAACGACCACCCCCTCCTATAAAAGTCGCTACTCCGCCCTCCGTCTGTTGGAAATGCAAGCCCATGGCGAGCCATTATGCAATAAATGTTATTGCACTTATCATTCCCTGATCTGAAATGAAGAATGAATAATTTTTATAATAGGTCCCTTAGTACAATTAGGGTTATGTACCATGGCCATCTTGATAATCATACAGCTGTTGATTCAGCTATTGAATCATAGAGGCTGGTGCTTGGATGAATATCTAAGGAGCTAGATTGAGGACTCATCAAGCACCGTCAAATGATTGTTAAGAGATGATCTCCAGCCTGAGTGGGAGATGGAAATCCTTATCTCTAAAGGCTGATATCTGACCGACCTCTTGATGCAGGTCCTCTGCATAGGAATAGAGATTCGGAGGTGTCAGATTAGTTGGGTCAAAGAGTTGACTTAACGAGATCGAGATAATCAAAGTCCTATATCATATGCTGTCATGATATAGGCACGTGTCCTCTGACCGGAGACAGATGTGTTACTATATATCTAAGTATGTACATTTGGCAGACCAATAGGTTGATGACCTAACCAAGGTCTATACACCGGTGCGCTGGTGTGCATATAAGGGCGTATGAGTAATACGATCTCTCAAAGGGATCATACAGGTTCAGTTACTGAACCGGAAGACATGAGCTCACTCATGAGATATTGGGAAGAATCAAATTACATGTGCATGGTCATCTCGCTTTGAAAGCTTGACTGAATTTGTAGGTTTGATATATACTTTTGGAAAGTATGTGATCAAGACCTAGGTATGATATATGCTTTTGGAAAGTATATGATCGATACCAACTCCCAATGATCGAGTGAGAAACTTACTGATAAAACCATGAAGTAGACAGTGTAAAGTTGATCTAATACTTCGGGTTTATTATAGGTCTTCCAGTATGCAGGATGTACATGTATTGGGAATACCTGAGGGTGATGTGTTCATAAACGATTGTATAAGCATGACGCTTCCATTCCTAGGGAGTGATGAAACGAGTCTGGATTTTAGTGACTCCTCTCAGTAGAGAAGTGATCTGATCTTGGTCCAAGCGTTGGACATTTATCTGAATGTGATTCAGATACAATGAGAAGATTAGATTTACGGTCTTGATTTAATCAAGCATCTATGGGAGGCCCGCGATCTGGATTTGAGATATGATCTCAATATCCATGTCACTATACGTGGAACAATACAATCGCCCTGTCCTTATCTCCAAGTATCTGCGGAGAGATCGCATTATTCTTGAAGGGTTCGAGAATAATTCCATAAGATCTAAGCAATGAAGAAATAATGATTAAATGTGATTTAATCATCTTTATGTATGAAGAAATTATCAAATATAATTAAATGTGATTTAATTAATGTGGATAAGAATAATGTGGATAGAAATATCCAATTATTCATAATATATTATAAATGTGATTTATAATGTATCAGAGAGAGCTAATTATAATTTATATGTGTTGATTAATTATTATGTGTATTGGATACACATTGTGTAATTAATTGACAATGTAAATTATATGTTGTTTTGGGTTGTGAATATGATTCACAATTTTTTCCATGGCAAGATTGTAATATTCTCAAATATAATTATGAATTATTTTTGAAGAATAAAACACAACAAAAGTTGTTGGAAATAAATAAAGAGATTTCCATGGAGATATGCAATCTCATGATATGTCATGAGATTGCTCTCCTCATGGAAAGCTTGGGCGGCACCCAATTCCAAATAGGAATGGGTGGCCGTCCATATGGAATGTACATGGAGATGTAATCTACATGTATATTCTCTCCTTATTTATTTGGTGTAATTTTGGACTAATTTGTATTTGATTTTGTCAAATATATTTTAATCCAAATTTTTTATTTTTGACAACAACAATCTTGACCAATGGATTGACATAAATCAATCTCACCCATTGATTTTACATGTCCCATGGATTGAGATCCATGGATCCCAAAACCCTATAAATAGAGAGGCATACCATGCTCTCTCTATATACATGAATTATTGGAGCTCTCTCTCTCTTTCTTCATACACGACAGCCCTCTCTTCCTCTAATATTGGTGGACGTCCACCATACCCTAGAGGAGAGAAATGTCGATGCTCTCGCCACCGCGCCGCCGCTTCGACGTTCTTCGGTTCTCCGTCTTCTTGGAGTGCTGCACTCACGAAGGAGACGTTCGATCTCGTGTGACGACATCAGGAGCAACTACGCTTGGATCAACTTCTTGGATTGCGAGGACAACGCGGTTCATCCCTGCGCTCGCAAGCGGTCTCACCGACGATCGGACTTGAGACAGGAGGTCTCTTCTCTTAGAGACTCGATCAACCACGCTTCAAGAGGTATTGCATTATACTTGTTGTGGTTATAGATGAAACGATCTGAGAATTGTTCTCGGATCATGTGGTTTCATCGAATAAAAATTTTTTAATTTCCGCAGCACCGAACAATTAGTGTGACTAGTCGTTCCTCGTCGTATCCGATACGACGATCACGCTTCCATGATGCGCTTGAGGATAATTCCATATTCTTCACCATCATCTTTATCCACTATTCCAAAGTCTAAAGACCTAACTCCTCACCTCCTACCTATGACAGACATAGGAGGTTGAGGAGCCCCCATGGTCCCCAGACCTGATGTTGACCCATGGTCAACACGACCATGTTAGCGACCCATCGTGTACCACTGAGCTCCGAGGACACTGTTGGCCTCGTCGAGCGATGACTGAAGGCTCATGGATCCTCAGCCCGAGCTGTTGCCTCCGCCAAACACCTTGCTCTGGTTAGGTGCTTTCCCTTATTTTCCTTAATTTTATCCTAATTTTCCCATCACCTATACTCGTCTTCGTCCCCATCTGACCACCTCCACATCTTTGCCACACCACCTTCATACACGCCAACACTTCCAATTACCCTCTTTCAGTCTCCAAACCTCCAACCACGTTGACCCATTCTCTCTCTGGTCTGCCGGAGATGGATCCTCGGCCCTCCGCCTTCTCCGCCGCACACAGGGCCACACTTCATTCACCTCACACACGAACTTCACAATAGCATGCTTTGACTATTTAACTATAACATGTCTTCAATGCCCAGAGTTTTGGCACCGACTCTGATCTACCACACCACCTCCGACGACCTCCCTCCGCCTTGCTCCTCGAGTCGAGTATCGCTACTCCTCCAGCACATTCACGAGCCCCTCAGCCTTCTTCTCCATCCTTCAGGCGAGCGTGTGGTGCACGAAGGAAATTCCAGTAGGTCATCGGAGCCCCGCCTTCTCCGGTGACCAACAACGGATGATGAAGAGAAGCTACCGTCTGATCATTTCGATCGGATGGTCCAGATGAGGACACATAGCCGGCCCGATCCTTCTGTCAAACCTCCAGGCTTGGAGTCCCCGAGCCTCTCACTGAGCCACCTACGCCAGCCACATGTCCTCGAGCCTGCGACGTGCCCTGAGCCTGGCCCCGTCACGTGCATCGTGCGTGGGGGTTGGATAATTTACACGAAAGACCCTGGGCATTTTGAAAATTGCAGTTTGGTCCCCAGGCGTATGCGTCTCATGTGCACTTAGGTATTTTACAGGGATGCCCTCACAAGTTCGTTGAATTACAAAGTGGTCCCTACGTCATTAGGGAATTTACAGAAGGGCCTAGATGGTTTTGCAATATGGCAAATAGGTCCCTGGAGGGACCTATTTGCGATTATTTATCTTTTTATTTCTTGCATTTTTATCACATTTATGCCCCTTGTATTATTTTCTTCATAACTTGAGCATCATAGGTCCAATTTACTTGATTTCAATGTCATTTTGTTCTTTATTTCATCATATATTTCATGGCATATTTAATTTTCTCACCTGACACCATTTTAAATATAATGCATTTCTAATACTATAAAGTGTGTCGTGCTTAATTGTTTTGCCATTAAATAAGTGTTTACGTGTAAATTTATTTCAAATTGACCATGAATCTGAATTATATTCCTTGCTCATATCTTTTAGGGTATATTTGCAATTCTTTATTTTGCATATTGTCCCTTGCATACATTAATATAATTTGTCCATTCATACTCATTTAATTGCATTTTTAAAATCAACTAAAAATGCATGCATCATTTTAGTTGTATTTTATCACTCATTTGCATTTGCATGAAGACGTGAAGATGAGGATTTATTCACACAAGCATCTAATTGACCAAAATTCGATAGATAAATCAAAGTAGCTCATGTCCTTGTGTTCGACCTTGGTAGACTTGTCAAGTTAAAATATTCCACGATATTTAAAGATTATGGTTTTTATTGACCGAATTTTGTCTCCTTTACAATTATCGACTATTAAAGAGGAGAAATCCATGTTCATCAGTCCTCAAGTTTCTAAAGCAAGAGATCTCATATCTGAAGTTTCATCTCACAAAGACATCACTTGAGGGTGCAGGGACATGTGCTTCCCGTAATCCAACGAGATGATATGAGACTCCTTGCTCCTGATTGCATCATATGAAATACTCCTTAGTCATGTTTTCGAAGAACCAAAGATGAAGAAACTCTACACGATATTGATAGAATCGATCTGGCAATGTAACAATAGGTTCATACACCATTAAGGGCATTATAAACAAGGGGACGACCCTGAGTAGGCAAGGGTGGACTGATGAATCTCAGATTCATCATCTTTATTCACATTATTTAACCTTGTATTAAACTATTCATTTAATCTAATAAATAATTAATTAGAATTATTTTTTTACCTTGTATTTAATTAAAGTTGATTACTATAAATAAATAAGTATTTAAATCATGAAATCGAATATATTTGTCTATAATTCCCTTTCTTTCTACGTTTCTCATTATTTAAAACCCAATAAAATTGGTGTAATATTGATATATATTATATAATATTTATTATTTAAAATACCAAAAAATAACAAAGTAATTAAAAGTATACGTAAAAATACTTAAAAATATAAATATGTATATATAATGTATTTTAATTTTGAATTCTATAAGAAAATTATAGATCTCAAAAAGTTGCACAACTTTCATGTTGAACATTTTATAGTTTGAATTTATTTAGTATTTTATTTTAATTTTACATTATTTTCTTCAATTTCTTTTTTCTGATTAGGCCACATGACCTGATCTTGGCTTTCCACATATCGGCTCTTCTTTAGCTAGTGCCTATCATCTTGACCGTCTGATCTCTTGATTAGACGACCCTGATTGTCTCAAACCCGTATCTATCTGGGTTGCTTGATCAAATGATCAAGCGACCTTGAGTCGGCTCCTCACGCTGTGATGAGGATCGTTGGATCACTTGATCCATCGGTTCTTGGTCTTCATCAACCTTTGTCAGTTGTATCCTAAGAGACACATCCTTTCGCCAAACATCTTTTCTCCCCATTTCCTCTATCGATCCACATGGCTTCAAGCCACGATTTTAGTACCATTCAAAAGTCTCATCGACATTCTCTCTTGCTATTTGCTCAACCTCCGTCTTCTCTTTCACGTGCGCCCATATCAACGATTGACAATCCCTTTCCAACTGTCGCTCCTCTGAACAAAACCCACGTCCCAACCTCCATTCCAACCCATCCTCCGCATGCTAGATACCTTCTGAGTTTCAATTTCCTCCATGTAATAGAGTGAGAGCAAGTAGATAATCCACAACAAAAGTGTATCTCCAGTGAGATTCACAGCCATCCAGACCGTGTCGCAGCACCACCTTGCTGCTCGAGCTTCATGCATTCAACGCACGTGTCAAGTGATGACCCGAAGATCCCAAGCTTCAACTCCTAGGCTTCGAATCCATCCACTGATCTTCTTCTCCATTCCCATGTGAACTACAGTTCTTCCCCTTTGTGATTTCTGAAGAAAGTAAGTAAACTATTTCTGAAGTTCTTCCCCTTTGTGATTTCTGAAGAAAGTAAGTAAACTATTTCTGAACTTCGCATCACGGAAACTCATAAAATTAGTTTGAACTATTTGCATAAATTATTATATGTCGTATGAACAAGAATTTTCATCGCAACTATTTGTACTTTGAGAAACCATTAAATTAGTGAGATTATTTTCCTAACAAAGTTTCTAATATTCTAATGAAAAATACAAAGAAACCTCACTAGGGTAGTTGTGTAACTACCCTAGAAAAATCGATGAAAAATTACATTAAAAAATGTCCAAAATGTGAACACAGTTTTGGGGTATAAATGCAAAGAAAGAAAAATAAAAGTTCTGCAGTTTGGTCCTTGTTCAGGGACTAAAATAAAAATAAAATAAAATGTATTACGTTTGGGTCCCTATATGGGGACCGAAATGCAATATCTGGAACTTTATGGGGTGCGATTGAAATGTCTAGAACTTATTGGGCTTACGTTGCAAAATTTCTACTGCTTCAGAATCAACGATCGAAAGTAGAAAGGAGCAGACGATCTCCGCTGTCGAAGGTTGTCCTTGTGGCGCATGCTTGAGGGGTGAAGGAGTCACCCCTCTGGCCCTGTAGGAGGTCTATCCAAGCATTTCTACATCGAATATATATCGAAGAAGTATCCATCGCCGCCATTCGCACTGGAAGAGGGTCGAACATCAAGTACAGCTCGCGCTACAGGCTTGCACCACGTAGACAGCCTTCGACAGCCGAGATCGTGTGCTACTTTTCAATTGCGACCGTTGATTATGAAATGGTAGAGATTTTGCAACATAAGCCCAATAAGTTCCATACATTTCAACCACACCCCATAAAGTTCCAGATATTGAGTTTAGGTCCCAACCTAGGGACCTAAATGTAATACATTTTATTTTTTTTCATTTTTGTTCCTAAACAAGGACCAGACTGTAGAACTTTTATTTTTCTTTCTTTGCGTTTATACCCCTGAACTGTGTAGACATTTTGGACATCTTTTTGACATAATTTTTCATTAATTTTTCTAGGGTAGTTACATAACTACCCTAGCGAGTTTTCTTTGTATTTTTCTTGTTTGAATTCTCTAAAGTCGCATATTCTTGAATGTCTTTTCTCTCCTTTTTAGAGAAGATACAAAAATCATGAAATGGAACTCTTTTGCTCAAAAATCGTGATATTGATATTCCGCCTCCTTGAGTTCGACCCATGCATACTTACATGGATAAATAAATAGTGAATAATAAAATAGGAGAGAAGTCTTTATTTAGCTATGTCTTTCTCTCTTTCTCCTATTTTATTCGAAATTTGTTTGATGAATCAAATCTGTCTTCATGGTTCTCTACATCGACATGTTTCTTAACCGCAGGTCAGAATCAGTTATCAAAATAATGCCTTTGCCGGGGAGGTGTTAGCCATATTTCAATTTTCGACTTTTATTTTGTGATTTTTATTTCTTCTTACTTTTTACGATTTTTCTCGTGTTTTCTTGATTTTTCATTCGACTTGTTATACGTTTGTTTCAGCTTTTTCTGATTTTTTACGGCTTTTATGATTTTTCATCAATTTTCTTGATTTTTATGGTTTTATTTTTGTAGGTTTTGTATGTTTGTTAACAAGTATTGTAGGGCATGCAAGATCGGTCGGCTTCTTCAGAAGCCGAATCAGTTGAGAGTGTAGAGACCGACTTCTTCTCTACGAGTCAGTTATAGAGGGCAGAGCGAGTTGGTAGATTTATGTTATATTTTTTGTATTTTTGTGAGAGAGGAAGGGGAAAATTCCCGTTTTTTACATTTTGTAGAATGGGACCACTAAGTACATCCCGACTTGTATCCGAACTCTAGACATTCTTCGAGGTCTGTTTTGCCAAGTGCTAGTGCACTTGGGGGACCTCACTGTGGGTTTTGGTTTTTACCGATTTTTATTCGTTTCACATGATTTTTTGGAGCTTATGGATGTATGTGTGATTGATTAGACGATTAAAGTAAAATCTACTACCCTAATCCACACTTAGGCTTGATTGACATTTTTGAAAAATAAATTCATTCTTACACTAGAGTTACTAGTTTAGGACTCAGTTTTTCTCGAGTTTTCATGCATTAGCCTAGGATTTTAAATTCTGCACATATCACTTGCAAGTAGACTGTTGACGTCAGGTACGGTCTCTATCTCTACATGCATCATATTTTTCCGTCGCTTTCTATGATTCTCCCTCCGTGAGACACATTTTGAAAATTACAAAAAACTGATCTCCTGCTAGATATTGTTGAATATATCCAAAAAAAGTGGAAATAATAAAATAAAATTAAGAAAAACTTGACAGAAATAAAAAATACTTGGAGTAAAAATTTGTATTGGGAGAGTAATCCCCTCATTGTTTGTTGGTACTCTCCAGATAGAGAGAGGCATGCACACTTAAGGAATAGTGCCCAAATCCCTGGACATGTGTCCTAAGCGCATGGACACTCACTCTTCGGGTCATGTTACTTGTTGTAAGCACTTGCCTCAGACATTAGTATAAGTAGTCTTGTTTAAGTCGGTGTACACCGCCGGCTTAAATATGAACTACCCAATGAGACTATATCTGTGAGCTTGATAAATAATTGTTTTGTCACTTAAGTTTAAAATTGAAAAGACAAAAGGTTGCACTTTTACGATCATCATTGTGTGAAGTTGGTGAACTTGGGGTTGCATTGTGTTTGTATGCGAGGCGTAAGTTATATCGTGTCTCATACTCCTTCAAACTCGTGCAATTGACTTTACATCGTGCTCTCTCATGTACTCCTTTTGACATCGAAGGTGATGACTCGACGAATTTTGCGCACAGACTCCTTGAGATTTCAACGATCCACCGTCCATCGTACATTTCACAGACTCGGGATGACCCTCTTCCTTAGTTGATCCAATCTAGTCACGAGGAGAGTCAGATCCAAACTCCCTCACAGCCCAGCCCTTCTGTTGAGGCAGACCCACGCCTCAAATTTTCATCTATTTCTCATATTCATTTTTCACTGAGTTCTTATGAGACTTTTTCCTTCTCTGAGGATTCGAAGACTATAGCTAGAGGAAAGGGTCCAGTTGAGGACAGACCAACTGAGGACATAATGATCGGGGAGAGAGATTGACGGACCGTGAAATCACCCTATGTAAATGTGTCGATTTGTTGTAATCAGGCAATCATGATCGATAAAAAGTTAACCACATGAATCGATGAATCAATTAATTAATTAATGTGTGATTTTATGTATTTTTTACCCTGGTCAAGCCCTAGGGTCGACTCTGCAGCACACGACTATGAGACCTTGCCCGCGTCATCAGTCAGGCTTAGTGAGCGAAGGGATAAAAGCACTTAGCTGGGGTAGGGTACTCGGTCTCATGCTACCCGCGGACACCTCCGTCAAGCTAGGCCCCATCATTCTTTCTGCCTTCTCATAGATCGAAGGCCCCTAGTCCTTTCTCATAGGTTGAAGACAGATGCCTCTCACCTTCGGGGGACTGGCTATTGATTAAATGTCCTAGCCCAGCAGGCAGACTCGACGACCCGGACTTAATGGCCACATGAATCAATGAATCAATTAATTAATTAATGTGTGATTTTATGTATTTTTTACCCTGGTCAAGCCCTAGGGTCGACTCAAGGAGGCAAAGGAATAACGTTAGATCAAAATAGATGAATTATCTCACTATTTTCCAAGTGGATTTTTTTATAATTTTTTATGCAATAAAAATGCAGTAAGATTAAACTAGGTTATTAAGAAATCGAGCAACTTAGCTAAATTAATTTTAATGTGAAATTAAGTCAATCTAGTTAAGTTATATTTTTTCTGAAAACCTAATCCAATGATGAATGCAATATATATATATACATATATTTGATTTAAGATGCAACAATGAAAAATGCAAACTTTTTATGGATTTTATGCAAATTTTCGTGCAAACAGAGTTTTACGAAATTTTTACTGGAAGTAAAATATGATGAAATTAAGCTATAATATTTTTTAGAATTTTTTTATGATTTTTTTTACTAAAAGTGATTGTAAGTATTTAATTTTTAATAAATCTATGGAATAAATTTATCCAGAAACCAATTTAATCGCACTCAACAATATATTTTAATGAGAAATTCAGGAGAGTTGAAATTTCGTAAAAATAATATTCGTGGATTTAATTAAAAATCAATTACGGAAACCACTCAACAATTTCTTTTATGCACAAGACACATCCATTTTCGATGAATTTGACAGTAGTTAAAGCACAACTAGAACCATAATCTTTCAATTTTTTCACAATTTTGGGAGCTATATTTAATTAAATATAAATTTCAAACAATGAATTGGATAAAATATGTAATTTTTTGCAAAAATAATTTTATTTAATTACCCAATGCTAAAAATTCGAATTAAATATCCAAAAATAAATAATTATACTCTCTATATCATGAGTCTTTTTTATTAAAAATAGATGTGAAACGGATGTCCAAATTAATACGTAAATGCATGGGTATCTTTACATTATAGAAATTAAAACTTAACAGAAAAAATTGTGCCTAAGGGCGCTTTTGAAAGTACAGAACTTCACAGAGCTCAAAGTGCAATTTTCCAAAAAAATAAAAAAAATGAAATGACCTTTGAAGATGTGGGTAACTCCTCACTCTAGGGGTCTGTTTGGTTGCTAGGTTGGGTTGGGATACCCCTGAAAATAGTAAACTGTGAGGAGGGTTGGAAGGAGGGGTACACCAGTGTACCCCAACCCAACCCTGCAACCAAACGAAGCCTAGGGAAATACGCGGAGGGAGGCAGATGCACGGCTAGGGCGCAGCAGGTGACGCGGCACGAGGCTGCAGAGGTGCGATGGTGGCATGGGTAGCCACGAGGGCGTGGAGTCGCACGGCGCGCGACCTTGGTAGAGGGGGTTGCTGGATGAGGGGCGACTGCGGGTTGGAGACAGGTCTGGGAGCGACGGCTTGGAGGCGCACTACGACTGGGAGGAGCAGGCATGAGGCGGCGTAGGCACAGTCACACAGAGGGTCGCGGTGTCATGGAGGGTGCGGCGGCAGCACGCGATGGCGGTCGGCGTTCGGGCTGGATGCATGGCAAAGGGGAGGTCCAGTCGCAGGAGTGAGGGGCGTGGACAGGGGGAAGCGCCTGCTAGCTAGAGCATGTCTTCTTTCTTTTTTTATTTTTTTGTATTTTTTATAATTTTTTATACAAAAAATCTAGACATGAAATGAAACGATGATGATGGTGTATGATGATGATTATGATGATTGGTGGTGTTGTATGGTGGTAAAAAAATAACACGGTGATGAAAATGCGATGATGTTTGTGAATGTGATTTGGATGTGGCGTTTATGAAAATGTTTTGGTGATGGACAACAAGGAAAATAATTTTTAATAAAAAATGACAAGGAAAAGGAGAGGGGTAGTTACATGTGATTCACCGATTTTTTGAGGAGCTATGCTGCAACTCCGATCGTGGCCTCAAGAAGTCGGCAAAGAGGAAGGCTTCGAGGCTTGAGCAGCTTGTGAGGATGCTGCAACAAGGAGATGTGAGGATCCTTAGATCTCATCACGGTCGGATATGGCCGAGCTCATCATCGCTCAAATCATCTCGTCTGTGTTGTTACCAAGGAGACGGGGGATGGGACTCTCTCTCTCTCAAGAACGGTGGATGATGAAAAATGAAGGAGGAGAAGAGAAGAAAAAAGGGGGAGAAGGAAGTTAGAAAAAAGGTGGAGAAAGTGGAGTAGTGGAGGAAGTGGAGAGTTGATGGCTTGGGTGAGAAGTTGGAGTAGATAAGAAGTAAAAGGGAGAAAATAAAAAATAAATAAACAAGATGTTACTAAAAATAATGAAGAGAAAACAAAATAAAATGGAAGAAAAAATATATACAAATTTTAAAAGAATTAAATCAATTAATAAAAATAATAATAAATAAAATAATAAATAAAATAAAATAAATTATGGAAATAATAAAATAATAAAAGTGGTGTGACATGTGGCGGCTCCATAAGTCGCCACGTGTCACTCCATGAGAAATTCAAAAATCAAATGTAAATAAAAATAGAAAAGAAATAACAAAAGGAGTCAAATAAAAAAGTGATCAACACAAAAGTTGATTGGCTCGATGAGACCTACAACTTCCAAGAAGGAGCAAAAATCAAAAGAAGTTGTCCGTACAAAAAGTATTTTTGGGGTACCTTATAAATATAAAATACCATATTTTTTATCTTTTATAGATTTTGTTGTCAATTTTAATTAAGAGAAATCAAAATAAAAATAGAGATAATATGGAAGGAATATTTACAACTTAATCTATTTTGTTTGGATTTTTAATAATTAAGAAAATAAAATTATAAAATTGAAGGGTATTTTGATCAATATGTACAATATATAATAGGGGCCCAAAATCCAAGTTTCACATACGAACTCCGATTTTTATGAAATTGGTCTTATTTTAAAGATCTTTGAATGAATATAACTTTAAAAGGGAGTAGACCTAAATCGGACATTGTACGGGAGAGATATTTATATTTTAAGGTTCTTCGTTTCAAACTTTGATTTGGGTTTTATTGAACAATTTTACAAGTTAGTATTTTTTTGATATTTTTCTTTTATTAGTGTTAATAATATATACACTATAGAGTTAATTTTATTGGATTTGGATATAGTATAAAATGGATACAAATAAGTGAATTTGTCTAATATACGGGTGAATATTACACATGAATTTGGCTCCTTATTTAATGCAAATATGAATGATAAAATGCACATATTATTTACACATACATGAATGCTAATAATACATAATAAAAGGAAATATGCAACTAATTGCTCGGGAACGAATCTCTATTTTCAACTTTTAGAATGCAGAATCACGGATTCATCAACCCCTATACTTAAACCTTGCTCGTCCCCGAGTAAATAAAATGGAATGCAAAATTGAAATAATTTTGGGTTCTATATCACGATCATGAACAAAAGGTGAAATTGGAGCTTGGCTCAACCTTTAGATTAATAATGTGGCTGAACCTTATTGGGAATTGAATTTTAGACCTAACATCCTTTAAGTTCCACAAGTCTTCTATTCAAATCATCTCAACAGTCAGGTCAGAACAGATCCCCATACGCAAATTCTGATGACCATGAATCTTTCTTGTATTGTATAAGTGAGATATAGCTCTCCACATCAGAAATGGCAAAGAACCGGCCTCCTCCAACAAGGTAACTCTAATTATAATTCCCGGTCTAGCAACTTTTTCCTCGAGGAGGGTATTCCCTTCTATGTTCAAGTGCGACCAGCTCAAGAAGAGTGGGTAGAGAACATAATGGACGACAGACAGTGTAGCTGTCTATCCTAGTATGCTTGACCAGTGTAGCAAAGTCATCCAGTTGCAAGCTTTGAAGCTCTTCTTATTTTTTTTCTATACTTATATATACACTCTGGCAGACATTTTAGTTTTCAATCAAGCTTGTCTACTTTTAAAGATTCTGTATTTTCTTTTTCTTCTTTTGTTGGCATATATACAAGGTGCATCATGTACATAAGGAGTTTTTCTTCTTGAGACAGTAGACTATCCCTCTTTTGAAGCTTTATTGCAACCCACAACATCCCGTTATTAGACGTTAATGCCACTAGACTAGGTTGAGATGCACTACCCTCCCTAGAGGAGGACGGGTGTTTCCACCCGTTTGCTACTCCAAGCCAAAGGATTCTACCTCCCACCACCTCATCAATGAAGAGCTACGTGCATGGTGCTTGTCAAAGTTAGGACACTGTCTAAAAGAATCGTGCGTGCGTATGAAACATTCTACTTAAAACAATCAAGATGACATGTGAACATATACTTGTGGACTCAAAGAAGTAAGTCACTCGACCTGAAAAATCTTAGCTCTAGTTCCTATAAGATTCCTCTGAACATAGGAATATTAAGGTCAAATCAAAATCCATCCTCGACATTTATTCATAACTCGATTCAGAATCCACTAACTTTTCACTTTACATATGCTAAATATGTTGATGAGATGCATATGACATGCAATATATTGAATGAAGGGCAAGACACTTTTTTAATGCAAGGATGATATGCAGAGTAAATAATAAGCCTTTATTTATTTTATTATTTTTTAATAATATTCCTTTTCAATTTTTTTCTTGGTGTACCTAATGTTTTACAAGAAATTTTACAAAAATATTATTTACACGTATTTTTACAAAAGTATTATTACAGATTATACAATATACATAAGTATACATGTATTTTCCAAATTTTTTCAATTTTTTACCCACCTCGTAATTATTGCATAATATATACAAAAATACACGAAAGTACGAGTTATGGGTAAAGTATATACATAATATATACACGCCCCTATACTTAGCATGTGTAGGGATGAAAATGGATACGGATATATCCGAATATCTGCTTACTGTATCCGAAAAATTATCAGATACGGATATTTATATACGAATATTAATCGAATATGGATCGGATATGGATATAGGTTGTAAAAATTTTCCGAATACGGATACGGATATGGTAATAGCTTGAATATCTGGATTCGGATCCGGATATCCGAATGCAATATTTAATATTATTTTATATATTAGTTAATATAATTACGCTACAACCTTATGCTATTATATTAGTATTATACATTATATAATACAATATATTAACGATATTAATAAATTTCTATTTATTTGGGTATGAGCGCTTACAAAATTTATGAAATCCTATCCCCGTTTTGCTTCCTGTCAAGAATACATGTCACGTCGACACTCTCTTTTATCATGACGCAACTTATTTATATTTCATTGCTATTTTTAAATCATTGTGAACATTGCTAAAAAAATCAATTCATATTCGTATGTGGTTTTTATTCAATCCGTATTCGGATTTCATGTTTATTAGATCCATATTGGGATTTCACTCTTTATTTGATCCGTATTCGGATCCGCTCTTTATTCGATTCATGTTCGCATCCGCTCTTTATTCGATCTGTATTCGGATTCGATAAATATTCGATTCGGATTCGTATCCGTATTTTTACGGATATGGTTTCCATAATGCATATTCGAATCATATCCGTATCCGTATTCGATATAGATGAACGAATATGGATGTGGAAATAGGCATATCCGATCTGTATCCGATCTGTTTTCATCCCTAAGCATGTGTTATGTCCTCAGAGCACGAGAAGCTAGGAAAGGACATAGCTCATGCTAAGCATAGGAGAGCTATAATAACAAAAGTATAGAAGTCGATCTGTCACCCTATACTTAGGCTCTGGTAGCATAAGTATAGAAGAAGAACAAAAATAAGGCAGACATGGTCAAGTGGGGAAATGGATGAGTATACATACATGATGAGCATCTTTCTCCCCCTATACTTAGGCTCTGGTCAGCATAAGTGTAGGACAGAAGTGAGTGTGAGAACTGATGAGATCTGGAGAACATACAGAAAATGTTGAAGATACTTGGGTCACTCTCCCCCTATACATAGGATCTGGTCATCTAGGGTATAACAATAAAATGAAATGATATGGAGCCGGGGCGAGTGATTTGAATCACTTGGGAAGGAGTGAGAAAATATATACAATGAGGAGTGAGATTATACAAGGATCAAGAAGGTTTGTGATGAACCTTCTTGCGGAAGTGAGGAGGTGGGTAATATACATATGTGTTATTGTTGGAATCAACCTTAGATGAATAATAATGAGGTGTATGGATCACCCAACGAGGGATGACATACGACTGCTTGCTCAGATATGGATTAAGATTAACCAAACTGAGCATATAAACCATCTCATTTGGACCCGATGAGGATTCCTTCGAAAATTCCTTCTCTGGTATGCTGAAGGAAACTTTCTTAGTCGATTTTCTAAATCCTGAATCGCTGATATGGAGAGAGTGACACGCTTTGAAGGGTTCGAGGGAACACATCGAGGAATCAATTCTCAACTTCCTCTCACTGGATAACCAACTAGAGGAAGGATCAACCATGTCTTCGTGTGGGGTCAATTCATTCCTAGTTGTCTGCTTTGAAGGTTCGGGATGTGGTGCGGTGCTGACCGTGGGTTCCTCATCAGAAGAGTCACCATATAGATTGTAATATTTCTGAAGGGTCAGTACACATCTTGGGAAGATGCTAGTGATGTTAGTTGGCTTGGCATTATTAGTCATGGATGTCAGATCATCAAAATGGTCAAGACAATCAACAAAAGTCGTGTCCGGCTCAATGACAGCTTCGGGTTGTGTGTCTTTTATCGAAGCTGACATAGTGGTGGTGATGCAAGTAGGGGGGTCAACGATGTATGGGGAGTCTCTGATCCAATGGTCGGCTAGAGAATCTGTATCTCAGGTGTAACAGAGAGGTGGGACTCATCTACCTCTCGATTGTCACAACTATCAGCAGCTCTATTGGTTACCTTAGAGTAGAGTGTGTTAAAGAATGGATGGGGTTGGAGTTCTCCCAATGCTGTGAAATCGATCTCCCCAGTCTTACAATCTATAGTCGCCTTAGACGAGGCTAAGAACAGTTTCCCTAGAATAATAGAAGATTGGGTAAACTCTCATCGATGCTTAATGTCAATGACCGTGAAGTCCACCTGGAGTAGAGCACCTAGAAAAGTAATGATGACTGAAATGGTTCCTCTGGGACGCTTTATAGATCGATCAGTCACTTGAATGATCTCTCTAGACTTTCTGATTGGCGTGAGTTTGAGCTTGTCAAACACAGAGGTCAGGAGGATATTTATTAGTGAGTCATCATCGATTCTGGCATGGGTAAAGGTAGTGTCTTTGATTTCACTTTCAACCCTAGGCAATCGGTTCACTCTGCGGTTTTTGATCTCTCCCTATCACCAAGGAGGTTGCCATGGATACTATATGTCTTTCAGTCTTTGTCCTCTTATTGTCCGACCTCTTAGGCATCAATTTACTTCTTACAAATTGTTTGAGGTCGAGGAAGTGATCAACGACCTTTATTAAGGGAAGATTAAAAATCTATTCTTGATCAAGTGCTTCCCTTAGAGCAAGATCTAATTTTTTTAGGTCTTTTTCATTTTCTATTTTTATGAATTTATCTGATTTTGTAATATTTTTCATTTTTTATTTTTGATTTTTTGTTATCTTGAATAGGTGAAGGCAGAGTGGGAGGATGTACAAACTCAAGCTTGGAAGGTAAGTGGTTAGTAGAAAAGGGAGGAGAATAGACTCCGGTTGCATAGAGTGTGTGTGTTTCTTTGTATCCTCCAAGTTTTCAACATTGAATCCGCTTAATCCAGTCTCAACTTCCAAACCTGAGCTGAAATAAAATGAAGCGATTCGGTCAATGACAATTCTGAGTTTATCCTCAATAAATTCATATCTCTTCATAAACCTCGAAATGTTATCCTCCATAGAGTCCTCATAGCAAATCATTCAATTAGTTTATCTTCTCAGAGGATATTGTTGAGATCTTGAAGTCTCATACTCAACATGCCTAGACTTCGACATGAAATACTGGGTCGAGTATGGACCATTCAAATGACAGATATTGGTCAAAGCCTCGACTAATGGAGTTAATGAACGGGGGGTTGGTACGTCTATCTCATCAGTCCAAGCCCTTATATGTGTAGGCTCTCCGAATGTGTGATATGAAGGCTGGTCAATGTGGGCTTGATTACTAGGGTCAATCAAGTTAGGAAGATCATATGGTGCATGCCTCTCCATTCGGTTTGTTCGATCGACCATGTTATGCCCTAAGGTCAAGTCGGGATGTGTAAATGTGAATTGTTGTCTGGTCCCAACTTGATATGAGAATGAGGTCTGAGGGGGAATATAATCCTGCCAATCATTTGTCTCCGTAATGGCTTGTTCTTCAAACTGTTCATTGATTCCAGCAAGTGACTGATGAGCCTTTGTCTACCCTACTTAATTCAACTGATTTATCAATCAAAATTTAATGTTGCCTTCGTTGTAGTCGGGTAAACCAAGACTTGTCAAAAACCACTTAGATTAATATCGAATTAAATGCAAGCGACAAATTTTTTTATTTTACTTGGGCAAGCCCAATGTCGAACTCAAAGAGGCAGCTTTTTCCTTAGGTTAATTTGGAGTCAATTTCGATGTTAGATTTTCAGGAGAATATTTTTGATATATTTTTATGCAATTTAAAGAAAATGCGATGCAATTCAAGCCAAATGTTAAGGTTATATTTGAAGTATGATCAAATTAAGTCCAAAAATGATGAAACTTGGCCAGAATATGGAATTCAATGTAATTAATCTACTGCAATTTTTTGTAATTTTTCGACTCTAAATAAATTAAATATGAATGCAGGGTGTTTTTTGCAAAATTAATTTTAGTAAATAACAAAAAAAATCATTTTCAGATACAAAAATTGTCCTAGATATTTCTGTATGAGACAAATCTAGGAAAATTATTAAACCTTAGAAATGATGAATTTGGACCTGTTAAAAATTAATTAAGCACAAGACTAATGAATTTATTAAGGCCTCTTATGGGTGCAAATGTGTGATTTTTAGACATGAAGTAGAACAATTGATACTATACCTATTGTGATTTTTTGGTGATTTTTGGAGCAACAAATAATTTAATATGGAATTCAAAGCACAAAGTGGGAAAATTATGTCAATTTTTACAAGAATAATAATATTAAATTCCTCGAAGCTCATAACAATATGACTAGTGTCCACAATGACAAAGCACAAATTTCACTACAACATGCAATTTTTGGAATCTAAAAATGCTGCTAAATGAGTAATGAAATAAACATGCAAATACAAGGACCAAAATGCAAACAATAATTAAAATTGATTAAATCAAAACATGCATAAAGGGACTAAAATGCAATTACCTATAATGCTGGAGGTATGTATGCAAATTATCTATGGAATACGTACGCCTCACGTGACGCGCATGGCAGGGACAGAAGTCCTATATTGGAAACTTGTAGGGGCCTCATTGCAATTTACCCAGGTCGCACGTGAGGGATACGTGAGATCTTGGCTCGGATGGTAACGGAGGTTCGGGAGCTGGCTCGGGTGCTTTACAGGCTCGGATGTGCTTCGGAGCTGGCGACGTGGCGCGATGTAGGTCGTTACATCAAGATGGATCCAACGGTTGCTGATGTGGAGGATGTAGCACGCCTTGGATCCGTAAGATCAAAATAGATCTAACGACATGGAAGACTCTTGGAGCGGGCGACGTGGCGTAAGGAGGACCGTTAGATCGAAATTGATCCAATGGTATCTGGAGCTGCTGGCGATGGTGACGTGTACCACTGAGGACCGTCCGATCAAGATGATCAGACGGTGGATGTGCATCTTGTTCCTTCGGGCCGCCGCCTCCTGCGGCGGACTTGGCTGGGCTCCGGCGCAGCCCTCCTGGCTCTACCACCTTGGTTGTTGCTCGGTGCTAATCTCTGAGGGCTCCTAAGCAGCTGGGAACGATCGTGGGAGCTTCGCGAAGCGATCTGAGCATCTGGAAGCGACTGATGTGGTCCGTAGGCCAGAGGCGATGAAGCTCGAAGTAGCTCCGACGATGACTCTGGTCAATGACGAAGGATGTACCTGCATTGTTAGTGATTGCCAAAAAGGAGGTGCAAGGGCTCGCTTGATTGTAGGGAGTGCTTGAGGCATGTAGGGTGAAGTGGTGATTGGGCCAGCATGCTCCTCCGTCGGGAAGGCGCTGCTGTGGTCGGAGGGGGGCTCGATGCATCGTAGGGGCGAATGAAGGGGTGCACAAAGAGGAGAGCTCCAAGGCAGAGCTCAAGCGGTGGTCAGCGGGGACTGATGTCGAGCGAGGAAGGTGAGAAAATTGGGAGAAAATCGAATGAAAAGAGGAAGAAGATCAGGGGAGAAATGGAGGAGGCTACGTGGGATTGGAGGCTCGAAGGGGTCTCTGGTCGTCGCTCGAGGGTCGGTAGCAACCCGAGCTCGAGCAGCTCGTCGGAGGAGCTACTGCATGGTGAAGTTACGCCGCAGATCTCGCCGGAGAAGGATACCTATCGTCACTCACTTCTACGCCCAACCACTATCACTAATATGTGGAAGGGAGGTCTAGGTTTTCTCGTGCAAGGGAGGATGGGGTTGAAGCTCACCAAAGGTGGAGTATTTATAGGGAGAAGGTAGAGGTCTAGGCGATGGAGGAGGTGGTTTACGTGGAGTGTATGGAGCGAGGGAGAGGGGGTCATGGCGATCGTGGTTGCTGGCAAGGATGATGGTGGTACGAGCTTCATCGTGGGGCGATCAGTGGGTGGAGAAGGTGGCAGATATGGTGACGAAAATAGAAATGGCGGAGATGGAGCGCGAGGTGGGGCAACGTGGGCGAGGCGTTTGCGGATGCAGGAGACGATCTCTCAACCGTTGGATCTAGTGATCCAACAACTCAGAGCGGGGCGTTAAGGAAGGGTTAGGATTAGATCAGAGTGGTGTGATCGAAGGGCGATAGATGTTGCAACGTGGCTGGTGTAGGTGCGGGCGCTGGAGTACGATAGAGATGGAATCTAAGGGTAGATCGGATGGTTGAGGGATGAAGCGGGATTTAAGGGCCATGATCAATGGATGTAAAGGATGATCGGGTGGCTACGGGTGTGATGCATGGTGCTAGGAGGTGGAAGCGGAAATGATCGGTCTAGATGCAATCTGGGCCTCGATCTAATGGCCAAGATTGAGGCGGCAATGAATGGGTGAGATATGAAGAGGAAGGAGGCGATCTGATGGCCAAGAAAAGGGGTCGCGTGGTGCACGGATAGCTGGGCCGTGTGACGCAACCAGAGGGCGCCACGTGGCCAATCTGATTAGTCGAAGAAGAAGGTGAAATAAAAGGGAGAAAATGGTCGAATTTGGAAAAACTCAAAACATACAAGTTGAGAGTTACAAGTTTCATGTTGACCAAAAACAGAAAGGAGGTCAAATGAAGTGAAAAAATACAAGGGTACTAATACAAGTACATATAGTGTACAATGGAGGCCCAAAATCCAAGTTTTATATACGAGCTCCGATTTTAACGAAATTGGTCTCATTTTAAAGGTCTCTAAATGTATATTATTTTAAAAGTGAGTAGACCTATATCGGAGGTTGTATGAGATGGATATATGTATTTTAAGGTCCATGTTCTCAAACTTGGATTGGGATTTTATTGGTCAATTATACAAGTTAACATTTTTGGTATTTTTCTTATGTTAGTGTTAGTAATGTATACAGTACAAAGTTGAATTTATGGGTTTTGGAGTTAATATGAAATATGTACAAATGAGTGATATTTTCAAGTGACTTTGGCTTCTTATTTAATGCAGATGTGGATGCTAAAATTCAGATGTTATCAATGCATGCCTGAATGGTAATAATGTAATATAGGTGGAAATATGCCTCTAATTACTCGGGAACAAGGCTCTATTTTCAACTTTTAGCGGCCGACTATAAGATGAGTTAGTCCATATTGAAAGTGGGTCAATGGTGTAAGAGGGTGGGGTAGGTGAGAAGTACGAAGAAGCAGGAAAGTCAGTCAAAGTTATGACTTCACGGTCTGGATGGGGTTTGAGGGGGGATAAGAAGGTGAAGATGATCGAATTATGGTCGAAGAGGAGTGACATGGATATGATGACCAATATACAGACATCTTGAAGAGGAAATGGATGAATGTAAGCGGAATGATGGGGGAAATGTACAAGTACACATGATAACGCATACAGACAGACACAAAACAAACGCAAGAGAAAACCTCAATTTCACCAACTCAACACGTGAGGATCGTAAAGGTTCGGCCAAATTATCTTGTTAGTTTTAGTTGGTGATAAATTCAAGTCTTGAAAGATTAACGAGTTGTTAGCTACCTGTACTTCCCTACAGACTGTCCCGATTCTTACGAATAGTTGCACCCACTTTCAGCCAGTATAAGAGTAAGTGCAGACCGTATAAATACGGCTACCCGTTTCTTAAGGATAGAGCCGTATAAGGTGTCCTTTAGACCTCCCACTCTGCTAAATCCGAACCGTTTACCGGCTACCCGTAGATCCTCAATGAAAAGTGGCTAATCGTTTTTTTCTGAACCAGTAGTCTATATGAAAATCATGGATTTGGCTCTATCCTAGAGTCGTCTCTCTCTCACATGCAAATAAATCAGACAATGACAGGGTTGCTCTCTCGCAAACAAGGGCTAATTTTAGTAAATTTTTTGGGGTCCAAATCAATTAGTATTCTTGATTTTAAAGATTAGTTGTCTATGTAATTAATCCACACAAGAAGTCACGTCTACCGTCCAATCCTAATTCCTTTACCCTAGGTTAGAAAATAAAGCTTTGACAAGTGAATTGTCATCTTTTGCATCAGTCGCGCCAGCTACAAGGACGGGTAAGGAAGAAGAAGGAGGAGGAGCCATGACAACTACCACTCACCACCACCATCATCAACAAAAACACCAAAAAAATCAAAAGGCTCAAAAAGAGAAAAAAGATATGCATCGTCGACGTGAAGTCAGGCAAGCATAGAGGAGCTGCCATCTGCAACCGATCCTATGCCAGTCGATGGAGCAGAGGCCCCACTTTTTTCTTATCCACCAACACAAGCATCTCAGTCTCCATCTTGTACTCTTTTTTGTGAACCGGATGTACAAAATATTGTGGACAAAGATTTTATTGTAAATAAAAACTCTATTTCTGATTTCAGTTCTATAAATATTCCTTTTCCTGAAGCAATAGAAAATTCCAAAAAAATGCAAGAAGAAAATGTGCTTTATCTGATCTCGAAGTTGTGAATATCATTAATAATTTGATTGTTGAGATTCCTTTTATGAAGGCCATGGAATACATGCCTGCTGTAAAGAAAGGTTTGAAAGAGGCATGTACAAACAAGCATCAACCAACACGTAACAATAGACATTGACGAGTAGAAAAGCACGTTCTTACCATGGCCATTGTTGTAGCAATCAACAATCTCCCGGAGAAGAAGCAAGACAAAGGAGCACCTTTGATCAGTTGCAAGATTTTCATCAAGTTTTCGAGTGAACATTGCTTGACAGTGATTCTTCCATCAACCTACTTCCCTCTTCATTATTGCAAGAATTTGGGCTAGGTCCTCTCAAGCAGACATGAATGATCCTTCAATTTGTTGATCGATCCATCAAGTGACTTTGAGGTCTTTTGGAAGATGTTGTGGTGATGGTGGGGGACATGCAGTTTCTAGTTGATTTTGTACTCCTTAATATGGACTCCCATGTACCCTTACTCCAGACTCCTATCATCCTAGGCCAACCATTCCCGTGCACTTCATAAGCCGTGGTTAATTATGGGTCTGGAAAGATCACCTTCCGCTCGGGCAACAACAGAATTACTATAGACATGATCAGTGAACCCAAAGTCGTAACTGATGAGGGTCATGCAGCGTCGTTTAAAGCGGAATGTGACTTCATTGTAGAGATTAGAGATACACCACTCTCTTTGAATGATCCATGGACACAGGAAATCCTCTCTCTAGAGGAGGACCTGGAAAGCACAGTCGACGCAAGCTCCGAGGACATTTGGGAGATAGAGTCCAATTTGTCGATGCATCTTCTGAATTATTATTATTCACTCTAGCCTGAACTCATAAGTCCATTGCAGATATGTTCGACATATTATTAGAACATCATCAAAACACTGAGGTCTCAATTACCTCCAGAGTTCAGGCAGAACATTCTCCAACAAGCACCATTTCAGAAGTCACCCAGAAGCTAGCCAGATCAAAATCGAAACTAAAGCCACTTCCAGCCGTCTTGAAGTATGCATTCATTGCAGGTACAGAAAACATGTATACGGTCATCATCAGCAACAGGATAACCCGGATCAAGAATCTTGACTCCTCGAAGGTCTAGAGAAGAATCACAAGCACTTGGTTGGCTTGTTTTAGTTCTCCGTAGGATAAGTCCTACTCTATTCTCAAACCATATCTACTTGGAAGAAGATGCCAAGCCATCCCACGAATTTGAAAGAAGTCTGAACCCGAATCTGAGGGACGTCGTCATGAAGGAAATCATGGAATGGTGTGACGTCGGCTTCATTTATCCCATCTCCACCTTCAAATGGGAAAGCCTCCTGCACGTAGTTCTAAAGAAGTCATGGCTTACTGTGGTTACAAATGACAGAGGAGAGGAGATATCTACTCGGGTACCGACATCCTAGTGTGTATGTGTTGACTACCACCGTTTGAACGCAACAACTAAGAAGGAGCACTTCCCCTTGTCGTTCATTTATCAAGTATTGGAAAGACTGGATGGCAAGGAGTTCTTCTACTTTTTTATTGGGTACTCTAGGTACAATCAAGTAGCAATCACCCCTGAAGATCAAGAGAAAACAACCTTCACTTGCCCGTTCGAAACCTATGCTTTCAGGAGAATGCCCTTTGAACTGTGCAACGCACCAGCGACATTCCAGAGATGCATGCTTGCAATTTTTGCCGAGATGGTAGGTGGTTTTCTTGAGATGTTTATGGATGACTTCTCCGTCTATGGTGATTTCTTCGATTCTTGTCTCGAGCACCTAGAAAGAGTACTTCAAAAATGTCGTGAAGTCAATCTGGTATTATCATGAAAAAAGAGACGCTTCATGGTCACAGAGGGGATTGTGCTTGGTCACGTCATTTCCAAACGTGGCATGGAAGTCGATCCGACAAAGGTGGATGTGATTGCCAATCTTGAGCCACCTTAGACAGTAAAGAATGTGAGGTCATTTCTAGGGCACGCGGGATTCTACAGAAGATTCATCCGATTTCAGCCATATCATCCGACCTCTTACAGAGTTACTATGCAAGGAGACCGAGTTCGATATTGATCAACAGGTCCTCCTTTCATTCAATCAGCTGAAGGAGATGATCACCGAATATCCAATCCTAAAGTCATCATATTGGTCTCTTCCTTTTGAGACTATGACAGATGCATCAGATTTTATAGTTGGGGTTGTTTTAGGACAATGGAAAGACAAGGCACGATATGCCATTCATTATGCCAGCAAAACATTAGATGAAGCTCATAGAAACTACACTGTAACAACGAAAGAATTGTTGGATGTGGTATTCACCCTTGAGAAGTTCAAATCTCATTTGCTTGGATCAAAAGCCATGATTTACATTGACCACTACGTTATCAAATACTTACAGCAGAAGAAGGATGTCAAGACCAAACTAATCAGATGGATCCTCTCCGGGAGTTTGATTTGGAAATCAAGGACAAGCCTAGATTTGAGAATGTGGTAGAAGACCACCTCTCCAGAATAGAGCTGCAAGATCCTCCACTGAGTAGTGCACCCATCACAGACACCTTTCCTAACGAGTCCATTCTGGCAGTAGAGTCAATCCCTTGGTATGTTGATATTGTCAACTACCTCATCTCATTCGTTGTTCCACAGAAATGGATGAAGATTCGGAAGGACAAAATCTTCTTAACGATCCATTTCTACTAATGGGAAGATCCTCTCTTACTCAGGGAAGGAACGTACTATATTTAGCATAGATGCATTCCTCAAGCAGAGCAGTATAGTGTCCTTGAGCATTGTCACTCGCTCGAATTTGGCGAACACCATTCTGGAGATAGAACGACAACAAAAAAATTTTAGTGTGGCCTCTGGTGGCCTACATTTTTTAAGGATACAGCAGCATTTATCAAATGATGCATTGACTGTCAGTGATTGAAAGGATCCCTTACAACCCAGGATTCCATGCCCATGAAGATCATCCAGATTGCTTCGATGCTTGAGGATCTATTTCATGGGACCTTTCCCAAATAGTCAGAGATACGAGCACATCCTCCTTGCCATTGATTATGTGAGTCACTAGGTTGAAGATATCCTTGTTCGAGCCGCAGGCAGTCGTACAATGTGCTACTTTGTGGAAGAAAACATCATTTCGTGGTTCGAGATTCCAAAGATACTTATATCAGACGGGGGTATCACTTCATAAACAGAGAGGTCAAGAAACTAACGAATGAGTAGGACATCGAACACCGTATTGCATCTCCTTACCATCCTCAGACTAATGGTATGGCAGAATTATTTAACAGAGAAATCAAGATGATACTTCATAAGCTTGTCAAGCCGGATAGGAAAAATTAGTCCCATCTTTTGGACTCAGTTCTTTGGGCGTGTATCGAACCGCTTACAAGTCTCCGCTGGGCATGTCGCCCTATCACCTTGTGTATGGAAAGCCATGCCACCTGCCAGTGGAACTAATTCGTAAGTCATTATGGGTAGTTAATATCTCTAGTTTGGACTCACATCAAGGTGGTACGTAGAGGAAAGAAGATCTGAACATGATCCTGGAATTTCAAGACTATACATATGATAACACAATGATGTAAAAGGAAAAGGTAAAAGGCTGGCATGACCGGCACACCTGGCGAAAGACCTTCGAAGCTGAACAGAAAGTGTGGTTATTTGATGCAAAGTAGAATATCTTCTCGGGCAAATTGAAAATAAAATGTATAGGGCCATTTCAAGTTTGAGATGTGCGTGACAATGGCAACATTACGATATTAGAATAGTCTCCCGATGCACAATCATTTGTCGTCAACGGTCAACTACTGAAGCCCTACCTCGAACATGACACTTTCTTGTCGTTGTCGACTCTATCCAAGTACTGTGGTCTGACGATACATCCACAACAGTAGTAGCATCAAAAGATTCAGATAATACAACTTAAAAACTTCTCCTTTAAGCTTTTATCTTTTCTTCTTTTCTTCTTTTTTTCATCTTTCGTTATCTATTAAAAAAAGTATGTGTATCACCCTTCTTATCAGTCTTCTATACTTAGGACATACTTTGTCCTAAGTATAGGGGGGTGTGCACTCCGATTTATTTCATTCTTTGATCCTCTCCCATGTCTCCTCTTCTTGCCCATACTCAGGGATATCTTACCCTATGTATAGTGGGAGATAATTCGAGCTGAGATTTATTCATTCCGACTCTTAACCCCCCTGCCTTGTGTACAACCTATTATACTTAGGATTATTTGATCCTAAGTATAGGGAGGATGGTCAACATCTCATTCATTCGTTTCTTCGTTTCTTATTTTTAGGATTTCCTATACCCAATATGAGTTATGTCTTCTCTTTTTCTCTTTGATCTATAAGGAAGTATAAGGGGGTCGTCTATACTGCATATATACTTTAGCCATAACTCATACTTTTGTATTTTAAATAAGTATGGCTAAAAATATTTCATAAAAAATTGTACCATTAAAGTCATCAAAATCACATAATAAAAAGATACTTATATCTCCTCAAATTCTTTTTCTACATATTGATTAATAAATCAGGTGAAGATACTTTTGCAAAATATTTAAAAAATAGTTTGAAAATCTTTTGGAAAAATCTTTTGAAAACTGTTTGGAAAATATTTTGTAAAATGTGTTTAACCTTTGTAAAAATGTTTTGTTTGTGAAAATTTCTTTTCGCTTGCATGAAATAAAAATGTATGAAAAATGATTTGCAAATGGTTTGGAAATTGGTTGCAAAAATATTTTGAAAAAAATATATATATTGTTTGAAAAAACCTTTGCAAAATGATTTTCAAATATTTATAAATGTTTGTAAAAAGTGTTTGTAAAAATTAGTTTGGATTGTTGTTTAGAAAATTTATTTGAAAAATGATTTTCAAATAAGTTTTAGGAATATATACATCACTCTAAAAATCTTTAATAATTGTATATACACATCTAATAAAAATGATTATTTATCCCTTATAAATTCTTAAAAACCCAACTCTTGTAAATATTAGATCGTGTAAATAATTGTACCTAGTTTTTAAGCTTAAATATTTTGTTTTCAAAATCACAAAAACATTTGCAAAACTAAAGTACCAAAAACATTTGAAAAATCATTTTAAATAAATCAAAAAAATTGCATATGCATCATCTTTTCCAAAAAAAACCCATAAAAAGTTTAAAACTGTGAAAATTGCATTACAAAATATTTTTCATTTCATTGTACATAGCATTTGTATATCGTTAGCATTTTTTGGATTGAGTTTGGTAATTAAACTAGTCTAAGTAAAATCCAAAGATTGGAGCTTAGTTGGACCTTAAATGTACCTAATAAAAGGAACCTTATAATAGCTGGAATTGAGGTACTTCAGGTCTAGTCGACTTAGTTCTTTGAGGATCACATGTTCAATGGTTTCTTGACTGCCTAAGTAGAGTGTTTCGGAGCACATGCACTGCTCTTGTCGATAATAACCTAACTTGGACACCTGCACCTTTCACTTGGCTCAACTCAGTTGGGGTGGTAAGGGGATTGGATTTTCGGTATGAGACACAAACAAGTGGAAACATTTGCCCTCGTCTAAGGAGAGAAGTGCACCCCAACTCGTCCAATGGCAGCGATGTCTAAAGATAGGAGAGTAGGGGTTGCAATAATCCTTCAAAAGAGGGATAGTCTTCTGACTCAAGAGGAAAATCTCCTTATGTAATTGTTGTTATATATAGTATTTCCGAAAAAGAGGACAGACCTGATTGAAAACAAAATGCCTGTCGAAGTATGTATATATGTTTTATAGTCAATATGCAAGCTGGAGCCTCAAAGTTATACCATGTGAGCCTACAGTTGGATGGCTTGACTACACTGGTCATGCATCCCAAGATAGGTAGCTACACTAGCTATCATCCATTCTTCTCTCCTCTCCCTCCTTTTGAGTTGGATGCCACTTGAAATTAAAAGGGAATACCCCCACTTCTTGAGGAAAGAGTTGCTGGATTGGAGAATCATTGGGTTGTCATGCTAGAGAAGTCAGTCTCTTTATCATTCAGTTGGGGGGAGCCACTATCACATACATTGTACAAGTCAGATTCATAGTTATAAGGGTTTACGTATGAGTTGAAATATTCTAACTTGGCTATTGAGGGGACTTCAGAGTTTTGGGATTCTCGAGGGTTGTTGGATTCAAACCCGATTCCCAATAAGGTTCCGCCCGCACTAAAATTCCAAAAGGTTTGACTTAAGCTCCCAACTTGATTTTTGTGAAGACAAGTTTGATAATTAAACTTAATCCACTTTCTTTCCTTTTCTTTATTTTTTCTTTTCCTGCACTTATTACATAAGTGTTTACTAGGGACTAGCAAAGGAAAGTATAGGGGGTGATGAATCTCTATTTCATCACCTTTATTCTATCATTTTGGCCATAAGAACCCTAGTAAATTCTAAATACCTCAAATTTTCATAAAATAACATTCATGAATTATTGTGTAAATATTGTATAAAATATTATTTTTAATGTCAAAATTATAGAATAAAGAAAAGAAAAATAATAAAATATCAAAGATATTTTATGACCCTAAATCTTGAGACCTAGGCATCTCGATGACTAGATTGACAAGAAATAAAGTAGGGGGTGATAAGGGCCAATTATACAATAAAAATCCTATTTATTAATTCATTTATTATTCAATTTTGGAACCTATTTTATTTTCTTCTTTTTATACCTCAAATAAGGAAAATTTGAACATGAAAATTATAGATACTAAAATATAGAAAAATACAAAATTGATTTCATACAAAAATAGCATACCTTTTGCTTTTATACTCAGAACAAAATTCCAAAACACCAACTTCACAGACTCATATCTATCAAATAAAAACTAAAAATATATCAAAATCACCTTTAATTGTATATAACTTTTAATAAGCTATTTAAAGAAGGTGATTTCTTATTTTTTGGAGATAAGTGTGAAAGTTAGGTTTTGGACCCCTATTGTATAGTGTATCCAGTTAAAATATTCATTTGATTTATTCTTTATTATTTTTGTAACTTGTATTTTTAAAAGTTTGTAAATATTATTTATAATATATGTACAAATTAAAAATAGAATAAAACACTACATAAAATATTAAAATTAAATAATGTATATAATACATAGATGAAATACCTATAAGTATACCTATATGATATATACCCCTATTTATTTTAGTATACAAATAGCATCACAAAAATATAATAAAAATATATTTATGTATATAAAAATAAGTTATAAATATATAAAATAAAGGAATAAAATAATAAAATAAATTATACAAAATAAAATTAAAATATTCAAAATATAGATGATTATACTAATAAATAAACACCTAAAAATCAACTACTGATAACTAACCTCAAAAAAATAAATAAAAATAATCATAAAATACTACATAAAGAAATAAAATTTTTTATTTTATAATAAAAATAATAAAATCATTTACTATTTTTAAATAATTAATTTCGAATAAATAGTCAGATTTGTCTTCTAGCGGATTGTGTGGCCCAATCATATCGCAGCATTTGATAATCGCAGTCAACTGACCCTCCAGGCGTTCTGACTCGTCATGACTGTCTCTTCCCCATTTTTCTTCCCTTTTTCCTGCTCGACCCATCGATCTATCATGCTCTCTTCCTTCAGAAGAACTCATCATTGATCCTCCAAGATCCACGCTGGCCCATCAAATTGCCTGTACATAATCTCGATTCTTTCACATTCAAATGTCAATAAGGGTGCCCTTGCATGCTTATAAATAAACTCCTTCAACTCCCTCTTGCTTTTTGACTATTGTTCCGAGTCTAGGAGTCCGATTATTTTTACAAGGGAGCTTCCTCGTGACAGGAGGAGCATCTTTACAGCCCGGATCAGCTCCATGAGGACGGAGGTGCACTTAGGCGGTCGTCATCGGCCACCTCTGCTCCCAGGTCAAACACTAGGTAAGGGCTGCGCCGTTAATTTTCTTTAGGTTATAATTAGCCCTATGTTTCATTTTATGCATTTTATCTCGTGAATTAGTTAGTTAATTAACTAGATTAACAAAGTTACCCTCGTCGGAGCTCTCAAGCTCCAGCCACGTTTCCACTGTGAGCCACAAGTTCCGACCCTTTCCACCCCCATTAGATTCTCATTCCATTTCTCCATGATTCCCCATGCTCCTTCCAACCAGATCACCCCTATGATCTGGACATCGTTGCTCTTCCATCGTCGTTTACCAGTAACCATTCCATCCATTCCCCACACTGGAAAGCTTCAAACCTGGTCGAAGCGAGTCGCTTCAAGCCATCGAACATCTTCGTGCAGGTTCGAAGTCCAAGGGAGGAACTAGGGAGCGATTCTTCTCCTCGCTTGATATGCCTAGAGGCATTATCTTCGCTGACCCCGCTGGAGAGCTCCGGCGACCCTGGTCTTTGTTGAGCCCCCAGCTAATAGACAAGACCGCCAAACAACTTTTCGGACCGGTAGCAACACGAGGAGAGGTTGGGAGAATGCACACCACCGGATCAAAGCTCGGGACGAGGGAATTCTTCCCTGTTCTACGAGGCTTCATCTATGTCGTATGATCGTCCTAAACCTACAAATGTCCCAGGAGCCATTGGATGCAGCGTGCTAGAGTCGTCTGATCATCTCGAGTGGTCTAATCTCACCCGTTCACGACCGAACCAGTACCATCCACGCGGATGGCATATGTGGATAAGTGAACGAAACAGAGCCGCCCATCTCCACACCAGATTGGGGTAAATTACAGATCTTCCCCACTTTTTTGTATTTATTATTTAGTCTTGTAAATAAAATGTTAAGTTTAAAATAAAATGGAGAAATTGCATGTAGGCCCTTGGACTTCCTAGATATCATATATAGGTCAATGTGAGGTTACCCTACATGTCGTCCCATGTGAGGTGACCATTTTGCAACAATACCCCTAGAATATTTTTTATTTATGTTTGGTCTAGAAAAATGAAACGTATGTTCTATATTTTTTGCTAAATTGCACAAAGGCCCCTAGAGATTATTTTATTTACATGTATGCCCCTACTAGCAATTGCATTTTTGTATGGTTGATGGATTTACTTGAAATAGTTATGAAGCTCCAAAAATCATAAAAAAATAGATGTAGGTTCATGATTGCTTGTAGTTTCATGCCATAATTTTTATTCGCAATTTTAGACCATTTTTATTATTTACTAAAAATCCTTTAGAGTACACGCAGTCCTGTCTAGCGTATAAAATGCCAAAAAATCAAAACATCCTAAAAAATTCCAAAAAATTATATGTTGCTTATTTTGCCCTATTTTAAATCCAGATCAAAAATCACTAAAATGTAAAAAGAAAAGGACTAAAAATTGAAAATCCCCAAAAACCCTTCATAAAAATCTAAAATTTCTATAAAAAAACATATATTTTTCTGTTTCTTAATTTTTTTATATTTATATATATACTAAAATTGATGTAGATAATTTTGGACCTTATTTGATATTCAAATCAATTTCAGGTATTTATTAAATCCCTGATTTGGGATATTTTTGACCTTAAAAATCAATAAAAATTAGCAAAAAGTCCAGAAAATCATAAAACAATAAAATATATATATAATATCCAAAAAATTATTTGCTAAATTTTATTTATATTTACTAGTATTTATAAGTATATTACTCTATATAATACATATAGCCTTACATATAGTTATATTATATCTATACCTTAAAAGAAAAAGAAAATACAAAATCTGAAAATACAAAAGGAAAATATAAAAAGAAAAAAAGAAAAATTCATAAAAATATAGAAAAAATAAAAAAAACCACAAAAAAATATATTCATATACATGATAAATGACATGGTTGTATATAAACACTTGTTCACAAATAACTATAGGTTGTCGTATTTGCTTTTTGTGGTTCGACCTCTACGTACTTGCTTGCTATACATCTAGTTGTAGAGAATAATAAATTTTAACTCCACAATTTTTATATGTATTGCTTGATTCATATTGTGGGTTAATTGCTGAATAATCAAGGACTTTTGAGTGGTCAACATAGTGACTGTTGATTCGCCCTATGAAATCGAATGTCCCTCGAATTTCCCTGGTTATCATAGTGTCGGCTCTCCAATGCGGGTCCTTCTAGACTTAGTCTCTTCATTTCTTTTTATTGATTTTTTTTTGCATTTTCTCTTGATGATGGTGGTGGTTGGCTGGTGCTGGTGCTAATCATCCATCATCATTTTCCTTACCCGACTTTGTCGCTAAGCTGACTAGTGCAGAAGATGACTCTCCAGAAGACACTTTATTTTTTCGCTTGGCAATTGATAAATCTGCATTTCACCACTTTTATTATATTATTTTGGCCTTAAAAACCCCAGCTAATGCATGTAAATAACAATATATTGTACAAATTAGCATTCATTTTTATAGCATTTATTGTGTAAATAATATTGTTTTTAATGCCAAAATGATAGAATAAAGAGAAGAAAAGAAAAATAATAAAATACCAAAGGTATTTTATGACCATAAACCTCGAGACCAAGTCAAGAATTGAGTTGGTTGACAAGGAATAAAGTAGGCGGAGATAAGGGCGAAAAATACAAGGAAAAACACAATTATCTCTTTATAATTCATTAATGACACCCAGTTTGTTCTTTATTATTTATATATCAAATAAAGGAACTTTGTATATGAAAGTTGTAGATAATAATATAAATAAAAATACAAAATTGAGTTTGTACAAAAATAATAAATTACAGTATACTTTTCATAGATAAAATACAAAGCCAAAATCCCAACTTTACAGATCCATATCTTCCAAATAAAAACTCAAAATATATCAAAATAACCTATAATTATATATAATTTTTAGTAAGCTATGTAATGAAGGGGGTTTCATATTTTTTGGAGTTAAGGTGTGAAAGTTAAGTTTTGGACCCTCATTGTATAGTACACCCGAATAAGATATTCACTTTATTCATTATTTATTATTTTTACACTTATTTTTTTATAATTTTGTAAATATTATTCGTAACATATGTATGCATTAAAACTAAAAAGGAAACATAAAATAAAATAAGTCTATATAAAACATAGGTAAAATACGTATAATAATACTTGTAAATAAATAAAAGTGCAACCTATTCTTTTATTATGTTTTTATAGTCTTTTAAATATCATTTATATTCTATTAAAAATACAAAGATAATAGTATTCTAAAGAAAATACTTTAAAATAAATAATAAATCTAAATATATAGATAAAATACCTACATATATACCTGGATAATATATACCTATTTATTTAAAGATACAAATAACATCAAAAAATATAATAAAAATATATTTATGTACATAAAATAAGGGAATAAAATAATAAAATAAATTATACAAAATAAAAAATAGTTAAAACATAGATGAATATACCTGTTAATACTCCCCTAAGAATTAATTTGTAATAAATAACACCAAAAATAAATAAAAAATATATTAAAATACTACAAAAAATAATAAACATTTTTATTTTATAATCAAAAGGTAATAAAATCAAATACTATTTTAATTGTTTATTTTCGAATAATTGGGCAAATTTTTCCTTAGCTGACTGACGTGGGCCAATCAGGGTCAAGGGTTTGTTGACCCCCGGTCATCTCCCCCTAGCACCTCTGACATTCGTCAGACCCATCGAATCCCTCGTTTTCATGCATTTTTCCCACTCAATCCATCCATCCATCACCCACAATCTTTTCACAAGATTTGTTTCCTAATACTTCAGGATTCACGCCGATCCTATAGTTTGTTTGTACATAATTCTGATTCTTGCCAAATCTTCATTGAATAAGGGTTCATTACTTGTTTATAAATAACCACCTCCTGCCTTCATCCTCCTCTTTGGTCATCCTCTAAACCCTAACACCCCGTGGCTTCGTTCTAGCAAGCATCCTCGTGACAGGAGGAGAACCCCTGAGGTCCATGGCGGTTGGAGGACGACAGAGGCGCACCCAAGGCGGCCGTTTGGCCACCTCTGCTCCATGATATCAAATCTCGGGTATGCATTGTGCCATTTCATGTTCCTCGGTTGATTTAGCTTTAAATTTTTATTTCGTGCATTTTAGTTTTTATCTAGATAGTAATTTAGGTATAATTAGGTTTTTTACCCTTCCCGGAGCTCCTAAGCTCTGGCGTGTTCAACCATGCACGGCCACCTATTTCCTACCATGCCACCACCACCACTTCCTTCTCTTGACGTTTCCCTATGTCCCTTGCCACTCCATCCAACCTGCTCCATCCTGGAGCAGGATCCAGGTGCTTCAACTCCGTTGCCTTGCCGAAAGCACCTCCATCATGTCCCACTTCACCCATTTCCTCCAAATAAGGCTCCAGGTATTGTCGTTTCTTGTGATTTATTTACTTGCATGTACTGGCAGGCCAAAGGACCCCTTCGGGGTCGATTCTGCATAGGAACGTGGTACTTGGAACTGCCCTTCTTCCTTGATGTCACCAGCCTCCGTCGCAGCTCCAGTGGCCCTCTTGTCGATGCCATTGGGTGCGGAGGAGCCCAAGCTCCATTTTTCCCTTGGACCGAGCCTTCTAGATGCTCAGAGGAGGGCGATAGGATGAATCAAAAGTCACCTCCGGCGTGTTCTTGATCTGTTCCTCTAGGCCTCATCTCCGTCGTTCGATCTACAGGTTGCCCTAGATTTTCTCTTTGTCGTTCGTTGCACCTCACTGCAGCTGTCATAACATCAGCTGGGATCTAATCCCAGCCTTTCGTTCCAAAGCATCATCGTGAAGCGAAGAGACGACACATGGTCTAAGTGGCGTCTATCGACCGTTGGATCCGCGCCTTATGGGGGTAAATTGCTAGATCTATCCCATCTTTTTGTATTTATTAATTAGTCCTATGAATAAAACCTATTTAGTGTAAATAAAAAGGGAGTTTTGTATGAAGACCCGTGTTGTTTCTGGTTATTATAAAAGGGTCCATGCCATGTCACATCGCGTGTTGTCCCATGTAAGGTAGCCATTTCATAAGTACACCCATGTTGTTATTTGCATTTTTTTGGTCTAATAAAATTATAATTACATTTTATATATTTCGAACAATTGCACAGAGGCCCCTATCCTTTATTTTATTTGCAATTATGCTCTTATCAGTTTATCAATTTTGGTGCTTGAATTTCATTTAGAAAAAATAGCACCCTTGCTCTAAAAATCACGTAAAAATAGGGTTAGATGCTAGGTAGCATGTATTTTCACGCCTCATATTTATTTTGCATTTTCATGCATTTTAACCATCTATTAAAAATCAAAAAGAGCATGTTTTTATTATGTCTAACTTATAAAATACCAAAAAATAGACAAACAATTGAAAAATTCCAAAAAAAATATATGTTTTCTATTTGATCACATTTTAACTCCATACCAAAAATCACTAAAAATATAAAAAGACAACTCCTAAAAATTGAAAAATCCCCAAATCCTTCATAAAAATCTAAAAATCACTAAAAAATCTAAAAAATTGTTTTTCTATTTCTTAATTTTATTTATATAATTATATATTAATAAAAATTGATTTGAGTAATTTTGGACCCTATTTTCTATTTTTAAAATTCAAATCAATTTCTAATATTTATTAAATACCTAATTTGGGATATTTTTTAAAAAATCCACAAAAATTAGCAAAAAATCTAGAAAAATTGCTAAACACTCTAAAAATCTATAAAATCCAAAAATAGTTTAATTTCTGTATTTTATTTACATTTACTTTTATTTATACCTATATTATCTATTATGGCATGTAAAGCCTTTTATGTTCTATTATATATTAAAAATAAAAAAAATAAAAAATGTAAAAAAGAAAAAGAAAATACACAAATACAAAATTAAAAACAAAAGATAAAATACATAAAATTTTAACAATAAAATATAATAATCAAAAGCCCAAAAAACAATAAAAAGGACAAGAGAAAAGGACAGATTTTTTGCGCTTAATTGCCCCCATCTACTGTTTGCTCCCTCAGTTCGTCCTCTACACGTGCTTACACTATACACACTTGTTGTAGATTATAATAAATTTTAACTCCACATTTTTGGATATTCATTTCTTGATTTATATTATGGGTTAATTGTTGACTGACTGGGATTTCATGAGTGGTTGCTTCAGCGACACTGTAGTTCTCACCTTGTGCGGGATACTTTAGACCCTCGTAAAATGCATGTCATCAATGGTGACTGGTGGTTACAACTCTCTACCACTCCTGAGAGTCACAGCATTAGATAACATATAATCTGAAATACCTAAATCGAGTGGATCGATAGAGATATCACAAACTACATGAGTCGGAATTGGTTTTTTTGTGGTAGTGAGGTCGTCGAGCTTTTGAGACTTATGTGAGGCCTTTAATGAGTTGGGCCAAGCAGTCAAGTGTTGGGTTTACATGAGGAGCCTCAGATGATTCAGCATGCTGACCACGCTGGGAGTGATACTATAGAGGTTGTTGATGGGAATACTATTGGTTGTGGTGAAGAGGAGGGAGGTGCTACTGATAAAATTGCAGATGGGGAATATTGATTATGAGAAGCATCCACGTAGTGGTAGTACAACTGATATTGGCGGTATGCGGGATGTTGGTACTACTCATTTTGCCTCCAATCGTTCTAGTGTTATGGAGGCTGGTGCTGTAGAGGCTGGTTCGACTGGACAAACCTCCCACCCTGATGTTGATGATATGGTTGAATAGACAAAGATTGGCCATGTTGTTGTCCGCCTAGATGAGCCTATTGGGCATCATTGTTCCATATATTGTTCCCCTCTTATATGACGGGTGGTGGTGGGTAGAATGGATCTTAAGAAGGGGGCTGGAGCTCTGGATAATAGAGGAAAAATCTATTGAGATAACGATGGTGGTGACTGGTCAGGTGCCTTCTTGTAGTATACATGTTGGACCTAAGGGTGACCTGCACTTGTCTGAGGTTGATGCGGAGATGATGGCTCTTTCTGTTCAAAAGGAGTGGTGATAACTGGACTCATAGACTGTATAGCATTGATGGTACTCATAAGCAGATCCAACTACTTTGAAATCTGATCCAACTTGTCCAGGTGTTGGATCATCTGTTTGATCACAGACAACTTCTCCAACTCATGTTATCACTTCTCAATAATATCAACTTTGGACAGGTGGCTCCCAATAATGCTGAGGTTGGAGCTCTAGTCCCAGTCCTGCTCATTAGATGTCTCCATATTGACGGGCTTGTGGTGGAGCTGCGGCTTTCGCTGATATGCACATGATGAAGATAGAGTGGCCTCTCCTTCGACCATCTCTTCAAAGATCTGCCAAATGGCATCCTCATCCTTGTTGAAGTGGCAGCCACCACATGCAGCATCCATGAGCCTCTGACTCTCACGAGTGAGGCCCTCGAAGAAGTGTTGGACCAAGCTGGTCCTTGGAATGTGATGGTAGGGGCACTTCTCCTGCAAATCTCTAAATCTCTCCCATGCTTCATGTATTTATTCGTGCGGTCATTGGGAGAAATTACTGATCCGTGCTTGCATCTGATTCAGAGGACCCAATGGATAATACTTCTGGAGGAAAGCATACTTCAATTCCTCCGAGGTCGTCACGACCTTCCCCAGATAGTTGATCGAATATAAAGCCTTATCCTGAAGGTTGAATAGGAATGTTATCAACTTGAATACGCCCAACAAAATGTTGGGGTAATGAGTAGTACGACAGATGAAAGAGAACTGCTGAAGATGGATATACGGATCTTCGTTGTATTATTGTGGAAGGAGGATAGAAAAATAAGAAATTTAGGCTTGAGATTGAAATGTCCGTGGATACATGTATATGTAACCACTCTTTCATCTGGCCATTGCCAGTATTGTAGGTTTCTTTGAGAGTGGGCTTGGGCTTCTTTCCCCTTGGCTCATCTACGGGCTCTCCACTGTGTCCATCTTCAGGTTCATCATCTCCTCCTCCTTTGTTCTCTCTCTCTCTTTCTCCCCTTGTCATTCGGTATTTCTTGGAAAGAGACCTAGGCAAGAGACTGATCTGTCAGCTGTTGTTTGATGGACTGGATGGAAGCGAGTAGCTGATAACTGAGAAAAATAAGTCGAAGTCGTGTCATTCCACAAGGAGAAAGGACAGTCGTTGATGTGACCTTAGACAAAATCTCTCGGTTAATCAACAGATAACCCATAATATGAATAAAACAAGTAAGTATCAAAAATATGGAGTTAAAATTTATTATAACTCTACAGTAAAAGTGCATAGGTGTAAATACGTGTAGAGGTCAAACACAAAGAGCAAACGGGAGAAGGAGGCACAAATAATGTACAAAAATCCGTCTTTTATCTCTTGTCCATGTTATTTTTTGTAGGTTTTAAATTTTTTAGTTTTTTTATTTTTTATGTTTTCATTTGATTTTAAATTTTTTGATTTTGTATTTTATTTTTATATTTTTATCTTTTTATATTTTCTTTTTCTTATATAAACAATATAGCATATATAAGGCTTTATATACTGAATATAGAAGTGTATTTATAAATAATACTAACTATAGATAAATATGGAAAATAAATTATTTTTAGGTTTTTCATATATTTCTAATATTTTTATAATTTTCCATGAAGTTTTGCTAATTTTTATGTATTTTTAAAGTCAAAAAATCCCAAATAAGGGATTAAATAAATACCTGAAATTGATTTGGATGTTAAAAATAATAAACAAGGTCCAAAATTACCCAAATCAATTTTAATATATAGATAATTATAAAATATAAAGAATTATTTTTTATATTTTAATAGAATTTTTATATTTCTTTGTTGGATTTTGGAGCTTTATGATTTTTATCATTTTATTTTTTTAGGGGCTTTTGTTTTCTTGACTCAATATATAAATATATGGACTATAATTTTTTGTAATTTTTAAAATTATTTTGATAATTTTTTGGTATTTTATGGCAAACAGGTAATATATAGGCTCCATCATATTTTTAATAAATAGATTAAATGAAAAAAATGCTAGTTAAAAATATGGGCATAAATATACATGGCATAAAGCATCTAATCGTATTTTTGTAAATTTTTAGGTGTACATTAGCTATACTTAATAAATAGATAAAAGCTAGAAAAATACATGTCCGAGTAGGGGTAGAAATGCAATAAAAATAAACTTCTGTGGCACATATGAAATTTTATGCAATGTTCATTTAATTTTATGGAACCATTTTACAATTACAAAATCCACTAGGCGTATACAGACAATTTTGCCACCTAATGCGGGACGACACGTGAGGTGACATGGACTGGACCCAGATGTAATTTAAATAAATACAAAGGGTCATTTTGCAAAATATCCAATTTATTTATAACTCTACATTATTTACAACACTAAATAATAAAGTACAAAACACGGGGCTGAAGGTGAAAATTACCCCAACATAGGTGCTGATGGACGGTTCGATGTGCGCCACTTACCTACGTGGCATGTGATGAACGACGGATGACGATTCGTGTATCAGTGGTGAAGATTAGATCATCGGAGAGCGATCCAACGACTGAATCTCGTGAAGATCCAATGGCTCTGGTGTGATCTGGGGCTCCTCCCCAGATCGGACGACAACTTCTCTCTTCCACCACCGGTACTTTTCTTTGATCGTCAATGGCTCTACAAGACCGGTGGGGACGTCCGCAGCTGCTGGTGGTCTAAAGAGGCTCCAGAACCTCGTAGAGAGGCCTGGCAAGCTTAGTGAACAAGAGACCTCCAGGTACCTGCAGGCTGGGTTGCTTCAAGACCAGGAGCACTCTATGGGGCATGTAACCTTCATAGGATGGAAGCATCACTTGAGGAGGTGCTCCTCGACCTGAAGCTGTGAGTGTGAAAAATGAGGTGAGCGGAGACTCTTCCAGTGAGGTAGCAGAGTGAAGCGTCGATTCGCGGAACCAAATGGGTTCTGGTTTGTTTGAGATGGTCGGAAGGTGGAGAATACGAGAGGGAACGAAGGGGAGGTGGGAAGCATCTCTCCGGCGAACTACGAAATGGTTGATTAACGCTAAAACCGTGGTTTATTCATTAAACTAAATGCATAAATAAAAAGCACGAACTAAAATCTACCTTAAAAGGATAAAATGCTCAGCTCTAACATGGTTGGACGCCACAGAGCAGGACGGTTGTCGGAGCACCGCCTGGGTGCACCTCCGCCATCCATCAGCCGCCGTGAAGCTTCAGGGGACCTCCCCCTGTCACGGGCGAAGCTAGGGACTTAGGACTTAGGAAAATGACCAAATTTGAGGAAGGAGGAGGAGGTTCTTATTTATAGACATATAAGCACCCTTATTTGACCGGCCAATGTTGAAGAATCTAGCATATGTATAGGGGATCTAATGATCAGGCGTGGATGTACAATGATGATGGAGCATTTCGTCTGAATGAAGCATTCACGAAAGATGGATGAGACCCCAGGAAAAATGACACAAAATCAGGGAAAATTCATCTGCGTCATGTCAACTGGTTGGGGGACTAGAAGTCAACCAACGGAGGGACCAGATTGGTCCAGCTCAGCCCAAATAAGGACAAAATAACAGATTTATGAAAGAATAATTATTTAAAAATAATAAATGATTTTATTAATATTTTTATATAATAAAAATTATTTATTATTTAATCTAGTATTTTTATTATTTTTTATTATTTTTTGGTATATTTTATTAGTGGTTAATATTTAGTAATGTATTTATAGGTATATTCATCTACGTTTTATACATTTTTATCTTTTATTTTGTATATTTTATTATTTTATTCTTTTATTTATATATTTATAACTTATTTTTCTGAGTATAAATATATTTTTATTTTATTTTTATGAAGTAATTTGTATACTTAAATAAATAGATATGTATATTCTATAGGTATATGTATAGGTGTTTTACCTATGTTTTATATACATCTTTTTATTTTAATGTATTTTATTGAGTTTTATTTTAGTTTTGTATTTTTAATATAATATAAATAATATTTACAATATTATATAAATATAAATAATAAAGAAATAAAATAATATGATCAACTTTTATTTATATACAAGTATGATTGTAGGTATTTTATCTATGTATTTATAGACTTATTTTATTTTTCATCTTCTTTTATTTTTATTCTACTTTTAATATGTACATATGTTATAGATAATTATTAAAAAAATAAAAAATATAAATTTGTAAAAATAATAAAAAATGAATAAATTGATTATTTTAATCGGTATAATAGACAGCGACGGTCGTTCACACAGTAACTCCACAAAATATAAAACCACCATTAAATAGTTTGTGAAAAGTTATATACAATTATGATTTTGATATGTTTTGAGTTTTTATTTGAAAGATATGGGTCTGTGAAATTGGGTTTTTGGCTTTTTTTGTGTATAAAATGAACATTGTATATTATTTTTTTACAAACTCAACTTTGTAATGTTATTTACATTATTATCTACAACTTTCATGTACAAAATTTATTTATTTGATGAATAAATAATATATAATAAAATAGGTGTCAAAAATGCATAAATAAAGAATAAAAGAATTTGGTTTTTATTCTATTTTGGTCCCTTATCTCCCCCTTCTTTATTCCTTGTCTACCAACTCAATTCTTGACTTGGTCTCGAGGTTTAGGGTCATAAAATATTTTCAATATTTTATTCCTTTTTCTTTTCTCCTCTTTATTATATAATTTTAGCATTAAAAACAGTATTATTTACACAATAAATGCAATAAATGATGTTTGTTATTTTGTACAAATTAATGTTATTTACATGCATTAGCTAGGGTTTTTAAGGCCAAAATGATAGAATAAAGGTGATGAAATGGAGATTCATCACCCCCTTTACTTGCATTTGCTAGTCCCTAGCAAACATTTATGAAATAAGTACAAAAGAGTAAACAAGAAAATAAAAGAAAGAATAAATGGAATTGATTTCAATTATTAAACTTATCTGTACAAAGTCAAAGAGGAGCTCAAGTTAGACCTTGATGTGAAAATGTGTATGGAACCTGGTCGGAAACCAAATTTAAAACACTACAACCTTAGAGAGTCACAGAACTCCGTTCAAACCACCTCAATAGCCAGGTCAAAACTAGCCTACATCATATTCAAACTCTTATGACTATGAAGTTGATTTTGTACAATGTAAGTGATAGTGGCTCTCCCCAACTGAAATGACAAAGGAACCGACTTCTCCAGAATGACAACCCAATGATACCCCAATCTAGCACTCTATCCTTAAGGAGCAGGGTATTCCCTTCTAAGTTTAAGTGACATCCAACTCAAGAGGAGGAGGTGAAGAAAAGAATGGACGTTAGCCAGTGTAGCTTCCTATCATGTGATGCATGACCAGTGTAGTCAAGTCATCCAGCTGCAGGCTGGTATAACATCGATGGTCAAGATTGCTTATTTTTTATACAACATATATACATACTTCGACATACATTTTATTTTATTTCCAGGCATGTCCACTTTTTTTGGAGTTTTTTCTGAAATACTATTTACAGCAACATTTACATAAGGAGTTTTTCCTCTTTATACAAAAAACTATCCCTCTTTTGAAGCATTATTGCAACCCACACTCTCATGTCATTCGACTTCATTATAATTGGACCAGGTTGGGGTGCACTTCCCTTCCTAGATGAGGACGAATGTTTCCACCCGTGTGCATCTCAGACCAACAAATCCAATCCACTCACCACGCCAACTGAGTTGAGCCAAGTGAAAGGTTCAAGGGTCAAAGTTAGGTTACAACCGACAAGAGTCATGTGTCCATCTCAAAAAGTTCTAGTTAGTAAGTTGAGGTGACTTGAACCCAGCCCTGAGTCTCAAAGAATTAAGTCTCAATGGACCTGAAGTACCTTAAACCTAGTTCCCATAAGGTTCCAGTGCAGTTAGGTGCAGTAAGGTCCAACCAAGCTCCAATCTTCGACTTTATTGGACTAGTTCAATCATCAAACTCAATCAAAGAATATGAATGTTATGCAAATGCTATATACAATGATGCAATTTTTCAAAGAGTTTTGAAAATAAAAAGAAATTTTACAAAAATAATTTTGCAAATAAAAAGAATTTTGGCACAAGAAGTATAAAATATGTACAACTATTTACACGGGCGTGCTTATTTTTATTTACTTACAAGAACTAATAATTTTCAGGAATTTACAATTTTAAAAGTTATTTTATAGGTATATATGCAATTAGTAAAGAATTCTATTTTTTAGATGTATATATTATTTAATGAAGCATTTATTCCTCAAATTTATTTGCAAACAATTTTTAAAACTATAGGACAAAATATTTTTTTCAAATATTTACAAACATTTGAAAACCATTTTGCAATGATTTTTCAAACAATATATATACATTTTTCAAAATATTTTCACAACCATTTTCAAAATCATTTGCAAATACGTTTTCAAATCCTTTATTTCACATAAAGAAAAGGATTTTTGCAATTAAAATATTTTTACAAAGGTTGAAAATATTTCACAAAAAAGTTTTCCAAACTGTTCACACCATTTTTCAAAATATTTTACAAGAATATTTTTAACTTGATTTATTAATCAGTATATACAAAAAATTTGAGGAATAAGAAGCATTATTAATTGGTTTTTAATGAATTATATATGCACATATAGTATTATTAGACATATTTATTAATAACTAATACGAAAGTACGAGTTATGGTTAAAGTATATACAGAGTATATACGCCCCCCTTATACTTAGTATGAGCTATGTCCTTATAGATCGAAAAAAGAAAGAGAAGACATAACTCGTACTGAGTATAGAAAAGCCTATATTACAACGAATGAATAAGAAATGAAAGAATGAAGAGATAAATGAATAGAAGGTGACTGTCCTCCCTATACTTAGGATCAAATAATCCTAAGTATGGCAGAATGTACACAACGCAGGGAGGATCAAGGGTGGGAATAAATAGATCATGGCTCGGGTTGTCTCCCCCTATACTTAGGGTAAGATATACCTAAGTATATCAGAGCAAATCAACAAGAGAGGAGATAGTGGAGGGGATCAAAGAATGAAAGAATCCCGGGTGTGGCCCCCCCTATACTTAGGATAAAGTACGTCCTAAGTACAGAAAACTGACACAAAGGGGTGACACCTTTTCTATAGAAAAACAAAAAGGAAAAGGAAAAGAAGAAAAGAATAAAAGAGGAAAAGATAGATATATACAAATATATGAAAAGATCGTAGATAATGTACACATCACTCCTATACTTAGGGTAAAGGATCCCTAAGTATAAGCAACGACAAGAGTGATGAAACAGAACTGAGAAAGAACAATACGATGTGTACCCCCCTATACTTAAGACAAAGTATGTCCTAAGTATAGACACAAAGATATGGTGAAAGATCTGGGGTGCACATAACATACACGAGAAAGAAAGAATAGAATACACGACACATATTTACATCAAGCAAAGAGTGTGAAGTACATGACGGTATCTGGTAAGCGAATACCATGCACTTGTCATCGTCTCCATGTGAGAACGAGGATGCAGTTGGATAGTGAAAAGACACCCAGGTATGCAATCAGATGGGTGTCAGCTACCGGAGACAAGAGATCGAAAACTAAACCAGAGACCGGTAGCATGAATTAGAACATCAGCTCATAAGGAAGGAATGTGATATCAGAGCCGATACTGTGAGACATGGAGGAAGAATGAGTAGTACAGACTACTCCAAGTCAATTATGGTCTCAGAACATTATAAAAGGTGAAGAGCAGGAGCCTCTCGATGTGGCATGTGGTATCTGGTGGTCACATAGTTTAAAAGTCACAATAATACACCGAACGCTACAAGACATGGCTCAACCCTACGAGGGTCCTCAAGGTGAGCAGACTCATATGAGTTGAAAATCACATAATCCTCAAAAGACTCGGCTCCATGCTCTAACAGAAAGGGGACACAACCAGGGAGGAGACCGAGTACAAAAATCAGCAGACTTGACTTCGTGCTCCAACATACAGGGGACACTAGCAATGAAGTCGAGTACCAACAAAATGATGTATCCTCCCACAGATAACCCTCAGGGAGTAATACATACTAGTCAATGAATAATCAGACAGATCGTACCCTTTCTAGGGTTGTCAAGGTGAGCAGACTCAAAGAAGTCAGATCTATCAGACAGATCATCAGCAACGGTCTCGGTAGGCGACAGATCGGCTACCCAACAGAAGAGACTGACAGATTAATAAAATATGACAGTGTCTCGCATAAAACCCTCAAGGAGCGTACTACCAACTAAGAAAGGAATAATCAGAGCATAATCAGATACAAGAAGGTAGTGGGGACCAAAAATACATTGGAAAATTTGGTTCCGTGCTATAACAGATAGGAGACACAGTCAGCAAGGGGAACCGAGCGTAAAGAAAGTGTTGCATTTTCCCGCAGATAGTCCTCGGGGAACAATGCAAACTAAACAGTGAATAGTCATATCAGATCTTATCCTTGCGAGGGTCGTCAAGGTGAGACGACTCAAAGGAGTCAATCAGAATGGTCTCGGTATACGACAGATCATCTACCAGCAGAAGAGACCGCAGATCTAGCAAGGTGTCATAGTCTCTCGTAGATAACCCTCGAAGAGCAGTACGAACTAGGCAATGAATAATCATAACAGTGAAGCTCATCCTTGAGAGAACGGTCAAGGAGAGGAGACTCGAAGGAGTCAGGGAAATTGGCCTTGTGCACCTACAAATTGGGCACACAATCAGCAGGGAGGCTAAACAGACAAATCAGATGACTCAGTTCCGTGCTCCAATAGATGTCAGCATAGTCAGCGAGTGGAATCGAGCGTAGAGAATGTGTTGCATCCTCCCGCAGATAGTCCTTGGGGAGTAATACGAACTAAGTTAATCAGGTCTTGGGATTGCTGGAAACAAATTTCGGGTCCTCAAAAATAAGCAATCAATCGATCATCAGGAGGGCATAAGATCATGTGATGGATGAGAAATAATCAGGTTAATCACAATATGTCCCTCAAGTCAATCCAATCAGCCGATATGGCATAAAATATCAGCAGAAATCCTCTAAGTGTCACAGGTGGATGATAGAATCAGGAGATCAGGGATGGGTCAATTAAGAAGATGAGAGAAATAATGTGGGTTTTGCACACCATTGCTTTAAAGTCCAAATCAGAATAATCAATCAATCCCTCAAAATGAAGATGGTTGGAACCACAAAATAGTTTGATCAGTCATAGCTCGTGACCTTATCATCAAATCATCAAAATAATCACATCCTCAATTCGGTGTGCGTGAATAAAATTCCTCAATAAAGAATCACACCTAGTAATCATGCCTCATCAGAGTCCTCAATAAGTGCTTATGCACATATTGAAAGTCAAATCCACCAAGAGAAGTAATCCAATCTCAACATCCTCAGAATGTGCCCAACTTACTCCAATAACCAATGTAAGTCAAAATCCATGACGTAGGCTATATCTCGAGTAATAGATGGATGATACGGGGGACACGAGGAGGGTGGGTGAAATGAAGGTGTACATACTCAAAATTGTGATTCAAGGAGAGGGTCTCCTCGAACCGGACTAGATGTGGGTGATATGGGCAAGGAGAGAAAAGCTGAAAAATCCGGCGAAGACGATGAAGCTCAAGACCCAATATCATGACTCGATGCAAATGAGGAGGTGTGTATAAGAGAGGTAGAGAGATTCAAATATGAAAATAATGACTCACATGGGTGGGACCACAAAACGCAAAGAGATGAAAAATGCAAACAAACTCCAAGTCACAATCAATACACAAAGCAAACCCCTGATTCACCTACTCAACATAGTGAAGACCAAGATGTGGTCTATTTATCTTGTCGATTTTAGAGTAAGGTGATCATCATAAAGTTGTACGCATCGAAGACAAACTTGGGATTTGGGCATTGATCCTTAGCATGTACGTAGGGAAAAAATGCGTATATAAGGGGGGGGCTCTCCCCAATACAAGGAGTCCATTACATTTTATTTTAGAGTCCAATAGAGTTAGAAGTCTTAATTTTATTTAGGTTATTTGTTTGTTTTTTTAATGCATGTGTCTAATGGGGTTTCCAATTTCATTTAGCATCCTAGGTAAGCAAAAATCAGAGCGAGAAGATCGGAAAAGCCATGCAAGTCAGAAACCGATGATGCATGCAAAGTAAGAAGACTTACAGTGCTTCCCAGCTCTCTCCATGTAGGATGCATAACAAAATTTGAAAACCTATGCTATACGAGATGCAAACCGATGAAATCGCCCTAGGATAGTAACTTCTATTATCGTGAGGAACAAAATGTCAATTACTTAGAATCAAACCCTAAGGTCCGATCTTGAAGACGCCTCGGTGCCCGCCACAACGGGTCCTACCAGCGTTGTATGACGTCTCTCACAGCATGCGGGTTCGAATCTGAATAATCAACTATTATTATTTGACTAAGTCCAGAAGCGCATCTATAGGTACAGGTAAATATATGAGGGGCTTTGGACCTTAATCTATCGGAAAACAATTCCTAAACTAGGGCTTATTCATACATAATAATAAAGATAAAATAAAAATAAAAAAACTTCAAAACCGTCGAGGCCCCCAAGAGAACAATTCCTCGGGCACTGGACCTTGGGAAGTTGAAAAAGTCTCTGAGAGTCCTTATTTTTACATGCCAAGTGTCACTCTCTCACATAAATTTACAATTTTTTAAGAAAAATGCATAATAGAATGAAGCTCAAAAAATGTCTCAAAAATTCCTCCAAGTCTGAATCAGTTGCTCTCTCTTGTCGTCTCAGTCAGAAGATCGGCTCCATCTTGCTTGGGTGCATAGTCCCTCCTAGGAGATCCTCCATGGCACGACAATCCCTTGCAACAAATTCAAACATGAAGGAGTGTTAGATAGTTCACAGTAATATCAAATAATAGTGAGAAATAAATAAATATAACAATAAATGAATGAATGAACAAGATATAAGGCAAAATGAAATAATCTCCAACTAAGCGATGTTGCTCCTTGGCAACGGTGCCATTTTATAACTGAGAAAAATAAGCCGAAGTCGTGTCATTCTACAAGGCGGAAGGACAATCGTTGACGTGACCTCAAAGAAAATCTCTCGGTAAATCAGCAGATAACCCACAATATGAATAAAGCAATGAAGTATAAAAAATATGGAGCTAAAATTTATTATGACTCTACAGTAAAAGTGTATAAGTATAAGTACGTGTAGAGGTCGAACACATGGAGCAAACGGGAGAAGGAGGCACAATTAATGCACAAAAAATCGTATTTTATCTCTTGTCCATGTTATTTTTCGTGGGGTTTTAATTTTTAGTTTTATATTAGTTTTATTTTTTATATGATTAATTTTCTGGTTTTTAATTTCCTTTTTATATTTTTATCTTTTTATATTTCCTTTTTCTTTTATATAAACAATATAGCATATATAAGGCTTTATATACTCAATATATAGTGGTATATTTATAAATAAGAATAAATATATATATATATATAATACATAAAATAATTTTTTTAGGTTTTTCATATTTTTATAATGTTTTTGTAATTTTCTAGAAATTTTTCCTAATTTTTATGTATTTTAAAGGAAAAAATCCCAAATAAGGGATTAAATAAATACCAGAAACTGATTTGGATGTTAAAAATAATAAACAAGTTCCGAAATTACCCAAATCAATTTTAATATATCGATAATTATAAAACAGAAAGAATTATATTTGGTATTTTTGTAGAAGTTTTATATTTTTTGTTGGATTTTGGAGCTTTATGATTTTTATCATTTCCTTAATTTTATTTTTAGGGGTTTTTGTTTTCTGGACTCAATATTTAAATATATAAACTATATATTTTTTGTATTTTTCAAAAATGTTTTGATAATTTTTTTGTATTTTATATGTAAATAGGGAATATATAATCTCTATTAAATTTTTAGTAAATAGATTAAATAAAAAAATGCTACTTAAAAATATGGGCATAAATATACATGGCATATAACATCTAATCCTATTTTTGTGAATTTTTAGGAGCACATTAGCTATATTTAATAAATAATAAAAGCTACAAAAATACATGTCCTGGTAGGGGCATAAATGTAATAAAAATAAACTTCATGGACATAGATGTAATTTTGCCAAAAATATACAACATTCATTTAATTTTATGGGACTATTTTACAATTACAAAATCTGCTAGGCGTATACGAGCAATTTTACCACCTCACGTGGGACAACACGTAAGGTGACATGGACTGGAGCCATATGTAATTTAAATAAATACAAGAGGTCATTTTGAAAAATATCCAATTTATTTATAACGCTACATTATTTACAAGACTAGATAATAAAGGACAAAATTACGAGGCTAAAGGTGAAAATTACCCCAACATATGCGCTGATGGATGGTTCGATGTGCTCCACTTATCCACGTGGCGTGTGTTGAATGGCAGATGACGATTCGTGGATCAACGATGAAGATTAGATCATTGGAGAGCGATCCAACGGCTAAAGCTCATGAAGATCCAACAATTCTGGTGTGATATGGGGCTCCTCCCCAGATCGGACGACAGCTGCTCTTTTCCAAGAACAGGGAAGAACTCGTCTTCCCCGAACTTTGTTTATCGATTCCTCCCTCCACCAGGACTCTTCTTCAATTGTCAATAACTCTACACGATTGTCGGGGACATCCGCAGCTGTTGGTGGTCTAAAGAGGCTCCAAAACCTCATAAAGAGGTCTGGCGAGCTCGGTGAAGAAGAGACCTCCAGGTACCTACAAGCGGGGTTGATTCAAGCCCATGAGGACCCCTTGGGGCACGTGACCTGCATAGAATGGAAACACGGCTCGAGGAGGTACTCCTCGACTGAAGATGAAGTGTGAACATGAAAAATGAGGTGGGCAGAGACACTTTCGGCGAGGTGGTAGAGTGAATCATGGATTCGCAGAACCAAAGGGGTTCCGGTTGGTCTGAGATGGTCGGAAGGTGGAGAATGCGAGAGGGAACGAAGGCGAGGTGGGAAGCAGGTCAGAACTGGTGGTTTGAACGGTGAAATGTTCGTCGGAGCGGAGCTCCAACGAACTATGAAATGGCTGATATATGCTAAAACTACGATCTATTCATTAAACTAAATGCATAATTAAAAATAATGAACTAAAATCTACCTAAAAATGATAAAATGTGTATCTCTAACCCGGTTGGACACTGGGGGGCAGGACGGTCGCTGGAGCATCGCCTGGGTGCACCTCCACCATCCATCGGCTACCGTGAAGCTTCAGGGGACCTCCCCCTGTCACGGGGATGCACGCTTGGTCGAAGCTAGGGGCTTATGACTTAGGAAAATGACCAAAATTGAGGAAGGAGGAGGAGGTTCTTATTTATAGACATACGAGCACCCTTATTTGATCGGCCAATGGTGAAGAATCTAGCGTATGTACAGGGGATCTAATGATCAGGCATGGATGTACAATGATGGAGGAGCATTTCGTCTGAAGGAAGCATTCGCGAAAGATGGACGAGAAGACCAGGAAAAATGACACAAAATTGGGGAAAAGGCATCTGCATCACGTTAACAGGCTGGGGGTTGAGTTGACCAGAGGTCAACAAACAGAGGGACCAGATTGGTCCAGCTCAGCCCAAATAAGGACAAAATAACATATTTATGAAAGAATAATTATTTAAAAATAATAATTTATTTTATTGATTTTTGTTTATAAAATAAAAAAATGTTTATTATTTAATGTAGTATTTTATTATGATTTTTATTTATTTTTGGTGTATTTTATTAGTGATTAATTTTTAATAGTGTAATTATAGGTATATTCATCTATGTTTTGTACAATTTTATTTTTATTTTATACATTTTAATTTATTAATTTATTCTTTTATTTTATATATATTTAACTTTTTTTATGAGTATAAATATATTTTTATGTTATTTTTATGATGTAATTTGCGTACTTAAATAAATAGATATGTATATTCTATAGGTATATTTATAGGTGTTTTACCTATGTTTTATATACATCTTTTTATTTCAATGTATTTTATTGATTTTTATTTTAATTTTGTATTTTAATATAATAATAATAATATTTACAAATAAAAATATAAAGAATAAAGAAATAAAAGAATATGATCCACTTTTATTTATATACAAGTATGATTATAGGTATTTTATTTATGTATTTAAAGACTTATTTTATTTTACATTTTCTTTTTAGTTTTATTATAGTTTTAATATGTACATATGTTATAGATAACTATTGCAAAAATAAAAAAATATAAATTTGTAAAATAATAAAGAGTGAATAAATTGATTGTTTTAATCGATATAATATACAATGAGGGTCAAAAACCTAACTTTCACACAGTAACTCCACAAAATATAAAACCATCAACATTAAATAGCTTGTGAAAAGTTGTATACAATTAGAGATGATTTTGATATGTTTTGAGTTTTTATTTGAAAGATATGGGTATGTGAAGTTGGGTTCTTGGCTTTTTATTTTATGTATAAAATGAACATTGTGTATTATTTTTGTACAAACTCAATTTTATATTTTTATTTACATTATTATCTACACCTTTCATGTACAAAATTTCTTTATTTGATGAGTAAATGATAAAGAATAAAATAGGTGTCAAAAATACATAAATAAAGAATAAAAAATTGGTTTTTATTTTATTTTGGGCCCTTATCTCCCTCTACTTTATTCCTTATCGACCAACTCAATTCTTGACTTTGTCTCAGGGTTTAGGGTCATAAAATATTTTCAATATTTTATTCTTTTTTCTTTTCTTCTCTTTATTCTGTAATTTTGGCATTAAAAACGATATTATTTCACAATAAAAGCAATAAATGATGGATGCTATTTTGTACAAATTAATACTATTTACATGCATTAGCTAGGGTTTTTAAGTCCAAAATGATAGAATAAAGGTGATGAAATGGAGATTCATCTATAGTCGCGCATTGGTGGTATTCTAATCGAGTTGTCCCTGATATGGCTTGTTCGATCCCTTTCCCTTCCCTTGAGGATCCATTTCTGAATCATACTTAAAGAATGTAATATACATGGGGTTCAGTGTTGGTTCTGCACAGAAAGATGTATCCCGTTTAGAGAGTAAATCTTTGGCACCATATGAGATGGATGATCTGGAATTACGGTCAATTCCATATGTATATGAATGGAGCATTTGATATTGACTAAAATCGATCTCCCTCCATAAGGGATGAATGGTGGGACAAGAGTGGTCATAGTTTATAGGAATAGAGGAACATGTCGAGGAGTCTAGAGATCGTTTCGCAAGATATGAATCGGGTTCTCGAGAATCGCCTCAAATTATTAAAGATGTTGAGCTCATGGAATCAATGTGGGTGTCGGCGAGATCTAGACTAAACAATCCATGAGTCAACATCTTAAAGAGTATCGAAGTGGATGAGGAATGGGATAAGATGATGAACAATAGATGAAGAGGAAAGTGGAAGAAGGCTCACAATGAGCGAGGCAAGAAGAAATAAAAACAGATGAAAAGAAAAAGGTGCAAGTATGCATGACTGGATTTTTAAACTAATCTAATTCAAGCAAACACAATACAAGTATGGATTCACCAACCCAACATAATGTGAAGTTGTGAAAGTTTGACTATTTTTACCTTTTCAATTTTATTATTATTTTCAGTCAATCTTTGAACAAATCCTTAGAGGCTAACCCTACAGGAGAGTGAGTACTGCCAAAAAAGTATCTCGTACTTTCCACTTCCTTTGTAACCCGTAGCCTACACTTTTTCTAGAGAATCCCTGATATTGGGTATGGATCCACTACTCATCCAAAGAATAGAGGAGGAAGTTGATAGGCGAAACAACTACCTCCCCCACAAGTGAGGTACTCAGATGCAAGATGATGAGACATACAAACCCATAAGGGCATGTCATGAGCTCAATACTTCGGATCAGGTCAGATGTTATACACAAGGCGAGAATGTCGTTGTCAATAAGGCCCTACTCGTCTATGTACGATAGAAGAGCCAATACTTCAGAATCCACTCAATAGCAGGGCAATATTCAGGTTGGGTTTTGGGCTCTAATCCTTATGTGTCATGCCTCACTCAGTCTAGATAGTGCTTGAAAACAATGTGGGCTTTTTGAATCCTAAACGATAATAGTTCATTACGAATTTTCATTAGGTCAAAATTTATTAAACAATCCCATTGTTTCAATTTTTGTTTTCGCTTTTTTAAAGTATTTTTCAAATAATTCACCCAATGATTTTTTTTGTATTTTTCTTTGAATCCTAAGTGATACAAAAAATGAGAGAGGAGTCGGAAAAGCCATGCAAGTTTACATTAAGGTGGAAATCTCACCTTAGCATCTAATGATGCATGCAAAGTGAAGAAGACTTACATTGCTTCTTATCTCTCTCCGTGCGAGATGCAAGATAGAATTTTTAAATTCTACATTATATGCAATGCAAGCCAGTGAAAATTGCCCTAAGAATTAGTTGTTATTAATCTTGAAGAACCAGATTAATTTGAGCTAGATCCAAACATCAAGACTATAGGCACATGGAATATATTAGGTGTTTGGACCTAACTTACTCACGCAAGTAATTCCTAAAATCAAAGGGCTCGATCACAAAAAATAATTAAAATGATGTGAAAAACTCAAAATATAGAAAACAAAAATAAACAAAAGGGGAAAAGGGAGAATAAAATGAAGAAGGTGAAGAAAACAACGAAAAAAATCCGACGAGGCCCCCAAGTGAATGTGCACCTCCATAATTTATCACTCAGTCACATGTAACCTCTCAATGATCCTATACACTTCTTCATCTCTGTAATCACCTCGATCATTCTCCAAGCTTGCACAATCTGTACAACCTTGTATGTCTCATTGCTATAAAGTCCCCATCACGCCTCCCTAAGTAGTTCAATCAATTTGTATATGTGTATGATTGTATGCTAACAATTGCAGGTGCTCAAATGCCTCAATGATAAGAGGAATCAAGCATTCTCCATCCTCCACCTTCCCTTTCGTTGAAGCTCCATCAACAAGGAATTTTAAACCTCGACAACTGACAATATATCAACCATCTTCTTTGCCAGGACATCAACGAGCTCCCATGACCTTCAGAATTCGTAGGAGCAAAATATCACCTGGGTAATGGACCTCGAAGTGTGAAGTGTCCAAAAATGTCCAAATGCATGCATTATTACAAATTAATAATAAAAATAGAAAGAGTCTCTCTCTCTCACACACAAAATAAAAGAAAATTCTACACTAAAACTCTGACCTTCACTCTTTTTCTCTCTCTCTCTTGCTCTCTCCAATTGACCTATAGAGAAAAGGTCAATCTCCTTGCAGCTTGGGTGCACCGACTTCCTAAGTAGTCGCCTTCAACACACGATCCTTTGCAAGATATTTAACAAAGAAGGATGTATGAAGAAGATAAACATTTATTTATAAAAGAAGTAGAGACAATAAAATATGCAGATGAATATATACACTAAAAACCTATCCTAGGTGTTGCTACCCAGCAAACATGCCATTTGTTCAACAGTTGGTCATGAGGGATCCTAGCACCCGGTCTTGGAGGGCATACGGTACCTACAAGTCGAGTCCGGTGATCGTTGTATCGGTACCTCTGTCAGATCTTGGATGTCAATAACCAAATGCAACAACAATCAACCCACAATATGATAACTCAATGACGTGTGAGGTGAAATTTATTATACCTACAAATAAATGCGTATAGTGAACAAGTACAAGGGACGAACCACTGAAAGCTATAGGGATAAGTTATTTATTATCTAAAAAAATCAACAATTTTTTGTATCTTTGGATTTTTAATTTTTGTGGGCTTTATTATAATTAAACTTTTTGAATTTTAATTTTATATTTTTGTTTTAATTTTATAATTTTATTTCCTTTTTATATTTTTTGATTTTAAATTTCTTTTCTTTTTTATAAGTAATAAGTATATATATGTGTGTATAATATAAGCAATATATGTATAATATATATAAAAATTCAATAAATATAAATAGAAACAATCCTTTTTATTTTTTAAAGGTATAAAAATATTTATAAGTTCTTATAATAATTATTATATTAATAAGTATATAAGTATTAGTACGTATATAGGTAATTTAGGCTCTTATATTTATAAATATAGCTAATAATATTCAAAAATTATAAAAAAAATGTTTTTATATTTTCTATATTTTTCTATTTTGTGAATTTTTAGTGAGTTTTGCTAATTTCAGGCATTTGTAAAGTCCAAAATACTCAAAATAGTGAGTTAATAAATATACCGAATTATTTTGAGATTTAAAAATATAAAATAAGTCCAAAATTTCTCAAAACTAATTTTAAATAGTATAAATAAAGTATATAGAAGAAAATGATTTTTGGTTTTTATATATTTTTCTTATTTTTAGAGTTGGAAAGGTTTTTCAATTATGTAAAGTTTGCTTTTGATATTTTTTGTGATTTTTGGTTTGGAGTTATATTATATAGTAATAAATAGTATATAATTTTTTTGATTTTTTATAAGTGTTTTTCTAACTTTCTGTATTTTTATATTTAGTCAGTAAATAAATAGCTCTTAAATGTTTTTTAATAATGGAAAAAGATAAGTAAATGCTAAAATAAAAATATAGCATGAACATGCATTAGATCAATCTCCTAGTATATTTTTTTATAATTTTTCAAGAATATGAGCTATTTAATCAAAAATAAAAAGTATATATTAATTAACGAGGCTTGATAGGGGTGTATTTGCAATAAAAATATAATACAGGAGGTTGTGTGTAAATAAACCACAAGTTTTTGTACTTAATTTATAAATTTGAAAACTAAAAAGAAATAAAGGAACCCAAAGGGGGTCCATTGTAATTTTCTAGCTCATGTGGGGGACCACGCAAGTTGACCTGGCACTAGACCTTTCTGCAATATTCAATAAAGGTGGGGGCCCATATGCAATTTTTACACAAAAGTTTGAACGTATTTAACTATTTACAATACTAATTATAAAATTACAACAAGGATGGGGGATACTTAATAAATTACCCCTTAATATGCACACGATTGGAGGCTCTTGTGCTTCCACGTGGCTTGATGAGTGGCTCCATGGCATATCGCTTCGTTTAATTCCAAGGGCCCATATTAGATCTAATCCTATGCCTTATCCAACGGTGGCTGAGTGACCTGGAGCTCATGAAGAACAAAGCTTCGACGAGCTTTGTTCTCTAATTCCACTCGTCTCCATTTACCTCTTCGCTCGATGAAGGTCTCTTCTCCTTCCTGGAAGCTTTACGCGTCAACAGGTATCCTATACGGTGTTCGGGGCTTGCTGAAGGAGACCTGGAGCTCAGGTCACCTGGAGCTTCTGTTCAAGCATCGAGTTCATGCTCCGGGTGGATCTCTTAATAACGGACCTGCCCAAAATGGTTAAAGGGACCGAGGGCTATCTCTTCGGCCCTCTACTGAAGTTGAAGATGCACAAGGGGGGAAGTAGGGAGATGAGGCCCCAACGAAGGCGAAGGAGATGGAGTCTGGGGGCTCGAATTCATATGGGATTCAATGAGAAAATAGAGGGATTTAGCGAGGAAATGCAAGGGGAAGGAAGTGAGGTGAATTTGGGGGTCAGAGACAATAAGTTCATAGTGGATTTGGGGTTGGAGCCTTGCTTCAACGATTTTGATTTTTGAAATGAAGCAAAATAGTAAACTAATTGGTCGAATTAAAACCTAAACTAAGCTAAGGAAACGAAATGCAAGGAAAGTAACCCAACCTAGCAGCTTGACAAGCTCTAGAGCTCAGAGTAGGATAAGCTCACCAGAAAAGAACATCGGTGAACCTGTATCGCCACCTACACCACCTTATCCAAGCTAAGGAGGTCTGGAGCACCATGCTGTCATCGTAGAGGCTCTACATGGTAGTCCAACTAGGGTTACAACCAAGCAAAGGGGATCAAAACCAAAAAGAAAGGATGAGCTCTAATTTATATAAGTGGTGAAGGGCAAAAAGGGGAAGACGATGGCGAGGGAGAGGATGGTGGTTGGTGGGAGCTAAGGCATGGGCGGGGGTGACAGATCGTAGGTCTGTAAAAGGGGGGAGGTCTCGAGGGAGATGGAGTCATGGAGCAGTCATGGGAAAATGGAGAAGTCGGGTGCTCCATGTGATCTGACGGAAGGGAGGTGGGTGTAAGGACAGTTGACCTGGGGTCAACTGTCCTCTCATCTTGGTTGGTCCACGTGGACCAACCAGGAAAAAGAATAAGGAAAGTATTTTTAAATTCAGTTAAAAATCAAAATTGATTTTATTAAATTAAGGTTAAAAAAGAAACATGTTAGTAATTTAATATAGTATTTTATTCTGATTTTTATTTATTTTTTACAAATTAATTTGTTAGATGTTCATATATACAGGTGTATATATAGGTAAATATACATGTAATTTACATATTTTATTTTTAATTTATATTTTATATTTTATTGATATATACATGTATTTTATATATTTATGGCTTATTAAAGACATATTTAAAATTTTTAGTATATTTTTCTGAGTTTATTTATATACTTAAATAATTATGTTTGTATATTTTATATGTATATTATATGTATACCTTACCTATATATTAAATAAATTTATTTAGTTTAATATAGTTTTGATAGTTTTATTTTAATTTTATTATGTACATGTATTTTAAAAAATATTCACGAATTAATAAAAATATAAGAAACCTAAAATATGTAGAACAATTATATTGAATATTATATACAAATATATTGCATAATGAGGGCCCAAAATCCAACTTTTGCATCTTAACTCCAAATTGACTGAAACCACCTTCATTAAATAGATAAATTTATTTTAGGAACAATAAATGTGAGATTGAAGAATTTTGAGCTTGTATGGAGAAGATACATGTATGTAAAGTTTTCTTTGTGGCTTTTTATTATGTGTGTCCCAGGCACAATGTGCATTAATTTTGAGTTAAATAAATTCTATATTTTTTTTCTATTTTTATGCACAAGTTTTATGTTCAAAGTTTATTGATTTGAGGTATAAAAATAAAAGAATAAAATAGGTCCCAAAAATGACTACTATTGCCAAATCAAATTGGGATTCTAGGTGTATTTTCTGTACAATTGGCTGCCCTCTCTTCCCGTAATTTATTCCTTGTTGACAAAGTCATCATGATGACCGGGTCTCAAGGTCTAGGATAACTTAATGTCTTTGACACTTCGTTCTGTTTCTTTTCTTCCTTTATTATTATTTTAGATGAAATATAATATTTTGTATATTATCTATGGATCAATAAATGCATGTTAATTTATTCAATTTATGGCTATATACATGCATTTAGTTAGAGATTAAAGACAAAATGAAAGAATAAAGGTGATGAAATGGAGATCATCGATAGGATAAATAAATCCAATTCAATAATACCAAATTCTCCTCTTCACCCAACGAATCAAATATCATTGAATAATCCTAGTTCTCATATTTATCTCTTTAGGAACATTCCTCAAACTTCCTTGAGGATATTGTACCTTCTTTATGGATATTTGGAGAAAGAGTCATGGTAAGTATATATCCATATAGTGACTTGGATGATTTTCATATTCAAATCTAGAAGTCCTCTCAAAGATGTCTGATCATGTCAGACAAATTACCCAATTTTCTTGTTGTCACTAAATCTAATTCAGATCAATATCCAACATTTAGACTAAGATTGGATAACTAGTTCGGTGAGCGGAGACACTAAAATCCAAACATGTTTCATCACTCCCTCATAATGGAAGCATCACAATATATAACTGTTTAAGATTACATCACCCTCGGGTATTCAAAATACCCAAACATCCTACATACTGGAAGACAATGTCTAATGTTCTGATCTCATTTTGGAATGTCTCCTTCATGGTTTTATTGGTAAGTTTCTCATTCGGTCATTTGGTATTGGCAATAATCATATGCTTTCCAGAAGCATATATCGTACCTATAAATCCTATCTTGTTTCTAAAACAAGACAACCAATGTTGAAATTTGGTCTATCCCAACATCTCATGAGCAAGCTCAGGTCTTTTAGCTCAGTAGTTAAGCCGTATGATCCCTTTGAGAGATCATATTACTCATATACTCTTGTATGCACTCCAGCAAGCGTTTATATAGACCTTGGTTAAGTATCAACCTAATGGTATACCAAATGTACATACTCAGACATATAGTAATACATCTCTCTTGAGCCAGAGGATGCGTGCCTGTATCGTGACAACATACGATATAGGTCTTGGTTATCTCAATCTCGCTAAGTTAACTCTTTGACACATCTTATCCGACACCTCCGAATTTTTATTCCTGTGCAAAGGACCTACATCAAGAGGTCGATCAGATGTCAACCTTTAGAGTAAGGATTGTCATTTCCTTCTTAGACCGGAGATCCTTTCTTGATAGTCACTTGACGGTGCAGTTGAGTCCTTAAGCCGACTCTTTATATATTCAGCCCTGCATCAACCTCTATGATCCAACATTTGGATCAACAACTGTATGATATCAAGATTGCCATGGTACATAACCCTAATTGTACGAAGGGATCAATTATTCAAATTAGTTATCCTTCATTTTAAAGTGAGGAGTGATTTGCAATAATTTTTTATTGCATAATGGCTCACCATGAACTCATATGTCCAACACTTTTTCATCGGCTTCACATATAGAAATATGTCAAAAAGATGAGCATCACTCTTCCTTCTGTATGTGTATGTTGTTTCAACTCTCCTCATGTTGAAATCTAGGACCATCTCTTCAAGGATGGCCATCTTCTAAGAACCAATTGCAAGTAGACTAATTTCCATATCTATCATCTTCTTAATCTCCAAATGTCCTTACTAACTTCTATAAGCACACCATTCGTAGTGGGGGAATGACAGAAGAGTCATCCTGAACATGGATCAGATATCATGCACTTTGGTGTTCATTTCCTGTGGTACTTTGAGAAATCGCATCCATCATGATAACTGGGATTCCCTTCCTTTCACGCTGGATAAACTTTGGCACATCCATGATATTCACAACATCTTGAGAAATTCCAAGGACCTCAAGATTGTTTTGTTAATTAAAGATAATCCATGATTCAAATTGAATATTTACATCCTTTTTATTAGCATCTATTAAGAGAGAGGGATGTGAAGCATTTACCAAAAAAATAGGTAGATTACATGATATGGCCGATGTGGTAACGCTTTGAATTAGTATGAGTCTAATTTGTGGACTATATTATAGTTATTATTTATTTTTCTGAACAGAATAATTTTCCCACATGCTCGATAATGGGAACTCAGAAAAGAAAGAGACCAAATTTGATCGGAAAAGGGAACGGGCAATGACAGCCAATTCTAAGCTGTCAAAGAACACACCCATATACGAGGACTCCCATCACCACCACCATTAACTGCCAAGATCGCATATCGATCGGCCACCCCCAAGATCGTAGTTTCAGGTGGAATCCCATCAGCGGGAGTTACTTGATTCCTCAACAGGCGATCATGCGTTCTCGGAGGCCGACATTCCTCCTTCCCAATATCAGGGTTTCCGATACATAAGAAAGCTCCATCTTCCCGATATATGTCTGATACGGTGGACGGACAATCTGTAGACGGAAGGCCGGCAATCGATGGGGAAAGACATAGTAATGACAGGAAGCAGAAGAATAAAGGGGGCAAGAGGAGATTCGGAAAGGTCAAATCTCTGCTCTCTTCTCCTTTCAGGAGGATCGGGAATCAGACATCTTGCTCCCCCTCGTCTTCTTCTCATTCTCCTTCTTCTTCGTCTTCTTATCCTTTTTATTACGGGGATCGCCCCATTGGTGCCTGTTATCTGTGCTTCCTGCCCCCACCCGATGGTTCCTTTTCGGCAACAAGGATTGACGCGGAGAATCCGAATAATTTGAGTCTTTCTTCTTACGGATATGTGAAGAATTTGCTGGAAAAGAACGATTTTTGTGCTCCTGAGTGCAATGTCCATAGAGATCTCTGACGCCTGAAAGGTGTTTCATCAAATGCCGGACGGAGCAGCCTTCAATTGGCGAAGGGAAGCAAGCATTTCTTGAGGAGGCAATTACTGTGAGTTTGATTGCGTTGTATTCTTTTTTCATGTTGTTTTGAGAAATATAGGTGTAGAGTTTTGAGTTATAGTTTACAAGGTGCAATTGTTATCGTGTATAAGAGAATCGGTATTATATTTGGCGGCACATGGTGGGCAAAGTTTTCTGTTGAAGGTTGATACATGGTATTTATCGAACCCTAATGAGCACTCTTGATATTGGGACTTTTGCATGACAATCTTGCTCATCCCCAGCAGCAACCATCGCCCCTTGCCTGCCTCACACCGTAGACTCTTCATTGAGAGGAAAAAGCACGAATGCTCCATTTCCTTTTTCTGATTATAACCTAGATATTAGGGTTCGTGTAACCCCTTTATTTCGTAAGCTTTAATACAAAATCTAGGGGTATACTTGAAAAACTAAAGAGAAATAGAAGGTGAAGCAAAATTTATAACAGCTTCAAATTAGGACTATTCCATAATAGAATTGTTCAAAAAATAAAATCTCTTAAACGAATTCAGATTTCTTATCAGCAGCAAAATGCAGTCCATACTGAATTGCACTTCTTACTGTCTTTATGCTTCATTCAGAAGAAAATTGATAAATTGGATAACCATCAGCTTGTTCAGATTTAAGAAATTAAATTCCTAAACAGCTTTGTGAATATACAGTAGCAGCATACCTCTCTGTATAACTTGTACATTATCAGACTTAGATCCACGTGGATCTTAAGTTAACATGATCTTTGGTGATTCCGGTCTTCCCTAAGGAGTAACAGATGATTTAAGCATATTGTCTTTTCTGTGCACATGCCATTGTGATGTGTGCACTTCGGAGAAAGTAATCCAATAGCACTGTCCATGCATTTCTAAATCCATTTATCTTGTATCTTTCACCACATCTTTACACCATGTTAAGAACTTGTCAATCTTTTTTTCTTTTTTGAGTCAGCATTGTTGCCCACTGGAGAGTAGTTCAGCCTTAAAGAACCAAACAAGGCAGAATCAAAGAACGGTGCCAGAAAAGAAATTAATGCCCCATTCCTCAGCATGATTGCATCCAAGTTCTCTTGTAAACTAGCTGCCTTGACCTGTAACACCACCATCAATGCTTCTCTAAGAAAATGCTTGGGAGGACCACCTTTTACAATTGTCGAAAGCTCTACACCACCATCATAGCCTCTCAGCACTCCAGCCATTGGTGCTTGAGGCTCGAATATTGACAAGCTTTTTTTGGGCTTCTTCATTATACCATCCTTGTGTGTTGAAAGGATCAATGCACCAACCCAGTGAATTGGAGATCCATTTCTCTGGGACATCCACCTTTGGCAGTGGAATCTGGTTTCCTTTATTGTGATCGCGCATACTTTTTTTGTCATCGTTTAGTCTCTAATAATCATTGACATTGCCTTGGCCTATTGGAGATTCTTGTCGTATCATTTCGCAAAGTATTGGGAACCATGATATGCAAACTATTCACAGGCAAACCAAATCCCTCAATTAAGATTGGCTATGACCGTAGCCAAGTATATGAGAGCTACTCACCCTTCTATCCATGAATTTGAAACTTGAACATGCTAGCTCAGTCTACCTCATATTTCCTTGGGGTCGCTCCCTCAGTAATCGAGCATCACCTAATTTTTTTAAAGGTGTACTTGATGGAGATTAAGTCCCAATCATCACGGAAAATATAGAAGAAATGACGGATTGAGTTTGCTTAAAAACCCATCATATGTATAGATAACAGTAAAAAATTTGAAATTATTTCTTTTGAAAGATATGCTCTTCAGGCACTTGAACCTGCTTGGATCACAACTAGACAAATAGAAGCTGAGCGAATAGCAATGGCATGATATGCACGCCGTGGCGGAAAAATATGGGTACACATATTTCCCGATAAACCCGTTACACTAAGACCAACAGAAACACGTATGGGTTCCGGTAAGGGGTCCCTCGAATATTGGGTAGCCGTTTACACTTGGAAGAAGAAGTAGGAAAAGGAAAAAACATAGTGATAATTTTATTCGTCGCCGTGAATTAAGAATATTGAAAATAGAATTTTTGGAATTTGAAATTGTTTATTATATTTATATTTTTACAAAAAAGGAGTTATCAATTGTGGCACGTTCATTAAAAAACATCCTTTTGTGGCTAATCATTTATTGGGAAAAAATGAACAATTCAATATGAAGATGGAAAAAGAACAGGTTTGAAATGAAAAAGGATCTTAGAGTGTCTAGAGTTGGGCCAGGAGGGTCTCTTAACCATGGACGGCCATATCGCGATATATCGGCGATATATCGGTATCGACAGGTCACCGATATATCGCCTATATGGTCAATATTGGGTATCGACAGGCCAAAAATGCACAATCTCGGTTCGATGTCGGCGATATGGCGTCGATATATCGCCGATATATCGGCGATATATCGGTATCGACATGGTACCGATATCGATACCGATATCGGTATGTCCTTCCATGCTCTTAACACCTTTTTTCTTCCCATCGGAGTTAGTTCACAAAGGCTTGCCATGGTAAGGGAGAAGGGGGGAACAAGCACCCGAAGTTAGTTGGTTAAAAACCCCAATCAAAGTTTGGTCTAGAAGAGTGGAAGGGTAGGAGTTGATAGAATGTATCTCGTATACAGTACAAATTAAATTCTACTCCCGGCATTGGATTCCAAAAATTAGTACACCGCTCAAAGCAACAAAGGAACATTCATTTGGAATTAAAAAAGAAGAATTTATTCAAGGGAAAGGTGAGAGATATTTTGTTCCATCATAGAGAATTAGTTTTATCTTGTGTCCAAAACAATTTCTATGATACATCAGGACTTTCGGGGAGTTGAAAATAAGCATATATCCGGAGATTCCCGAATAGGTCAACCTTTCAAGCTGCTGCTGAATCCGTGGCAGGCAAGAGACAACCTGGCGAATTGAAACATCTTAGTAGCCAAAGGATAAGAAAGCAAAAGCTATTCTCATACTAGCGGCGAGCGAAATGGGAGCATCCTAAACCGTGAAAACGGGTTGTGGGAGAGAAATACAAGCATCGTGCTGCTAGGTGAAGCGGTGGAATGGTGCACCCTAGATGGTGAGAGTTTGATAGCCGAAAACATCACTAGTTTACGCTCTGACCCGAGTAGCATGGGGCACGTGGAATCCCGAGTGAATAAGCAAGGACCACCTTGCAAGGCTAAATACTCCTGGGTGACCGATAGCGAAGTAGTACCGTAAGGGAAAGGTGAAAAGAACCCCCATCGGGGAGTGAAATAGAACATGAAACTATGAGCTCCCAACTCCCAAGTAGTGGGAGGAGAATGTGATCTCTGACCGCACGCCTGTTGAAGAATGAGCCGACAACTCATAGGCAGTGGCTTGGTTAAGGGAAGCCACCAGAGCCTATTATCGTGGAACTATACTACATATATTAATTCTATGTGGTACCATGCAATGCAAGAAATACAAATTATACCTTTTGAGGGACACAAGCCTCTTAATGAAAGAGATCTCTTGTCGTAGGTCTGATCCTACCCTTGTTGCATGTGTTGACACATTGATGGGATGTGGAACTCAAAACCACTAGGCCTTTTCTTTTCTCCTTAACCACCAAAGAGGACCCTTCTTAAGGATCTTCTCATCCTCCATGATCTCGAGGTTGCATCTCAAGCAACGGTCTCCTCGTTGCATGCCTCAAAGCTTTCTTCCTTGGAAAGAGCCACACCAATGGAGATCAAGGAGAGAAGGGGGGACAATCACCATAAAGAGAGGGGGTGGTTAGGTTTACGGATTTAAACCGCAGTGGATGTCTCTCCTTAATCCTTATAAGGAGAGAAGCATGGTTCTACTAATGCAGTCAGGGTCCAACCTTGACCACTTAAATCTAAGAGGCTTTTATCTGTTTGTTGGTCTATTTTATAAATTGAAATATAATCCGTGTGAATCAAATTCACCAAGTTAATATATGAATCAGATTCAAATAAATTAATCATCGACTTTTGACGGTTATGAAACTAATTCTTAGAATCAGCCCATGGATCAATGATACTCGTATACTGAATCAACGATACTCGGATATTCCTATCTGACAATCTGGACCTTAATTTCTTTGAAAGTGCTTGAATGAAATCAATCTATAGAACCGATTTATGATGCAATGAATATCTGGATATCCAAATTTGTAATTCTTGGATAGTGCTATCCATTGAGATATCCCCAATCATATTGGATATTAAGCTTGTATAATAAACATGGATACTTGGAGACATTAATAGGGAGATAATATATCAATTTATAGTAGTTTAATATTGGGCATCTAATATTGGGGATTGTAAAAGCGATTTGACTTATTTAATTGTTTATCTTTCTCGGGGCTTATCCTTCAGTGTTTCACGTTATATAAGAAACCCCATATCCATTGAATAAATTCATTCAGTTCATTCTCAACTTTTCTCCACATGGTATCAGAGCAACGGTCCAATATAGGCCTGTCACCCATCTCCCCCGCCGTTACCAAACCATCGATCTCGTCGCCTCTCTAGGAGGGAACCAAGGCTGTGTGCAACATCCCCTTCACTGTTGCTAGTCCTCTCCACCCATGTTGGAGCGGCGATAGTAGTCCCCTCGAGTCGTCGCTATGGCATCGAGCGACAACCTTTACTATTGCCAGGCCCATAGAGCCCCTTTGGTGCTTTGCTGACTAGCATGGTACCCCCACACCATTGTTATGGCACCTGGCAGCTGCCTTCACTGTCGCTAGGCCCATAGGGCATCCCTCTCCAATGTTGCGACAACCTTCATCGCTGCCAGTCATGTTGGCCCCCCTCTCCAATGTTGCAGCGACTCGTAGGGATACCCTCTCCAATCTGCGTGCACTGTGCAGACCCCATCTTGTCATCGCCAAGTTTCACACAACAAACCTAACAGGGCTTCACACCCTCTCGTTACCCTATCAAGTTCTTGGATACCATCCTAATCATCTCCCTTGAAGCGTGATTAAACGATTTCAGAACTTTGTCTATTCCTCCCTCTAACCGCGATGGCCACCGACTCCTACCGTGACGAAACCCCCGTTCTCTACATCTTCTATGATGGTTCAGAGACCGCTATCAAATTCAAGGGCACATATAACTATGTGCTCTTGTCTCATGCACTCAAGGCCCTCATCGAAGGTCAGAGGAAGATACCTATTCTTACGAATGGACCTTTAAGGGAGTTGGATAAATATTGAGTCCTACCTTGGGGACAACTATCATGTCATGATATGGATGAGCGATAGTGTTGAGTCTCACATTGCGACGAATCTACTGTACAAGAACAATGCAAAGGTCATGTGGGACCAATTAGCATAAACACATTCTCAACAGACTACCAAGTCACGTCTTGCCAATATTTACATGCAAATTTGATTTGCACCTTAGGGAGAGTCCACTTTTGTAGAATACTATCGATACATAAGTGGCCTCTACGAGGAACTTGTCATGTTTTAGCTAGCCTGTTGTCCTAAATATGTGATAGAAATATCTGAGTGGCAAGTCTATAGATTTCTTACCAACCTTCATCCTTGCTATTAGACTGTGAAGAACCAATTTCGTACCTCTGATACTCTGTCATCCATTAAGTTCATCTTTGGTTGGGCCTAAAATAAAGTTCATCTTTGGCCATCTACAATAACTTGAGAGTTCTGCTGGTCGTACTCCTTCGCAGCATGTGGAGAACTTCACATTTAGCTTCCGGAGGTCGAGGATGTAACTCTGGTCAGAACAATGGCCCTGACTTTGGCCATGATCGTACATAGTACACTCACTGTCAGTGATTCAATCACCCTTCTGAGAGGTGTTGGATGAAGTTTGGTATGTCACCATAGGCCAATGTTGCATCCGCATTTGACTATGATGCGACTGTGATAGAGATGCCATTTGCTCAGGACATTAGTAGTCAGACAGTCCAACTCTCCACCACAGACTACTCTCGCTTGATGCAATTGCCGTAGAACTCTTCTACCCATGAGAACATCCCTGCTACAAACATGGCTACCATCTCAAATACAATATCCAATTCTGCCTCTATCACAGTGCTCGTTGATTATTGACTCTTTGCATGTCTACTCACTTGACTGGAGAAGGTAATCTGTTGACCTCCTCTGAGCCCTCTTCCACTATACTTCGGTTCGCTTAGCCAACTTTGCACATTCGCGTATTACAATCGATCCTTTCCCTCGGTCATAGATTCATTTTTTTCTTAGGTTGTTTGTTGTGTTTTTTTGGACTCTAGGGAAGCAAAGCTTTAACAAGAAAGATTAGGGGCTTGGGTTGTTCATTCATTGATTTGACTCCACCCTCAGGTCGGGCGGATTATTGAACGATCAAGGAAGGCTCTTTTTTAGTAGACAACGAGCGATCAACAAGTGTGGGTAAGACCGATGGGGTGGGGGGGAGTGTACTCCGGATTAGTGGCTTCTGGGTACCTCACCTTTTTCAGCACTTCGAAAAAGGGGAGCCAAAGCATCCTAGGCCTCAACTCTTCTTTTTACCAAGCAAGATGAGGGGCAATGAGGGGGGAGTGTGTAATCTTCTTCTACAAATCCCAAACTCTCTTTACCATACGAGACTTGAGATCTAAATCGAGCTACCAAAGAAAGAGCCCTTCAGAATAGGAGAACGACTATGGAATCAAGCTCTCTAGTATTTTACGTGCCTTGGACTTTTCTTTGAGTCTTCCATATGTTCATAAATTATATGTTGGACAATTGATTTTGACGAGTACTATTGATACTTTCAAGACATCCAGACGATGCAGATTTTTAGTGGGGACATGAGAAGAACAACTTATATTATCGTGATATACCTGTTGATTTCATTGTTGCTGATGCCATCTCTGTGTCTACTAACTCGTTACTTTGGCACCTGCGACTAGGTCATCCTCTGCTAGAGCTCTTTCTCAAATGTTTCTCGAACTGTCATTACTGAAGCCATTTGAGTGCGAAGCCTGTTAGTTCAACAAGCATCATCAGGCCCCTTTTCCTCCAAGGACTAAGCCTTGTCGGTTATTACCTTTTTCTTTAGTTTACTGTGATATTTGAAGGCCTTGTCCGCTCCGTTGTAGGAGGTTATAAATATTTTATCGTTTTTGCACGTGATTATAACATATCTTCTTGGGTCTATTTAATTAAGAAACGATCATATATTAATAATATTTTCAAGTCCTTTCAGTTTATAAAGACTTCATTCTTTGCTTCTATTCATATTTTCATGTCTGTATACCTCACATCAGAATGGGGTAGCTGAAAGGAAACTTCATCACCTTTTTCCGTACTCTTCTTACTCGCATGAATGTTCCTAAAACCTACTAGGAGGATGCTGTTCTTGCCATCACATATCTTATTAATCGGGTACCCTCTTCAGTTGTCAGAGCGGTAAAGATGAGGAACTTTTCCTCTCCCCTTGAGAATCTTTGGTTACATTGTGTTGGGAAAAATAGAGAGCTATGTATTCCTGGGAACCTAGGCTCTCTTATATAGAGGAGAGACCTATGGGTAAATTACATAAGTTAGACATAAAGAAATAAAATAACAGAAAAGGTACATAGGAACATAGAAATATCTCTACACTCCCTGTCAAGATGGAGCATAGATATCAATCATGCTTAGCTTGGACATACACGTCTGAAATGGTTCCTTGAGTAATGCCATGGTAAAAATATATGATGTTTGCTCTCCTGAACTAACGTGAGAGGTAGAAATCAAACTCTTCTGAATCATATCTCTAGTATAATGGTAGGCTACCTCAATATGCTTAGTTCTTTCATGGAATGCATGATTATTAACTATAAATAAAGCAACCTGATTATCACATTGTAGTTGTATGGGTAGAGGTACATTTATATGCTAATCTGCTAACACTGCTCGAACCCACATTATTTGTGTGCTTGCTTGGGCCATAGCCCTATACTAATATTTGACACTTGTTCTAGCCACCAACATTTGTTTCTTGCTTTTCCATGAAACAATAGAACTACCAATAAGCACAACAAAGCCTGAAGTAGACTTCCTATCTTTAGGACATCCTTCATAGCCTGCATCAGCACATGCAGACATAAAAAGAGTTGCTCCTTTTCTGAATAGTAATCCTATACCTGGAGAAGATTTTAAATATCTCAAAATCATGTATATATCATCCATGTGAACTTGTCAGGACTGCTCCATGAACTAACTTCGACTCATTGCAAAGGAGATATCGTGTCTAGTAATAGTAATATAGAGGAGCTTTCCCACCATCTCGCTATATCTCCTTCTGTCGACCTCATCTGTATCAACTATCAACATCATATAACTTCATGCTAGGGTCCATAGGAGTAGTAGATGGTCGACACCCAATCATGCTTGTCTCAATAAGCATGTCTGTAACATAGTTCCTTTGGGTCATCACAAGACCTTGCACATTCCTAGAAAATTCCAACCTTAAGAAATACTTTAGGGTACCAAGATCTTTGGTAACAAACTGACGACACAGAAATTCTTTTGCCATCTTGATCCCCTGCACATCATCTCCTGTAACAAGTATATCATCCACATAGACTATAATGACAACTGTAACTCTAGATGTTCTCTGCACAAAGAGTCAATGGTCTGCATTCGACCTCTTGAACCCTTGCCTTTCAATCAGATTCGAGAGCTTTTGAAACGACGCCCTTGGACTTTGCTTAAGGCCATATATTACCTTATGGAGTCTACAAACCTGCTGATACTCCCCCTCAGCAGCAAACCCTGGAGGTTGCTGTATGTAAATTTCCTCCTTTAGATCTCCACACAAAAATGCATTTTTAACATCCAACTGAAACAAAGGCCAATCACGTACCACTGCTAGTGAAAGTAGGACATGCAGAGTAGAGTGACGAGCCACTGGAGAAAACATGTCTAAGTAATCCACGCCGTAGATCTGAGTAAATCCTCATGCCACTAATCTTGCCTTGTAGCGATCAAGTCTCCCATATGCGTGATGTTTAACAGTAAACACCCATTTGCAACTGGCAACAGATGCCCCATGAGGAGCAGACACCAAACTCCAAGTACCACGTGATTGCAACACAACCATTTCTTCCTCCATAGCCTAGCGCCAACGACTATCCTTCAAGGCCTCCTAATAATTCCGTGGAATGTTCAGGGCAGATAGAGTCACTGCAATTTCTGAAATTCCCCTGTCAGATGATGAAAGGAGACCTGAGAATCAAGGAGGTAGGAAGCACAAGACCACTTCTGCTTCCTAACTGCAATGGGTTCATCCAAGTCATTGGGAACCTCCTCCATTTATGGGCTATTCTCCTGCAATGATTCTTGCACAAATATTTCTTGAGACCTATCGTTATAAACCATGTTATCAGAACAAACCTGGGGTATACTGGATGTCGGGCGATGACCATGAGCAGAAGCAGTCCGACGGGTATAGAATTTAGGTAATGGTGGAGCAATGGTCACATGCGATTGGGTAGTAGGAGTTGGTGGAGGAGGTGGTGCTGACAGTGGTGGAACCACATGCACAGGAAGAGGCTGTGACTGACCCATAAGAGGGGGTGGCATGTAAACCTCATCATCTGAGTCTGATAAAGCCGACATGTCACCTGTAAGGGAGAAATATATCATAGACTCAAAAAATGTAACATCAACACTGATATAATATTTCCTGTGCAATGGATCATAACATTAGTATCTAGGTCATGGAGTACCCAACAAACACATTTAACAGCTCTAGGAGAGAGCTTGTCAAGACATGGAATCAATTGGTGAACAAAAGCAACTGAGCCAAACTCATGAGGAGTAAGTAAACAACTCCTTCTCAGGGAAAACTATAGAGAAAGGAATTTTCTCACCAAGATAGACGATGACATGCGATTCACCAAGTAGCATCCTGTAAGAACAACATTACCTCAAAACGAATGTAGGGCACGACTCTGAATGAGAAGAGTCCGAGTGACATCAAGTTGATGACGGTGCTTTCTCTCTACAACTCCATTCTATTGAGAAGTGTAAGCGCAAGATGTTTAATGAATAATTCCACGGAATGAAAGAAAATGGAATAGAGCACGAGTATAGCATTCCATAGCGTTATCAGTCCGCACAAATTTCACAGAGGTAGAGAGAACATTCTGCACTTTATTGATAAAAGTCTTGATCGCATCCCCTGCTTCAGATTTATTTTTCAAAAGAAACACCCATGACAAACGAGAAAAATCATCCACAACAGCAAGATAAAACTGGTTTCCTTGATGATCAAGAACACGATTCGGACCCCAAATGTCAACATGAAATAACTCAAAAAGGGAGCTACTGCTCCGGCTCTGATGACTAGGAAAAGCAAATCGATGATGCTTTCCCAATTGGCATGCCTCGCACTGGAAGGAAGAACCAGGTGAAATCTGCAGCATCATATGACACATTTTCTGGAGAGGGAGGTGACCAAAGCATAGGTGCCAAGTCTAAGGAGAAACATGTCCTGTTGCATTAGAGGATACACCAGCATAGGGAGTTCAGACTAGTCGATAAAGACCACCCTGCTCACGGCCACACCCAATCACTCTGCCTGTAAGAATGCCCTGAAAAACAAGAGATGATGGGTCAAAAATAGCTTTACAGTGCAAATCATTTGTGATTTGACTAATGGATAACAAATTCATAGAGAAATCCGGAGCATGTAACACATTCTACAGACGCATTGAAGGCGTCAAACAAATCTCCCCCTGTCCAGTGATCGGGGAATGTGTGTCATCTGCAATCACAACAATTCTCCCTGGTGGAACTCTACCTGTCTATATGCTGTAAGCTGATCTCTATCCCCACATAAATGGTGCGTTGTTCAGAATCCATAATTCATTCAGTAATCTCAGATCCGTGACAGGATGTAAAAGCAAAAGTACTTCCTGAGGTACTAGCAGTAGCAGACGTACTGGCAGATGCGGAGGCTACTACATCTGAATGACCTCTTGTAGATGGTGAAGAAGCAGGAGGCATGATATCCCACAGTCTATCTATGAAGTCATCAAATTCTGATCAGAAGTAGGAGCAGCATGAGACTCAACCTACTCTGCTACACATGTTGAAGTCGAAAAGCCATTGTTGTAAAAGTCAGTCGACTAGGCCGATTAGTCGTCCCGACTAGTCGAGGCAGAGGGGGTAGCCGACTCAACGAGGCCTAGTGGACCATTAGTTAGTCAACCTAACTAATCAGTCCAACTAGTTAGCCTAGTCGACCGACTACATAGAGAATTTTTTATTTTTTATTTTTTTGATTTTTTTAAAAGCAAACTTATTCTAATATGCTTAATGTTATATCTACAGTCAATTACTTCTTTTATTTCATTATGATAGTATAGAAAATGTACAAATCAATGTAAATATATAAGAATATATGTATACAAAATGATTTATTTATTTAAAATAATTTAAAAAGTCAAAACTGACTAATGGTCGGCTAAATCCGATTAGTCGCTCGACTGCCGATTAATCCTTAGTCAGTGACCTCGCCAACCGAGTACCGACTACAGCTTTTTGCAACCCTATGGAAAGCCATGCTTGGAATAACATGTATCCTCTGTATGTCCTGGATGGTGACAATACGTGCATGGCTGACGAATGCAACCTCCTCTACCACTAGGTCCGCGTCCACGGAAAGAAGAAGAGCCCCCTCTTCCTTGAGGCTACCATAGCCAAAGAAGTCTGACTAGTGGCTATGGATAGAATAGTAATCCTATTGAGACTGCGGAACGCTTCCTCCATGGGAGGAATATTGGCATCCGCTATAATATGGGAGGGAGCAACATCATATTCTGGGTCAAGGGCTGCTAAGAATACACCAACCATGGTAGCATTCCTATATGTCTTTAGCTGCTCTGGAGTTGCCGTTAGAGGCATGAATCTGTGGAGCTTCTCAAACATCTCACACAAGGATGTATACAGTGAATGAAGAGGGAATCCATTTTGCTTGATAGTGAATATGTCATGCTGGATTTGGAGGATCTTCGTCTCGTTCCTCGCTTGAGAATATGTTATTGCGAGGATATCCTACATCACCTTAGCAGTAGGCTGATGTAACACATAATTGGCAATCTCAGTCGTTAATGTACTAAAAAGCTAAACTTTGACATATGCGTCGTCCGCCTCCCTTGAGGCGTTTACCCCAATTTCTTCCACCGGCACCTCGGTAAGAATGTGCTTCTTACCATTCGACTTCACAAGGCTCTTGAATTGCATAGCCCAGAGCTTGTAGTTTGTTCCGTCCATTTTGATAATAGGCGTTGGACCTCTAAAAGCACTTGTGGCGGGTACATCGACTTTGTTCTCAGACATATTGTCAGATTAGAAAACTAGGATTTTGTAGACCAAAGAGTAAATGTCTACACGAACTTACGATTTGAATGCATATGTAGACTTATGCACCCAAATCCATCAACAAACGGAGGAACCGACGCCTACGACGGAGACCGTGCCACATAGTGGCGGCAGAAAGGCGGCCTCGGGAGAAGGCTGACAACGGCTAGAGGGCGAGTCACGCGTGGAGGCGCTGCACTCGGAGTGGCCGCACATGAAGGCGAGGCGCGTGGGGGCGGCGACACGTGGAAGGGGTGATGCATGCGGGCGGCGACACGTGGATGGGCCAGCGTACGTTGGGGCGGCGGCGCACGGAGGTGGGCGGCGACGCTCGAAGGTGAGGACGAAAGGTGGGCTAGGGTTAGGTTTCTGGGTACGAGAGCTCTAGTCTAGGATCGCCGCTCTAATACCATGTTGGGAAAAATAAGGGAGTTATGTAGTCCTGGGAACCCTAGGCTCTCTTATATAGAGGAGAGACCTATGGGTAAATTACATAAGATAAATATAAAGAAATAAAATAAAGGAAAAGGTACACATGAACATAGAAATATCTCTAAACTTTTTGTTCACAATATTTCATACTACTTATAAACCGTCTTCTTATATAATTAAGTGTGTTTTTATTGGCTACTCTCGAACCCAAGAGGGTACAAGTGCTATGACACCACTAGTCATCGCTACTACATATTTACGGATGTCACCTTATTTGAACAGACCAACTATTTTACTCACTCTGTTAATGACATTCTCTTGGAGCTCTCGTCACTACCCATTATTTGTAAAAGGAAACATACTGTTCAGTTTGACTCGATTCCTTTACCTGTTCCTTGTAAAATGATGTACCTTTTTTTAAGGGGCCCACCACTGCGAATCCGGATGCTCCATTAGAATTTCCTTTTGTACTGCAGAAATAAAAAAAAGGCAAATTACTTTACCTCCCTTATATTTTACTTCCACTTATAGTCTATCCAGTTGTGACAGGAAATTTTCAAATGCTCTCATGATAGTCGCAGCTCCCCGTGATCATCACAATGCTCTTTAGAATCATGGTTGGAAAAAGACAATGGATGAGGAGATGAATGCGCTTACCTCTGGGGATGTGGGATCTTGTGTCATGTCCTCCAAGCATAAAAACTGTTGCCTACATATGGGTCTTTATGACGAAATAGTCTCCTGATGCCTCTATTGACAGATTAAAGCTCACACTTGTGGCAAAGGGATTCACTCAGACATATGACATAGACACTATGAGACATTTTCTTCAATGGCTAGAATAGGGTCAATCCACACTATTCTCTTTGTTTTTTCCTACAAGAATTAGCTCATCTTTCAACTTAATTTGAAGAATGCAGTCTTCTATAGTGACCTTGAGGATGAGGTTTACATGATGCAACCACCGGGTTACTCCGTCGAGGGGAAGTATGTATGTTGATTTTGTAAGGCCATGTATGGCCTAAAGCAGGAGGGTCTACGAGCATGGCTTGACATGCTTACCTCTAAGATCAGCTCCCTAGGTTTCCATAAGATGGCATCTAATTATTCTATTCTTGTTAGATGATGGGCCTTCGGCACCGTGGTACTTGCCTTTATGTTGATGATGTGGTGATTACTGGTGATGACAGAGCATGCATTCTAGAGGCCAATGCCTTCCTCCAAAAGGTGTTTGTCATTAAATACATTTGTTAACTCAGATACTTCCTAGGCATTGAGGTGATACGCATTGTAGAGGGATTACACTTATCACAATGGAAGTATTACTTGGATATTTTTACAGAAGCTGGCTTACTTGGATGTAAACCATCAAGCATCCTAGCATAATTGCAGAGACATGCTACATCTATAGATTTTGTGTTTGAAGATACTATACGATATAAAGCCTAGTAGACAACCTACTCTACTTGCTATCATTAGGCCAGCCATATAATATGTTGTGAGCAAAGCTAGCAAGCACATGGAGAATCCTCACTATAGTCATTAGCAGGATGTTCTATTAATCATTTGATACTTGAAGGACTCCAAAAAAAGGCCTTTTTTATGAGGTTGTGATGAAGGGAGTCAATAATCGACTCACGCATTACAGAAGTGTGAGAGTCAGATCGTATCTGACAAAAAACGAGACCTGTCATACAAGTCGTAGTAGCAACGGAATTTTAAATTTTTTTTCTATGGAACGACATGGCTTGGGAACTTTTCCCAATCCATTCCACCAAGATCACACAAGTACAATGGTTACCTCTTGAAGTGTGTCTGTAATCTCGTAGTCGTTAAGCCAAGAGACCTCCTATCTTAAGTCTGATCTAGGGAGATAGCACTTGCGGACGGGGGGGCGAACTACGTAATTCTCACATTCCATGAAGACAATATGAGTTGTGAAGCTCCTGATTTTGTCATATGAAATCCTTATCCTTCTTCACGAGCACAGGGCATCAAAGAAGCATAACCTCTTTGTGAGATCGATCGAGTCGATCTGACAACATGAAGACAATGCGACGACTGCCGTGGACTCCGAACCCTAGGTCAAGGGGACAACCATAGGTTTCAATGAGAGAGGGTGGACATGTGTATGTAGAGAAAGAGAGAGAGAGACTTCACTTTTCTATACCTTTTGTCTCACCAAGAGAGTTAGGATTGTCTTCTCTTTTATAACACATTGGATGGTGGAGATGTACTCGTAATAATAATCAATAGTCAAGATTACTTGTAATATTCAAGATTACATGTAATCTCCAAGATTTTAAGTTGAAGAAATTCCTTCTATATATCCAACCAATGTAATCTTCAAGATTGCATGGAATCTCCAAGATTACATGAAATCTTCTCGTAAATAAAGATGAAAATATAGATAGACATGCCATATATAGTGAGTAGACGCCCACCATGGTGTTTCTACCATGGTGGCTCTCACCAACTTGTAGCATCTCTCTCCTCTTCTTTCCTAATTGGATGTAATCTCCAAGATTACATCAAAATCTTTATTTATTGAACTCTTTTGCAATTTAAACACCTAATAATTCTAAATTATTTGCGAAAATTACTAATAGATAATTGATAATTATGAATCATGTTCATCCATCCAAAACTAAATGTAAATCACATTTACATTTAATTGCATAATATGAATCTAATTTACATTAACATTGAAATATTGAATTTTGTTCACAATTAAGTCTCTTTATGATATTGTGGATCTCATCTACATCATCCACGATTATTGAGGATAATTTTATTCACATTAATCTTATTATAATAATTACATACCATTTAATTATCTTAAATATTTCTATACACATGTCCAAATAATATGCATCATATTTACATTATTCCTGATAATTAAATCTAATTCAATTATCAATATTTCTCTCTATTCATCAATACTCATATATTATTTAATGGGACTATTCTCGAACTCTTTCAAGGATAGTGCATATTCTCCTTGGATACTTGGAGATAAGAACATGACAACTGTATAGTCCATGTATGGTGACTTGGATAGTGAGATCTAATCTCATATCTAGATCTAGGAAACCTCCCAGAGATGTTTGATCATATCAAACTGTTGAGAGTTTTATGTTTCTGTATTTACTTATCACTCCTTTATTTGTTTGTCCTCTTTATGTAATTTTCCCATGGCTTCTCAACTTTATATAAGAGGGCCATAGGACACTATAGAAAATATGTTCTTTTCCCTCAACATGGTATCAAAATGGTGGTTCTAGATTGGAGCAGTAAAACCCTAATCTTGCTCTACCCCACCCGATGCTTTTCTCTCTTCTCTCTCCAGCACCGCCGCCCCTCCTTGTCTCTCTCTCCAGCAAAGCTGTTCTTGCTCCTCTTTCTCCTATCTCTCCATCGCCGCCCCTCCCTTGTCTCTCTAGTCTGGTTGTCGATCAGCAAAAGGGAGGGAATGCTGCATGTGGAGGCCATCTAAGGACCTCACGATGGTCTGAAGCATCCGTTTGTGTAGGGTTTTGACTCCCTACATGATCTGATTTTGCTATGAAACAGTAAAATCAGACCTCTGTAGCCACCTCTCGCACTTGCATAGGAAGAAAATATCAAGGGAATGGTTGTGGATTGAGTCTACACCCATAATCATCTCCTTAATGTACGTGTCGACATCTTTTTCTTCCTCTGTCTACATTTCTGTCATGTCCTCGTCAGGAAATATTTCAGAAAGTCGCATGATGTTACATCTACACGTGCTTTCAAAAGTTCAACACCCATTGTCAAGATGGATGGAACGAATCATGAGTTGTCGGCGATGCAGTTCATAAGTTTGATGTAGAGCTATGGAAAGAAACACATCCTTACACAGGATGAGCTGGAGGACAATAAGTGAATTTATACATCATGGGAGGTGGATGATGCCTATGCTCGAGTATGGCTATCTGGAATCGTGTCTATGGAGATAGCAAATGACATACTCAGCCAGCCGACTGCGAAAGCTATGTGGGACATCCTCGCTACTACGTATTCTCAAGCGAGGAATGAATCAAAGATTTTGTAGCTTCAGAATGACATCTTCACAATCAAATAGAATAGTCGACCTCTACACACGGTGTATACCTCTTTCAGAGGTATCTTTGAGAGGCTACATGACTACATATCATTAAAAACCACGCCTGAGTAACTGAAGGCATGCCGTGATTCAATGATGACTGGGGTGTTTCTGGCATCTCTAGATCCAGACCTTTATCAATTGATCCGGACTCTATGTGACGATGTTAGTTCGCTTTCTAGGGTTTCACAATCATGTGGGTGTTTTTACTTAAGAATAAGTCTGGTGCTAGCATTATTATTCAAAATTTTCTTCATAAAATATCCAACATTTTCTCAGCTTCAATAAAATATGTTCGGTTAGATAATGCTTTGGAATTTTGTACAATTGTTTTAGCTCAGTTTTTTAGTTCGTGCACGATTGTGCATCGGACTTCTTGTCCTTAACATCACAACAGAAGTCCCTCACCCTTTGTATGTTTCCAAACCATAAGACACACGTGAATGGACTAAGACATCCAAGTCTTTAGTCCAACATCTACCAGTTGTAAGATGTGGAGACTCAGTAAGGGCTATATAAGAAGTCCCTCACCCTTTGTATCAGATGAGAAAGTCAATAGACACATCATCCCTTTGCGGCATTCTCCCGTGGTTTCATCCCGCTCCTTAGGGAGTAGGGTTCTACGTTAAAATCTCGTTCTTTTCTTATTATTTTATTCTCATACGCTTCCGCATTCCTATTTTCTAACATGGTATCAGAGCGGATTCAATTCTCGAGGATTATTTTATGTTTATTATTTGTTCAAGATTTATTTGAGTTCGGAATATGTGTTCTAGGGTTCATAAAACCCTAATGCTGAAAGTCTTCATTCTCGACGCCATCATCGGAATGCAAATCCGATGGCTAGAATCTTCTCCATCACGCAAGCGGCACTCTCCGCTCTCCAGGCTGCGCATCCTAGCCTCGCATACCTCCATCCTTCTGTTATCCAGCAGCTTCCCTATCCCCATCGGGGGTGGCACACAAGCCTAGGCGGAGGCACAACAACGACCCTCCATGTTGCATTTTCCCCACCAGTATCCAAACAGTCGCAAACCCCATCAAGCAAAGAAGACTCCCCAGGATGCACACTCCAGTCTGTGCAACACGTTGCCGCTCCAAGCAGCGGCGGCTCCCCCTTCGCCACCCGATTTCGACGGGTCCAACAACAAACTTCTTCCAGGCGGTTGCTCCTCTCCATCCTCGTTGTTCCCTTCCGATCGCCGCAGCTCCAATCTAACAGCACTCCCTTCCTCTCGAACCAGGAGACACCACTCCTGTAGCCACACCTCCAGCCGATGGCGACTATTGGGTTGCACCTTCATTGACACCTCTAGCAGGAGGTTCCCAAAGCAAACACTCTATGTGGAGGTTCCCAAACCTCCAAGCAGGTCGTACCTCTACCCGATGATGGAGGTTTAAGGACCCTCCCCTCGATGGCGCTCCTCTAGACGAACTCCTCCATCACCTTCAACGACGAAAGCGACAACAAGCCCCCCTTTTCCCTAGGGGTGGCGGGTTTCGAGAGAAGGGGTTCCCGATTGACAACCCTAAATAAGAAAAAAAGGGGACCTAGGGGGGCCGACGGTTTTACCAAAAAAGGGGCCTATGACATTTAGAAAAAGGGGGGAAGGTGCTTCTTTGTTTTGGTTGTGTTGAGGCCTAGCGATAAAAAATGGCAGGCACATTTTTTAAAAAAGGGAGAGAGGCGCGTACGTAAAAGACGTCCGCAAGTTAAAAAAATCAAAAAAGGAAAAGCCAAAAAAATGATGATAAGGCTTATTGTGACGGCTATTAAAAAATGAAGAATTGAATTAGTTGAGAAAATTAGAAGGAAAAGCAAAAAAAAGAGTCCATGGCTTATGTGATATTTTCCCCATTCTTTTGTCTTCTGACTCTTCTCCCAACTTTGTCGATGCCATTGTTTTCCAACAAGTATGGGAGAAAGGGGGAGTATTGTGTAGAGTCACATGTTTGTTCCAGATTCAGATGTCAGATTCCACACCATCTAAATTTTCCAGACTCTACAAATGTTCAGATATTCAGACTAGACGTCAGATTGGTTCTGCGTCTTCAGTTTCAGACACACACGTATATGCGATTTTTTTCAAATATGCACATGTTTGCCATCATTATTTGTGGTCCCATCTTATGTGTTCTGGCCATGGTTTTCATGTAATCCAATCTGAGATATCCATAGGGACTCCAGAGTAAAGATCCCATTCCCTATGCCATGCGGGTTGGGTTGCAATAGTCGGTCGACTACCCCGAATAGTCGGTCCGACTATGAGGTGCGGTGGGGTAACCGATTGAACAGACCTCCAGTCGGGCAATAGTCGGTCCGACTGAATAGTCGGCCGACTAGCCCGACTATGAGGCCGACTGGAGTTTGACTCTTCATATTTTTATTTTTTTATTTTCAATTTTCAATTTTTATAGGTTACATTTTACCACGGTATCGTCACAAATGTCCAATTCTATATGTCCATTATATTGATTGGTACTTTTCTCTTGGATTCATGTTAGATAATGACCATATATGTATAAAAATATAAGAATATACGTATTATAAATAATTTTTATATTAAAAAAATACAAACCGAATAATTCTGAATAGTCGCCCGAATACCGATTATTCTCTATTCAGTGACCCCTCGACTGAATACTGAATACGATCTTCTGCAACACTGACTCCAGAGTAGAGATCTCATTCTTTGATCCAGATGAGAGAGACCCAGTTCTCCGACGAGGAGACTTTCAAACTCCATTCTCCAGTGTTCGTGAACTCCAGTACGATATCCTTCCGAGGTTCCTATAAGAGAGAACCCATTTTGAGGTCCCTATGAGAGAGACCCATCTTCAGAGATCTACGTATAAATAATTAGCAGCATCGTCTATTCGACCCTTTCAAAGATGGAGCAATTGTCCTCATGTTGTGGCAGGCTAGAGATCTCCATGTAAAGACTCATTCTTCAGTTGCAGTGACTCTGACAAGTGCAATACAGAGCACATGCTCTCCAATGAGGATATTCAGTTGACTCACACTCCAGTTTGTTCGTCCTCCTCACCTGCACGGCATGAGAAGCAACGTCCTCGACAACAGCCGACAGTTGTGCGCGTTGAGTTGATATTGTCTGCAGTGTCATGTATTGTGAGTTTAGATTTCTTTCTGTTTGTCCAAGCTTAGCATTTCATGCTCCAGCTTGAGGGGGAGTGTTGGTTTATTTGGTTATGTGTCACGTATGTGGGAGATGGGTAAATGGATCACTCCAGGATCCATTTACCACATCCAAGTCTTTAGTCCCACATCTACCGGTTGTGAGATGTGGACTCAATGAGGGCTATATAAGAAGCCCCTCACCCTTTGTATCAGATCAGAAAGTCAATAGACACATCAGCCCTTTGAGACGTTCTCCCGTGGTTTCATCTCGCCTCTTAGGGACTAGGTTCCGCGTTAAAATCTCGTTCTTTGTATTTCTTATTATTTTATTCTGATACGCTTCCGCATTCCTATTTTCTAACAATGATCTTCAAGAGGAGGTCTCCATGCAACAACCACACGGGTTTGTTGTTGATGGGGAGTATGTATGTAGGCTACATAAAATTATTTATGGACTTAAGCAGAGTCACATGGCTTGATTTTAGAAGCTTTCAGATCTAATAGAACAGAGAGGATTCATACGATCCACTTTGGATCATTCTCAATTTGTACAGAAGACACAATAAGGTACAATGGTTGTACTTGTGTATGTTGATGATATTATTATTACAGGTGGCGATATTCAAGGGATAACTGAGGCCAAGAAATTCTTAGGTCAACAATTTGTCACCAAGGATCTGGGAGAGTTGAGATATTTTTTGGACATAGAATTTGCCGGAAATAAGCAAGGCTTGATAATGACACAAAAAAGTATGTGATGGATCTACTTTCAAAAGCTGGAATGAGAGGGTGCAAACCAACATATACGCCTATGGACCTAAGTATGAAGCTACATGAAGATGTCACTAAGGAAGTGGACAAGAGAAGATACAAAGTGCTAGTAGGGAAATTACTTTATGTCACCATCACTAGACCTGATATCTCGTTCGCAGTAAATAAAGTTAGTCAGTTCATGGAACAACCACGATAGGTGCACATGGATGCAGTCTACATGATCCTCATATATTTGAAGTCATTACCGGAAAAGGGCCTATTATTCAGTAGGACTAACTCATTGTTCGTCTCTGGCTATGCAGAAGCAAACGATACTAGGTACCCTAAAGATAGGAAATCTACCTCGGATTTCTGCATTTTTGTTGGAAATTCACTTGTGTCATGGAAAAGAAAGAAACAAACGATGGTGGCTAGATCGAATGCTGAATCTTAATATAGAGCCATGGCTCAAAGCAATGCTGAAATGATGTGTGTAAAGTCTGTTCTTTTTGACCTCCATATTGGTGTAACTCTTCCTATGCAACTGAAATACGCCAATCAAGCAGCCCTATTCATTGCCGATAATCCAACATTTCATGAGATAACATAGCACATTGAAGTATATTGTCATTTATCTCATGATGTGATTTAGAAGGGACTGATTGCTGCTTCTCATATTACTTTAGGTGACCAGACAACTGATATCTTCACCAAGGCACTCACTCAAGAATCTTTTGAGAAATGCAGTTCTAAGCTAAGCATGATAGATATCTATGCTCCAGCATGAGGGGGAGTGTTGAGAGTTTTATGTTTGTGTATTTATTTATCACTCCTTATTTTGTTTGTCCTCTTTATGTAATTTTTCCATGGCCTCTCAACTCTATATAAGAAGGCCATAGGGCACTATAGAAAATATGTTCTTTTCTCACAACACAGACAATATATCCAATCTTTCCGTTGCATCCAATCATATTTAAATCAATATCCAACATTTGGATAAAGATTATATAACTAATCTATTAAGTGGAGTCACTAAAATCCAAGCATGTTTCATCGATTAAGATTACATCATCCTTGAGTATTCCTAATGCATGCACATCTTGCATTCTGGAAGACTATGATTAAACTTGAAGTTCGGATCTGATTTAAATTGTTTCCTTCAGGATTTTATTGTTAAGTTTCTCATTTGATCATTGGGAGTTGGTATAAATCATATATTCGTATGCTTTCCAAAAGCATATATCATACCTTCAATCCCATCTAATTTCTAAAACAGGACGACCAATGTTGGAATTTGGTTTATCTCAATATCTCATGAGTGAGCTCATGTCTTCCGGTTCAGTAGTCAACATGTATAATCCCTTTGAGAGTTCATATTACTCATATGACTTGTATGCATACCAGCTCGTCGGTGTACATACCTTGATTAGGTCATCAATCTAATGGTATGCTTAATGTACATACTTAGACATATAATAATACATCTGTCTTTGTTGGAGTATTTGGTTATGCGTCACTTATGTGGGAGATGGGTAAGTGGATCACTCCAGGATCCATTTACCACATCCAAGTCTTTAGTCCCACATCTACCAAGTTGATCAAGTGTCAAAGATTGTCGGGCCTTTCCAGCTTCACCCGTTGCAGCCCTAACTCGTAGCTGAAGAAGCCTTCGTTATGAGACGACCCTGTCTCAGTAGTTAGTTATTCAAGGAAGAAAGCTCAATCCATAGACTATATATTAATATGACGTCTTATCATCTTTGAAGGGAAAAGAGGCTCATTTTCTCCTTTACTAGACCGCTAGGGGAAGTATAGAGGCTTGAGTGGGACTAGGGCTCAGCTTTATAGTAGACGATGGAGACGACTGCAGGTAAGCATGAAAGATGACTACGTTCCACGCAAAGCAAGAGCTCACTACTATGCGGGGGTGCAAAGCGGCCTGTGGGATGTGGAGACTCAGTGAGGACTATATAAGAAGCCCCTCACCTCCTGTATCCAGTGAGAGAAAAGCAATTGACTGTTAGCCCTTTGAGGCGTTCTCCCGTGGCTTCATCTCGCTCCTTAGGGAGCAGGGTTCCATGTAAAATCTCTGAGTTCATGTTTTATATTTCTATTTTATGCTCTGTTATCAATTCGTTTCCGCATTCCTATTTTCTAACATGGTATCAGAGCGGCTTTGTTTCTCGAAGTTTTTTATTATATTCTTTGTTTTAGGTTCGAGATTCTATGATCAAGTTCTTGTTCTAGGGTTTAGATGAAACCCTAAAAATCATTCTATGATCATCTCATCGGCATCACAAACTTCAAGATTCAGTTTTGGATTTGTTCGAGTTTTTTGCATAGTGGGTTTCTTCTTCTTCCAAAAACGGCGGCTAGGGTCCCTTCCTTTGAACCCTCATGCCGTGTTGATCCCAGACGGTTCGCTCCAGGTTGCCCTCATCCAGATCCCAGGCTGCCCTCGTTTTGATCTTCAGTCCAACAACCCTAAGGCTTTGTTAGCGGAGAAACTGGAGGCCCACAACAACATGTATTACGATAGAGTTCACGGAACCCTAACCCTCCAAGCAGAGCTCGGGATCCAGACGGAGGCCCCTTCAGGAAACGACCTCTCCTGATGACGCAACTGGAGGCGTGCCCCACCTCGCGAGATACCATGGCGGAGTCGCCTCTGCCAGGCGGAGCCCGATCTTCTGGCGGCGAGCTCCTCCACCACCCCGACCCCATCCTGCTCCTCGCTATTTCCGAGCGTATACCCTCCAGGTGGTCTCCAACTGAAGTCAACAACATCTCCTGTCGCTTCGAGCTCCACACAAAGGGCCCTTACCCCTCCGATCGTCGCACTTCCTCCAGCAAGTGGCACCGCCCCATCCTCCTCGCGTGGCAAAGCTCTAGGCGGTGAAGCTCCATTTGCCTCACACAGGTCCATCTCATCCAGGCGTAAAGCTCCTCGCACTTCTAGGCACCTTCTCCAAGCATCGCGCGGTCTTCAGAAAACCTAGTCACCATCAACGGCGACCGACACATCACGTGCAGCTCTCAACGGCGAGACCTCCACCTCCTCCTATTTCCAACAATTGCGCCTCCCGTGGCAAGCCCCATTGGGGGCAGTTGTATTTCGAGAGAGGGTTCCCAAGTGGAGACACTACAGACAATATCAACTCAATGCACACAACTGTCGGCTGATGTTAAGGACGTTGCTTCTCATGTCGTACAGGTGAGGAGGATGAACAGGTTGAGTGTGAGTCAAACTGAATCTCCTTGTAGGAGAGCATGTGCTCTGTATTGCACCTATCAGAGTCACTGCAACTGAAATGAGTCTCCACTTGGAGAACTCTGGCCCCCCACAACATGTGGACAATTGCTCTGTCTCTCTGAAGGGGTTGAACTGGAAAAGTCATGGAGATTGGAGACAATCCTCGTCGGAGTCCATGATCGCTAGAGAATGGAGTCTGAAAAGTCTCCTTGTCGGAGAACTGGATCTCTCCCATACTGGATCAGAGAATGTGATCTCTATTCTGGAGTCTCTATGAAACTAGATGAAAATCCTAGCCTAATGGAATAAGGAATGAGATCTCTGCTCTGGAGTCCCTATGGAACACGTGAAAACTTTGATCAAAAATTAAAGATGGGGACCACTGAAAATAATGATGACAAATATGTGCACATTTGAAAAGGACTCGGAATTCGATCGTCTAGTTTAGAAAATTGAACTGTACAGTCTGAACATCTGGTTGGTCTGGAATCTGACTTCTGAATCTGGAACAGACTTGTGACTCTACGCAATACTCGCCCTTCCCATATTGGTCGGAATGAAGACATCGACCAAGTTGTGAGAAGACAAGAAGATATGGGGATTCTTTGAAAAAAAAGAAGATATGGGGAGAAACATGAATCACATAGCCGATTGTTTTCGGCTTTTTTGCTCACATTTTTTTAATTCATTTTCATTTTTTAGTCGTTTCAATCAATTTTTTACGACTTTTCACTTCCTTTTTTTTCGTCGCATATGTTTTAAAGGTGAATCAGATGCTTGTGAGTTGGTTGATGAGTATCTTGGCCTGGGGGCGTCACAGGGGCTAACAATCACACTGATATCACCACTTACTCAGATGATGATTATGCCAGTTATCTTCAGGATAGGTGATCTATCGTTGGTTATGCCATGTTTGTTGGCAGAATCCTTGTTACATGGTGAAACAAGAAACAAATAGTCGTCTCCAGATCAAGTGCAGAGGTTGAATACAGGGCAATGGCTCAAGCCACCCATGAGATTACATGGTTCGTTTCCCTTCTCCAGGAGCTTAGACTCCCTACTGATACTCCCGCCCATTTATACTATGATAACAAGTATGCTACATGCATTGCACTAATATTGTTTTCCATGAGCGGACTAAGCATATCGAAGTAGATTTCCACTTCATCTGAGATGTAGTATGAGGAGGAAAGAACTCCACTCCGTACATCTCCACAGAATTCTAGTTTGTGGATATATTCACCAAGGCTCTACCAAAATCGCATTTCATGGTTGACTCTCAAGTTCCTAAGTTTGGCATGATCGATAGATATGCTCCAATTTGAGGGAAAGTAGAAGTTTGACTTATTTGATTATTTGTCTTCTCTTTGTTTATTAATCCTATTCCTATTTGTAATCCTTCAGGATCTCTTATGTCATTATCATCTCTTAGGCTCTAGGGTTTCACACTATATAAAAAACCTCATACCATTGAATGAATTCATTCAATTTATTCTCAACTTTTCTCCATAGGGATAATGATTATCAAAGTACTGCTAGTACTTGTCGAACTTGAACCACATCGGTGATCAATCTGAACTCTTTTGGATTAATGTCCATAGTATTTAGATTTGAATAGGTTTTGTTATACTGGTATTTAACCAATCTAAGCTCATTCAACTTATCTTTAAGGAGAGTCACTAAAATCTATTTTATATCATCATTATTTAAGAAGAAATCATAAAAAAATATTCTATTAAGATCGTACTGACCTTAAGTATTCATAATACTTTTGCTTCCTATATACTGTAAGACAGGATAATCCGAAGTATGTTGGCGCATTTATTTCTCCTTCTAGGGTTTAAGAATCTTAATCAATGTTTTGAAATGCGGTCCATGTGGCTGCATATGTGGTCGCATATGCGTATTCGGTCACTTGACCGAAGCGCATATGCCATATGCGGCAATATGCGGTCAAAACGCATATGCGGTCCACATATGTGGCATATGTGGCCGCATATGCGGCCGTATATTTGATAGGATTCATGCTGATTAATGACACATTAACTCGTTTTTTTTTTGAAACTCCAAAAAAGGGGGACACACGCGGAGGTGCTCACCCCAATGCATTAAAAAGAGAAAGAGATACTTACAAGGGGAAAACGGGAAGTGAGAAATTACAGAGCAAAGAAAAGGGGGTAGACGGAGATCGTAGCCCCTGATGCTAAAAATAATTACAAGGAGGTCCAGTCACGCAGGAAGCCCGAGGCCGTGGATCTAACATTCTCCAAATAGAACCGCTGACGAGCAAAGATAGCTTCGTTTCGCCCCAGCCACAGGCTCCAAAGCCTCGAGATTGGGTCAAGAAGCGCTGGCCATGGTCGATCCCTATCACAGAACAAGCTTCGGCAGAAATGAGGGAATGAAGAGAGATCCAGCCACCCCAAATCGGCCCACAACGCATCAACACAGCAGCAATGAAGAAATAGGTGGTCAATAGTTTCCGTAGCCATGCCGCAGAGACCACAGAGAGGCGAAGAGTTGGGAAACATCCGTGCACAGCGATCACAAGTTAGAATTCTTCCCCTACGGAGCAGCCACAGAAAGATACCCACACGCTCAGGAATCCTGAGCGCCCACAATAGATTGCAATCACGCAAGAGCCTGTCATCCCTCCCATCGGCAGCGGGCAAGATGGCCATATAAGCGGCACGAGTAGAGAATGGACCATTCTTCCAGGCCAAGTAATCCCTGCCCCCAGAAGGCACAGGGGCATCAACAAGAGAGTTTTTGAGAGAGATATAGTCGAGCAACCGCTGGTCCGACAAAGCCTCAGAGATTAAGGGGCACCAATCACGCCCATCCCAGCATCCGGCCACCGTAACATCTTTATTGGGGACCAAAGCGTAGAGACGGGGGAAAGAGAGCCTAAAGGGTCCCCTTCCCGTCCAGTCATCCTCCCAGAAGCGGAGCATAGAACCATTGCCGAGCTTGAATGAGAAAAGGGAGCGATTCCGACAAAGAGCGCCCATCACCCCACGCCAGAAGATAGAGACCTGACCCCGAAAGTCGCCACGAAAAGCCAAAAGGATGCCATCCCCTGCCGCACCCCTCAAACAATTAATCAGGAAATTGTCCTCCTTACCCCAAATTCGCGCCGCCCATTTGAGCAAGAGAGCATCATTCACCGACGCCAGGCGCCTCACACCCAACCCACCCTCCTTCTTAGGACGCGTGACCTCATTCCAGGCAACGAGGTGCACACCCTTCCCCCCTCCCCCCTTCTTCCCCCACAGAAAAGCCCGCATACACTTCTCCAGACGCCAACGAACCCCCTTAGGCATACCCCGCACCGAGAGAAAGTAGATAGGGATAGAGGAAAGGACGGATTTAAGTAGCACTAACCGGCCACCACGGGAGAGGATCGCCGCGCGCCACCCAGCCAGGCGATGCTCCACCTTTTCGACGACCGATTTCCAGTCCCGCATGCGCGCGCGGCCCAAAGTCAAGGGTAAGCCCAGGTAATCGAAGGGTAGATCAGAAGCTTGACAGCCCAGCACTTGTGAGCACAGCGCCGCCTCCGCCGAGGACATGGAAAAAGGCACCGCCTTAGATTTGTTTGCATTCACATGAAGACCGGAAAGCTCGCTGAACAGATGAATAGTAGTAGCCATTGGGGACACATTCGAAGGATCCCCCTCGATGAAATATATTGTATCATCAGCAAATTGGACGATCGGTATGTGATATGGGCCCAAAGAGCAGCCCCGAGACAAGCCAGCCCCCACCACACCTTCGATCATGCGCGGTAGAACATCAACCGCCAGAACGAATAGGAGAGGGGCTAGGGGGCATCCCTGGCGAATCCCCCTCCGCGGTTGGAAAGAATCCCCGACCATCCTGCCATTAACCAAAAGAGATAGCGATGCCGTTGACACACAACGCCGCATCCATGTGATCCAGGTAGAGGGGAACCCCCTTCTCCAAAGAACGGACCATAAGAATCGCCAATCAAGAGTATCATAGGCCTTGGCAAAGTCAATCTTCCAAAGAATTCCCTTAGTTGCATTCCTCCTCCATGACTCAATAATTTCCGACACAGCGGCATAGCAGTCAGATATTTGCCTACCACGCACGAAGGCTGCCTGCGTAGGCGAGATGAGGGAGTCGAGGAGCGGGGCCAGGCGACGCGCGAGGGCCTTGGCAATAATTAAATAAATTGCATTGGACACGGAGATAGGCCTGAAGTCCTCAATCCGAGTAGCCGAAGACGATTTAGGAATAAGCACAATATGGGACCGATTTAGGATATCAAAGCCATCGTTTCCCTCGCAAAAATCCCGCGCCACAGCCAGAACATCGTTCCCAAGAACATCCCAAAATTCCTTGTAAAAACAAACCGGGAAGCCATCAGGCCCCGGTGCAGCATCACGATTGAGGTCCCAAACCGCCCCCTTGAGTTCTTCCAAGGAAAGCGGGAGCACGAGCGCCGCCGCAGAAGAAGCAGGGAGAGCAGGAGCCCCCTGGCCCGACCAGCGCCACCGCCGCGGGGCCGAGGAGCCAAACGCAGCACGAAAGTAGTTCCCCACAGCCACCCCCACATCAGCCTCCCCCTCGAAGTGCACCCCACCAATGGAGATAGAAGAAATGGAATTAGAGCGGCGGCGGCCACTCGCCACCCTGTGAAAGTACGCCGAATTGGCGTCCCCCTCCTTGAGCCACCTCACCCGAGACCGCTGACGCCACTCGATTGAGCGCTTACGATCCTCCATCCGTGTCGTCGCAACGGCGGCAGCGCGCTCATCCAGCTCGTCCGAAGTGAGATCTCTATCATTCTCGAGAATGTCAAGGCGTAAAATCACAGCCTCAGCCGCCAACCGTTCACGAATACGAGCCTGCCTCGACTCCCGCTTGAATTGTTTTTTCTAAGCAGCTCTTATATCATCATTTATATTGATGCATTTTTTCATTATTCTCCTATATGTTGCATTTGGGAACATAATCTAATGGTATTTTTTATTATATCCATTTTCTCATTGTTCTCAACACTTATTAATGAATTGTTTAATGCTTTTTAAATTTTCTATCTAATGAAATTCATTCCAATTCTTTAAATAAAACATCAAATAATTGACTAACAGTCTGACGCTTTACATTTTTGTGCTTCTAATAAATTTTATATGCAAATACAATTTCCCCTATATTTTGTGTCAACAAGTTTTATCCCTTGGAGATATATATGTGTGTGCATGTAATTTTGTGTGTATAATTTGTATACTATGATTATTCTTTAGCTTTTGTCTATAGGATCTATGGATACATTAAAAGTTTTCTTATATAATTCATGTGTTCCCTGTTGAATCTAAATTTGTACATGTATGTATATATGCATTCAAATACACATTAAAAAATAATCAATTTATATCATGATTATATATCTTATTGATTATATTATCTTATTTGAATTTTCTTATTTTGGATTTTCTTAGGTTATCATTTTTTATATAATCACATTTTATTGTTGTATTTTATAATATTTTAAATTAAAATATTATAAATCGCATATACCGTTGTATACTCCTCCGCATATTTGCTTACTCGCTTTAGACCGCATGACTGAACGATCACCGCATACCGCATTTCTAAACCTTGATCTTAATTGGTTATAGGGTGACAATATCAATCACGTGCTTTCCAAAAGTATATATTGGTGTTCTCATATTCATACTATATTTGCAAAAAAAGATGACTACCGCCTCCGATGTATCATTAGTGAGCTCTCTCCATGTTTGTTATATATAAATTTGTAAGATTCATTTGACATATCATATACCTTATATATCCTTACATATGCACTGGCTAGTGTATATGCTTGTCAGGCCGTAAACCTAGTGGTTTGCCAAATGCACTGGATGATATAAAATACATTCTATTTAAAGGATTATTACCTATACCGGACTTCATTTATCTCAATATCATCAAGTTAACTCTTTAACTTGATAAATTAGACAACTCTGAATCTCCATTCTTATGCAAATGACTTACATCAAGAGTATCAACCAAGCATCAATTTATGGAGAAGATCACCAGCTTTTCTTAGATTGGAGATATTGTATTGGATAACATTCTTCGATGTAAGTAGTGTCCTTAATCTAACTCTTTACGTCATTCAACTATACATCAGTAATGTAATATGTGTCCATGGAAAGAAATGGATGACTTGTTTATTCTGAAACCATAAGGCTACTTTAGATATAGGAGAAACCCTAGAGCAAATAACCAAAGGGGAAATTACATAACAAGGAAATAACAAATAACATAAATACTTATAACACTCCCCTCAAGATGGAGTATAGATATTTATCATGCCCAGCTTGGAAGAACACTTCTGTAGTCCCACGGTTATAGCATTATTGAATATGTCCGTTGCTTGCTCCGTTGAGATGACATGGGATGTAGAGATAAAGGCTTCTATATCATGTCTCTAGTGTAGTGACAATCCACCTTGATGTGTTTGGCCCTTTCATAAATGTTGGATTGTTGGCAATAAACAATGCAACTGGATTGTTTACACCACAACTGCATGGGAAGAGGTATGTCAATGGCCAAGTCAGTCAAGACAGACCTCACTCGCATCATCTCAGTGCTACCATGCGCTAAGGCTCTTTTTTCAAATTTAGCACTTGACTTAGTAATTAGTAATTACACTTTATTGCTTTTTATGAGACCAGTAAGCTTCCAATGAACACTTCAAATCACAAATCCACACATTGGCAATTTATCTTTAGGGCATTCCGCATAATCAACATTTGCACATGATATGATCTCAAGAGGTGTCCCTTTATGAAGAGTAACTCTATACCTAGCGAAAACTTTAGGTACCTTAGGATCATGGAAATTGCATCCATATGTGCCTGACATAGTTTCTCCATAAACTAATTGACTTTGCTCACGACAAAAGAGGTGTCATGTTTGGTGACACTCATATATAGAAGCTTCCCAACGAGCTCCTTCTATCTCCTCTTTGTAATCATTGCTTGGATGTCACTTCCATATTTTTATGTAGACTCAGTTATGGTCCTAACATATGCAAAGAAGATGTTATGACCATCGACTTCAAAAAGGAACTTTAGTTGGTCCCTTGAGCTCTCTGACTTCAATAATGGCTAGCGGTCTTGATTATCGGTCAACACCCAAATCCTTATAGACTTCATCAAACTCACAATACTTAAGCAATGCGAAGATGTTCTGTGGCCATTGTACGTGGATTGAATCGAGCTCGGGAAATAGATCTGGAATATGTCTAGTCTTTAGATAACATAAGGCTTAGAGGGCAAATACACAATAAGAATGTCCTTTTATGTAACTAATAATGTCATTGTGTATGGGGCTATAATAGCGAGACATCACTTTGCAAGTGTTGAGAGACTTATATTACTCTACTCTATGTTTTATCTATTTTTTTTGTCCTTACGATTTAATTTTCCCATTAAGGTTTCTCTCTTCTATATAAGAGAGACCTAGGGCACCATTGAATAACAAGTTCTTTTTCCCCATCAACATGATATCAGAGCACCATTCCTAGATCGAAGCCTTGTACCCTAGATCCCACCCCACCCACTAGCCTTAACGCATGTCGTCGTCGCCATCCACATCGCCAACTCCCTCCATAGCTGCCTCGGGCTCCAACCATGCATCACCAAGCATCGTTTCAGATTTCACGAAATTTCGGTTTCGACAAGGCACCGAAATCTCGAGCTAAATGGCGATATGAGGGCGGTTTCGGATCATTTATTCACAAATGATGGTCGATATGGGTGAAATGTCGTCGAAATTTCGTATCGACATGGTATCAATACGATATCTGAAATCGATATTTAAACCCTTGTCACCAAGCCCACGCGGCACCCTACCACGTTGGCCCCTAGTGGCACCCAACCATGTCGCCTTCAGCCCTAGCTGTTGCCTAGTGACACCTAGCCCTAGCGGTTGCTGCCCCAACAACACCCTACATCCTCATCCTTGTTGTCACTTCATCCGTCGGAGCTACCACACCCTTCCTGTCTTTATTTCTCTCTACTATAGGGTTCCTATGAACCATATTTGGTACTTGGACTACCAAGGGAAAAATCAGATTGTGCAGTCTCCGTTGAACCCAGCATGGGAGGATATTGGGAAGAGATGGTTGTGGCCTGAGTCTACACCCACAACCACTCCCCTAATATTCATGTAGATACTCTATTGTCAGTCTACGTTCACAGTCATTTTTCCAATCCGACGATGTGTCAGAAAACAGAGTTGATATCACATATGCATGTGCGTTCAAAGGACCAGTATCCATTGTCAAGATGGATGGCACAAACTGTGATTTGTGGGTGATGCAGTTTATGAATCTCATGTAGAGCCATGGAAAGAAGCATATTCTGACACACGCAGAGTCGACAGACGAGACTGTGACCAATGCCTTATGGGGGGCAGATGATGCCTATGCTAAAGTATGGCTATCCGGTACAATCTCTATGGAAATAATGTGGAACAAAATACTTTGTTGTTTATTCATTGAGCTCGATGGTTCTCTTATATAGAAGAGAGAAACCCTAATGGATAAATTACATACTAAAGACAAAGAAATAAATAAACTATAAGATGGTAACACAACATAAAACTCTCAACACTCTCAGTCAAGCTGGAGCATAGATGTCTACCAGGCTCAGCTTTGAGCAGCATCTCTAAGGGTCTTTAGGCTAGAACCTTGGTGAGCACGTCTGTTGTCTGCTCACTTGAGCTAACATGAGATGAAGAAATGAGACCCTTTTGAATCATGTCTCGAGTGTAGTGACAGTCTGCCTCGATATGCTTGGTTCTCTCATGGAAGGTTGCATTGTTAGCAACAAACGATGCAACTTGGTTGTCACATTGGAGCTGCATGGGAAGAGACACTTTAATAGCTAGGCCGATCAGAACGGATCTAACGCACATCATCTATGTGCTCCCTTGTTCCATAGCTCTGTATTCTGATTCTGCACTGGATCTGGTGACACCTATCGGCTTCTTGCTCTTCCAAGATACCAATGAATTCCCTACGAGCATAACGAAGCCAGAAGTAGACTTCATGTCCTTGGGACATCCTGCATTGTCTGCATGTATGTAAGCTGTAACATCAAGGGATGTGCATCTGCTAAATAAAAGACCAGTTTTGGGTGAGGTCTTCAGATACCTTAGAATCATATGGACTGCATTCATATGTGCCTGTCTAGGCTGCTCCATATGTCTAGTCTGGTGATGGTCACTTATAGAACCTTCCCAACAAGCTCCTTGTATCTCCTCATGTCTACTTCCTCAGAGTCATCATCATATAGCTTCATACTCGGGTACACAGGAGTAGTGGTTGGGTTGCAATTTGACATACCCGTCTCTGAAAGATGGTCCGTAACATACTTCCTTGGGGTCATCACAAGACTTCGTTAGGTCCTGGCAAACTCCAGTACGAGGAAATTGCGTAAACTATCAAGGTCCTTGGTAATAAATTGTTATCCAAGAAAAACCTTCGTTGCTTGAATGCCATGTGCATTATCCCCCGTAATGATGATACAATCAACATACACTAGTATAGCAACAATACTCTTTTGAGATCTTTGAACAAATAGGGAGTGATCTGCAGTTGATCTCACGGACCCTTTTGTTATATCACATCCGAGAGCTTTTGAAACCATGCCCTTGGACTCTGTTTAAGGTCATAAGATTGTCTTATGAAGTCTGCACACCTTCTGACACTCCCCCTCAGCATCGAGCCCAGGTGGTTGTTGCATGTAGACTTCCTCATGTAGATCACCATAGAGGAAAGCATTTGTCACATCAATATAATACAGAGGTCAATCTCATGTGACTGTAACAGAGAGAAGAACCGGAGTGTGGGTGAACCCATGAGCCACATGTCGTGCCTTATAGCGATCAATGATGCCATCTGCTCGATGCTTCACAATGGACACCTACTTTCATCCTACAACAGACGCATCTGCTGGAGTTGTAACAATGCTCCACGTGCCACGAGATTGTAAAATGACCATCTCTGCCTCCATGGCTAGAGCCATTTACTCACCTTGAGAGCATCCTGATATGTACGTGTGATTTCAATGGCAGATAATCCCACAACAAGTTGCTTGACATCGTGTGAAAGTCGCTCCAAAGACATGACCTGCGAGGGGGTATCATGCACATGAACGTTTGCTTTTTAGCAAGGCAATAGACCAACCAATATCACTCTCATGTGGTGGTTCTGACTCATCATGTATGTCTGCATGCTCATCCTATGACTGACCATGTACATCATGCACACAACTAGTACCATCAGTCAAAATCAAATTTTCAGAATTTACTAGAGGCGCATTGGATGTTGAGGAAGGCATTGGAGATTGGAAGACAAGCTGAGGTACACGTGTAGGTGGAGGTGGAAGAACAACCGCATCCTCAGACTTAGAGGGACTTAAGCTGTCACCTGTAGGAGAGTAATACATGATGGACTCAAAGTAGCTAACATCAGCACTGACATAGTATTTTCCTCTGATAGGATCAAAACACCGATAATGCTTTTGGGTGCGATAGTACACAACGAACATGCATTTAACAACTCGAGGAGCGAGCTTATCACGACTAGGATGCAAGAGATGGACAAATACCACGCAACTAACATCCTTTGGACGGACTCTCTTTGTCGTTTCCTACCATGGACTTCTCTCCATTCTCTGCTTCGCTTGACTCTTCACTTTACAATTATATATTAAAGAATGTCTCGATCCCTTCTCCGTCGGTCTCAGCTAAGGAATGAGCCCCTACTATATAATCCAAGTTGAGGCTTGGCCCTTCAATTCGCCCTCGCGGTCTCAATCGCTTCTACCCTCGGATCTCTTCTCTGGTCTTCTTTCCCAATATTCTAATTTTTTCACTTATGAGAGGTATCATTTCCTTGTAATGTTCGAAGATCGAAGTGGTCTAGCTACTGTCAGACTGTCCGGCTGACCCCCTCGCACAATTCCTAAACTAGGCTTGCAAACCTAAGCTTGACATGCATGCTTGAGGATGAGAAGGTTGAAATTCTAGCCGGAGAGGAGGTTTATGTAGATTATTCAATCTTCAACTAAGTTTTTTCTCTCAGTTTATTTCTTTTCTCACATCTTATTGCTTTTCCCTTTACCTCAACCCTGATTAGAGAACATCTATGCTTCTGATTCACCGAACGCAAGCTCGTGACTCAAAAACATCACGCATTTTCCTACTATATTATGTATCTCAGGTTGCTTTGGATATTTCAGGGCTTGTTCTATATATCTCAGGCTTTGTGTTTTGGACATTAAGGGGCTTGTTTTGGTCAGTCAAAGCAAGCAAGTTGTGTCATTTGAGAGGAATGGGCAGTCATCAAACTGGTGAAATGAAACGAGGAGTTTATAGTCAAAGCGAGGAATCCAACAAGATGAGAATCGAGGAGGTGCAAGCATTTTGAACAACATATTTCAGATTATTTAACATATTTATAGTGGCTAACAAAATAATATGGTTGTCGTCAAAGAAAAGAAAAGATAAGAAGAATGAGTTAGAGAGTAGGTAGAAGTTATGTGTGACAAGAATAATAAGAACCGAAAGTGTCGATAGTTGAGCCATAAGAGAGAAGGCATTGCAAAAACCACTCCATAAGTCTGTGAATTTTCTAACGGTGGGTCGTGCCTTGTATCTCGAAACTGTTCCATCTGTGTCATGCTTCATTTCAAGCACCCATTTGAAACCAACCAACCCCATAACCCTTGGGTGGATCCTAAACTGAAGGAGGGCATGAGCATGTGAAACTGGCATTTGTATAACAGATAAGCTCTCCATAAACTGTCTATGGGGCGAGGACATTGCATTGGACAAAGGGTACAATGAACAACCATTTTCTTCTTCTGAATAGCAAATAGAATGGTAAGATAATCTGACCATCTATCTCATCACCCATACTTGTGTTGCAAAAACAACATTACCAAACTGAAAAAGCTCAGGATTATGAATTACCTTAGGTGAAGACTTGGCAAATGTCTTGGAAGGGTATGGTACGATGTTTATACTGAGTCCTGAATCTGCTATCACATGATAACGATAAATCATTAAAATCTCGAGATAATGGTACATTATATAGTAATAATATTATCTTAAGGATTTCTCAGTAGAAGCAGTCGTTTGCACTAACTGTCCCTAACTGCTTGCATCAAGGCAGTGATACATTTTTTAACTTCTAGCATAGTTCAGAAACACACACTTGACTGTATGTGGGTGCAAGCTTGTTCCTACACATGGGTGCCGACCTTTAGCCAGCCAGACAGTTGGAGATTACACTAGCCATCTGATTGACCAGTGATTGCCTTGCTGGGGCCGTTGCACTGCCGTTTGTGCCTACTTGTTAGTTGATCTAGTGCATCAACCCGATTGATCAGTGTATGAAACCATTATCAGTCGCCTGGCTCCCTATAACCAACACCTCTTCAGCATATCTTAGGGTTTGCATAACCAAGAAGCTCCACTGACTACAGTTCTTTGATCGACTGCTTGACGTAGACAACCACGCATTGCCCGTACAGTCTGAGAGTCTTCTTCCCTCTTTACACAAGTATCCTCTTTGTGTACACCGTATTTGATCATCCTCGGGAATTCGGATTTGTCTCATTTTTTATTGTTAGCCCCGACTCTACTGTGCTATCACATGACAAGTGTTCAATTGTCTCTCAGGATGCCTCATGGAAGAATAGGTAGCATCTGAGGGAATTCTGGTATGAGGGGGCTTTTGATGGGATCGTCGCTTAGTTCGAAGTTGACCTTATGGTTCATGCACATACATTGTCAGACTGTCGAAGGCTAATAGAGAAACCAAGTTCAATCGACAGATGAATCCTAAGTCCCTCTATCTATAAAGCTGTCTTGCTGCTTGTAAAAGCCATCCTTAGCCCCTGTAAGATGCCACTCTCGCATGACTAGAATACCCTCCTGTGACAAGCAGTGGTAGGAGATAGTGGCTAGCTTATAGATTCCTTGCTGGTCTAAGTGATCGCTATTTAGAGGGCCCATTTCTTTTTATTATAGTATTTCATCTCTTCGGATAAAATTTAGATGTCTGCAATAGTATGACGCCATGTGCGTACTTTTATTTACATTGATTCTACTTTTAAGGGTTTGGTTTTGCTAGTCTTAGCGGATGAGGCCACTCCGAAGGTGTTGGTTGTGTTGGGGGAATGGCATCAATCATGTCTCCCCTGCGTGTGTTCACTGTGGTAGGACCAACCACACCTCTGATCATTGCTTATTGAAGTTCGACTGATCTTTCATGGTTAATTAGACAGTTCCTGTTTTGTGACAGCCAACCCGCTCCTGATGATGGTGGATGCACCTAGTACTTGATAGCAAACAATTTAACTTTCTTTAAAGGGCTATGGTGTTCTCACACTACTAATGCATGATTTGCTGGTGCTAAAGGTAATGTAAGCAATTTGGCCATTACTACCATCTCCAATTGGATAATTAACTTGAGTACCACAAATCACTTGACCTGTGGAGATACCTTACTTTCTTCCTCCAATTACATTCCTGCAGAATTCATTGCAGGGCTCTTCGTTATCACATTTGTGCCTCTATTTCATATCCAAAGTTTAAACTTGTGCCCCGCACAAGAGTCCCATTCATGCATGTTACCAACAACATCAACAATGCTAATCATCTCTCATCTATACCACCATTAACCCTGCATGAATTCAAGTTCTGATCTGTTTCCTTCTTTGGGAGGAGAGTTATTCGAGAATGTAAAACGAGGATTAGCTCTCCTAATTTTGCAAAACAACTCCAACCCACATGTATTCTACATATGACCACCTCCACAATTTACATTTTCTTAACAAAAGTTGGGCTATAATTGACCATCACCTTTGTTCCATGATTTATTCCCAACATTGAAATCCTTCCTATAGGAAAGCTACTACATCACAACACACCGGATTGAACTAGAGACAAATTTAAATTAATTGAGTTTTAAGAAGATAATATGCAACATCTCGAGCCTACATGTGAAACAATATTGAGGAAGTTGATCTTGACAATATGTTGGAGTATGAAATAATTCGATACACGCTAAAAAATAAAACATTTAATCTCAAATTGTCATGTACAATCCTCCATATTTAAAAATCACTCGCACTTTGTGGGTATTTCATGTGGTACTATGTTTAGAGCGTTAAACATCCCCTCCTATCCCCACTTATATTTTTGAAACATCTTCGTTGTGATATGACTCGTCACTCAATTTTCACATAATAGCCAATGGCTAAACGATCTGAATAATTTATTCTCTTACTCCATGTAGCTATAAGCTATTGGCAGAGGTGGTATTGACAAATTTAGTGGTTGTGTAAGGGTTAAGGGGTCAACCAAGAAACACTACAAGAAAATTGACCTAAGACAATGAATAATTTGAACATTTATTGCCATATTTTCTGATGTTAGAGTATAACAACGAATATTATTCTTTTGCTGAAACATCTTTTGCTCTTTATGGTTATCAATGAATGCATATTCATTGTTAAAAATTCATATAACGATGATTTTTTGTTAACTTATTCAATGAAATTTATATTAACGTTGCTAAATTTAACAATGATTAGAAGAAAAATTAACGAATAATCATTATTGTACGATTCGTTGTGAGGAGTATAGCAATATGATTAGCCCTTGCGAACTTAAAGAAATATGAAACAAATAATATTTTTTGATATATATATTTTACTACGGAAGATATGGTAATGAATAGTAAATTATTCGTTGCTTTATACCAATTTTACTGTAGCGAGAATATATATATTTGCTAACGGTTTTGGTTGTTCCATTGAAAAGTCCCTTAGCTACATTAAAAATAATCGATTATAGTACACAATAGAAATTGGTAAATCAAAATATACCGAATAATTATGTGAATTAATCCCATTATTTGTTATATTTATTTGACCTGGAGAAGCACCAAGCTCGATCAAGAGAAAGCAATTTCAAAACTTGAACCACACACAATTCAACAAAGCAATCAAGTTTTCACATATATCTTTTGGTGTTTTATAGTTTTTCAATGCATCAGAGAAAAGCAATGCAGTAGCTGCGGACTGAACCTCTATATATAGAGTATACAAGGAAACTCTAAAACTCAAAATCAAGACTCAATCAGTGCTTGAAAACTACATCAAACATATTTTTCAGTTCGGATAAATAAGTTTATCCTAAATCATAATTCGACTCTTTTTTAAAATGAATAAAATAATGATGGAAATTGATTTATTAGAAAAGAACTAATGCTTAAGATAAAAAATAATTAAAATTAGGGGAAGGTGTATTTTGCAAATCATTATTTTTCTATGCAGAGAATATTAAAACTATAGAAAATACATTTTTATTTTTTTTATTTTTGATGCATCAAATAAAAATGCATAAGTTGTTTTGTTGATAATTTTATGAGTGCAACAATGAAAATGAGAGATTTTTTGCACCAGAAAAAATGATGAAATAATATACCTACTATGAATTTTTGAGAATTTTATAGTGAAGAGTGAATTTATTATGAATTAAAAAGCTGATATAGCCCGATTTTGGTTATTAATTCACTATATATATATATATATCAAATCATTGTAATTTTACAAATCAATTTTAGCATAGATATTATATGTCACCAAAGATCGCAACATTTTTCAGATTTTCCTAATGATCCAAAATGAATTTTTTATTAATTAAATACCAAATTTTGAAGTAATTATTTAAGGAACAAGAATAGATATTTTAAAATAATTTTCAAATACCTTGTAGAGCATCAGAAGAGTTCATATTTTCGGGAAATTTTGGGACATATGCATAGATTTATATGAATTAAATAAGAAAAATGGATAAACTTCAATTAATTTCACCAAATTAGTTTTAATAAAGCTTGCATATACCATAAAATTTTAATAAAAATATGTAGTAGAAATAGCAATATGAACATTACAACATAGAAATTTGAGATTGAAAAGGAAAGGAATAATTACATGAGAACATATAAGGGCGATGATGGTCAACTAGATCAAATGGTGGAACTCGAACCACATGGTGCACATACGCTCCTCCGATGGCTCCTCTCGATCGATGGTGGCAGAACAGAGCTTCGACGACAATGACAAAACCCCGTCACCTGCTTCTGGCTTATGTGGTGCACTGGGTCAATTGACCCACCTAGATCTTACCTCGACTTCAAGTGAAGAATCAAGGGACCAAAGGTAGTCCCTAGGCCTTGTACTGAAGCCGATAGGACATTTGGTGATGGCTCCGTCCACTATGCGAGAGGGGCGACATACTCCACCTCCTCCTCATCCTCTCTCCCTCTAAGGTACCTTAAAATATTCTTATTAGTTGAGGTATCATGGTCATTACAAAAAAGAAGCAAATCATCAAGGAATGACAGTACTTAGAGAGGTTCGACAGTATCTAAAAGCTAGGATTTGGGCATTAGCACATTATGGAAGCGTGAATATCACATCACACGCGATCAAGAGGGACTAGTCATACTAGTTTCTCGAGACAAAAGAATACAAAATTTTTAAATATATGAAACCATATGATATGAGAACACTTCTCAAATCATTTCATTAAGATCACAAACAATAATAGGATTACTTCTTGAAGTGTATTTGTGATTGCATGTATTTAAACGAAAAGACATCATGTCAAGTCCGATTCAACAAAGGATGCACTTGCGGGCACGAAATCGACATCCTTCCTCACGAGCAAGATGCATCAAAGAATGCAAAGATCCACGAGTAGTCGATCTGGCAGTATATTGGCATCGCGATGACTGTGAGGCTCTCTAGGTCAATATGTGGACAACCACTATTGAGGGAGAGAGAGGGAGAGAGTTGTTGCTCTTGCAAATGTTGTAAAGAAAGAGCAAAGACTTGCCTTTTTTATAGTAAATTGGGTGTCCATGGATCTCAATCCATGTGCACACAATAATCAATGGTTTAGATTATTTTGTGCTTTTAATTAATGACCATGATTTTGTTGCATAAAATTGCAACAACAAATATTCAATTTAAAATAAATTAAATGTGTTGCAAATAATATGCAATATATTAAATTTAATGCAACTCAATTCCATGTGACATGAATAGAAGGAGAGCAAGCCTCCTTCCTTTCATGGAGTGGATGTCCACATTGAAATAAACTCAATGTGGTTGTCCACCCTCCATGTAAGAAAGGTAGCTTTCTCATTCCAATTTTGCGAGATCTCATATCTCAACAAAATATTCCATGTGTAACAACTTTTGTGGCATAATTATTCACCAAAATAATTCTAAATTATTTTGTGATAATTTCAATCATGCTCTTTACAATTGTGAATCATATTCATACATCCAATATTAAATGTAAATTGCATTTACAAGTAATTGTTCAATGTGAATCCAATTCACATCAACATTTAATTCGTAAATACTATTTACAATTAAATCTCTCCAACGTATTATAAATCACATGTATATTATTTATGATCACCGGGGACATTGATATGCACAATAATCATATCCTTAATAATTAAATCTTATTTAATTTTCTTGGATGACTATTCTCATGTGTCTAAATAGTATGAATATATTCATATTATTCATGATAATTAAATCACATTTAGTCATCAATTTCACAATGCTAAGATATATTATCAACAACGGAATTATTCTTGAACTCTTTCAGGAATAATATGCTTTCTCTGTTGATACTTGGAGATAAGGACAAGGCGATTGTATATTCCATGTATAATGCCTTGGATTGAGATTATCTCAAATCTAGATCTCAGGGATCTCTCAAAGATGTTTGATTAAATTAAAATGTGAATCTAACCTTCCCATTGCATATGAATCATATTCATGTCAATGTCCAATATTTGGACTAAGATTGGATTATTAATCTACCGAGAGGAGTCACTAAAATCCAAACATGTTTCATCGCTCATTCGGAATAAAAGTGTCATGGTTATACAATCTTCTATGATCACATCACTCCTGAGTATTCCTAATACCCATACATCCTGCACACTGCAAGACCAAGAATAAACCCGAAGTTTTAGATCATATTTGGATTGTCTTCTTAGGATTTTATCATTAAGTTTCTCCATTGATCATTAGGAGTTCGTGTCGATCATATATTTTTCCAAAATCATATAGCACACCTATAAATTCAGGCTAGCTTCCAAATCGAGACGACCGTGCACGGAATTTGATCCCAATATCTCATGAGCGAGCTCATGTCTTCTGATTAAGTAATGAACATGTATGATCTCTTTAAGAGATCGCATTAGTCATATGCCCTCGTATGCACACCAGCTCACCAGTGTATAGACCTTGATTAAGTCATCAACTTAATGGTCTTCCTATTGTACATACTTAGACATATAGTATTACATATGTATTCGATCAGAGAATGCTTTCCTATATCATGATAGCATACGACATAGGTCTCGGTTATCTCAATCTCGTTATGTCAACTCTTTGACATAATTTATATAACACATCTGAATCCCTATTCTTATGCAGAGGACATGCATTAAGAGGTCGGTCAAATATCAACCTTTAGAGAGGGATTGCCATCTCCTTCTCATGCTGGAGATCATCTCTTAATAATCATTTGATGGTGTTTGATGAGTCCTCAATCCAACTCTTTAGATATCATCCAAACACCGGTCTTTATGATTCAACGATTGAATCAACATCTATATGATTATTAAGATGGCCATGGTACATACTTTTGAATCTCCATACTTTTGAATCTCCCGAATGATGTAGTATTTTCTTTCCACGAGCTTGTCTTTTGATGCCATGTGGATTCCTTTGCCTGAGATATGACTCATTATCATAGAGTAAAGGAATGGGAGTATTAGAGGAAACAACGTGAAGCTCCAAGATGAACTTGTGCAACCACACTACCTCATTTGCAGCATCCGATGCGACAATGTATTTGGCTTTTGTTATTGAATCAGTCATAGTGTCATGCTTCTTGCTTCTACATCTCATATTATCATCGTTCAACCAGAACACAATGAAGTTGACTTGCGGTCATCTATATCAGATTAGAAGTTTGAATATGTGTATCCTAAGGCTTGAAGATCGTCATCTCCATAGATAATGACTTGCATCCATCTTAGATACGTAAAGATGTTCTTCATTGCATTCCAGTGTTGTTCTCCAAAGAAGGATTGGTAATGGCTTATCACTCTCACTGCATGACATATATCTGGCCTTATGCACATCATGACGTACATTAGGCTTCCCACAGCTGATCAGTACATGCATCCAGACATGACTTTCTTATCCTAAACACATTGAGGAGCTATCCCTTAAGATAGGTGGATACCATGTCTTATGGGAAGGAAGCCTTTCTTGGAATTGTCCAAAATATTCCAAGATCTTTTTAATATACCCATGTTGTGACAATCCCAAAATATTTTTTCTCTATTTTTGAGGCTTATAAGCCATGACTTTTAGACCCAAGATACACGAGGCCTCTCCAAGATCTTTCATCTCGAAGGTATGGGATAACCAAATCCTAACACTAGTCATCATCCATGTATCATTCTCAATGATAAGGATGCCATCTACGTAAAGCATGATGAACACAATGACACTCCCACTAAGCTTCTTGTACACACATGGTTCATCAGGATTTAGAATGAAATCATAACTATTATGGTTTCATCAAATCCGATGTTCCAACTATGAGAAGCTTGTCTGAACTATAGATGGATTCCTTCAGCTTGCATACTTTGCCTTCCTCAATTATGAAGCCCCGAGGATGCTCTATATAGATATCCTCCTCGAGGTATCCATTAAGGAATGCCATCTTGACATCCATCTACCAGATGTCGTAGTCAAGATATGAAGCTATAGCTAGCAGCACTCTAATGGATTTAAGCATAATCACAGGAGAGAATGTCTCGTCGTAGTCGATTCCTTCTCTCTATGTAGACCTTGGATACGAATCGTGCTTCAAGGTCTCTACCTTCCCATCAGGTCCCCTCTTTCTCTTGAAGATCCAGTTACACCCAATGGGTTTTACCCCTCTAGGTGGATCTTCTATGGTCCATAAATCATTCTTGTACATGGAGTCTATTTCAGACTTCATTTCTAGCATCCATCTATCCATGTCATGATTTATGGGTGCTTCATCAAATAAAGTTGGATCATTGGTACTTCTCCTGATCCATGGAATCCGTACCTTTCATGTGGTGCAACCACCCTTGAACTCCTTCGAAGAAGTATGAGTGTTTTATCTTTATTCACATCTTCAATTTTTGGTTCAGGAAGCTCAATATCCTCAAGGGATTCAATGAGTTCCTTTACTTCATTTTTGTCTTGACTCTTAAGGAAGTCATCCTCTAGAAATTGCACATCTCTAGAGATGAAAAACTTTTGAGTTTCAGGATCGTAAAGTTAGTATCAAATACCACCTTTACATAGCCAATGAAGTAACACTCTTGAGTGTGAGATTCCAGTTTACTTGCATCTACGTTCTTCACATGGACCAAGCAACTCCAAATCCTCAAGTGTCTAACATTGGGTTTGGTTCCAAACCAAAGGTCATGAGGGATTTTGGGTATAGATTTGCTAGGAATCTTGTTTAATATATATATATATATATATATATATATATATATTGCAGTCTCTACTGCATATCCCCAAAAACTAAGAGATAAATGTGCTTTGATCATCATTGAATGGACTATGTCCATGATGATCCTGTTGTGTCTTTCAGCAACATCATTTAGTTGGTGAGTTCCATGAGAAGTGAGATTGGATACAATTCCTCTCTCTTTGAGGTATTCCTTAAATTCATCTGAGAGGTACTCGCCACCTCAGTCAGATCGAATCCATTTAATCTTCCTATCAGTTTGTTTCTCAACCAAAGCCATGAACTCTTTGAACTTTTCAAGGGTTTCTGATTTATGACGTAATAGGAAGATAAACTTGTACTGTGAATAGTCATCAATAAACATCAAATAATATTGATATCCATTTCGAGTCACAGTATTAAAGGGACCACATACATCAGTATGTATTAGGTCGAGAATACCCTCGCATCATGTAACCTTGCTACGAAAAGGTACTGTAGGCAAAACAAGACTAAATTCAAAATACTCGAAGTTTGTATGTGAAACTTGGGCTTAGGGACCTCATTGCATATTGTACATATTGCCTGATTTGAGCCCTATTATTTTATGGGAAAAAATAAATCTTTTTTATTTATTTTTTTCACTTATTTTCTTTGATTCATGCTTTAATAAATTTGTAAAAATCCAGATCAAACTTGAAGTAAAAATCAATAAATCACTCTAAGTATGTATATAGAGTCAGCATATAAATCCCTTTTATTTTATTTCTTGATTTTTTTAATTACTAAAAATACAAAAATAGATTAAGGTGTAGATATTTATTTTATATTTTATCTTGATTTTTTATATTATTTAAAAATTACAAAAAATACAAAATACAAAAAAATATGTATTTTATATCTATAGAGTACCACAAAAAAATACATCTTGTACAGATTATTTCTTTTGATTTTGGTCCCTTCATAAAAATTGTATATCTCGTCGAAACAAACAACATTCATGAAGATTACTTTTTGATTTGACATCGTTTGCTATTCTTTAATGATTTGTCTTCTCATTTCTTTTTTGAATTTTCTGGAAACGATACATGGTGTCTCCTGGAGCCACCACGTTCACCCCCTTTTACCCCCTTTTTCTTTTTTGTTTTTTTTATTTGTTTTAATTTTAATTCTTTTATTATTGCACTGCATGGCATGTTTTCTACCATTGGATCTAGGCCGATCCAACAGCCTGGATCCCTCCCTCCTCCTCTGTCACTTGCAGCTCCACCTCTACAGCTCTAATGCATGTGGTCATTACGCCTTCTCCGGCTTCGATCGTTGCGATGCCCACGGTCGTTACACCTCCGCCCGCTCTCTCCTTCCACCTCCTCTCCATCCGCCAATCGGCGGGAGCAACACTAGCTCGGGTAGACACCTCACCCTCGAGCAAAGATGATAACTTCTTCGTGGTGAGATCCGAGCGGTGACAGAGCTCCGTCGTGGCTCAACTTCGTGCAACCACCAAGATCTACCGATCTGAGGCATGAGCAAAGATCAAGGGATCTTCTTCGATCCCTATTCCCATGCACGAACTTCACCTCAAGTAACTCCCTTTCTTCTTTTTCTTCTTCCTCTTCTTTCTTCTTTCCTCTCTTTCATTTGCTCCTTCATTGTCGTTCTTTTTCTTCCCCTCTGTTACACGTTCCCTATTCCCAAGCTCTCGGTCGTTTGATGAAATGAATGTATTTTTGAGAGTTGTGCTTGGTTTATTATTATTGTTTTTATTTGCATACTTTACTTACTGTGAGCTTTTTAATTCATATTAAATCCTTCATTTCTCTAAAAATTCTAGAAAAATCATTTTATGAAGAATTAGTTGTGCTCTATATTGTGCCAAAAAATCATTGCATTTTCGTGTTTAAATTGCATAAAATAAATTGGAATTTTTACCCGGCAGACCCTATAATCTTTGCCAATTACCTCTACGACCTTTGAAACATCGTAATTCCTCCCTGGACCCCGTAAACTTGCTAACTCTTACCCTATAAACCTTGTAGTTAACCCCCATCCATTTACCTGTTAAAACTAACCAGATTACGTTACATTATTTTATATTATACCTATTTTGTTTATCGAATTTACATGAATTCCCACTCCCTCTCACCCTCTTCCTTTTCCCCACCACCCACCACCTCCACCTCCACCGCCCTCGCTATCGCCCTGCCCCCCGACTGCCCAGATCGCGTATGCTGGAGGCACGCCCAATACCCCGCCAGACCAGGTCCACTGCTCCCTGCTCCCTCCAGATCGCGTATGCTGGCGGCGCGCTTGGAGCCCCCTGTCCCCAGGTCGAAGCCTTCCCCCATCGTCGCCCCGCTCGAAGCCCCCTCCCTGCCGCCCTACCCCCTGGCCGTTCAACCCCCCCCCCCCCCCCCCCCCCCGCCTCCTCTGGCTCGAAAGCCCCGCCCCCTCCAGATCGCGTATGCAGGCAGTGCGCTCGGAGCCCCCCTGTCCCCAGGTCGAAGCCTCCCCCCCCCCCCCCCCGGCCCGTTCAAAGTCCCCTCCCTATCGCCCTGCCCTCGGCCGCTCGAAACCATCCCCCCCTTCCCTGGCTCAAAAGCCTCGCCCCCCTCCAGATCGCGTATGCAGGCGGCACGCTCAAAGCCCCCTGTCCCCATGTCGAAGCTCCCCTGTCGCCTCCCTCCCCCAGATGCTCGAAACCAACCCCCCGTCTCCCCTGGATCGAAATCCCTGCCCTTTCCTCGACTCGAAAGCCCTGCCCTCTCCAGATCGTGTTTGCAGGCGACGCGCTTGGAACCCCCCCGATCCCCAGGTCGAAGCCTCCCCCCCCCCCCCCGAAGCCCTCTGCTCCACCGCTGATGGGCAGGTGTGCCGCAACGCCTACGATTCTGTTGCTTCCTGTAAACCCTTCCCCTCTACGTGGCTTTGATTCCTCCGCCTCCTGTTAAATCCAGTCGATGTTGTTGTGTTGTAAGGTTCTGTCGTCAGTGGATTGGAGAAGGGAAGTGGAGATGAAGAAGAAGATAGAAAAAGGAAGGAGGAAGACAGGAAGAATTCCAACCATTAGATTTTATATGGTTTGATTAGCTTAGTTTTAACCCACTCAAGTTAGGTCAAGATGTGTCAATTTAACGGCAGGGTTCGTGGGGTAAGACAGAGCAAGTTTACGGGGTCCTGGAAGGAATTACGATGTTTCAAAGGTCGTAAAGGTAATTGGTAAAGATTATAGGGTCTGCCGGGTAAAAATACCAAATAATTTCGATGGTGATTGATGTACTTAATTTTTAATGCTTTGTAAACTTTATAATTTTAGGAGTTATCATTTTTTCCTAGGTACATCTTGATAAGACTAACCTTGGGTAATTTTAGCTCTGATAAATAATTAGGTTTGCTAATTATTAACATTAATCTGCTAAAAAATCACACATTCTACATTATTTCATTTCTAGAAAATTCATTTTCATCATAAAAATCCCAAACATTCATAGTAGTATAATTTCTCCATTTCCAACATCTTGTCAATTTTTCATAAATTTTACAATCATTTGCATGAAAATGCAGAAAAATCAATAAAAAGTGATCATTTTGCATTTGTGTCATTTCACATATAAAAATACCAAAAAACAAGAAAACCATACATTAAGTTTGATAAATTGTGCCATATATTATTTCTTTGCCTCCTTGAGTCAACCATGGGGCTTGCCCATATTAAATAAACACATAGCCCTACACTAATTAATTGATTATATTATTCAATTGTATGGTTAATTTTTTTATTAAATCTAGATTTTTCGACTACATTTTAAAAAGAAAAATTAGCATAGGGTATTTTCAGGATCGTCAAATGTCAAGTTGGGTCTGGATGATAATTTGTACAACTTGGAGATTGTTGTTCTCAGAGCCCTAATCCTCATAAGGATTCCTGTCACATTATTAATCCAATGTTGATTCGAGCTCTATTTGCACTTTTTGTTCATGACCTTTGTATGGAACCCCATATCATTTCACTTATACGATCATTTTAGTTGCTCAGAAATGAGCAAGGTTTAAGTATAAGGGGTGATGAATCTATGATTCATCACTCTAAAAGATGAAAATAGAGCTCAGTTCTAGGTGATTAATTGTGCTAAATTGTATTTTTTATCATTCATGCATGTGTAAATAACATTCATATTTTAGCACGCATAATTGCATTTAATAAGAATCCAAAAGTCTTGTTCGTTATCACTTGTATATTACCATAAATTCCGTTATTTTTTAATTATTTTTAACTAACTTTAAATTAATTAAAATCAATTTTATTGTACACATATTACTAGCATTAATCAAGGAAAAATATCAAAAAATACCAACTTATATATTTTTCCAATAAAAATCAAGCCCTAGTTCTGAGACCAAAATTCGTGATCAATATCTCCCTCATACAATCTCATATGAATCCCTGCCCACTTTTGAATTAATATACGTTCAATTATCTAAAAACTAATAAATTCAGAAGATTTAGAGTCCATATGTGAAACCTAGATTTTGGGATCTCATTGTATATTGTACATATTGCATGTTTTTAACTCTATTATTTTATGTGCAAAAATAACTCTTATTTATTTATTTTTCAATTATTTTTTTGATTTATGCTTTAATAAAGTGTGCAAAAATCCACATCAAAGTTTAAATAAAATCAAAGTAATATATTATTCTAAGTCTCTATATAGAGTTTGTATATAAATCCCATTTATTTTATTTCTTGATTTTTTTAAAAAACTAAAAATAAAAAAGATTAAAGGTATATATTTATTTTTTATTTTATCTGATTTTATATTGATTTTTATCTTATTTAAAAACTATAAAAAATTCAAAATATAAAAATACATGTATTTTAGTGAAATTAAATCATTGGTTGATCTATAAATTCACGCATTAATCTTAGAGTGCTATTTATGTCTATTCAGCCCTATTCTTCATTCATAATGAAATTTTGACCGAGGTTGATTGCTCTCTTTTTTTGCACTGATTATTTGTTGGATTATTAATTGATTTCACAAGTATTTTTTTTATAATGAGAGCTTTTTTTAATTGTGTGTCTAGTGTGTGATTGAATTGCATCATGGTTTCTCGTATAAAATAATTACATAAAAATATTTTAAAAATGCATGTATTGCCTCCTTTGCATCCTGATTGACCTAGATAGCCTATAAATTGCTTAATTAAATAACTAACTTCTAAATTTAATTAGATAATTGCTCGTGTCCCTGTGCTCAACCCTAGGATTGCTCATATATATATATATATATATATATATATATATATATATATATATTCAAGCTGAGAACTCTTCAAGGGGATCTTCTCTCGGTTCTAAGTGATTTTTTATTGGCCCATGCTACAACGAGAACATATTATTTTAGCCGATTGACGATTCATCAGATGGTGTTGTTGCCGTGGATGCAGCACATTATTTGATTTATTTAATGTTGATTATTTATTTTTTTGATTTCTAGAGCTTTTTAGGTTACGTTTTTGTTGTATGTTTTTATATTGTTTTGTTTTTATTATTTATGTATTTTTAGCTACTTAATTCACTTAATTTCTCCTATGATTTTTTTAACACTCTGATTGTTTTGTGGTAGGGGACTACGAAGCCAACGAATCCAGAGGAATGCGGAGTGAGGAGCTTCGAGCTTCTGTTGAAGAGATTGCAAAACAATTTTTAATTAGGTGAAAATCTAGTTCAATTAAGTAGCATTTTGTGTTGTACCTTATTGTGTAGTCTTTGTTGTAATTTTTTCTATAATTAATTTGTAATTAATTGTCAAATTTACAGTGGTTCTCGATTAAATTCTCATGTGTGTAAAGAAACTATTGATTTTTTTATTAATTGTGTGGTTGTGTCGAGAGTGATTCTCGACTTGAGTGGTGATTTAGGTCAAGACACTATGCTTTAAATAGATATATCTTAGGTCCTTTTTGATTGGTCTTTATCTAACTTAGGACACAATTTCTATCTCATAAGATTCACAAAAATCTTAGGAGATTCGTTGAGATGCACTTAAGTGATGTTCTATCTAGTCAAAAATAATTGATCTTATTCATCGCTAACAGAACTCCTGCTAGGTGCGTATTTTTCAACTTGCATCATTTAGTAGCGTTTATATATTCAGTCTTGCATCCACATGGAGAGTGCTGGAAGTCAATGTAAGTGCTCCTAAATGTCTGTATGCAACATTGATTTCTAACTACTTTCTGTTTTCCATCTTCTCCCTCGATTTTTACCAACCTATGGATAAAGGAAAAAAGACTACATCTTAGGTGATTATTGTGTGGACACCTAATTCAAGTGATAACTAATAAATTTGGGACTGAAATTAATGCAAGTTGACTTAAAATAATTTAGAATAAAATTCACCTTGTATTACGACCAGTAAAACCCTCATTGTATGCAAGTACCTACCATTCTTATAGAGTTGGTGAGGACGAATCCCTAAAGTTAGAGACCAAAACCCTAGACTTCCACCCTAAGTCTTCGAGTCTGACTTTCATAGATTTTGGGAGCTGTAAGTGGTTGCCTCTGTCCTTAGAAATATATTTTGGTTTTCTGTGCCTATAAGTTCCTTTTGGGGTGTGATATTGAACCCGGTCGCCCGGGAAGATCACTCCATTGATCGAGGGCTTATAGGACTTCAACTTGGTGTTGTAGGAGACTCCCTATATGCTTGTATAAGATTGTTTGATTCTCCAATTAAGATTTCCAAGATAAATAAGGTCAAAATCTTACATCTTTCATATGTTGAGTTGGCGAATCTATTCAAAGGAGTTTATTTGTATTTTATTGTGTGAGTTGATTTTGCACATTTACATGCACCGTACTAGTTTCTTTTGAATCGAGCGTACTCATTTCTCATTTTCTCCTTGAAATCGAAGATGGATAATTGGCCAGAAATTTATTCGGACTTCATGAACATTTCCCTGAACGTATCCAAATATCGCGTCTTCCAAGGTCCAACCACCTTCTCATGGACCTTCTCGAATCTGAAATAATCATTGTTCAAATCGGATATATCATGATTCATATTTATGGGATGATGGTTACATCCCAATCGATCCCTTTCTTTCTTCTCTTTTCAGTAAGGAAGACCATTGCCTTAGTGAGATTGACTTGATTTCAATGTCTTCATAAAGATCTCACTCCAATCCTCTTTTTGATGAAGGTTTAGAAGATTCATTCACGATGCCTCCAAAGAGACAGAATGGAGAGGAGTAAGAGTGTGAAGATAAAATGCAAATGGTTTTAGCTAGGCTAGCCGCTTCGGAGCAGAATGCGACATTATTGAGAGGGCATATTGACTGGATAAAATTGGGATTAGATGCACCTATGGATGCGATATATAATCCTGGACAATACCAAATGACAAATTGGTTGGGCTATTGAGCCCAGTAGAGCCAGAAGTTGAATACGAGTTGAAGTCGCAATTCCTTAGCTTGTGGCCTCACGGGAATGCACATGAGGAACTATATTCATTATAAAGGGACTTTGAGTTGGTTTGTACTAACCTTAGGCATCCTAGGGTTAGTCAAGACTACATTAGGCTCAAAGTCCTTTCTTTTTACTTGAAAGATAAGAGGGATTATTGGATGAAGAACCTAGGGGTAGTTGTTACTATCTATGTTTAGTTCAAGGACTTTTTCTTGAAGAAGTTATACCCTTTGAGTATAACTAACTTGATGCGCTCACACATCACTAGTTTCTCCCAACTTCCCAATGAAGCATTATGTGATACATGAGAGAGATTCAAAGACATCTTGTAGAAGTGTCATTGTCACGGTTTATAGCCTATCGTCATAATTCAGTCAGCATATTGCGGTCTCAACCATGAAGTGCAGGGTTTGGTTAATGCTGCTTGTAGAGGCAGCTAAACTTCGCATGGTGTGAACACCATCTGGAAGGTGATCGAGAGGATGGTCGAGATGAGGCGAGCACAGATCGTGGGTTGAGGTTGGACAGACATCCCCTTGCCACTCTAACCTAGAGGGGGAGAGATGCTACAGTTGATCCTTCTGATATGGGTATCATAGCAAATAACTTAACCATCGTAGAGAGGATCGACATGAGGATGGATGATTTGGATGGCAACTTATCCAAATTATAGAAGAAGGTGGAAAATCTATCAGAGAAGGTATCCAAGATCAGGATACCTGTTGTGATTGCATCTCTACTACTCCCATGCATCGTGTCCATAACATTCAGGAGCAGTCAATGTCAAGGCCACCCAACCATGGATAGAGAACCAGACTCTTACCCATTCATATCAGCAGCAACCACCATCCGTAAAGACAGTTACCGAGGAGCCTTCCCATGTGTGGGAGGTAAATGGTGTATGGTACACATATGACCCTTCTATGTACGGGAGTTCAGAGGATCGTTTCTCTTTCCAGCATCCCCCAACTTTCTACAATCCATCATTTACCCCTACATCTCTTCCAGCACAATAGAGCTCAAGAGCCTATCATTCTCAAGCACCAAGGTAGAAGCAGCAACAATCATACGTCCTTCAGTAGATGTACCACCAGGGCCAGCAGGGCCCACATGTGAAGCATCAGTCCCAACAACATCAGTACTTGAGTCATCATGGCCAGTCTTCACGTTTTTCTTACCCATCTTCACAACAGTAGCCGTCATCGTCAGGTCCCACAGACTTTCAGTGGTAGATACTTGAGGAGCTATGTTCCTATAGGAATGAGATACATGATTTTTGGCTTGACCTCAATCGCTTATCACATTTGCACGACGAGCAGAATGCCCCTTCTACATCCATTCCTGCCCAGGTTCAAGCTAACCCTAATATCTTGAACAAGACTCGACATCAGCATATATATGATTAGGTATACTATTCATATTTTCACAATCACATGTCACTCAAGAGTGGAAGGACCATGGTCATACCTGACCAGGCAAGGGATATGGAGAGGACATCTGAAGCTCACCCTAAGGAGACTTCAGAGGATAATGAGGCCAAGCATCACCAATAACATCTTCACCATGAGGCAGAGACTTCTACGAGAAGGAAGAGAAGGAAAATGAGAGCATCACTAAAGATTCGAAGTTTGCGGAGGATCTTGCATCTTCAGTGAGGAGAATGTACCTTCAACATACATTCCCCAACCTATAGTATATATTGTGTTTCAAGTTCTAAATTAATTTGTAAAAGATTCAGTTGTGATGAACTCTGTTACAAGAAATAAAAATCATATTTTGATTTATGAATCGGATTCTTCACATTCTACTGCTTGTTCAATCACTTTCCCCTATGCTCTTACGACAAGAAAGTACACTATCAAAAAGATTTAGAAAGATGATCCCAAAATGGCATGGTTTAGCATTATGGTGAAAGTGTCATTTGACGAGTATGTGGCAAATCATCTTGCTTTCCAAAAGTACTTGAAGATAAATTGTACATCAAACAGGGTTAGCAAGAAGAAGCTGAATAGTTATGTCAAGACACATGTGTTTTCGGTTGCCACTACACATTGTCTCAAGAACCAGCAACTACCAATGAAGAAGAGAGATTTAGGTGTGCATTATGTGGCGAGTCATATTGAGGACATAGTGTTTGCATGCACTCTCCTCGATAGTGATTCTTAGATCAACTTATTACCTTTTGCCTTTTATGAGAAACTGGAGTTGGGTATACTTCGTAAATCCATAGCATTACTCTAGTTCGTGGATAAATTTATGAAGAAGACAGGGAGGTCAAGGACATTATCATCTGGATTGAGGGACAAGATTACAGAGTGGACTTCATTGTCCTTGAATGGATAACCTCAATCATTTGAGAGAATCAAAGATCATCATTGGGCGGCCTTTACTTAGGACCATTGGAGCTTCCTTTGATTATCAGAAGGGGATGATGAAGTTCAGTTGTCCAGGCAGAGAAGTTAAGATGAAGCATGCAAAATAGCAGTGACATGACTCAGAATCAAGCACAGATTTCTCTTCACCATCCTAACGAGATTGCATATTTGTTAGCAAAGTTGGGGTATGGAAACAGAACCTGATAGTACTGAGTGAGGCCCTCTCATCTGGAGAAGACAATGTGCATGATGCGGTTTGTAAGGAGTTGTCGGTACTCTTGACAAATGGATTACCTATCTATTCCTTTGATGACTCAAAGATCTCTTTATATATGTTAGTTCCTGCTTCTAAAGTACAGTCAAAGGATTAGATTCAGAGTCGGACGCGGCTTTCGCCAAACTACCTCATTTATTTGGCGATCTGACTCCTTGCTCAGTACATTCGGTGGACAACACTACAGAGTTAGCACCACCTTCATGCAACACAGAATCATATTCAGCAACAGTCCACCAAATTTGCTTGATAATACTTCATTGAAAGAGTTGAAGCTGCTACCTCATATACTCAAGTATTCCTTTCTTGCAAGATCTAAGAATAGATTTCCAATCATCATTAGTTCTAAGCTGACGATAGAACAAGACTCTAGGTTGTTAGAAGTGTAGAGATGAACCACAAGGCTATAAGATGGACAGTATCGGATCCGGAGGTATTAACCCTACTCTTTGCTCACACCTCCCCATGAACTTCAGAGGAGACTTGATCCAAATCTTCGGGAAGTTGTTAAGAAAGAGATTGAGAAATGGTGTAGAGCAGGATTTATATACCCCGTCTCTGACTCCAAGTGGGTGGCCCCCTTTCATGTTGTCCCGAAGAAGTCAGGAATTCAGACGGTCACCAACGAGGAGGGAGTTGATATTGCGACACGAGTATCCACTAAAATGACCAAATAGTTGAGACCTACAAGTCGGGAATTGACTAATGTGGTCCATACAACACGAGACCTACAATGTCGCTAACGCGACCGAACACGATCCTAGGAAAAATTCAATAATTAACCCATAATAATTAATGAAGCAATAAACTAAGCGTGGATCAAATTTATTATAAACCTACAATATATGTGTATAGTAGACACGTAGAGCAGGGTGTCGAGCTCATTGAGCAAGCCGGTGTATCATGGATTATTATTTATAAATAAGTAATAATGTATTTGTATATATGTACACTATTCTCAAACTTACTTAATATTTTTGTGGGGTTTTAATTTTTAATTTTTTATATTTTTAATTTATATTAAACATATTTTTTATTTTAAATTTTATATTTTTTATTTCCATTTTTATATTTTTTATTTTTAATACTTTTTTAATAATATATCAGTATATATATCAATATGTATACAATAAGTATAATATAAGGTTTATAAACTATATGTAATAAATATAAAAAATCAAAAAATATAAATAGGAACAATCCTTTTAATTTTTTAAAGGATTTAAAAATATTTATAAGGTATTTATGTCAATTAATAATAATAATAATTAATTAAAACTATATATAGGTATATATACAATATATCGTATTATAGTTAAAAATATAGTTATGCATGGTCAAAAATTACAAAATAAAATATGTTTATGTTTCTTATATTTTTCTTCCATTTTATGACTTTATTGTTATTTTTGCTAATTATGTATTTTTAAAATGTAAAATATCTCAAATTAGGAAAAAATAAATATGATGAATTGTTTTGAGATATAAAAATTCTGAATCAATCCAAAAAAATCTCAAAACTACTTTTAATATATAGTAATGATTACATAAAAATATGGGCTGGAAAACTATTTTTTGTTATTTTTGAAAATATTTTGTAATTTTTAAGGTTAGCATGGGTTTTTATTTTTAGGTTTTTCTTTTGATATTTTTTGTGATTTTTGATCTGTAGTGATATTGGTATTTTTTTTGGAATTTTATAGAAAGGTTTTATAATTTTTTTGTACATTTTAAGGTAAACAAGGAATAAAGCTCTATTGATTTTTAATAAATAGAATATGCAAATAAAATTCTAAATAAAATGTGCAGCATGAATAAGCATGTCATCAAGTACCTCCATCTATTTTTTCATGATGTTTGGAGCAAGGGAAGCATTTATAGAAAATACAATTGCACAAAATAAATTTAATCAAACCGGTAAGGGCATTATGCAATTAAAAATAAAGGCAGGGGGTATATGTAAAAACATTAGAAATTTTAAACGTCAACTTGATATTTTAATACTTTTTTGCAATTACAAAGCCAGGAGGTTATACATGCAATTTCCCAGCTCACATGGGGGCCACTAGAGTTGAGAAGGCAGAGGACTGAAGTGCAATATAGAAGAAGTACATGGGGTCCTTTGTAATGTTTCCCAAAACTTTTGAACTTAATTAACTATTTTACAATACTATTATGAAATACAAAAGATAGAGAGGGTTTCGTACAAATTACCCACTTAAACCTTGGTTGATCCGGTCGTTGTCCTTGCACCACGTGAATGATCAAGTGATTGGAATCGCATACCCCTTTGATTAAATTTGATGACCCAAATTAAATATGGTTCGTATTCTTCATCCGACAGTAGAGAGGGGCGCACGAGGAACATGAGATGAATCACCTTCGGTGAGTTTGAATCGCCTCATTCTCCATCGTTCAATGATTTCTTCTTGATACGACGTTGGCTATGTTCTATTGGGACACCTCTACACGTGTCAATGGCTTCCTCTTAAGACAAAAGGGCCTTGATGATGATCTAGGGCTCTGTCTGTTCCAGATGACCTAGAGATGCTCCAGGTCTGATTTGCGATTCCAGAAGGCTCCTCGACCCTTATATCGTGCACCAAAAGATTTCCAGGCTTGAGGGCTACTACCTCGGTCTTTGGATGAAGCTGAAAGCAGCTAGATGGGGTGAAATACAAAGAGCACTGGCGGTCTGCAGGGGATGGAACTCGAATCCCATATCCACGATGGATATGGGTTGGTTAAATGGGGCGAAACACAAAGAATACGTAGGGGGTGATATGGTGTAGAAGACGAGATGGGTCATTGGTCGAAGATAGATAATTTGGCCAGGAACTCAAGCTCCAGCTCAAATTAGGGATTCTAAAATTAAATCTAACTAATCGATGAAATGCAAAATTAAACTACAGAAAAGAAACTTGGAACCTAAAGTTATCTAGAAATGCAAAAGGAATGGCCCTCAATTCAGCCAATGCCCGAAGAGGCAGGACTTGCCGGAGGTGGCTTCAGCAGTGATGTGGATCTCTGTCTCTACTTCTCCTCTTTGTTGCAGCTCCACCAAGCTTCTTGAAGTTACTAAGGAAGTGTAGCACACCGGAGATGAGGGGCTAAGAGTCACAGAAGAGTGATAAAAAGGCAAAATGGTGGAGGGAGATGGATGTTTATAGGATTGATTTTCGAGGTTCGATTGCGTGAGAGGTCGAGGGGGTTGGTAAGCAAAGGATGGTCGACAAAGGTTAGGGTCGTGCGAGGTGCAGGATGTACGCAGCTCGAGGGATAAGGACGGTGTGGATGAGGCGTAGAAAATGGGAGAAAATCGTATGTTCGTGAGGTTTCTGACAAATCGGCTGGAGGTCGGTGCAGTTGACCAGAGATCAACGAAGGGAAAGCCCTGGTTGGTCCACGTAGACCTACCAAGAAAAAGAGAATTAGAAAAAATTTGTAAATTTAATAAAAAATATAAGATGAAGTAATTAATGTTTAGTTATAAAATAAAAAAAACATAATTTTATGTACTGATTAATTTCTATTTTTATTATTTTTTCATGTCATTTATTATAAGTCACTCTTTACATACATAATTATAGGTAAATATACATGTATATTTGGTATTTTATTTGTAATTTGTATTGTATATTATAATATTATATAAAATTATTTTATACATTTTTTATCTATTTAATTACATATTTAGGTATTTTTTGTATCATTATGAGCTTATTTATGTTGTTAATTAATTTCATACAATTTTTTATAGGTATATGTAGCTATATTTCATCTATGTAAATTTGATTGTTTTATTTTAATATAATTATGGAAAAAATTTTAAAAAATAAATTAAAATATATAAAATAAAATGAAATGAAATGAAAATATAAAAAAATTAAATATATTGAATATTTTATACATGTAAACTGTACAATGGGGGCACAAAACCTAACTTGTGTATCTTAGCTCCAAATTGAATGAAACTGCCTTCATTAAATACATTATTAAATACTATATACAATTAAAGTGAATTTGGTCTATTTTTATATAGTATGGAGAAGATACAGATCTGCAAAGTTTTTTTATGACTTTTTATTTTGTGTGTCCCGGGCACATTGTGCATTATTTTTTAATGAAATCAAATTTGTATTTTTCTTTGTATTTTTATCTACAATATTCATGTTGAAGTTTTATTATATGAAGTGTAAAATAATAAAATAAAATAGGTTCCAAAAAAACAATTATTGAGTAAAACAAATTGTGGTTTTATTGTGATTTTCTGTGTATTTTTGTACAATTCTTCTGCCCTATCTCCCCTTACTTTATTCTTTGTCGACCAAATCATCATGATGATTGGGTCTCGGGATCTAGGGTCACTCAGTATCTTTGACACTTCATTCTTTTTTCTTATTCTTTTATTTTGTAAGTAAATACAATAATTATGCATTATTTCCTACAGTATTTTATACAATTTATAGAGTGTTTATTTGAGAAAATTAGTGATATATACATGCATTTAGCTAGGGATTTGAGCCAAAATGAAAGAATAAAGGTGATGTAATAGAGATTCATCACCCCCTATACTTTCCTTTGCTAGACCCTAGCAAACACTTATACTTATAAAAGCATAAAAGAAAATAAAGAAAAAAAGAACATGGATTGATTTCAACTTTTATACTTGTCCTTATAAAATCAAAGTTTCGAGTGGCTTCGTATGTTTCCATTCACTTGTGTCTTATGCCGGCAAATCCAGCCCTCTACCACTTCAACTGAATTGAGCAAGGTGTAAGTGCAGGTGCATGTGTGTGTTCTGAAACTTTATACTTAGGCAATCAAGATGACATTGAACCCGGTCTTGTGGTCTTACAGAATTAAGTCTAGCAGGCCTGGAGAGCCTCAGTTCCAGTTCCTATAATGTTTGTGTGATTAAGTTGAATAAAGATCCAACCAAGCTCCAATCTTCGGATTTTACTTAGACTTGTTCCATTGCACCATCAATTCGAAAAACGCAAATGCTATGTATAATGCAGAAAAAAATTTGCGAGGTAATTTCTGATTTTGAACTTTTTATGTATTTTTTGAAAAAGTTTTGCAAATTTTTATGCGATTTTTGAGAACATTTTGGAAATTTTTATGGGTTTTAGTTTCGCACATTTTTAGTGATTTTTTGAAAAATAGAAGAGTTAGTCAAATATTACGTGTAAATATTTATACAGGAGTGTCTCTTGTTATTAACAAAAATTAGGGTTAGAAAATGTACACCATGTATTTGCAGGTTTTATATACATACTTTGTAAAGAATTTCTATTTGCTTTAATTATGTATATAATTCTTAAAAAATTTGTAATTTTTTTGACAAACATTTTGAAAACTTTATTTTGAAAAAAAATTGACAAATAATTTTTGCAAGCATTTACAAAGTTTAAAAATCATTTTGTAAAGATTTTTCAAACAATATGTATAGTTTTTCCAAGGAATTTTTGCAACCATTTTCCAAACCATATGCAAGTATATTTTTAAAACATTTTATTCAAACAAATAAAAGAAATCTTTACAAACAAACATTTTTACAATGGTTTGAAAACATTTTACAAAATATTTTTCAAGTGATTTTCCAAAAGATTTTTCAAACAAAATTTCCAACCATTTTTTCTAAACATTTTGCAAAACACTTTTAACCAATTAGTTATCCATAATAACAAAGAATTGGATGCGTATTGATGGTTTTTATTAATTATCCCTATTATAAAATACGAAAGTATGAGTTATGGCTAAAGTTTATACAACGTATATACGACCCCCTATACTTATCTTGAGTTATGCCCTCATAGTTCAGAGAGAAAAGGAGGCCATAACTCGTACTAAGTATAGAAAATTCTATTTTATAGCGACTGATTAAAGAATGAGAACTTGATTGTTTCCTCTATACTTAGGATAAATTAATCCTAAGTATAGCAGGCAATATACAACATGCAGGGAGGGTCGAGGGTGAAGATAAATAAATAAATCATTAGACCTGCATGTCTTCCCCTATACTTAGGGTAAAATATCCCTAAGTATAGAAATAGTATCAAGAGTTGAGGAGACAGATGAGGGATCAAAGAATGAACACCCGAATACACTCATCCCCACTATACTTAAGATAGTATATCCTAAGTATAGCAATGATGAATGGGATGAGTACAACTTTTCGGAAGAATGAAACAACGGAAAATGAAAAGAAGAAAAGTGATTACCTAGTCAAAAATATTTTGAAGGCCTTGTTTAAATCTATTGATGTTGTGGTGTAAAGTTCATCTTTGTAGACTACCTGAATTGAATCAACCATGGACAGGAATGTATCATGTTCGAGATATGGTTTCAGCAGATGTCCATTGATCATCGAACAACCAAATCTTTTGTCCCGGTTCGAAAGTCTTTCGACGGATGTGCTTATCATGCCACTTCTTGACTTTCTCATTGTACATGAGGCTTTTGTCATATGCATAGCCTCGGAATTCAAGGAGTTTATTCAGATCGAGCTTTCTAATCTTTCCTACCTTATTGGAATCCAAATTACAGACACTTATTGCCCATAAAGATTTATGATGACTTGCCATAGACTAGGCAGTAGGGAGACATTCCCAAAGGTGACTTGTACGTGGTCCGATACGCCCAAAGAATCGAATTGAGCTGTTGAGACCAGTTCTTACAGTTGAGATGTACAAGATTCTGAAGAATTGTCTTAATCTCCATAATCCAGGTGGTGCATTGTTTACATTTTTAGCCCTTATTTGAATTTTATAAAATCACAAAAACATCAAGAAAATCCCAGAAAATTACCAAAAATACTTTAATCTTTGAAAAATCCAAAAATATTATTATTCCTAATTTTTGAGCATTTTTAGTTCTGAGTAAAAAATGAAAAGGCTTGATTGTGTGCCTTCTTTCCTTAGTTGCTTGTTTTTGTTTCTTAATTAAAAATCATAAAATTTTGCAAAACTAACACCAATAAAAATATGCATTTTATTTTCTGAAATCCGACTACTTCGTAGGATTTCTCGTACTCCCTGTTTTCGACCCTGGTTGCTATACCAGGTAAAAATAAATAGCGAAGACCACCGATATTATTTTGTGTGCTTGTTTGATTTCTTTGTTTGAGTGGATCTATCACTTTCTTGAACTGTCAAGCCATTAGAATGTGGGCGGTATGGAGAAACGACATGATGTTCAATGCAATATTCTCGTGTTAGTTTCTTCACTTCTCTAATGATAAAAAATGGCTACCATCGTCGAATATCAGAATCTTTGGAATCTCGAACCTTGTAATGATATTTTCTTTTAGAAATGGGCAGACGTTGCAACTGTCAGCAGATTTGGTTGGCATAGCCTCCACCCAATGACTGATATAATCATTAGCGAGAAAAATATACTCAAACCCTTAACTAGTGGGAAATGGGCCCATGAAGTCAATGCCCCAAGCGTTGAACACGTCTGATATCTGAATATATTTCGAAGGCTTTGTGTCTCTCATTCCAATTTTTGTCCCCATTTTTTGATAGTTAATGCAGCATTTCACAAAGTCTTCTATGTCTACGAAAAGGGTTGGACACTAGAGGCCACATTGAAAAACTTTTAATGTCATTCTTTTCCTAGAGTGGTGCCCTCTAGATTCTCGATTATGGCAATGTTCAAGGACATTGTGGAATTCCTCCTAAGGAACGCACCTTCTCCAGATGCAATCTCCACCCTCACGAAATAGAAAGTATCCTCCCACTTGTAGAAATGAATAACTGACAAAAATTTATCAACTTTCAGCTTTGGTCAATCTAGCGGAGTTCTCTTGGAATCAAGATAGTTCACAATATCAGTGAACCAGGTAAGGGAGGTGACTGACAAAATTGCTTCATGCGAGAAGATCTATGTAATTAGCAACAAGCTCTTCTCAGGAGTGTTTGGCTCTGGTAGTCTTGAAAGATGATCTACCAGCACTTTTTTAACTCCAGGTTTGTCACGAATTTCAAGATCACACTCCTGGAGTAGAAGAATCCATATAATGAGTCGTGGTTTGGCATCCTTCTTGGCTTGCAAGTACTTGATGAAGGATATTGAGAATCCTTAAGCGCATCACGGAAGCGTGTTGATCGCATCATATGCGATCGGGGCAACTAGTCGCACTAGTCGCAAGATGCGGCAGAAATAAAAATTTTTAATACAAAAGATGAAACCACATGATCACGAGAAAACTTCTCGGATCGTCTCATCAAGACCACAAGTATAAGGAATACCTCTTGGAGCGTGGTTGTAATCGTGAGATCCCAAACAAGAGATCCTCCTGTCTTAAGTCCGATCCACGAAGAACGCACTTGTGGGCACGATGATGAGTCGTGTTCCTCCCACAATCCCCGATGAAGATCCAAGCAATGAATCCCCTGATTTAGTCAAACTAAATCCGTCGTCTTCCTTTAGAGCAAGCAACCCCAAAGAAGAAGGAGATCCTCGAGTCATCAAAGGCGAAGGCGAGAGACACTCCTTCTCAACACAAAGTGGATGGCCACCTCTTGGAGAAGAGAAAGAGAGAGGGCGAGAATGAGAGAGAGAGAGTAGTAGGATTCTAAACCTCTAAATAATGTTCTAGAAAGTCTAGGCTAGCCCTCCTTTTATATTAGTTTAGGATCCAATGGATCTCAATCCATGGGACACATAGATCCAACGGCCATGGGATTCTATGTAATAATCAATGGCTATGATTGTTGTTGGCTAAAACCAACAACATTAATTTATATTTAAATTAAATATATGTCGCAACATTATCAACATAATTTAATTTAACATAAATTAATTAATTAAGAGATTAATCAAGATAATAAAATGGAGATAATGTTGCCTCCTAAAATTGGGGCGTCACCCATGACTTTTTCATGGGTGACGCCACCTCATCAAGGTGGCTATTATCTCCTTTTTATTATGTCATATTATCTCTTAATAATATGTAATAACCATTATCACATAATTATCCACCAAATTAATTCCAAATTAATTTGTGAATATTTCAATCATGCCATTGAAAATATGTGAATCACATTCACAACCCAAACTAATTTGTAAATTACATTTCCAATTAATTATTTAATGTGAATCCAATTCACATTAATAATCAACAAATGCTATTTACATAGTTTCTCTCTTTAATATATTATAAATCATATTTATAATATATTTGATTAATATGGATAGTCCTATCCACATTATTCATATCCATGATAATTATATCACATTTAATCATCTTGGATCTCTTTTCTCATATGCCCAAATAATATGAATCACATTCGCGTTATTCATATATTTGATAATTAAATCACATTTAACTATCTTAGATATCTCTTCTTGTAATATGAATCAAATTCATATTATTCATGATAATTAAATCATATTTAATTATCCATTTTCTCGATGCTTGGATACAGAATTCATCAAATGAATTATTCTTGAACTCCTTCAATATAATGTGCTTTCTCCGCAGATACTTGGAGATAAGGACAGGGCGATTGTATTCTTCCACGTATAGTGACTTGGATGTTGAGATTTTATCTCAAATCCAGATCTTATGACCTCCCACAGATGCTTGATTAAATCAAGATCGCAAATCTAATCTTCTCATTGCATCTGAATCTCATTCAGACCAACGTCCAACATTTGGACTAAGATCAGATTGCTTCTCTACTGAGAGAAGTCACTAAAGTCCAGACCTGTTTCATCACTTCCTTGGAATGGAAGCGTCATGGATATACAATCGTTTATGATCACATCACCCTCAGGTATTCCCAATACCTGTACATCCTGCATACTGGAAGACCCATGGTCAACCCAAAGATCAAGATCAATTTTACAATGTCTTCTTCAGGGTTTGATCACTAAGTTTCTCATTTGATCATTGGGATTTGGTATCGATCATATACTTTCGAAAAGCATATATCATACCTAGGTCTTGATCATGTACTTTCCAAAAGTATATATCAAACCTACAAATTCAGTCAAGCTTCCAAAGCGAGACGACCGTGCACGGAATTTAATTCTTCCCAATATCTCATGAGTGAGCTCATGTCTTCCGGTTCATAAGTGAACCTGTATGATCCCTTTGAGAGATTGTATTGCTCATATGCCCTTATATGCACACCAGCTCGCAGGTGTAGACCTTGGTTAGGCCATCAACCTATCGGTCTGCCAAATGTACATACTCAGATATATAGCAATACATCTGTCTCCGGTCAGAGGATCCGTGCCTATGTTGTGACAGCATTCAACATAGGACTTAGGTTATCTCGATCTCGTTAGGTCAACTCTTTGACCTAACTAATCTGACACCTCTGAATCTCTATTCCCATGCAGAGGACCTGCATCAAGAGGTCAGTCAGATATCAGCCTATGTGAGAAAGGATTGCCATCTCCTACTCAGGTTGGAGATCACATCTCAACAATCATTTGACGGTGCTTGATGAGTCCTCAATCTAACCCTTTAGATATTCATCCAAGCACCAGCCTCTATGATTCAATCATTGAATCAACAGCTGTATGATTATCAAGATGGCCATGGTACATAACCCTAATTGTACAGAGGTACCTATTATGCAAATTATTTATTCTTCATTTTAGATCAGGGAATGATATTCGCAATAACATTTATTGCATAATGGCTCGCCGTGGGCTCACATGTCCAACAATCTCCCACTAGCCCAAAGATCCATTAATGGGTTAATCCTTTAAACCCACACTCTTGTGACAATCATAGGCTATTTAGAAATAGCTAGGTAAGCTTATTAGTCACTCTGTTCCCAAAAGACTATGCCAAGTCTTTTTACGGCACTTGCATTTCTCTAGGTAATAGTGCTCGCATCCAATGCGAATGTTGCATCTAATGCAACCAATACTCAATCTTGACAAAGACATTATAGTGTCCTTGATACTATTGCTTAATAATTATTATAACCGGTATTTCCATAATCCTTATCAGGATACCCTGATTCCTGGAGATCACTATCTCATAGGGTATCTATAGTTAAGACCTTTTAGATCTCTATCTAAAGTCTTAATTTCTTGAAGATAAGACTTAGAGATCACTATCTCTAAAGCATTGTCATCTTTGAAGATATTGTTATTACTGCAATCAAGTGTTCTTTCTCCATAGTGGGATTAGTAAGAGTTTACTACTCCCACTGCATGGCAGATATCTAGCTTTTGTACATATCTAGCATACACTTAGCTTCTCGTAATTGATGCATAAGTGCAAGCAGTTCTAGCATTCACTTCCTCAACTCTTTGAGGTGCTATCCCTTTAGATGGGTCAGTACCAAATCTTTAAGGGAATGAATCCTTTCTTGGAATTTCCAAGAATGGAATATGTTCAAGGTGTACTACAAATGTGACAGTCCCAATACCCTCTTTTCTTTGCTTCTGAACACCTTTAGAACTAAGATCTAAGAGATATTCTTGAGATCATATCTCAAGGTATGGAATAGCCAGTCTATAAAACACTTATTATCATCCTTGTATCATTCCAAATAAATAGGATATTATCTACATTTAGCACGATAAACACAATGTCACTCCCACTAAGCTTCACATTATACATTAAGATTCTATCTGAAATCATAACACTTATGATTTCATCAAATCTGATGTTCCAACTACAAGAAGCTTATTTGAGTCCATATATGGAGTTTCTTTAGCTTGCACACCTTGCTTTACTCAACCATGAATTCTTGGGGCTACTTCATGCGAACATCCTCAGAGAGGTATTCTTAGAGGAATGCAATCTTGACTTACATCTTGAAGATGCAATAGTCAAGTTGTGTAGCTAAGGTTAGCAATATTCTGATGATTTTAAGCATGGTTACCGAAGAGCAAGTCTCATTGCAAGCAATGTCTTCTCTTCCGATGTGTAGCTTATGGCTACGAACCGAGCTTTGAAGGTCTCTACCTTCTCATCAGGTTCCCTTTTCTCTTGAAGATCCATTTACACTTTTATGGGTCTTACCCATATAGGTGGATCCTCGAGGATCCATATAAAACACTTTGTATATGAAGTCTACTTTAGACTTTATTGCTAATATCCATCTTTCCATGTCATGATCCTCAGGAGCTTCATCACATGAAGTGCGATCATTGTCAGACTTAATCGACACATGAATACATCCTCAAACTCATTTGAAGAGGTATTAGTGTTTCATCTTTAATTGTCCTTTTAGTTCCTGATTTCAGGAGCCTCATTATCTTCTCAAGATTAAACGAGTTCCTTCACTTCATTTTCATATTGATTCTCAAGAGTCTCAATCCTCCAAGAATCACATTCTCAGAGATGAGATCTTTTAAGAATCTCAAGGTCATAAAGTAGGTATCCAATACCATCCTTTATTTTCCTAATGAAGTAGTACTCTCTAGTGCTAGATTCCAGCTTACATGCATGGAACCTTATTAAGGATATATAGTGTAGTCTCTACTACATATATACTTGGAAACTAAGAGGTAATTATGCTAAAAAATCATCATTGATCAAATCATGTCACACATGGTCCAATTGTATCTCCCTACAACTCTATTGAGTTCAGGTTTATCAGGAAGAGTGAGATAGAAACGATATTCATATCTCCATAAGGTATTCTTTGAATTTTATCTAACAGGTACAAGCTACCTAGGTTAGATCAAATTCATTTCACCTTTCTTCAAACTTTGGTTCTAAATCAAAATTGTGAAATCTTTGAACATTTCAAAGGTTTCTCGGGTAAAGAGAAGAAATCTCATATCATACATAATCTTCAATAGATATCACATATCCATAATGTTTACTATGATACAGATGATCAACATACATCAATATGTATGAGATCTTGAATACCTTGACATCTAACAACATTCCCAGATACGGGTGTATTAGACATTTTAATTTGAATACAATATTCACAAGTATGTAAGATTTGAAATTTTAGACATTCTAAAGTTTCATATCTTACTAGTCTATTGATCAAATCAACAGACAAATGTCTAAGGCTTGATGCCAGATCATTGTCAAATGATCTTCATCCTCCTACTGATCTTATAAGGTTTGATTTTCAGTATTATAAATATTAATGAACCATTCATTAATTTTCTAATTTTGTGGAGTCTATTAGATGTTAGATTACTATCTGAAATATTTCCATCATAACTCTTTATGATAGTTCTATCTCAGAATTCATGTTTATTTCCAACATTTAGAAATAAACAATGAGTGTACTCTACTATCTAGGTCATAGAGACATTCTCCAAGACTAAGGTCTCTCCCACTGAGAATATGAAGTCTATCTATCCAACAGAGATTGCTGCAACAATTACAGCAATATCCATGTAGATGACTACTAAACCTTAAGATCAAAATTCTAATCTTCTAATATATATATGCCACCAATTGCAAATGTCATTAGAAGATTGGGATACAATTATCAGACTTTATCTTATGAAATAAGTAAGTCAAAGTCAATGATTATATGTAGATTATTCTGATGCTCTATCTAATTCCTTCGCTAAGGATTTTAGATAGACTTGATAGTCATACTATCAACACATCAACTTATTGCAGTATTGGCATTCATCCAACTCTTTGGATGTCACATGGAAGTCACAGAAGTACAATCAACTCTTTGACTTTCCTTCTCACATGGGTCCAACCCATGCTTCCACTGTGCTCTCTTCATCTATAAACAACCATTGTTCAAGGCAAAGAATCTCTTACGTTGCGTTCAAAAGATTTCAATACAAGAGCACTTCAACATTTATACATGCTTCATTAAATTCATACAAAATGATTATTATGAAGCTTCATGAATGACTTGAGTATAGATAGTAGAATGATGACACTCATCATATCTACATACATCTCAACTCTTAGAGACTTAGGTTCAGGTAGGTATTCAAACATTTTGAATACATCATCTCTTTCGAGCTACCGTTCTGCATAATGCAGAGAACCATGTCATTCATGATTAAATGTCTAGAGCATATATGTATGCTCGAATATCTTCTTAGATTTTATAAGGATTATTTGACAATTGCGATCACCATCGCCATGTCACTTCCAAAGTACACTCGATGAAAGATCAAGACATAGAGATATACAAACCCTAAGGTGATGTCTTATTGTCTTATTTAATTGCCATTCCTCATTATGTTGAGGAAACTTGCATATTGCAACCACATACATTATGTGTCCAATTGTAAGTACAATATATGGATCATGAGTCCAATCCATGATATTTTACTGGTTATCATTGAGTATAATATTGAGTGGGTTTAATGAAGGATTATCATAAATAAGAAATTTACATAAGGGTGTATATAATATATATATACATATTTTACTTTGATTTAGGAATTTTCATATCAAAGTTGTCTTGCCTTGTCAACAATGAAAGTTCATTCCCTTAATCACTTTCAATGTAAGAGATATTCTTACCATTATATCTCTAGCAAGATCTGGGATCTCCTTTCCTATCTTCGTCACATCCCAATAATATGAGAACCTGCGACTCCGATAAAAAGAAGCGGGAACACATTCCGCCTTGCCAGTCCAACTTGCATTTCCAATTCGGTCTTCAACACCCGGGCCCACCACCCCTAAGATGATGTTGACCCGTCATTAATTGAACCAACCGTCAACAGGCTTAATACTCGCTATACGCAACCCAATATCGCCCCAATAATATGAGGACCCGATATTGGAGTCACTACGTATACGGCCTTACTCTTTCGAGAAGCAAAGAACCAGATCCAATTAAATCATATACCGGATATGTCACTTCAGACAGGCATCTCCTATACACAACAAGTGGCGACGGAATCCTTTGCCTTGACGGGAGACCATGGATGTCACTTATGTGATCCTCCATCTCATATTCAAATTGAATAATTAATTATCGTAAATCATATTCACATAATTAATTCTTCCAAGGGAAATACACATCTATTCATAATAGAGTGTTAATTGGATATAATTAATTTAATCACATTAAATTAATCATTAATCCAATCATCAATCAACAAACTTGATTATTACTTGAATAGTAGGTATGATCTCAAAGTACGCATTATTTGAATTTTAATAATTAGAAAAATACACTTTGACTTCTCTGACATTATCCAGTCCCTACCCGTTGTCATGGCAAGTACCGACGAGAGTGGGACGGACCACATAAGTTGCAACACGCGACCCCAATGCTCTCTGACTAAACACCATATCCACCTCAGGAAAGGATAATTCCAGATAGATCATCATGTACTTTGTGATGCTCATCGGTTTTTTAGCCGGAATTATACCATATAATATACATCAAAACAATTTTGATAATATTATAAGGAGATTTGCTAAACAAATCCCTAATCCTATTTAAGCAAGAGGGTTTTTCATGTAAAAGTTGTCCTACAACTATTGTAGGATAAACTAAGGTTTTTCATGAAATCATTGTTTGTTGATGAATTCATATCAACCAATGATCAAGATCAATTATCTTATCATCATGGTTAGGCAAATGTCATTCAATGAAATAATTATCTCTTTAAATATTTCACAAATATTTATTACTAATTATTTCAGAAAATTAAAAATTAATTGTCATCATCATATTTGAATGACTAATCACAAGGTTCATGATCAAGATTGTCAAATTCCAGCAGTGACCCCCAATCACTAAAATTAACTTATCTTGATCAATTTAAATCCAAAAATTGCAAAATCAGTTTCCTAAGATTGCCAATTTGATGTATTAAAGAACCCAAATGATAATTCACACATTTCGAGGCGAATCAAAATAGTAATTAACTCATTAATCACGTTTAGATCCGCAGTTCCCGCAACAGTGAATATATGCATATTCAAAAGGCCATATCTTGAGCAAATGAAATTCAAATTTCGTAAAATCAGGTCCTATGGTTTCCTTAATTAATGGGAAACAAAATAAAATTGCAAATTTCGTATTTAAACAATTTAACATTACTGAAAATTTCAATTGGACAGAGGTGAAAAAATTGAAATGCGACAAAAATTTCGCGACCCTTTCAAAACCAAGTTGTCCTAGGTCTATGGATCATATCCAAAACCTTATTCGACCTATGGCTCCGATACCACTTGAAGGATATTGAGAATCCTTAAGCTCATCACGGAAGCGTGTTGATTGCATCGTATGCGATCGGGGAAACTAGTCGCACTAGTCGCAAGATGCGGCGGAAATTAAAACTTTTAAAACAAAAGATGAAACCACATGATCACGAGAACACTTCTCGGATCGTCTCATCAAAACCACAAGTATAAGGAATACCTCTTGGAGCGTGGTTGTATTTGTGAGATCCGAAACAAGAGATCCTCCTGTCTTAAGTCCGATCCACGAAGAACGCACTTGCGGGCACGATGATGAGTCACGTTCCTCCCGTAATCCTCGATAAAGATCCGAGCAATGAATCCCCTGATTTTATCAAACGAAATCTGTCGTCTTCCTTTAGAGCAAGCAGCCCCAAAGAAGAAGGAGATCCTCGAGTCGTCGAATGCGAAGGCGAGAGACTCTCCTTCTCAACACAAAGTGGACGGCCACCTCTTGGAGAAGAGAAAGAGAGAGGGCGAGAATGAGAGAGAGAGAGTAGTAGGATTCTACAACTCTAAATATTGTATCAAGAAAGACTAGGCTAGCCCTCCTTTTATATTAGTTTAGGATCTAATGGATTTTAATCCATGGGACACATAGATCCAACGGCCATGGGATTCTATGTAATAATCAATGGCTATGATTGTTGTTGGCTAAAACCAACAACATTAATTTATATTTAAATTAAATATATATTGCAACATTATCAACATAATTTAATTTAAATAAATCAATTAATTAAGAGATTAATCAAGATAATAAAATGGAGATAATGTTGCCTCCTAAAAGTGGGGCGTCACCCATGACTTTTTCATAGGTGACGCCACCTCATCAAGGTGGCTATTATCTCCTTTTTATTATGTCATATTATCTCTTAATAATATGTAATAACCATTATCACATAATTATCCATCAAATTAATTCCAAATTAATTTGTGAATATTTCAATCATGCCATTGAAAATATGTGAATCACATTCACAATCCAAACTAATTTGTAAATTACATTTCCAATTAATTACTTAATTTGAATCCAATTCACATTAATAATTAACAAATGCTATTTACATAGTTTCTCTCTTTAATATATTATAAATCATATTTATAATATATTTGATTAATATGGATAGTGCTATCCACATTATTCATATCCATGATAATTAAATCACATTTAATCATCTTGGATCTCTTTTCTCATGTGCCCAAATAACATGAATCACATTCGCATTATTCATATCTTTGATAATTAAATCACATTTAACTATCTTAAATATCTCTTCTTATAATATGAATCAAATTCATATTATTCATGATAATTAAATCATATTTAATTATCCATTTTCTCGATGCTTGGATACAGAATTCATCAAATGAATTATTCTTGAACTCCTTCAAGAATAATGTGCTTTCTTCGTAGATACTTGGAGATAAGGACAGGGTGATTGTATTGTCCCACGTATAGTGACTTGGATGTTGAGATTTTATCTCAAATCCAGATCTTACGAACCTCACACAGATGTTTGATTAAATCAAGACCGCAAATCTAATCTTCTCATTGCATCTGAATCTCATTCAGACTAATGTCCAACATTTGGACTAAGATCAGATTGCTTCTCTACTGAGAGGAGTCACTAAAGTCCAGACCTGTTTCATCACTCCCTCGGAATGGAAGCGTCATGGATATACAATCGTTTATGATCACATCACCCTCAGGTATTCCCAATACCTGTACATCCTGCATACTGGAACACCCATGGTCAACCCGAAGATCAAGATCAATTTTACATTGTCTTCTTCAGGGTTTGATCACTAAGTTTCTCATTTGATCATTGGGATATGGTATCGATCATATACTTTCCAAAAGAATATATCATACCTAGGTCTTGATCATGTACTTTCCAAAAGTATATATCAAACCTACAAATTCAGTCAAGCTTCCAAAGCGAGACGACCGTGCACGGAATTTAATTCTTCCCAATATCTCATGAGTGAGCTCATGTCTTCCGGTTCATAAGTGAACCTGTATGATCCCTTTGAGAGATCATATTGCTCATATGCCCTTATATGCACACCAGCTCGCAGGTGTAGACCTTGGTTAGGCCATCAACCTATCGGTCTGCCAAATGTACATACTCAGACATATAGCAATACATCTGTCTCCAGTCAGAGGATCCGTGCCTATGTTGTGACAGCATTCAACATAAGACTTAGGTTATCTCGATCTCGTTAAGTCAACTCTTTGACCTAACTAATCTGACACCTCCGAATCTCTATTCCCATGCAGAGGACCTGCATCAAGAGGTCGGTCAAATATCAGCCTATGTGAGAAAGGATTGCCATCTCCTACTCAGGCTGGAGATCACATCTTAACAATTATTTGACGGTGCTTGATTAGTCCTCAATCTAACCCTTTAGATATCCATCCAAGCACCAGCCTCTATGATTCAATTATTGAATCAACTGTTGTATGATTATCAAGATGGCTAATTGTACAGAGGGACCTATTATGCAAATTATTTATTCTTCATTTCATATCAGGGAATGATATTCGCAATAACATTTATTGCATAATGGCTCGTCGTGGGCTCACATGTCCAACACTTGATGGTAAAATGGTTCGCATACTCAATGACATTGGATCTAAGAAAATGAAATCTGAATTTCTCCAGGGTAAATAAACTGCAAGCAGCTCTTTTTCAGTGATAGTATAATTCTTTTGAGCTTCATCTAGTGTTCTACTAGCACAGTGAATCACAACTGATAGATTGTCTCTTCTCTGTCCCAAGACCGCTCCAATGGAATAGTATGATGCGTCTGTCATGATTTCAAATGGTAGAGACCAATCTGGAGATTGAAGGATAGGGCCCTGAGTGATCAGATCTTTCAGCTAATTAAAGGCTTGGATGACTTTGTCATACATAATGAAATTTGTCTCCTTGCCCAAAAGCTCAGTCAATGGTCAGTCAATTTTGTTGAAGTCTTTTATGAATCTTTTATAAAATCTTCATGCCCTTGGAATGACCATACTTGCTTTAGATTTGTAGGTGGCTCGAGTTTCAAATTGGCATCCACGCAGCATCAACCTCCATGTCATGTTGAGATATGACATGGCCTAACATGATCCCTTCAATCACCATGAAGTGACTCTTCTCCTACGAGAGAACCAGGTTCACTTCATAGCATCTCTTCAATGATCAGTCTAGATAAGTTTGGCATTGATCAAAGCTATCTCCGTAGACTAAAAAATCGTCCACAAAAACCTCAAGAAAACTGCCAACCATATATATGAATACATCCAACATCCATCGCTGGAATGTCACTAGAGCATTGCACAAACCGAATGGCATTTTGCGAAAGAAATATATCCTAAATAAATAAGTGAAGGTCATCTTTTATTGCTCTTTGGGAGCAACTGCAACTTGATTATAACCAAAGTTTCCATCCTAGAAATAGAAGTATTCCTCCGCGGCTAGTCTTTTGACTATATGGTCGATGAAGGGAAGCATAAAATGGTCCTTCTTGGTCGCTAGATTCAGGCATCTATAGTCCACACATACCGCCAACAAGTTGGAACTCTGGTTGCAATATCCTCTCCTTTTCTGTTCTTCTTCACAATGGTGAGCCCTGATTTCTTAGGCACAATATGTAGGGTCTCACCAATTTTGAGTCGGAGATGGGATATATTAATCTTACATCACACTATTTTGTAATTTCGTTCATCACAACCTCCTTGATATTTGGATTCAATCTGCGCTGAAACTCTCGGGATGGCTTGCTATCCTCTTTCAGGTATATGTGATGCGAGCACAATGATGGCTTAATCCCATGAAGATCTAAAATTTTCTAGCCTATGAACTTGCAGTTTCTTTATAGAACCTTGAGCATGTGAGATTCTTATTCCTAGGTCAGATGTAAATTGATGATTATTGGGAACATGTTCTGCATACCCACAAGGAAGGCATACATCATGTTTTCTAGAAGTGATTTGAGCTCATGTAGGGTCTGAGTTAATTTTGTAGTGACTTCAATGATTGTGCAGGGTGATGGTGTCAGATCATTCAACTATGATTTGTCCACCGTAGGCAGTTCAAGCTATGAGCTTAGTGCTACATAGAATTCTTTAATGATAGAATCTTATTCATAAATATTTTCAATGATTTACTCTTTCTCTGCCAAGGACAGGTGGCCAAAAATGAACTCTTTTGGCAAATCAGTAAAGATCTCATCTTCAAAGACATCTGGGAACTCGACTGTGATATCCACTCCTTCTTTGGCGGAGAGTAAATCGTGTGTCTCAATAACATTCATGAATAGATTCACATCTCATATTTCTGCTAGAAAGTCACAGTCTTCTATTTGTTGCTATGTAGGCTCACTCTTGTTGGATGTAGATTCTGACGGTTTGGGCACTTGGATTGTCTTGATAGGCACCTTATCATTGTTGGAACAAAAGGTGATGCGTACGGTTCGGAGGCCGAGCCCCACCCCAGCAGTAATGGTGCGGCTTAGGTCAACTAATACGAATAAGATACAGTTCACTCAACGATTGCCTTTGGGTTCCGAACTCCATACGGGGAAGGAGCGTTGTTGTTTGCGAGGTCTCGATCATTTACATGGACCCACTTCTCATTCCATTTGTGGGAATTTGATGATTTATAAACTGTCCCGGAAGAACGGTCGGAAAGCGGATTTAGTAAGATCTTCCTTTCTTCTTTCTTCTTTATCGCATGATGAATCACTTCGTGTCGACCAGTTGCCAATACACTTTCCGGCCTCATATGAGAATGGAAAAGTTTCGCATTTTCTTCACGGGATGAAGAATCGCGAACATCAGAATTTCTGGTTTACTATGTTCCCAGAAAAAAGAGACTTTTTTCCATTCGAGAAAGAACTCACACGACTAAAGTGGCTATACATACAAATCCATTTACTGATCTATATGCTCCGATTGGAACTGTCTGGTATCATAGTCCACACTACTTCGGTTGTTTGAATGAACGAGCATCCAAGTATAATAGGGGCATGCAGTAAAGAAGATGAGGTGTCCATGTCTAATACAATGAAGTCCACAAGGAATTGCATCCCTTGAATTATGATAATGACATCCTCCAAAATGCCTCGGGACTGCTTGATGGATGTGTCTGCAAATTGCATAATCATTCTGGTAGACTTGAGCGTTCTCAACCCAAATTCTTTTAGAAGTGTAGTAGGCATTAGATTGATCGACAACCCGCTGTCAGGAAGTGTCCAATCAAACTCTTGGTCAAAAAACTGGCATCTGACAAGAGGAGCTCCCATGTCTTTCTTTTTTTCTCAGGAGATTGTTGATTACATTCACAGTAACTACGACCAGAATGTGATTCACATTTCTTTCTCTGTCTCTTCGCAACA